>CM053593.1:8561374-8663763 GCA_028646575.1 Pseudocheirus occidentalis | reverse complement strand
AGACACTCCCTAAATAAGCGGGGAAAATTTTAATTGCCTTTATAGTATAGAAATGATTTGTGGTTATAATAAGTAGAAGTTATACTTGGAATGATCTGTACTGAAGTTACATCTTTAACCAGTTTATTCTTTGTTTTTTTGGGGGGGGGAGGGCAGTTGGGGTTAAGTGACTTGCCCAAGGTCACACGGTTAGTTTTTTGTGTTAAGTGTCTGAGGCCGGATTTGAGCTCAGGTCCTCCTGACTCCAGGGCTGGTGCTCTATTCACTGTGCCACCTAGCCGCCCCTAACCAGTTTATTCTTAATAGGCTCTGATATTAGAAATATTTCTGCTTCAAAGAGGTTACTAAGCTACCATATAGTCACTATCTATGTGAATTTGCAGAATGTGATGACTTTATTAAATTCTAAGGGCTGCCTTTGTGTTTCAGGATGAATTTTAAGCTGTATTTGAGAAAGAGAAATGCTAGAAGGGGGGACGCTAAGCAAAACCTTTTGTGCGATTTTTGAGAAGGCCTGATAAATTTTTATTTGCTAGAAACTATCACAACTTGAGTGTGTGGATAACGATTGTATCCAGCCTTGCCGAGGTTAGGGAGACTTTGCTGTTTGAAGTGAAGGATGTAAGCTACGGCATCACCTTCTTGATGTCTTGATCTTCTTCAAGAATGAAGGATACTTGGTGGAATGAAGCTAGTAGGAGTAAACTCCCACATTCTCCAAGGTCAGTTAAACTCCTTGAGACAGGAGAGTTAGATTTATAAACTTAACCCATTACAGGCCAGCTGAACTCTGAACCAAGTTCAGAGAAAAAGAATCATGACTTAAGCAGTTAAAGGTCAAAATCAATTACTTGTGAATAAGATAAATAAGAAAATTAGCCAGGATCAATTTTAATCTTCTCTATTCCTGTCATTTGATCATGAGAGACAAATATGTCTCTTATTGATTACTTATCTACAATTAGTACATAAGATCTTTAAAATAATCCTTAGCAACAGTAGGACACGCAAACACAAATTTATCAGATAGAAATTCTGAACAGGCTTTGATGCAAAATTGAAAAAAACACTCTGAGATAGTAACCCAGACTTCTGGACAGTCAACCAGACATCCTTGAAGGATTGAATTTGAGTAAGGAGAGCTGTCAAGGTCACTAGCCTCTTTTTCTCCTCCAGAGCCAGCTGGGTCCAGTGGCTGCTATGGTCTTCGGGATCATGAAGAGTAGAAAACAGCTGACTCAACAGCAATTGAATGACTATTATTTCATTCGGGGCAGCTAGGTGGCGCAGTGAATAGAGCACTGGCCCTGGAGTCAGAAGGACCTGAGTTCAAATTCGACATCAGACACTTAACACTTACTAGCCATGTGACCTTGGGCAAGTCACTTAACCCCAACTGCCCAGCATTCCCCCCTCAAAAAAGAAAATAAAAAGAATAATATTCAAAGGAAACTAGAATTCTATTCTCACTCATTGGACCCTAACTTCTTAAAAGTAATAGAAACAGAACATGAAAAACAAAATTCTTTGACAGCTCTAGAAGAAAATCCTTTGTCATAAATATCCATAGGGCTATGGACTGAACTGATGATTTCATGGGTATAGGGAGCTCCCACACAAAGAAACTCTGTCAACTGATGTAGATCTACACCCTCCCTAACACTTTTGTCCCAAGAGTCTCCTGGGGCCCTGAGAGTTTTAAGTGACTCGCCCTTATCACACAGTCAATATGTGTCAGAGGTGAGACCTGAACTCAGGTCTTCCTTACTCCAAGGTCAGCTCCCTGTCCACTACACTTTTATTATTGTTGTTTCTCTGTACTCACAAATACTTGCATTTCAGCTCTATCTGCCATCCAGGAAAGTACCAATTACACTGAAAAACTGTAATTTCATTTCTTCAATTTTATAGTCCTCGATGTAGTAAAGGTTGAATGAATGAATGAATGAATAAAATGACCGAAGCAAAACACTATATTGTCTCTCTATACTCACGAATATTCACATTTCAGCTCCATCTGTCATCCAGGAAAGTACCAGTCACATTGAATAATTATAATTTCAGGTCTTTGGCTTTATAGTCCTTGATGTATGAAAGGTTCAATCAGTACTAAAACGACCGGAGCAAAAGCTAGTGTTACGGTGGTTCTCATTCTGTGACTTCACTGGAATATTCTAACACCTTTGAGATCAAAACAACAGCAACAACAAACTTCCATACTCACAACACACTTCTATGAAGTCACCATCCATAGAACAGGTTCTGAGCATGGGACACTGACACAGAATGAATCAAGGTCTTTGACAGTCTCCCCAATGAATTAACCTGAGGAAAAATGCAGACCAAGAATAAAGTTTGTCTTGATTAAGTGAGGCTTCAGGTCAAAGCATACTCAAAGTAATTTGAAGTGGAAGTGACCAATCAACTGGGGAGCTAGGAATTTTAGGAAGAAGACAGGAGGAGGGAGGGCATTCTAGGCATGGGGGACTGCACCTGCAAAGTCATGGAGGTAAGAGATGTCATATTGATTTCAAATGTTATAGACAGCATAGGGGGGAGTATTATGAAATAAGATAAGATGGGGAAATGGGACTGGACTTGCCATCTCACTGGCACAGGGAAAGTTTGGATGAGGAAATTCCTTCTAACTTTGAGTCTTTGAGAATTGCCCAGAGCACGGAGAGTCTAGGGTAGTAAGTCAGTATGTGTTAGAGGCAGAAGAGCTGGATCTCAGCTCTTTCTTATTCCAAAGCCTGCTTTTTCTCCACTATACCAGGTGTCAGGCTCATGCCCCACCCCCAAACCCCCAGTTCATCCCAACCAGATGAAAATGTAATTGGGAAACAAAAAAAAAATACAATACAATGCAGGTAATTATGTTAATGTGTGGTTTTCTAAGTCAATCTTCGTTCTTCAGGGATACATTCCGAAGCATGAGTGCTCCTCAGTCTTCTTTTTTCTTCCTTGTTGATCTTGCTCCATTCCCAAATCCACATCTGCAGCCCTGAAACTCCCATACTACTTCATTTCCAACCCAGAGCCCCTTCCAACATCTCAAACCCAACACATTCCAAACTAAGTTTACCCTTCCCTACACAACTGCCCAACTTATCTATTTTCAATTGATGGCACCCCATCCTTCCTCCTAATCACCCTGAGTCAAAACATGTTCAACCCCTTCCCTAAACTCCTACCTCCAGTCAAGCCTAATCAGCCTCCTCCCACTGTCACTCTTGAATCCAACTTGTCCCCACCACTAAGCCTGCAACAAGCTCTTCTCATTTCTCCCCTGGAGAATTTCGACAAAGCCTGGCACATAATAGGGACTTAATACTCTTTGGCTGAATTAAGTTGACTAGCCTAAGTAGTTTCTGTGACTCCAGACTCTCCCCTCTAATTTATCCTTTGCACGCTTGATATAGTAATCCATTTAAAGCACAGGTCTGACTGTGCTGGACTAGGACAGACCTTAATTCCCCTCTGACTTTACCAGCTATGTGATCCTGGATAAGTCACTCAATTGCTGTCTGCCTCAGTTTTCTCAGACGTAAAAATGGGATAGTAATAGTACCTACCTCTCAGGGCTGTGAGGTTCAAATAAGCTTGTGTGTGTGTGTGTGTGTGTGTGTGTGTGTGTGTTATTAGTGTCAGTATGTTCAAGAGGAATTAGACTTTTTCTACTTGACCAAAGAGAAAGACTAGAGGCATTGGATGTAGGAAGTTGTTCAGAGTAGGTAGCAGGAAAAGCTTCCAAAGTCAAGTCAAAAGGCATTTTTAAATACTCCACCATGTTCCCCAGGCACTGTGCTAATAATAGCTGGGAGTAATAATCAAGGCAAAATTAATCCCTGCCTTTAGGAGTTCACAGTCTAAAGTCTAAGGAGAGGAGCTGTCCAAAAGTGTTACGGAACCCCCTCAGGAGGCGGGGGCGGGGGGGGCGCTTCAAGCAAAGATTGGGCTACTTGAAGCTTAGAGCTAGGATTTGAACTCAGATTCTGTGACCCCCAAATCTGATCTTCTTTCCACACTGCTGATTTTGTTTTGTTTTACCCCACAGTAAGATGCGTCTCAATGGGATGAGATCGTTACAAGTAAAAGTTTTATTCAAATGGAATTCCTGGGTGCCCCCTCCCCCAAGTTTTATTTATTTTTTCTTCAAGGGGATGGCAGCCTCCGCCCCCTTCCCCCAAGCCTCCCCTGGAATCCGTCTTTCTGCCAGGCCCCGGGGTCTTCAGCCTCACCCGTCGCCCCTGAGTTCAGTCTCACCCAATCTCTCGTTCCACCCGCCCCGCAGAAAGAAAAAGGTAAGGGCTGAGAGCAAGGGGGAGCCTGCCGCTAGGGCCCATTGTGCGCTGGCAGATTTTGTCCTTTATTAGCTGGGGGGGAGGGGAAGGGGGAGGAGGAGAGCTGGGGGGGAGGGGAAGGGGGAGGAGGAGAGCTGGGGCGGGGAAGGGAAGGGGATCGCTGCAGAATCTTAAGAGTTCGAAGGCCAAGCGTTTGAACTAGAATCCCCAAGACCATAAACCCTCCGAGAGGCGTCGAGTCTTTACCCGAAGACCTGCACTGCCAGGCGTTCTCTGCCTTCCCCAAGCGCCTCTATTTTTGGACAGCTCCGGTGGTTCCGATCTCCCTCATGGCTAGCCTCATTTTGCTTCTTGGCACCCCACACCCATAGCTTCTGGTCCTTACCATGTAGGGCCAAGAAACAAGAGAAAGATGGGAGGAGGATGGAGGAAGAGGACGAGAGGGAAAAGACAAGAAAGGAGGGGAAGGGAGGGAGGGAGAGAGGGAGGGAGAAGGGAGTGGAGGAGGGAGAGGAGGAGAGGAGAAGGGGAAAAAGCAGAGAGAAAGGGAGGAGGAGAGAATAAATGGTGAGGGGAGGCAAGGGAGGTGAGCAAGAAGCCAGAAAAAGAGGAGAAAGGAAGGGAAGGGAAGGGAAGGGAAGGATGAAAGGAGGAGAGAGAGGGGGGAAAGAGGAGGAGAAAAGAAGGGAAGGGGAGAGTTACTGTTGAGGAAATGAATGAGACTTCTCTAAGATGTAGAGAATGTACAAGAGAATGTAAACCTTCACATCCTTATTTTTTTTTTCTTCCTGAGATGATCCTGGGCAGACTCAGGACTATGGCTGCAAACTAAACAGCATGGAAATCTACTTTCAGAAAGGATCATAAACCACCTCCTTCCCACACTGTCAGCCCCACACACCCGAGTCCCAACTAGTAGCTTTAAATGAGCTGGTAGTAGTAACTCCCCAGTGTTTCATCTTTTGCCAGTTGACTGCTGGTGGGGCTGGGGACAGCAGCCACGGCCCAGCAGCTGCAGCAGTGCTGGACCCACTCAAAGTGCCTTCAGTCTTATCCTCTGACCTGGTCCCCTCTAATGTCCCAGCTATAGGACACCCCTCCCTGGGGCTCAGGGGAGATGGACGTGTTAAATAGCCTGCATTCTTCCCTACATACCTCCAGCCCTTACAATATCCAGCCCATTCCATCCCCTCCAGGAGCAATGCAGCCCACTCTAGTTCATGAGGCCCCATCTGGTGTGTGCTCAGTTCAGTTCAGCACCAAGAACTTAACAATAGGACCAGCCCCCAACAGCCCCATAGAGAGGTACCCTGGGCTCCTCCCCATGGTGGGTTGTAGTGAAGGGAAGGGACTGCTTATCCCAGTCACAGCTAGTCCTCCAGGTCTCAGGCCCATAAAGTGATCTCCCTCCCCCACCACATGCTTTTAGACCAGGAGTTCTTAGCCTGGAGGCCATAGTCCTCTTCCACCCCAAGAGTTTAGTTGGGGGAGGGGCGGTCTGTGGACTTGGATGGAAAAAAATTATAGCTTTCTTTGCACTGATCTCTAAGTGAAATTTAGCATTTTCTTCAATTATTTAAAGTGATGATTCTGAGAAGGCTTCTCTCACTATCCCTGACCCTCTCCCAAACACTTCCTTCACTCAAGTTTGGCTTCTGAAGCTTCCAAAGGGGCCCGGGACACACAAAAGCCTAAAGAGTCCCTGCCTTAGACACTGTCCAAAGCCCCAACACTAGCCTAAGGGAAATGGGCTAATTAGAGAAGGTTGAAGATGGGGGAACCAGGGAAAGGGTAGTATGCAAGTTTTAAAAGAAATGAAAAAGTATCTGTGCCTGAGTGCTGGATCGGCTCTTACCCCCCTTCTGCCCCCCCCCACTTGTGGACAAGCTTGCAGAATCAAGCAAGAAGCAGTGGTTGTGTCAGCGAGGCTCTCCCCACACCCTCCCCCCCCCCCAATGAAAGGATCCTCACTGCCAAAGATATGTTAGGGGCGTATGCTCCTACCTATACCATACTGACCAGTGTACTGGTGAGAGCCTCCAGAACAGAATGACACTGCCCAGTCTCCTTCCTAGCTGGAATGTTAATTAGGAAGCTTTTCCAGGCACCAAATTTCGATTTGTCTCATCAAGGTACACCCTTTGTTCTTGGTCCTGGCCTCCTATGATGAGCAGAATCAAGCTAATTTTTCTTCTTTGAGGATCCTCCAAACACTTGAAAACAGAGATGATCTTGTTTCTAGCATAGTTTCAGTCCCTGGGCCCTTCAACTGACCCTCATGGGGAACATCTCTGCTCCTTTGAATTTCATAGTATCCAATCTAGATTTTGGTGGCAATTACCTACTTAATCTCCAGGATGTGCTCTTTTCTTTCTCAATGAATTCAATGTCTGACTCTCAGTCTTTTCACCCTAACTCCAACTGTCATACAGGATTTCAACATGCTTATAGATGCCCTTCCCTTGTGCACCCCCCCCCCCCAACTTCCCTTCTTGCAAGGGTCTCTTCCAGCCAGAAGAAGCCATTCCTTCCTTCTCCTTCCACCTGTCTGCTGGGCTGGCCTGGAATAGAAACACTATTCCAACAGCTACCTGCCCCCCACTGATTTCCTCCGGTGAGTTCTCACACAACTTGGAAGGACATCATTTTGAGACTGAATGCCCGGAGATGCTAATAAGCCTCCTGAACTCATTCAAAATATTAATAAACTCCCTCTCAGTCATACACTCCCCACACCAGTGATCCTAAATCCCTCGCTGTCTTCATACAAATCCCATTCTCCATCCCTCAATGCTCCCTTATTCTACCCCCTTCAAACACATAGCTCATCCCATGTCTGAAGCTCCCCACTTCTCCCGCTGTGCTCCTGAGAATACATATTCTATAAGAAATAAACTTGATTTTACCTTGAATCTTTTCTATTCCCTCTCCTTTCACCTCCTAGTTCTCACTGAGACAGGTCTCTCTCCTAATGAAACCACCTCCCTGGCCAAACTTTCCAGCACAGCGAGTGCACCATTTGTTCCTCTCCCCATCCAGCGGCTGAGGCAGAGGAGTTGGAGCACTCACTGACACTTCCAGCCTCTCCCTCATCGTGCAGTCATCTCTTCTCTTTAAAGATTCACTCAATCCTGGTCTCAATTCTGGTAGCTGTGGTCTAGTGGCCATTAGGACACTTCCCTTCTTTCCTCAATGAATTCAGTACCTAGCTCACAGTGTGCCTTTATGCCAGGGCTACGCCATTATGCTATCAAAATAGATATTGGTACTTCCTTAAACATCCTCACCTAGTTCCTTAACTTACTCATTCCCCATGGCAAGTTACTCCTCCATCCCACCTCAGCTACACAATAGAGACAAAGACCTAAAGCTAAATTTCCACTGGAGTAATATGGCATAAAAGTTGTATTTGAATAGGCTGAGAAAACTTGGCTATGCCCCTATAAATTATGAAGATAGTTGAGAAGCGATTAATTTGAAAGATGCGAGCAAGCATAACATCACACCACATCCCTGAGGAGGAAAGGTGTGACTGTGGCAGGGAAGAGAGAGAGCAATCAGGACCATGGCTCAATGGGTATCTTGGAGCAGAAGACCTAGTCTGAGGAAGTCCTGTGAAAAAGCTGGCTCTGTGCTCAACTTTCCCTTCCAAGGCTTATTTATCCACAGACACTACATCAGTGGTTCTCAACCTTCCTAACGCCATGACCTTTTAATACAGTTCCTCATGCTGTGATGACCCCCCCACCCATAAAATTATTTTCGTTGCTACTTCATAACTCTAATTTTGCTACTGTTATGAATTATAATGTAAATATCTGATATGCAGGATGTAGTTTCATTGTTACAAATTGAACATAACTCACAGGTTGAGAACCACTGCTCTACATGATAATCTACTATTTCATTGTCCAAATGGTTTTTGCTAAATTGAATTTTTGTTTCCACCTCAAAGGGACCAAGAATTAACAAGAAATACATATGCATATACACTAATATGTGTATAATATATATAATATATATAATGTAAAGCTGGTCACAGAGGCCAACCTTTGTCTAAATGCTAGGAATTTTCCTACCTGAGGGCTTGGAGCAATGGTAATTGAGTTAATAGCTTTTGGTCTAAAGAAAATTGTCTAACGATGAAAAGGAGGGAACCACACAGACCTTAAGAGCCATTACATTGTCTCTAGATTTAAAATGAGCTCATTATAGCAGATTAAGAAAAAATGCCTTATTTGTCACTACTAATCAGAGAAGTGCAAATTAAAGTAATTCTGAGATTCCACCTTATACCCCTTATGTTGGTAAACAAAAAAGGTAAATGATCAATGTTGGGGGTAGGAGAAAGCACATTGACGCACTGTTGGTGGACCTGTGAATGGTTACAATCATTCTGGAAAGCAATTGGGAATTACATACAGAAACTTATAGTCATACCCATACCCAGAAGAGACCAAAGAAAGAGGGAAAAGTCCTTTCTTTACAAAGTTATTTATAGCAATTCTTTGTGATAGCAAATAACTGGAAGCTAAGATGTCTCACAATGGCTGGATAAGTTGTGGTATATAAATGAAGCAGAGGACTTTTGCACTGCAAGAAATGAGTACACAGATGACTTATATGAACTGATACAGAATGGAGTGAGCAGAACCAGGAAAACAATTTATAATATAACAGCAGTATTATAAAAATGGAAATTTGGGGGACTTTTTATAAACTTAACAAAATGAGCAGAACTAGGAAAAAATGACATAATGACAGAGTAAGACAACTTGTAAAGCTGTTAAAATCTATGATTGTTACAATGAACTCGATGATTCTGGAGGACCAATGATGAAACACCCTATTCATTACAGAGAAGTGACAGATTTAGGGTATGGAATGAAACGCGGACATTTTTGTATACAACTATCGGAGAAATTTATTTTTGCTTAACTATGTAAATTTGTTACAAGAAATTCGCTTTTTCTCCCCTTTTTTCCATTTGAATGAAGGATGGGAGGGAGAAAAATTAAAAAAAATTAATACAGGGTAAGTGCTATAGATGAAGAATGCTGCACGCACTTTTCAGATGAGGTCACTGTGTTGTTATTTTACTTTGTAAGAAGAGATTTCTCATGAAGTGGAGTAATCAGTAAATATAACATAATAAAGCACCAATAAAACTGAAATTATATTTTAAAAAACAGGGTGGGAAACATTTTTTTTAAATCCGCTCTGTTTTTTAAGTGTAGGTAGTCATGTGGATCTCATTTGCATGACTCTGGATTTCACTGAGGATGCTTTGTCATGTTCCAAGTCTCCATTCGACATCAATTTATAATGCCACCTGAGAAGAGTAATATTTGGAGACCTTGTCACAAAATAGAAAATTCTTCATTTAGAATTCCTCTGTTCAGGAAATATCAGATGAGACTAGTAAACATTTCAGGTGAATGTATTTGTTTTTCATTGCTAAGGCTAATTTTGTTTTTGCTTGCATTGATAGTGCAGATATTTAAATAAGTGACTAAGAACAAAAGCAACTGGAATACAAACACCAATGCAAGTCGACGCAAAGAAAAACTCCAAGGGGCTGTACAAGACCCTTCACTGACGGTACCTTCTGTAATTTGCTCATTGTTAACCCTGACCCAAAAGCTGTGAGCCTTGGTCCTGACCCGGTAGTGGCTCCGTCTCTGCTATTCTGCTTGTCCTTTCATCCTTCTTGACTGTTTTTAAATGTGTTGCCATCATCACTGCCTTTCTCCAACACCTCATCATTCTGGGGAGGTGAGCAGAGCATCTTGGAGAATCTCCTACCAAGCGAGAAAGACTTTCAGCACAGTTCTGACAACAGACAGCGATGGTTTTCCAAGGTCATATGTTTATAAGTTCATTTTTTGTTATTCAGTCATGTTCAGCTCTTCATGACCCCATTTGGGGTTTTCTTGGCACAGATACTGGAGCAGTTTGATGTTTCCTTCTCTGGATCATTTTATAGATGAGGAAACTGAGGCAAATGGTGAAATGACTTGCCCAGGGTCACACAGCTAGTAAGAATCTAAGCCTGGATTTGGACTCAGGTCTTCCTGAATCAAGGCACAGCACTCTATCCACTGTACCATCTAGCTGCCCCTAGCTGTTCTTGGGGTGTTTGGGGTCTTCAAGAGGACTAGCACCTCTGGTGTGAGTGTTTACCAAGCCCTTATCAGGGTTGCTCATCCGTCTTTGGTGCCCACCTGATTCATTCAACACTCACCTGTGCCTCCCAAGCTGTAGCACGAACAGTGGCCACAACCTGGTAAAAAATTATCTTAGCAGACAGGCTAAATTAGATTTAAGGTAACCCATAGGTCTCAAATATTGGTGAGTTGAGAGGATATGTTCCTCAAGCATGTGAAGACTTCTAGTACAATGGGCAGGTGAAAACAATTTGTACCAACAGCAATGAAGGTGGCTGAAGGAGGCACTGTGGACAGCAGCAATCCCAAGATCCTTCTCATAAGTGAGCCCCCACAGCAAAATACCAACTCAGGGTGTATATATACACTTCCCAGAACCAGAAGGCATCACAAGCCTCCTGACTCGGTGACTAATTAGAAATTAGCAAAAGGTGTGAAAGCCCTTCTACAAACAAGCCTCCCCTAAGCAAGCTTCCCCTAATGGGCTCCCCTTGAGTCCTATTGATGGGGGGAGGAGATCTTAAATCCATTAACATTACAGAGGGCTATCCTAGATGATCTTGGTGGTGCCTGGAAGCTCTAAGTCTATGTCATCAGAACATTATAAGAGTCCAGATCTGTTTCTACTTAAGACCAGGTTGCCGTTGCTGAATCTTCTCCCCACACCCTTGCTTCCCACTGGGAAGGGTCAATGTGGTCAACCTGGGTAAGATCCCCTGAGAACTCTCGGAAACATTTTCTAGTTTATTTAGTTTCCATCATTCCCTTCCATCTGACCCTCTGGGCATCAGTTGAGTTACATCAGTAGCAATCCTACAACTGATAAATCATTTTTATGTTTTCTCTGAAAATTCCCAAGTCCTAGACTCCGTGGAAGAAAAGGGACACCCTAAAACACCCCGAATTTATTATTCCTACAGCACTCTCAAACAGCCCTTTACAAAGACTTTTCTTCACGTTTCAGCACAGGACAGCACAAACATATCAGCGTCTCCATTTTACAGATGAGACAAATGAGGCACGAGGAGTTAAGGGTCCTCAGAGTTAGCCAAGGACTCTGTATCCCTATATTGGGGTTCTTACTCTGGAGTCCCTAGGCCCCAGGATCTGTGAACAGATTTAAGGGGGCTGTAAACTTGGATGGGAAAAAAGCTGTCTCTTGATTTTTACAAACTTCTAACTGAAATGTGTGATTTCCTTCCCTTATTTTAAACCACACCTCACCAGATTGCCAAAGCGGTCCATGGCACAGAAAGGGTTAAAGTTCTTTCACCATACCATAGCTGTGGAAAGATGATATTTCACCAGAGAGGGTAAACCAAAGGGCTGTAAACAAGGGTGTCTAGATGGAGTTCACCAGTTTTGATTTGCTTTGGCAAAGGAGAGAAGGCAGAGAATCAGCAACCTGATTGAGGTTATGAAAGGCTTTTTAAAAATAAACCTGTTTATTTAATCTTTTAATCCCCTGGGAAGAAATGGGGCATAATGAAGCCTAATTATAGGCTAATCACAGAATAATAGAATGTTTGAGCTGGATCCTAAATGACTAAGATAAATCTAGAAAGTTCCCTCCTGGTTGGCTTAAGGCTCTTTGGGGTTGCGATTTCATAACTATGCTTTCAAGTTAGCGCTAGAGAAAGGCTGGCTTACTCCTTCAGGATTTAAAATGTCAATGGGGAAGGTATATGCTGCAGGTACTTGAACCAGTTCTCAAGAGTCAACATTTTCAATTCAGAAATCCACAAACACCACAAATCAAGGCTCGATTCCTTGTCTTGCTGGTTGTCTAGACTTAATTGATTATTATTATAATAATGACTAGCATTTAGACAACACATACCAGGTCCTGGGCACTGTACCAAGCGCTTTATGAATATTATCTCATTGGACTCTCCCAAGAATCCTGGGAGGCAGGGGCTATTATTACCCTGCTTTGACATGAAATGGAGGCAGACACAGGACTTGCCCAGGGTCACCCAACCAGTAAGTGTCTGAGGTTGGGTTTGAACTGGGGCATTCTTGACTCCAGGCCTAATGACCACACCCACATTCTAATAGAGGGAGACAATGTGTAAAGGAGAGTTTGGCTGCAGGATCAATTCATTTCCATGGCTAGGACAGCCCAGCAGGCAGCCACAGCACATGTTTCTCCACCTTACCACAGAGTTACCATCTCTCGCTCATCAAAGCAATTGGAGTGTCAGGATCCTAGAGCAGCCTCATCTTTGACCATTGGAATGAGCTGAGCAGAAGGAAGGCTGGGGAAATGAAGAAGGGCTTTAGGTAATTAAGTGATGCAGTGGCAAGAACAGTCAGGAAGAATTAAGTTCAAATCCTGCTTATTAATTGTGTGAGCTGCATAAGTCACTAAACCTCTAGCTGCCTCAGTTCCCCCACTTGTAAAGTAGAACTAATAATACCATCTACCTCCCAGGGCTGTTGTTTGGATAAACAATATGACATTTGTATGATGCTTTGCAAACTCAAAAGAGCCAATTTTAGGCATGTTTACCATTAGTATTAGTGGATCTAGTGAATCTGGACACCTCTGGTGTCCCATCTGGAGTTCAGAGAGAGCAAGCTGGAGCTCCACTGAAACTCATTTTTTAGTGGAGCAATACTACTCCATCACATTCTTTCAATTTTCTTTTAATTTAATAGTTTTCCCCAAGAGAACCCAGACTTTCCCTTCAGTGGTGGAGCGCTGATTTCCTGCTTACTCTATGTCTGACAATAGATCTCATTCACTGGCCATGTTTTGTCTCCAAACAGAGAAACTGGGGGCAGTAGTTGAAATGAAGTGTAGGCAGTTCTAAAGGATTTGTAGGGCAGGAAAGTTGGTCAAGACCAAGTTCAATGGCGCTGACAAGAGAGAGCCTGGAAATGAAGAAATTCTGGATTCCACCCATGATTTTGTTTCATTTTTACACTCCTAAACTCTGGGGAAAATACTCGAGTCAGAATGCTCCTTCCTGTAATCCCTGCCTGTCAAGCTCCTGCTCCTGCCTCGGTGTCTTCATGTGGTTTGTTCAACACCCCAGAAATAACACCTAAGCTTCCTGCCCACCATGACTAGTGAAGAGAGACTCATGAGGGTATGGAGGTGTGGGGGTGGCAGGGAGCCGAGAAGACAGGCATGCCTTGGACCTCCATTCCCTTCCATCCCCTGCGGCAGGGAAAGGGCAGAGGAACTTAGAAAAACATTCTGAACTCTGGCAGCTCCAAGTTTACTTGATTTAAACAAATTCGGTTCTGGTGATGGAGAAACAACAGCAATAATGGTGGAAATGGCACAGGAGGCCCCCCGATGGTTCTCAGTTTCCTCCTTCTAAGACTAGGGAGTTGGACCAGATGCCTTTGACGTCCCTTCTGCCTCCAGACCCATGAACTCCTCTTGACTTAGTATTGACCTTGTTGAATTTCTAGCAAGCTCTTTTTAAAAGGAAGATAATTCTTCTATGTTCATCCCCAGCTAACTGGGAGGAACAGGAAGCGGTGGAACTGACTCAGTGAGTAACTCTCTTCCTTCTATCAGGTCTGACTGAAGCCCCTCAATGACTAGGAAGGAGGTCAGGGCTGAGAGCTGCGTGTCTGCAGAGCAGTGACCTCCTTTGAGTGAGGCAAAAAGGAGGATGCTTCCTTGGCTTCCTCCAGCAATGCTTCCAGATGATTTGGATGGGCTGAGGAAATTAGTTCAGTTTTTGTAGAAAGATAACAGTGCTCATGTGTGCACACACAGTTCACACACACTCACACATTCACACACATACACACACTCACACGCACTCACATATACTCACACACACATACACATTCACATGCACTCTCACACACACATTCACACTTTTTCTCTCACATACACTCACACATTTACACTCTCTGCCTCTCGCTCTCTGCCCCCTCTCTTTCTCTCTCTCCCACACTCGCGCGCGCGCGCGCGCACACACACACACACACACACACACACACACACACACACCCCACCACCACCACCACCACCACCTCCTTTATTTGGCATGGGTGGGAAGAGGAGCATCCCAGACAGGCAGGTTTTCCAGATGACTTGTTCATCCCCATCACACACTCTCCCTCTTTTGTGTTAACCTGCTTAGATGGCAATCTTTGAAGAAGTCTCACACACTTTCCTGCCTTCATAAGCAGACACCCCTCAGACATGTCCGTGGAGGTTTGGCTTCATCTCGGTGCTTGTTTCCTTGGAAACTCATCCCTACTCTCTTCCCCTGGGGATTCTTGTCTGTCAATGTTTTCCCATATATTCTCCAAAAGTAATCTCCTTTACGTCTTTCTCTAGGCTAATTAACATTTCACGCTTTCCTGTATGGTGCACTTGTCTGGTTCATTTTGTCTTTGAATCCCCACTGCCTTGCCCAAAACCTGACTCAGAGTAAGGTCATCAACTTAGAGCAGGAAATGACCCAAGAGGCCATCTGGTCCAGTCTCTTCATTTTACAGATGAGGAAGCTGAGGCTCAGAGAAGAAAAGTGTCTGGTCCAAGGAAACACATGTAATAAATACCAGTGGCAGCGTTTAAACCTAGGTCTTCAACTCTAAATTCGTCATTCTTTGAACCGTACTGTCTTCAATAATAAGCAATTATTAAGTGCTTACTATACGCCAGGCACTATATTAGGGACTGGGGAATGGAAAGGAATGGAAATGGAGTGTGGGGGGAGAGAAGAAAACAAGCCGTTATCGAGGATCTCCTGAATGGGGGGGCGCCATGCTCAGCACTTCATAAACATCATCTCATTAGAGCCTCACAGCAGCTGAGGGAGAGAGAAAGCTTACCCCCCCACTCTCTTCTCTGTAGGGACTCTCTCCCCCCTCTCTCTCCCTCCCTCCACCTCCCTCTCTCCCTCTCTCTCTCTCTCTCTCTCTCTCTCTCTCTCCTCCCTCTCCCTCTCTCCTTTTCCTCTCCTAGTTATCCTTCTTCCTCTATGACCACTCCTCTGTCTCCTTTGCTGGGTCCTCTGCCGGATCATGCCCTCTAATCAGAGAGGTCCCTCAGGGTCCTGTCTTGGGCCCTCTCCTCCTCTCCCTCTATACAACTTCACTTATGGATCTCATCAGTTCCCTTGGATTTAATGGCCATCTCAATGTTGAAGATTCTCAGATCTACCTTTCCTTTCTCCACCTCTCTGCTGTCCTCCAGACTAGCCTCTCCAACTGCTTTTCAGACACCTCAAACCGGATGTGCAGTAACATCTTGGACTCTATATGTCCAAAAGGGAACTTACCCTCTTTGCCCTTCAGCCCTTCACCCTTCCAGACTTCCTTACCACTGTCAAAGGTCACCCCTCCCTCCCAGTCCCACAGGTTCATGAATGAGGAATTGACCTGGACTCTTCACTCTCACCCCTGTATCCAATATGGTGCCATGAACTGTGATTTCACCTTGGCAGCATCTCTCCAATTTGTCCCCTTCCCTCCTCAGTTCCTGTTCCCACCCTGGTGCAAACTCTCCTCCGCTCATACCTAAACCAGGGTTGGTGGGTCTGCCTACCTCTTCTCTCCCCATTCCAATCTGTCCTAAAGCTGGAACCGGCTCCTACAGACCCCAGACAACCAATTCCTGAGTTTTCAGTGTGAGCGATTGTAGCATGGAAATTGGCAAACACTCCCCATCGGGCCTCTACTTATTGTTTTGTGGGTTGTCTAGGCCAGAAGTGTCAAATGCCTTGCCCAGGTAGTCTGTGGCCCCCAACCCTCCCAAGTGTGGCCAGAACCAGACTAAAATGTAACTGGGAAGTATTTAACAAAATAAACAAAAGTATATCAGAACACAGATAACACATTTGAAAACTAAGGGAATATGGATCTTCAGGGATCCATACATATTGATTAGTTACCCCTTTTCTATTTGGGTTGGACACCCTAGTCTAGACCTAATAAAATGTCATAATGAAGATTAGACTTTAAAACTTGTCACACTAATAGTTAAACGTTCACCAGCAGTGTGCTGTTTCTAACCTAGTGAAACAGGTGCCATGAGTCTTCTTATCCCCACTTTATAGACGCAGAAACTGAGCCTCAGAAAGGCTTAGTATCCTGCTGGGGTCACAGAAATCGTGTCAAAGTTGGGATTTAAGCACAGGCCTTCCTGGCTCCGAGTCTGGCTTTCCATAAGTTCTAATAATTCGCCTAAGGGGGCAAGTTGACTTAAACTGACCTATTTCAGACTCTGATCTGTTTGGGGGAGGGGGCAAAAATAAAGTTCAAGCCCATTGCCTCCTTCTTGGAGGAGCCCAATAGCCTGGGACCACAAGAAAGGTCCTGACGTCTTTGAAGAGATCTGGGCTTTCCCAGAACACGACACAGCCCCAGCCAGTCATCTCAAGCCGGACAGTGACAGAGTTCCTCTTGAAGCAGCCCAGATGTAGGTCAGGCCTCTGCTGCCTTTTCCATTTGCTTCAGGGCCCTGTTCTGAGTGGAGCATCGTGAGGAGGTAAGGCCACAGCTGGCCCTGGAGGCCTGAAAAGGGAGGCTGGGCTCCCACAGCCAGCACCTTTCTTCTCTCTGGGGTCTTTAATCCTTCACTTTGGGCTTATGAAAGTGCAGTCAATACAAATACCTCGGCAGCAGGGGAAAAACAACTTCCTCCTCTTCCCCTCTCTTCTCTTTTTCTCTCTTCTCCTCCCCTCCTTTCCTATCTACTTTCTTCTCCTCTTTCCTCTTTTCTTCTCCCCTCTCTCTGTCTCTAATCTCCTTCTCTCTCCTCTCCTCCCCTCCCCTCTCCTCATTCTTCTTCTCCCTTCTCTCTCTTCTCCTCTCCTCTCTTTCTCTCTCCTCTCCTCCCCTCCTCTCCCCTCTCCTCTCCTGTCCTCTCCTCGCCTGTCTTCTTCTCTTCCCTCCCCCTCCCCTCCCTTCCCCTCTCTTCTCCTCCCCTCCCCTCTCTCTTCTTCTCTCCTTGCCTTTCCTTTCAGTCTCTTGCCTTTCTTGTATTTCCTTCTCTTTCTATCTCCTTCCTCCTCTACCTTCTTTTCTTTTATCTTCTATTTAGCTTCTAAGCAATTTGTGCAGAAAAGAAAGGACAGGATTAACCACTAGACAAAAAGTCAGAGGTCCAAGGGTCCACATCCCACTCTTGACCCCTCCTGCCTGTGTGACTTTGGACAAGTCACTGCCCATCCCTGGGTGCCAGTTCTCCACTCAATCAGTGAAGGAATTGGACACAGTGGCTTCTGAGGCCCTTCCCACCTGTCGAGCAATGACCCTCAGAGCCTGCTAATAATGGCAGGAATGATAGTAACAGAGAGACATTTCAATAGATTTCTGACTCATTTCTTAGCTAAGCCTGGGTGGCTGTGTGAGCCTGGAGCCTTCACTTTCTCTACCCAAGTCAGACCAGAGTCAAAGGGCTTTGCTTTTTCAAACCGGATGACATCATCATAGCTGGTCACACAAGCAGGACAGAAGTGGCCAGAGCTGTAGTGCAGTGATTAAAAAGTGGTGAAGGACATCACACTGAGCCCTCTGTCTAAGAGGGCGGGCAGGAGGGCGGTCGTCCCTTTGTTTCATGTGTTCTCTGAGGAGCTGGTTCTTTTTCCATCCATATGAAGGAACACTTCACATGGAAGGAGGCAGGCAGGACAGCAAAGTGGGCAGAGCAGCAGCCTCTGACTGGGGAGACTTGGGGTGATTACACTAGGCAAAGGGCTCAGCCTCAGCGCCCCAGCAAGACTGCAACAGTTACAGACCTTCACTGGAGGAAGGGGTTTCCCTGATGGGAGTTCCCTAAACAAATTAAATATTTTTAAATGCTGGTATTCATATATCACTTTAAAAATGCTTCCTCATGTGAACCTCACAACAACCCTGTTTGGTAGGTTGTATTATTATCCTCCTTTCACTCATGTGGAAATTGAGACTGAGACCGGTTAAATGATCTGCCAGGATCCCACAGTTGTAAGTGTCTGAATCAAGATTTGAACTCAGATCTTCCTGACTCAAAATCCAGTCCTCTCCATTAACCACATAACTATCTATTAATTAGATCATAGAACTGGTTTTAAAACATATTAAGTAGTGCTTCACTAGAGGTAGTCATAGTTGACTAGTAAGAGCAGTAGACTGACTCAGAAGCTCTGGGTTTGAATGCTACACAGGCAGCCACGTGCTGCAGAGGACCCGAGCGCCAGTAAAACGGGAAGGTGATACTTGTATCACTCTCCTCAGACGGCTGTTGCAATAACCCAGTGAGGTCATGGGTGTGTGATTTATCAACCTCAAACTGCTGCACAAAAGCCATCCCCTCACAATAATGCTAATTCTGTCACTCAAGACGTCCTCTCTTTGGGGCTTCAGACATTCTAGTCTCCAGCACAGCCTTACAGCTTTGCACCACTTCAGTGACTCTGTGCCCTATGCTCTAAGGCAGCAGTTCTCAACCTGTGGGTTATGTTTAATTTGTAACAACGAAAACAGATCCTGCACATTAAATATTTATATTATGATTCATAACAGTAGCAAAATTACAGTTATGAAGTAGTAACAAAAATAATTTTATGGTTGGGGGTCACCACAACATGAGGACCTGTATTAAAGGATTGCAGCATTAGGAAAGTTGAGAACCACTGCTCTAGAGGGAATACTTTTTCAGGCAGGGGTTGGATAGGATGGCTCCTTCCAGCTCTGAGATGCTGGGCTTCTGAGATCCTGAGATGCTGAGATCCTTCCTAATGCTGGTCACTCTGCGTGGGTTCAGCTCATCTTTCCTCACTCTACCCTATCTGACCAACTGATCAATGGGAATTTAGTGACCACTGCTATGTACCAAGTGGGATGGTGGGAGATGGTGATACAGAGGCAAAACCAAGACAGTCCCTGCTCTCAGGGAGCTTACATTCCATCTTGTGGAGGGGGAAGACAACATGCAAAACACATACTCAGTCAACTAAGTGGTGCCATAGAGGGAGTGCCTTTTAGGGGTAGCAAGCCCCCACAACAAATCTTGCCTCAGGCATTTATTGAATGATTTTGGGTGAGTCATTTCATATCCTTCAAATCAGTGTCTTCATCTGTCAAATGGGACTGATAATAGCACCTATGCCCAAGGGCTGTTGTGATGATCAAATGGAACACTTTGCAAAACGAAATGTTCTGTACAAAAGTAATTTTGGAGAGAAGGGCGGGCTCTAGGACCGAGAAAGGCCTCTTGGAGGTAGCCCTTGAGCTGAATTTACGTATGTACATTTTGTGGTATCAATAGAATGGAAGCTCCTTGAGGGCAGGACCAATTTTGTTTTTGCCCTTGTGTCTCCAGCCGTGAGGACAGTGCCTGGTACCGAGTGACACTTAATGTTTGCTTACCAATTTATTGATGGAGCTGAAGAAAGAGGTGGAGGGGAAAAAGGAGGGCATTCCAGGCTGGGGGACAGCTAGGGCAAAGACGTGGAGATAGGAAATGGAATGTCTGTATACAAAGAACAAGCTGGCCAGGTTAGTTAGACTAGGATGGGGAGTGGCCACTCTTTTCAGCAGTCTGCCATACTTCTGGGTGAAGAAACTTAGCACTTTCTTCTCTGCAATTTAAAATCTTAGGGAGTTTCCTAGTACTCTGAATGGTTTTGCCCAGGGCAGAAGTCCCAGTTTGGATGCAGGTCCATACCTTCTCCACAATTTAAGTCTCTGGGGGTTGCCAGGATCTGGGATGTAAAGATAATTGTTGCTGCCCTCAAAGGAATCTGCATTCTACTTGGGAGGTGGCGGGTGGAGGAGCAACAGCACATTCACCAACACTGCACGAGAAATAAAAAGCATTTTGATGCTTGTGTGAAGATCACTAACAGCTTTTGGGCCATGATGAAAGAGCTCTTGCAAGAATCCATCTGGGCCCATGGGCTGAGTCTCCTGCTTGGGGAGGGCTTCTAAGCAGGAATTTTCCTCCTCATTTCCCACCCCACCGACCTCCTGGATTTCACCATCTCCAGAAACACGCCACCCTGTGGGTCTCCAAGGGCAGAGATAGACATCCAGAAGCCCCTCCAAGACCTTCTGCTGGAGGAGGCAGCCCGGGAATTCTCCTCATTTCTCACCCAGCTGATCTCCTGGATTTCATGATTTCCAGAAACTCCTTATTCTATAAGACTAACTCCACTCTATAACTCACACCTAGCTAGGTCATTTTCTACCCAGGTTGCAGGACTCCATCACAGGGTAAACTCTCTCCCCATTCTATACCCCTTTTCAGTATCTCTTTATAAGTTATCTTCTCTGTTAGACTGGGAGCTCCCTGAGGGTAGGAACAGTCTGAAGACTTTCTTTGTATCCCCAGTACTTTGCACAGTGTCCGGAATGCAGCAGCCCAATAATAAATGCTCTCAGAGCAATTGATTAAATTACTATGCTTTGGGAGAATATGAAAGTTTCCTTTTCTTTTTCAGGGGAGAATTCATGGAGTCTTACCAGTTTCCAACATGAGAAAAGCCCTCAGCCAATGGGAAGTAGTGACAGCACTTTGTTTACTTGTCGATTGGAGTTCTGGAGGTATTTTGCTTCAGCCGTCTGTCTTTATTAGGGGGTGAAAACAGTGTAATGGAATCCAAAAGTTAAAGCTCAGTCTGCTGCCAAAGCCAGGAATCCCTGCTGCAATAATCTTGAAGGATGGATTTCCCATTTTTGCCTAAACACTTTTGGACAGTGTGGTCCAGTGGCCAGAGCACTGGGGTTCACATCCTGCTTTTAATACTCCCTACTTGTGTAACCTGAAGCAAATCACTTCATTTCACTGGGCTTGTTTCCCTGTCTGTAAAACCAGAGGGATGATCAGTCTCTGGGGTCCTTTCCAGCTTCTTCTTTCTTTCTCCAGATTCCTTACAGATGAGGAAACTGAGGCAGCTAGGGTCGAGTCACTTGCCTTGGGTCACACAGCTAGGAAATGTCTGAGGTCACATTTGAACTCAGGTCTTCCTAACTCCATGCCCAGCACTCTATCCACCCTGGCACCACCCAACCACTCATTTTATTTTCTACACATAAGGAGATATTACCTACAAAGTGACATCTCCCGAAATATTGTCTTAGAAACATAGCAAAGAATTATTATCAAGTGATTGGAAAGTATTTAATGTTCCTGGTACCATTTTAGACAGTAAACTCCAAAATGTTACTTTGGAAGTCCAAAGTAGGAACCAAACACTCAACAGCACTCGGGCCTTCTAAGGAGACATTTTCCACATTGTCAGCACGATTCTTTCCTCTCCTCTTCTCAGGAATGACAACTGTCACTTGCTCGGGCCGGGTCTGGGTGGAGCCAGCGCCAGTCTTTGAGATGGGACTGAACATCTCCATCATTTGCCAGTCAACCCTACAGAACTGCCAGCCAAGGAAGTTTCATCTCTACAAAGTTAGTGGAGAAATCCAGGACAAGCTTCGAATGACAAAAATCAACCAGACCACAGCTCAGCTACAGCTGAGCAACTTCCGAGAGCCGAGAGCCCACCTAATCTGTACGGTGGAATGTCCCAGGCTAGATGGAGAAAAGCTGATCTGTGGAGGGGACGTGGCTTCTGGCTGTAAGTACCGGAAGCTAACGAGGGAGCAGATGCATTGGGAGAACCACTCAGGAGTCAGACACCGGCCGGCAGGTGATTGCTAGTGTTTGAAGGTTTGCAAAGCGCTTAACGTGGGCTATTTCACTGAAATGTCCCAACATCTCCAGGGAAAAATAATTAGCTGTATTTGATAGACATAGAGTCTCTTGATCACACAACTAGTGTCTGACGCAGAGTTTGAACTCAGATCTTCCTGGCTCCGCGTTCAGCGCACCTTCCTCTGCATCCCTTAACTGCCTCTCCCTATCGATCTTTCTTCCTACAAATTCTGGGTAGGACAATGAAAAGCTCATTGGAGTCAACTTAACAGTTTCTCTGGGTTTTAAAATTTCTACGCTTGTGGATCTGGGATCTGGGGGTCGGGGAAGCCTCTCCGCACACTAGTGGCAATCTCAATCCACCCACACGTTCTTATCCAATGTGATTCCCATTCATTCTATTCCTAGAAATCCTCCAAAGGGTATTTTTCTAAGTGTATCTATTGGCTCAATAAGAATATTTGCTGGCCTTTATACCAAAGGGAAATCTTATTATGAGGTGTGTCCCAGGCATCTAAGTGGTCCCGTGTATAGAGTGCTTGTTGTGGAGTGAGACCTGGGTTCAAATTCAGTTTCGGATAGTTACTAGTTAGCTATATGACCCTGGTCAAGTTCTTAACCTCTCTCTAAGTTTCCTCAACTATAAAATGAGCATAATAGAAGAGATAATATTTGTAGAGCACTTGTCAGAGTCTGGCATACAGTAGGTGTTTAATAAATGCTTGTTTTCTTTCTATATGGAAAAGGTGGCAAATGTGTAATCGAAGGACTCCACTTGTAACAATAGCTGCAACCATGGGCAAGAGATTAAACTCTTCCAGCCTCAGTTTCCTCATCTGTCAAATGGGTGAGATAGTTCCTTACTCAGAGGGACACAGCAAAGATAAAATGATGTACTATATCAGAAGAATTTTGGAAACCTCAGAGTCCTATGTGCAGGTAAACTCCCAGTCCTCCAGTGTCCATCCAGGTTTCTCTTTTGGGAGGTTATAAGAGAGCTGGCTGGATCACCAGGGGATCTAAGCTCAAATCCTGGCTTGGTCACTTATTACTGCCCGTGTGACCTTACCTGTTTAAATCATTTCGCTTCTCTCTGACTTGGTTTCCCCAAGGGCAGAATGAGGGGGCTGAATCCCATGACCACGGAGGTCCCCTCCCCCTCGAGATTTAGGAGCCCAGAACCTCATTTGGATCCCTTCTGGTCTAGTTTATGCTTTTAAGGATTGTAACCGTGTGTGGGTCAACACAGAATACGACAGTCTGTAGAATGGAAGCCCTCCGCAGGCAGGGACTCTGCTTGGCCTTTGTATCTCTAGCGCCTGTATCGTGTATGTAATAAAGTAATGCATGCTTAATGCATGCTAGTCGGGGCAGATTGGGTGGGATGGCGGCATGGACTGGTTCAACAGAGGCAGGTGGTATCATTGCCATCTCCCACCACACCCCCCACACTAACCAAGGTCATGCCTGGCTGACCAGAGCTGATCAGAGGTCATTACCAAGACCCAGCCATGGTATCCCAGAAGAACAATTAATTACCGGCTGTCCCTCCTGTTGAGAAGGCTCCAACTTGGCTCCACTAGCTTATCTTTGTGACACTGAGGAAATCGTAAACATTTCTGGGTAACCTGCCTCCTAGAATGAGAAGATTGGACTCTATGAGTGCTGGGGGCCCTTCCAGCTCGAGGATTCTGAATCATCTGCTCTAAGACCAGCATTTTACAAACAAGGAAACTGAGGCCCTACTCTCTGCCTTCCCCCCACTCAGCTCTAGGCATTCTTCCCGACCTGGAAAATTGAGTTTGTGTATGTACTTTGTCAAGTGTGGGAAGGGTAGGAAGGCGCTGTTTCAGATACAAACGATGAAGAAAATGCCTTGTGCTTTTGACCAATGCTCCCACTTAATTAGCAATATCAAGAGAAGCAAAAGGTTTTCACATATGATTGAAACAAATCTGCAGTCTGAATATTCTAGAATTCTCTGAATTCTAGAAGTGGAAACCGCAGAGAGGTATCACAGACCAGGTGGATGTGTGAGGTCTGTGCAAATTCATTTAGCTTCTCCACATCCTCAGGAAGCATCAGATATCAGCCTCTACAAAAATGGAGAAAAAAAAAAGTACCCACCGTTTTTCCCTTAGAGAGAAGACTGGGCCCATTTTTCTTAGAAAAGCTCAGGGCAACTTCTATCAAGGCATAAAACGAACTTGGTTTTGTTTTTAAAATCAGGACAGATTGGACATGAGGCAAAAGAAGTGCTTTGGCTCCACATCCCTTAGGCCTAGACTTGGTATGAAGATAGCAAGACAGGAAATCCTTCCTTGGTCATTAGCCACGTGAATCCGGCCACCCATGGAGCTCCCTGGGCCTCAGATTTCTCTTCTGTAGGATTAGGGGTTTGAATAAGACCATCAAGGGAACTTTCTTTTCCCATTTTTTTGCAAACAGTTTATGTACTATTGGAATTAATTTTTCTTTGGATGCTAGAATTTTCTTATAAATCTATCTTCTCTTAAACTGCAACTACCTTCATGACTTGTTCAATATTATTTTATCTGAGATGGAGCCATTCAAAATTTTATTTCTATAGAGCTAGACATTTTACATTTTTGTAAATATTTGTCCATTTAAGTTATCATTTTATTGGCATAGAATTAAGTAAAATAGTTCATAATAATTCCCTTTATTTTGTCTTCACTTCTTGAGAATTCTTTTCCATCAATTTGCTTTTCATCCTTCTTTTTAAAATTAGATTAGCTCTATGTTTAATCTATTTTATGATCCTTTTAAAAAACCAGCTCTTAATTTAATTTCAAGTCAATGTGCTTTCACTGTTAATCTGATATTTTATTTTAGTATATTTATTTAGTATATTTGTATAATATAAATAATATATTAGATTAATATATTATTAATAACTATAACTATTGTGTATATAATAACTGCTCTGTGTCAGGCCCTGTGCTGAGTAAGCTCTTCTTACAAATATGATCCTCATCCTCATCTGATCCTCACCACAACTCTGGGAGGTAGATGTTATCTTTGTTTTACAGCCGAGGAAACTGGGGGGACACTGGGTAAGTGACTTGCCCAGAGTCATGCAGCTAGGTAGTGTCTGGGTCCAGATCTGAACTCAAGTGTTCCTGACTCCAGGTCCTGAGCTCCATCTGGTAAGCCACCTTGCTGCCCCAGAATTTCTATTTTTATGTTTAATTGGGGTTAGTTACTTCACTGATTTTCTAGTTTGTTTCAGGTGTCTGATGTATTTGTTTGGGGTTTTTTTCTTGGAGGGGGAAGGGCAGGCCAATTGGGGTAAAGTGACTTGCCCAAGGTCACCCGGCTAATAAGTGTTAAGTGTCTGAGGCCAGATTTGAACTCAGGTACTCTTGACTCCAGGGCTGGTGCTCTACTCACTGTACCACCTAGCCGCTGCAGTCTGATGAATTTGTTGAGGAAAGTACTTAGATATATAAAATAAAAAACATATTTAAAAATATACATTTTACATATAAAATACATATATTTAATATATGTAAATATATTTAAAGTATTTGCATAGAGAGAGAGAAGTATTTAGATATATAAAATTTAAAAAGTACTTAGATACATAAAATTTCTCGAAGGACTGCTTTGTGTGCACTTTAAATTTTGGGTATGTTGTCTTATCTGACCCTGGGCATTGTCTAATCACTGCCCTCTTGGACTGAGCTTTGTAGGTTTCTGATCATAGTCTGGGTCTGAGGCAAGCCCCTGGTCAGCTCCGGTAGAGGACTGCTGACCTCTGTTAGTTAACTGTAAGGTTCTGTGATTTTCCACACAGATAATTCTCCACTTTAATAAAATGATAGAACTGGACCAAATAAATAAATAATGCTTTAAGTAGTTCAAGGAAGAATAATTTTTAAAATGTATTCCAGGAAATCCCAAGACTTTTACTATATATTATGTTGGTTATATTACCACATATTCACTGCCACATCAACCTTTATATCACCATTTTGAAAATATTACTCACAATTCTTATTTACCTTTTAAACCAACCAGGACCATCTTACTGTAGTTCCATATTCTCTTGGGAATCCACATGGTTCTCTGCTCATCAGGTATTGGTTCATTTTTTAAAACTGATTTGTTTATTTACTTTTAGTTTACAAGACTCAGTTCCACAATCCCTTGAGTTTCAAATTTTCTCCCATCCCTCCCCCCATCACTCCACGGCAGCATGCAATCAAGTATAGGATCTGCAAATACTTTCACATTGGACATTAGTCTGGTTGTATAGAAGGGTTGTAACCAATGGAGTGGGCAATGGGAAAAAAGAAAGAAAACCAAACATGAAAAAGAAAAAGAGCATGTAGTTTGCTTCAGTCTCCATTTAAACTCTTTCTAGATCTTTCTCTGAGTGTAGACATCTCCTTCCATCCTGAGTCTTTTAGAGTTGTCTTATAACCTTGCATTGCTGAGAAGAGTCCAGTTTATCAAGGTTGGTCATCACACATATGATGTGTCTGTCATTGTGTACAAATTTCTCCTGGTTCTGTTCTTCTCACTTAGCATCAGTTTGTATAAGCCTTTCCACGTAAATATGAAGTCCATCTGCTTCTCATTTCTTATAGCACAATAACATTCCATTACATTCATATATCACAACTTGTTTAGTCATCCCCCAATTGATGGGCGTCCCCTTAATTTCCAAATTTTTGCCACCACAAAGAGAGCTATAATAAATATTTTTGTACACAGAGATCTTCCTCTCACTTCTATGATCTCTTTGGGATACAACCCTAGAAGAGGTATTATTGGGTCAAAGGGTAAGCAATTATTTATAGCTCTTTGGGCATAGTTCCAGATTGCTCTCCAGAATGGTTGTATCAGTTCACAGCTCCACCAGCAATGCATTAGTGTTCTAATTTTTACACATCCTCTCCAGCATTTGTCATTTTCCTGTTTTGTCATCTTAGCCAATCTGATTGGTGAGATATGGTACCTCAAAGTTGTTTTGATTTGCATTTCTCAAATCAAGAGAGATTTAGAGCATTTTTTCAAATGCTTGTAGATATCTCTAATTTCTACCTCTGAAAACTGCTTGTTTATATCCTTTGACCATTTATCAATTGGGGAATGACCTGTATTCTTAAAGATTTGACCCAATTCCCTGTATATTTTAGAAATGAGGTCTGTATCAGAGACACTGGTTGTAAAAATTCTTTTCCAATTTCTCACTTCCCTCTTAATCTTGGTTACATTGGCTTTGTTTGTACAGAAACTTTTCAATTTAATGTAATCAAGAGTATCCATTTTACAATTTAAAATGCTCTCCAACTCTTCTTTGGTCATAAAGTCTTCCCTACTCTATAAATCTGACAGGTAAACTATTCTTTGCTTCCCCAGATTGCTTACAGTGTCAGCCTTTAAACCTAGATCATACACCCATTTAGACTTAATTTTGGTAATACAGCATTGGATAATGTCTAGGTTCATTTTTTCATCTTGAAATATTTGTTCATGGATATCTGGACTCATTTAGGTGACATAGAAGCAATATTCCCTTCTGTTATTGTATCTCCCCTGTTGATTTATCTGTTTATACTCAAGGTCTTTAATCAAGTTTTCTTCCTCCTGAAATCTTTGGTAATTTCAGTCTCTTTTCTTTATTATGCCCTTATTTCTCACTTTCTGATTCCTTCCCCTTTGAATGTAATTTCCCAGTAGACCTAAACCTCGAAACTGTCTCAGCCTCCTCCCACACTAGGCAATTTATATTTCACCAGCCTCAGTCTCTGCCTTTACTTCTGGAGGAAACGAAACTGGTTCCCATTATCTAGTCCTGTTTCCTCCACTCCAGTATCTTGCCCCAGTACCCTTTTTTTCTTCAGTTTTCTGGCCACTTACTGTTTCAGAATGGCTTGCTAGAGTCCCAGGCAGAGCAAATCTCTACCTTTTAGCTTTCCTTAGCATGGCGAGGATGGGAGAGAGATCTGGACTCTGCTACAAGACTCTGGGTCAGCTTGTGAATTCCTGCCAAAGTGTGGTGGCTGACGGGGAAAGAGGTCCTGAGTGAATGTTACGGGTTCAGAATTAGCTTCCTCTGCCGTTAGTTCATCAGGTTCCTACCTCATTAGGGCTCTTGGCATCTTATTCCAAGGAGGCAACTGAAAGTACTTTTATTTCTTATACATGATTCCTATTTTGGAGAGGTTTATGAGGTCATGAGGTTCAGAGAAAGTATCCACTCTTCCGTCTTGCTGGCCATGTGATCAGGAAGTATCTGAACAATAGTTCAACAGCACTTGTACTGTCATAGTAAAATGTGTGTGTGTGTGTGTGTGTGTGTGTGTGTGTGTTTATGATGAGGATGAGTACTAGCTGTGTGACCTTGGGCAAGTCAATTAACCCCAATTGCCTTACCTCCTCCCCCCTCCAAAACAAAACAAAAAAGCAAGTATAATAAGGATAAGAAGAGCACATTGAATCAGTCATTGTGTCCTTGCTAAGGTCACCTGATTACCCCCATTGTTAATGCCCCCCTTTCCACTATGCCTTTATTCTGTTGACTTATGTGTGAACCTGTTGCATCCCCCTAATGTAGGACCTGGTAGAATGTAAACTCCTCCAGGGCAGGGGCTGTTCTGCACTTTTGCATCCCACAGTAGCTAATAGAAGTCTTGGCATATACTAGTAGATGCTTAATGAATACTGGCTGATTGATAATATAATTATAGAGAAGAAACTGGGATTTTTTTCAATACATATGACTACTTGAAGATTATGTTTTCACATTTTCTGTTTTTAGTCACAACATGAAACACTAGTCATTGAATTCCTTGGAATCAAGAATGGACATACTATTGCAGATTGATTCAGTCATGTGAGAAGACCACTTTACTGAAGCCTCAGTTTACCCATCTGTAAAACAGAGTTTCAATGGCCTCTGAAGTCCTTTCCAGACCTATCATCCTATGATCCAATTTTACAGTGGAGGAAGCTGAGACAGATGGGTTTTGTGACTTGCCCAGGGTCCATACCCAGTTCCAAAAGAAGTTTATGAACCCAGGTTTTTGTGACTCTGAGTCCAGAGCTTTGCCCAGTGTGCCTTGATACCTCTCAGTAGTGAGAGATGGAGGGGAGGGAGCTTCAGTCCTAATCCACCAGGCCAGGAGCAGTGACTTAGACCTCTCTGTAGACCTCTCTTCTTCATCTTGCCCATGATGTTGCTACTCAGCAGATCTATTCTAGGGGGTTGAGCAACCCAGGAATTCATTATTTTCTCCTTTTTACTGTTTCACAAACACATTTCCCCATGATGTGTAACCCTGACCTTACAGTAAATTCCATTTCCTAACAGTTGCTTGTTCAAGCACCACAGAATTTTATAATGACAGTTTTTTGTTCTTATTTCACCTTCATGGACAAATGTACCTCTCTTCTCTCCCACATTGAGCCATCCTTTTAACAAAGTATTAAAAAAAGAATTTTTAAAAAGAGAAAAGAAGAAATTCAGCAAAATTAACCAATATATCAATGAGGTCTGACAATAGAGGCAGCGATCCATATTCGTCATCCCCTAGTTCTCTACAGGATGGTAAGAAGTAGGGGTCAGAGATAGTCATGATAAAGCCAATCATTCAGGTTCTTTTACTGTTCTTCCCGCTCGAATTGTTGTCATTATATACAGCGTTTTCCTGGTTCTGCCCATTTCACTCTGTAGCATTTCATGTAAGTCTTCCCGGTGCCCCTCTGTCTTCATGGTCATTTCTTCTTATGGTATATTCTATCCTCTTGTATTGAGACTTCTAGGGCGAGGCATGCAGTACTGCACAGCCCTGACACTGAAGAGACCTTGGTTCAAATGTTACCTCTGATACGCACTGATTGTGTAACCCTTGGCAAATTCATTAATTAATTGTTCAGTGGTCTAGGCAGTTCTCCAAGACTCTAAATTGAAGAGAAGGTGCAGACCTATACTGGAGCTAGAGAGTCTTTACCTGGGAGTTCATTATACCAATCGAACCAATCACAGATCCAGGCTCCATCTGCATCTTCAAAGCATCCCCCCGCCCCACACGACTCCATCCTTTCATGATGTGTCTGTGTTTCTGAGTGTCTATATTCCTCCCAATGGTCCATTAGGAAGCCTTTAGTAAAGACCTCTTCATGTACCATTTTACTTGTCGTCATGTACAGATGTCACAGCTCCATCAATTCATCAACACATCAAGTTGCTCCAGAGTCCTTTTGTGTGTCTGCCTAGACCGTCTTGTCATACACAGATCTTGCAACATTGTCCTGAAGCCTTGACTGCTCTGCATCTGTTATTTCTTCCCATTTTGAGAATGGGAGAAGCTTTAGAAGAATTGAAATGAGAGTGGCAGAGTTTTCCATTACAATCATTACAATGGCAGTTCTCAAATCTTAGGGAGGAAGGGGGAGAGAGACAGACACAGACACAGAGAAGCAGAGAGACAGAGAAGCAGAGAGAGAGAGACAGAGAGAGACAGAGAGAGAGACAGAGAGAGAGAGAGAGAGAGAGAGAGAGAGAGAGAGAGAGAGAGAGAGGAGAGAGGAGAGAGGGAGAGAGGGAGAGGGAGCAAGGAAGAGGAGCAGGGGGGACAACAGGTAGGGTGATACATGGTGCCTTCTACTGGTCTGCTGCAGGAGCACATGGACCTCTAAGAGCCCTCCTTCCTCCACTACACCGGCTTTGGGTTTCTCCTCCCTCCCCTCCCTGCCTCTGGGTTCATCCAGAAGCAGTGATGCTCTTTCCTTGGTTCTTTGCCCCAATATTTCCTGTACACTGACCAGGGGCCAGCTAGGGATGAACATGGATTTATATTAAGACAGAGCCAAACTTCTGGCAGCAGAGAATGTTCTACACCTGAATAGCCCCACTTTCTCATTGAAATGAAGGTGGAGCCATTCATCTGTTCTCTGGCACCAGAGGACTTGCCATTCCTCTGAATTCAGGCACCTGTCAGCCCATTTCCCATATTTTACAGAATTGGATACTGAGGTTCAGAGTGAAGTGAGGTGCCCTCGGTTCACACAGCTGACTAGTGCAGAGCTGGGCTTGGTACCTCAGTGTCCCGATGTCCACCTCAGGGCTTTTCCCCCACCCCACCTTACCCTTATGAACAAACTAGTTCTTGACATGGACAATGGAGCCACAAACATTACTTGGCTTTAACCAGACCATGGAATGATATTGTATTTTCATCCATTCCATAGGTCACCTTACAAAGATATGAGGTTCTTAGTTCTGCCCCCCAAACTGCCCAAGGGATGTTTCTTATTGCAGATCCTCCAACTGTTCCTGCTAATTTAACATGCCTCATTTATGAACATTCCGGCAACATGACGTGTACTTGGGACACAGGGTCGCCCACCTACCTGGACACCAAATACACTGTGCACGTGAAGAGGTGAGTCCTTGCCACAAATCACTTCCTGAGTCACCCCTCCTTCATTCTATGAGAACTGAACAAGTGCCTACCATGAGCCATGTAACAAATGCTCTTGGAGTATTATTGGGTCCAGTTTTGCACATGATGCTTCAGGATGGAAATGAATAAGCTGCTAAGTGTCCAGAGGAAGGCAGCCAGGATGGGGAAGGGTCTGGAGTTCATGAAAGGGTTCTGTCTACACTTGCCACGTGAGTCTTCCTGGGCTATATCAGAGCAGGCTCCCTGCAGAAACTGAATGGGATAAAATCTTCTGTTATTTCAATGTCAAGCAATCAGCATTTATTAAGTGCCCATGTTATACCAGGTGTTGGCTAGGTCCTGGGGGCAGGGGGAGATGCTTACATTCTTTTTTTTTCTTTTTTTTTGGAGGCAAGAGGGCAGGGCATTTGGAGTTAAGTGACTTGCCCAAGGTCACATGGCTAGTAAGTGTTAAGTGTCTGAGGCCAGATTTGAACTCAGATCTCCCTGACTCCAGGGCTAGTGTTCTATTCACTGTACTACCTAGCTGCCATGATGCTTACATTCTAACAGAGGTGGCCATCTATATACATGGAGATACATAGAGAAAGGGATTGGACTTGCAATTTCATTAGTATAATGTATGTTATTTGTTATTTATGGATTAGTATAGTACAGCTCACTGGATGGAGAAAATCCCTCCACCAAGGCAGGTCAGCACCTTCTTTGTGACTCTTCAGCTTAGAGGGGAGCTTAGGGCAGACAGAAGTCGGTTGACTTGGCCAGGGTCACACAGCCAAGAACGTGTCCTAGTCAGGACTCAAGGACAACTCTTTCTGGTTCCGAGGCTGGGGCTTTCTCTGCTTGGCCGATGTCTACAAAATGAATTCATGGCCGTTCTCGAATCCTTCCCCTTATCCCTTCTCAGGAGCTTGCTCACTGCCTTCAGTGTCCCCACCCATGCAGAGAGCCAGCCCTGCCCACCCGTGACACCACCCCTGTTCTCTCCCAGCCAAATCCACTCCATTCTTCAGGGTGCGATCATGGGACACCCAGGGGGCGTGGGTCCATTAGATACAGCACTAGGACTTTAGGCACTTTCCAGGCCATGTCCCTTGGTCCCCAAAACAGCCCTGTGAGGCCTATGCTGCTTTTCTTTCCCATTAGGAAGGAAGGAAGCATTTACTATGTAGGTACCATTTAGTAGAGATAAACACCCACTAGGGAGTATCTGCTATGTGCTAAACACTTACAAATATCATATCATTAATTCTCACAATGGCCCTAGAGGGAGGCACTATTATGACCGTTATTTTACAGTTAAAGAAACTGAGGCAGGCAGGGGTTAAGTGACTTGCTCAGCATTACACAGGGGTAAGGATCCGGAGCTGCGTTTGAACTCCGGTCCTCCTGATTCCAGGTCCAGGCCCTACCCACCGCACCACCTGCCTGGCCCTATTTTTCCAGTATCTTGGGAACCAGCTGTCCAATGCCCTCCAGGCCGTGCCATCCATGCCCTCCAGGCCGTGCCATCCATGCCCTCCAAGCCATGCCACCCATGCCCTCCAGGCCGTGCCACCCATGCCCTCCAAGCCATGCTATCCATGCCCTCCAGGCCGTGCCGCCCATGCCCTCCAGGCCAAGCAGCCCATGTTCTAGATCTCTGATGTACATGTTGGTTTTGTTCCTCCTGTCCTCATCTCCTTCAGCACCGTGTCCTCTTCTCCCTGTAGCTTACCCAGGAGCAGATCATTGTGCCCTGATACGGTCGTTCCATCGTCACTGACAGTAAAAATGGTTCGTTTCCTAGAAATGCCGACACATCTGTTTCATTTTTCATCTATCTGTTTCTCTCCTTCCAGTTTCATACTGAAAAACATTTAGGATAATCTGAGTTAATTGGGCCTCATGCCCTGTTTTCTGTAGACTTATTTCCCCTCTATGAGACAGAGAGAGAGACAGAGAGAGACAGAGACAGAGACAGAGAGACAGAGAGACAGAGACAGAGAGAAGGGGGGAGAGAGACAGAGAGACAGAGAGAGACAGAGAGAGACAGAGACAGAGGGACAGAGACAGAGAGACAGAGACAGAGAGACAGAGACAGAGAGACAGAGACAGAGAGAAGGGAGGGAGAGAGACAGAGAGAGAGAGGAGAGAAGTGAGGACAAGTGCTGTTATCCAGTCACTTGCTGCTCATGTACATGGTTCATTATTAGGTGTGGCTGAGGTGCTCGTGGAGGGGAAGGTTGACTTTTTTAAGAAGCAGAACTCTTTAATTGGTGGTTATGGTTAACACAACTGCATTCAGAGCCTGTTTCAGTTCTGTCTTGTGGTCACAGTGTATGTGGTCAAAGAAGTACAAGCCACAAACCAATTCAGGACACATCTTAGCTCTAGTTTGTGAAATGGGGGAAACATTCAGAGGTGCCCTACTTTGCCTTCCACGTGGTCTGCCATGTTTCTGTTCTCACACAAGATATTCCACTAAGCAGCAGACAAAGAGCCCAAGTTAGAGCCTATTAGATTGGAAAGCCAATCTTTGAGCTTTGAAATGAACACAATTAAAATTAAATTTCATGTGTTAGAAGAGAACTTTGAAAGCAACAATGTTCTCTGTTATGAAAGTCAACCAATCGATGTGCATTCATTAATGCATTTCTTGTTGGGTTGTTGTATTTTCCAGTGCCTAACACAGTACAGCACATAATAGGTGCTTAGTCAGCTAACAAGTATTTATTAACCAATAGCCAGTGGACTGATCTGAGTCAGGAAAGGCCAGATTTCTGAATGTTGTTGTGGAGTGGTGCTATGTAGGGTGGCTCTTTCTCACCTAGCCAGGTCAAGAAAACTCAAGTCTGGGCAAGGAGAAGTTGTGGGGGTTGGTATTAACCAGAGTAAGGATTCTATAGTCTTAGAACTCAGAAAATAGAAGGGAAAAGTCTGAGAAGGCCATAGCCAACAGTGCCAAGTGCAATGCAAAGGTTGGGGAAGATGAGATGGGACCAAAGACCCCTCACTGGCTTTGGCTGAGAGAAAGTTGTTGGCAACCTTTGAATGGTTTCAGCAGAATGGGAAGAAAATCAGCTCTCAAGGGCTTCAGGAAATTGTGGGTGGTGAGAAATGGGGGTGGTGGTGATGAGTTCTCATTCAAAAGTTGAGCTGTGAAATGTAGGGGAGAAATAACTGGAAGAGTAGCAGGGTCGAGTAAAGGGTAAACCTTTAGGGAAACCCAACAAGACCTCTTCTTATAATATAACTGACTGACCTTCTCACAAATAAGGTCACACTCTTCTTTTCAGGGCAGAATTTTTGAAAGAAGATTCAAGTTTTCCTCCTAATCCCAACAACTCCAAGTATCCACAAATGTCACATTTCCTGATACTTTTAAATTTAATCATTTTTAGAAAGATGAAAAAGTGGCAAACCTGTCTTGCCTGGTTTAATTAGTTGGTTCTAGCTCTTTGCTCGGGCATCCCTCCCTCTAGCCTTTAGTAAAAGGCTGGGCCGACTTATATAGCATAGAGTTTTAAAATAATACTCGTGGTATATGGGAACAGCAGATGTTTTGTGTAGACATACATATAATTAGCAACAATCAGACTAGGTTTGAGATGACCAAGATGTTTACAATTTTCTTGAACAGTGTAGTGGAATTTTAAAAATAACTGAACCATTCTTGGTGTGAAATTAATTTTAATTAAAAAAATATGCTATGCAATGTTTCTAAGAGGAAAAGGCATCCATAGAATTATTTATAGATTATAGATTATAATTATTTATAGATATAGATATATATGTGCATATATTTATGCACATATATATGTATATATACACATATATGTATGTGTATATATAAATTATATAGTTTGGGAAGAGGCTGAAGAAATGGAAATGAGAAGCACAAGGACAGAAAGATGGGAGACAGAGAGTCTTAGGGAGGTAGCTGCAGGACGACCAAGGAATTGGAAGATCAGAGGATCATAGATTTAGGGGTGCAAGGGCAGCTGGTCCAATTTATTCATTTAGAATTGAGGAAATTAAAACTCAGGTTAAACAACTTGACCAAGTTCACCCTGGTGGCCAGTGGCAGAGCCCACATTTGAACACAGGACTTCTGACTCTAGACCTAGCCTCTTTGTCTTGCTCATTCTCCCGGGAAGAATGGTGCATCTCCAACACATGTTGAGACCTTGGAGCTGAGCCCCACTGGTCTCATGGTTATAGATCTGGATGTCTCCAGTGAGGACTAGGAGCCAGAAACAATGAGATGTTCACCATTTAAACCCCACTCATTGAGCTCATTGTCTTAATTCAGCTTGCAGACGGGAGAAGAACAGCTCTATCTTACTTCAAGGTGTATCAACATTCCGACCAACACACTACTGAGTGGCAAAATGTATTCCGTTTGGGTCGGAGCAGCAAATGCTCTAGGCAAGGAGGAGTCGGACCACCTGCAACTTAACCTTGATGACATAGGTAAAGAATTCAAATTGTGATCATAGCATTGGTAAAAACCCAATTTGACAAATATTTGTTAAACACCTAGTATGTGTGACATTGGAGACACAAGGACAAAGACAAGGCAGTCCCTGCCTTGACGGAGCTTCTGAGCCAACCTGTGCAAATATAACCTGAGAAAGAACTGGCTGAGATGAAGGATGGTGTTAAATAAAATGTGAGTCTGGAAGAAGGCTAACAAAAAAGGCAATGATGGGGCGGCTAGGTGGTGCAATGAATAGAGCACCAGCCCTGGAGTCAGGAGGACCTGAGTTCAAATCCAGCCTCAGACACTTGACACACTTACTAGCTGTGTGATTTTCGGCAAGTCTCTTAATCGCCGTTGCCCTCCAAAAAGCAAAAAAGGCAATGAAGCTCCTCAGTATTTATCTGTATCAATATAGCATTGAAGCATGTGCCTAAATTAAAGTTAAAGTTAATTCACCTCAGCCTACAGAAAAACCTTTTAGGGTTTGCTTTCATGTCTCTGTTAAAGGTACAGGGACTTGTGGAGGAAAGTGAAGTTAGAATGTCATTATTTCGCTGCCATATGGAAATAGAACTGTGCTGTAATTCTCCTCTCTGGTCACTATATCTCCCCAGCCTCCCATCCAGACACCTTAATCGTGGTCGTTTGGTCCTCTTTATAATGTCATAAGATCATAGAGCTGAAAGGGAGAGGTCATTGAGTCTAACTTCTTCATTATACAGATGAGGAAATTGAGCCCCAAGGAAGTGAACTGACTTGCTTATGGTCACAAAATGGATAAATGAGAGAGAGAAAGAGACAGACAGAGACAGAGAGACATAGACAGAGACAGACAGAGAGATAGAGAGAGATTCAAACCCAGTTCTTCTGACTCTCCACATCTGTGTCCTTTTCATTAAATAGTCCAGTTGTTTTTTCCCTATCTTTCTTTTCTTCAGAATTTTTCCATTCCCTCCATAAGTACAGAAGAGACGGGGAGATTAGAATCTAATGGGTTAGCTCTGCTGTCCTTGATGGTGAAATGATTTTTTTAAATTGCAGATCTTTTCCATTCTTCATCTGTTTCTTTTGCTCCCTCCAGTTTCATCCTCAAATGTCACTAGGATACCGACTTAATTGGGTCTTTTCCTATTTGTGTGTTCTATGTTTGTGTTCTATGAAGTGATGCTGCCCAATCTTCCACCATCTTTTGACATGAGTTTGCAAATGCATCCGTATTTTAAATCGGCATCGCCCTTGGCTGCTGTATCTCTATTTGGCCAAACAATAATTTTACTGGTCAAGGTGGTTTTTATCTTCTTCTTCTAGCAGTGGATTTTTATTAGCTAAACTCTGTTAAGAAGCTGTTGTGATCCTTTTCATTGTCCTTTTCCTCCCATTTTCTATATCTGTGTATGTTTGTCAGCCATTTAAGTTAGCTTCAGTTTTTAAAAATTGCACATTGTATCTTTTTCTCATGTCCATTTTTATTAATTTCCATTCTCTACCAAGCTGGTAGTCTGTCTATACACATTTATCTGATGCAGAAACATCTCCTATGCCGCTCATCAATTATTTTCCGTCTACTAAGACATAATCAATTTTTTTCACAATGTTATTTGGAGCTCCCAGCATCCGGTGTCTTGAGAGTTTTCTTGAAGAATGTATTAATTTATAGAGGCATCAAATGTCTGTGTAGCTACACTTTGGGAACTATATTTTCTTTTCTTTTTAAATTGTATTTTCTAACCTATTTCTTGGGTGTCCTCACCTATATCCACCTTTATATTGAAGTTGCTGGGCAGATGTTGATTTTTTGGAGATGCATTTGGAAGTTCTTATGCAGTTCTTCCAAGTCTTTCTGTATCTCTTCACCCTCTGAAAGATGTTGGCATATAAACTGGAATTACTGTCATGGTGGCCTTTTGGCAAACCTTTATCATGAGTACTGAAAATGGGTAGTCAAATACCTTATGAAATTGTATTGCTTGCTTCTATCAGACACATCATAAAACCCACCTCAACAACTCCTTTATTTGCCTCCACAAAGAGATGCTAGAAACTATACATCCAATTATCTGGGATGCTTCCTTCCGTGCTCTGGCTTCATTCAGAACAAGAGTTTCAAATTTAGTTCACTGTATTCAAGCCAGAGCTAAACACTATGGAATTCTAGAACTATAAAAACTATGTGTGATATATGGATAGAATGTAGGCATATGGATATGAAGTGCTTTGCAAAACTTAAAGTACTATATCAGTCTTAGTTATTACTACTATTATTTTCATGTTCATTATTGGAGTTTAAAATGAGCAAAGCGCTGGCATGCATTATCTCATGAGCTCCTCATACCAGCCTTGGGAGGGACAGCAGGCATGATTATTCAAGCCTTCATCCTCTGACTCTCCCCCTCTCACTTTCTACTTTTGAAATCATAATTGAATCAGTTACATCATTAATTCTGGAAAAAGGTGCATCAACCGATTCCCCTCTAGCTCCAGTCCTCATGCCTGTGACTTGCTGAGTCCAAAGAGCCCATCCCAGCCACTTCTCCCATGTATGTTTTTTTTTCTTTTTTTTCCCAGAAAGATGGTTTTTTGAAGGCAGAGACTGTGCTTAATGTATCCTTAGCGCATAGTAAATACCTACTAAATATTTTTATTTGTTTTTTCCCCATTCATTCATATGCAGTCCTTTTCTGGCTGAGCCTAACCTATGCCTATTATTGCTTTTTTTCCCAGTGATTCCTGCCTTCCCAGTCATTACAAGAGCTGAGGATTTAAATACATCAGTGCCCACAACTATTATCCACTGGGAAATCCAAACATCGATGGATGGAGTTTTCTGTGAGATGAGACACAAGGCAGCCACAAGGCCATCTTGGAATGTGAGCCAAACTTTGGTTTTTCTTTAGTGTGTGGTCAATTTAGAGAAAGCAGATGGGCTGAAAGTAGTCTTGGAAGTATTGCAATCTGGGGTTCTTAGCCCCAGACCCGTAGACTCCTGAGGAGTGTGTCCTGGCATAGATTTCAGGGTGCTGTGAACAGGGATGAAAAAAAATGATGCATTTATTTCAGTACAACTGGTTTCCTTTATAATCTTGTGCATTTAAAAATCTTATTCCAAGAAGAGATCCACAGACTTCACCCAACTGCCAAAGGGGCCCAAAGGAGAAGACCCCCGGCATAAGTGGTGAATTCTGATACGTGAATTTCTATCAGTGTAGAGAGCACTACAAGAATCCACTAACAGTCTTTTGCCACAATGATCCAGTGGTTAAGTTTTCAATTTGGGGCCAACATGGTACAAAATCGGTAATCTCCGAGAGCAATGAGCCCTTTGTCGAGTGGCAGTTGTGTAGACTGAAAGCTGGAGGGGACCTTGAATGTCATTTAGTGCAACCCACTTCAATTTACTGATGAGTTATAAAATGGCAGGCTCAAGCTTTCAAACTGGAAAAGACCATTTTGGTCCAACCCTCTCCCTTATCAGATGAAGAGTCTGAGGTTTTTAAGTGACTTGCCCAGTGCTTACATGAGTAGGGACAAAATCAGGATCTGAATTCAGGTCCTTGGAATAAGATTCCTTTGTTCTCACTGCTGTGCCACACGGCCTCTAAGTTTCCCTGTGTAAGGAGGGGCCCAAGATGGTGGACCCTACACCTGTGGTCATAATACTAACAATAATAGCCTTTTATATCATGCTTTAAGGCTAGTGTTCTTAACTTTTCTTTGGTCATGCCCCTCCCTCCCATCCCATCCCACCCCACCCTTTGGCACCCTGCTGAATCGTGTGGACTTCTTCCCAGGAAAATGTTTTTAAAGCATCATATAAAATACATGGGATTATAAAGGAAACCACTTATATCAAAATACAACTATCCAAACTTTTAAAAAAGTTCATGACTTCTTTCCCCAGATTGTCTCCCCACTCCCTTTAGAGATGACAAACCATTTTACTTCCATGAGGTACATTTGAGCCTTACAACAACACCATAAAAGAAGTGGTAAAGATTTATTATCACTAGTTTATGGATGAGGAAAAGGAGGCCAAAGGCTTTTGGGACAAGGTCATCACACAGCAAGGAAGAGGAAAGTGTGAAAGATGCATCGAGGTCTTCCTGATTCTGAGCCCCAGCGCCAATCCCTTCTGGTGCCCAGCAATGACACTGAAGCACATGTATGATGTATTTAAATACGCCTGGCTGCTGGAAAACCTGAAATGAAGGTCTGAAAAGACCTCTCTGTTTCTGGTCTTCTCTCTACTCAAACCACCAATCTCAGAATGTAAACTTCAGTTGGGTTTATGTCTCCTTCACCTTGTTCTCAACAAAGTTTTATCAGTAGGTACACACAAGGTGGCAAACCTGAGTGTCTGTGCCCTGATCCAGACTCTGGCAGTCTGTGTGGCCTGGAGGGAATCACTCTCAATGCTTGGGCTTTTTGCCACCATCTAAATTCAGAGCCTTGAGGCAAAGCCCTGACCTCAGTACCTTAGCTAAGGCTCTGACTTCAAAAGAAATGCAGATTTTTTTTTTAACTTTTATTGGCTGTAATCTCCTATTCCTCCAAAATGACTGAGGAACATTTCAAATGTTCTAGTTGAAGCAACTAGGGCTCTCGGCTTGGAATCTGGAAGGCCTGGATTCGAGTCCCACCACAGAAACATACCAGCTGTGGCACCTGGAGTGAGTCATAGACCTATAAGGCTCTAGGTTGCAGAGAAGATGCTAATTTGCATGGGGACCAATGAAATCACAGGTCTGACTAAAATATAGAGAGCAAAAGCCACACTGAGCAAAAGTGGAATTTCATCTTTCTTTGGGGTTCAGGGGTACTTTGGCTCCTCAGGACCATCACTGCCCTATAACTAAACAATGCATAGAAGACGGGGCTAAAGTAGGCTGAACTTGTGAGGCTTCCTAGCTAAGGGGTGCCGTGGTGCCTAGAGCACTGGTCTGGAGTCAGGAAGACACCTCACCTTCCTGGGTTCAAATCTGGTCTCAGGTACTTCCTAGCTGTGTGACCCTGGGCAAGTCACTTAACCCCTGTTTGCCTCAACTTCCTCATCTGTAAAATGGGCTGGAGAAGGAAAAACAGCAAACAGCTCCAGTGTCTCAGCCAAGAAAGCCCCAAATGGGGTCTTGGAGAGTCAGACCAGATTGAAAAACAACAGAACAACAAGAGATCTGTGATAGCTGATCTGCGGGATGCCCCACCCAAGGAGCTCAAGGTCTCCATCCCAGTCATGTTTGTCCCTCTACTACTAATAGATTTATAGTCAGACCACACAGGTTTCAATCTTCTTCCTCTGTCTTACTAACCGTATGACCCTGGACAAGTCATCGGAGTTCCCTGACCCTAGACTAGATGCCCTCTAAGGCCCCTTCCAGATCTAAGTCTTAGAAACCTATGATCCGAGGGCACACAACTTTTTTACCCACAAAGGGAATCGTCATGGAATTTGGGAACCATCCTTTCTCTAAAGAATTCCTGGTCTCTTGTCTGCTATTTAACATGGACCTGTTGGTTTGTAGAGGTGCAACGTTGGGGAAGATTCCAGTTATTTGAATGCTCTGGACCTCAGTCTCTACATTCTCCAGATCCAGTCCTTACCAGGGAGTAGAATGTGGAGGAGTTCTTGTATTCCGTCTCCACCTAGTGGTGCCGAGAACCTTTCTATGGTCTGGGTTTATATGAGAAGTGGAGAAAGATGGTCATCCTAGGGATCTTTGAGGCACCTTGAGAATAGCCATCACAGACCTTTTACAGAAGAAAAACCCAAGGCTCCGAGTGACTGACCTCAGAGCACACAAAGAGTTAAGATAACGTTAGGACTAGAATTGATGATTCCCAGGTCCTGCTCTGTGCACACACGTGCACACACACAGACACAGACACACACACACTTACACACACTCACTCTCACACACATGCACAGACACACATGCACACCCACAGACTCACACAGACTGACACACAGACACACTCACTCACACTCACACAGACACACACATGAACTCACAGACACACTCATGCACTCACACACACTCACATACACTCTCAGACTCACACATGCACACATACAGACACACAGACACACGCTCACACAAGCACACACATGAACTCACACACTCATCCACATGCTCACACACACACTCATGCACTCACACACACTCACACAGACACATACTCACTCAAACACACAGACAGACACACACGCAGACACACACACACACACACTCACACAGACACATACTCACTCACACACACAGACACACACACTCACTACAAGGTTCCAAGTATCAGATTCTGAAGTTGGATCCTTTTCCTCTCTGGCTTCCTCCTTCCCTGTCACTACACTGTCAATTACTAGCATCACTTTGAGCTTTAATTTTCACAGTTTAATTATATTTTATCTCATTTGATCCTCACAACAACCTGGGAGGTGTGGTGCTCATTTTACAGATGAGGAAACTGAGGTAGGCAGAGGTCAAGTGACTTTCCCAGGGTCACACAGATCATAAGTGTCTGAGGTGAGATTTGAACTCGGGGTTTCCTGACTCTAGCTCCAATACTGTAGCTAGTTCCCACAAAATCAATCTGCCAGAGACAGGACTTGAACCACATTTTGTTGAGGCCAGCTTTCTCTCTGCTATGCCAAGCTGCCTTGCATATGCCAGGAACTTAATAAATGTTTGCTGAATGAATGAATGATTGAATGACCTCTCATCAGGTCATTTTAAGAACGGAATGTTTCAAAAATAACTTGTTAGCAGAAGATAATATTGACTTCAGCCAACAGGCAAGGACCAAACTTCAGAATCCTACCTTCTGCAAGAAGCCCCGCCCAGGTGCCCCCTATCACGAGCATCTTTCCTCTGCAATTACCCTTCACTTTATAGATAACGTGTGTCCAGTTATTCACACGTTGTTCCCCCCATTCGAATATGAGCTCTTTGAGGGAAGGGCATAGGTTTTCACCTCTCTGTTTATCTGCAGCACCAGGTACACAGTAGGTCCTTAATGAAGGCTCCTTCTGACTTCAGCCCATCTTTCCCAGAGGAGTGCTGCCCAGGGCTTCCCGCACGCGGACTGTGATCTGGACAAACTGGCCTGACGACTTTTCCTCACACGTGGCGCCCCATCTCCACCTCTGTCTTTGTACAGATGTTTCCCCATCCTTGGGATTCTCTCTCCCTTATCTCCCCCCTTGGGGTTCTGCACTCGCTGCGAGGCTGGGCTCACGCCCTGCTTCCTACACTTAGAGTTCTTTTCCCCCCTGAAATGACCCGGGACTCATTTTCTAGATATCTATCCGTGTACCTGCTGTGTCCTTCCCTGAGAATGTCAGCTCCCTGAGGGCAGGAAATATTCCGATTTTTGTATCCCTACTGCCCAGTACACAGTAAGCACATAACAAATGCTTACAGAATGGAATTGCATCTCCTTTTTTTTACAGATGGGCAACCTGAAGCCCCCTGAGGTAAAGCATTTGCCCAAAGTCACACATATTAGTAGTAAAAGATGGGGCTTGGAAGCCAATGGCCGCTCCTGTCCGTGACCTCTGCCTCCCGCCTAGGCTTCAATTGGACATCTGCTTTCCCGCGGTCCGAGATTTGGCCAGATCCAGTTTGGCACTTTTAGTAACATTTGACTTCCTTGCTTCCTTCTGAGCTTCTGGCCAGAGCTGTATAAAGCAGAATCGGGTGTCTAGGGGTGGCCAGGAAGTTAAATGGGCTGAGCGGTCTAGGTGACACATCACAAATCAGAGGAGCACCTACTACGTGCCAGGCACAGTTCTATGTGCTGGGGACCTCACATATACAAACAAAATGATCCCCAAATGCTCCGTAATGGATTCTACAGGAGGGAAAGAGGACATCTAAAATATATGTAATATAAATACAAAGTAATTTCAGTGATAGAGGAATGGAGAGAATCACTGAGCAGTAAAACTAGCCACTCACTCGCCTTAGGGGAGGTGGGAAGAATTACACTTTAAGAAATAAGAGTCAAGTCATCCAGTCAACAGGAACTTATGAGGCACCTACTATGTGCCTAGTACTGTGCTAAGTTCTAGGGATACAATGAAAGTCAAAAACCAGCCCAGACCTCAAGGAGCTCCCAGTCAGATGAGGGACAATGATGTACAACTGATTTCTGTGGGATAAATGGGAGATCGTCTCAGAGGAAGACTAAGGACCATAATTTATGTGCTTCCCAGACTTGTGGGTTGTGTGATCATGGAAGAACCTTAGGCTGTTTCCCTCTCTGTAAAACGGGATGGAAATAACCATAGAGCCACCTCTCAGGGGGTTGTGAGGGGCAAATGAGGAAAATTGCACAAAGGGCTTTGTAAGACTTGGTGATAAAAAGCTAGCTACTCTAATATGTTTTGTTTATTTATTTTTAATATTCATTTAAAAAAATTTTTAGTTCCAAATTTTCTCCTTCCCTCCTCCCAGCGCAGTGTGGTAGCAATGATACATGAAGTCACACAAAACATATTTCCACTTCATGTGTTTTCTAAGAATGAAATACCTGGTTCAAAAAACAATCAGTCCTTACTATGGGGGGGAAGCCCCCGCCCCAATAAAGCATGGCTGAACTCTTGAACTTGTACTCAAACTTGTCGATCTTACCTCAGACTTCTCAGTAAATCACTAGGGCTAATTTGACTGCATTTCCTATGTGAGCCTGGCATTTCTTATCTCCCTATTGATCCAGACACCTTGGTTACTTTCCCTACATCACAGTCAAACATGCTGCCTGGAGAAGTGCCTTGGAATCTGGCATCTTCAGGTGCGTTTTTCCAATTTCTCCTTCTATCTATAGTACTGACTTTTTTCCCCCTTCACCCCAGGATTAGGTCTATTTGCCTTTCATAAGCATAGGGATTTGTGATTTCACTAGTATCAAGGAACGTCCAAGATGAAGAAACCCCCGTTGGTGCTTAGTACCTACCTTCTTGCAAACTTATATTTAGAGGGTTTCTGGGTCCCTGAAAAGTCAGATGACGTGACCAGGGTGACACTGACCATATGGGTCTGAGGCAGGACTCCTGACTCTCTATTCTATAGACCACACTCCTTCTTGGGTTTTTCATTGTATCTGGACACTATGCAGTGAGAAACAAAATTAATAATTCAGCCTAAAAATGAGCAATTTAAAATTCCACAAGAGGTCTTTCACCTGTAATTCATTCAGAGTAGGTGAAAGAAGCCATTTTCATGACGGTCAGAGCCGGTGGCGCAGGGAGCAGACATTTGATCTGTAATGTTCAGAGCAGGAGGCAGCTGAAAATTTCCCGACAGTCAGCTGGAGCAGAGAGACTTGGGTTCAGATTCCAACTCCACCACTTCCCACTTCCCACCTTTGCACCAGCCTGTCTTTCCATCAAGGTAGCGCCATAGTGAACATAGTGCTGGGCTTAGAGAAATGAAGAAGACTCATCTTCCTGATTCAAATACGGCCTCAGACATTTCCTAGTTGTGCGATCCTGGGTGAGTCCCTTCACCCTGTTTAACCGGGTCACTTATCTGTAGAATGAGCTGGAGAAGGAAATGGTAAACCACTCCAGCATCTCTGCCAAGAGAACCCCAAATGGGGTCACAAAGTGTCAGAAAGAACTGAAAAGTGACTGGACCGATCTCTCTCCAGACTTCTTTTTTTTTTTTCCACATGCTCTTCACATTCTAGAGCAGTATTCTGAACATTTTTGTGTGTCCTGGTCCCCTTTGGGGAGCCTAGAGATGCCTGCTCAGAATCATGTTCTTAAACACACAATATACCTAGGATTACAAAGGAAACCAATTATATTCTCAAAAAATTATTTTCTAAAAGTTCAGAGACCCCAGGTCAAGAACCCCTGCTCTAAACTCTGGGCAAACTGGCCCTCTTGCAGTTCCTCAAATTCAGAACTTGACCTGCTCCCTAACCCCAAATTTGGTGATCCATCTCCTGACTGTGTGCCTTTACAGAGGCTGTACCCAGTGCCTAGGATACCCTCCTTCCTCCAGCAGCATTCAAGAACTGCTGTGGATGTAATGCCCTATAGGAAGCCCTTCTGGAACAGGGGAGTTGAAAGTGCCTTCTCTCTACTGAAGTGATCTTGTACTTATTTCTCTATATAATTGTTTATGTCTTTGCCTCCCCTCCCCCAATTCTGAAATAGACTGTATGGTCCTTGGAAACAGGGACTATTTTTCATTTTTGTTTTGTTTTGTTTCATTTTGTTTGCACCTAACGATATAAGGTGTAGCACCTTGCATCTAGAAACAGCTTTGCAAATGCTTTTTCAATTAAACTGAACTGTGTCTCCCTGGATAAGTCACTTAACTTCTTTTGTTTCCTCATCTGTAAAATGGGGGATAATAGTAGCACCTACACTACAGGGTTATAAAGACTAAATGAAGTAATACTTGTAAAGTGCTTCTCGACCCTCAAAGAGCCGCACAAATGCTTCTCGCCGTTGTTGTTAGCACTAACTTGGGGGAAGACCTGAATTCAAATCCTGCCACTTGCCTGGGTGTCTTGGGGCAATTCAATCAATCCTCAGTTTCCTTATCTGTAAAATGGGTGTAAGAACAGTATCTATTTCTGTAGCATTGTTGTGTGCACCGAATGAGATAACATACGAGTTCTTTGCAAACCTTAAATCACTTTCTATATGCTAGCAATTATTATTATTAATTATTATCATCGTTGTTATTTACCAGCCGTTATTGTTACTGCAAAGCTCGGAGTATAAAACGTCTTGTTTTTCCGACATTGGAAAGCTTGGACCATAAGCATGCACAGTGCACTCTGTACTTGACTGCCCCTGGAGGGATTTTGACTTAGTTTCTCATCTCCTCTCGCCTCTTGGAGCACTCTCCTTCCTCGGCTTCCTCCAGGACTCAGCTCCAGTTCCACTTTTCCTGGAGCATTCCCTTCAGGTTACTTTTTAACCACCAGACGTATCTTTATGTAGCGATTTCTGGTCAGTCATCTCCCTTAGAATGGAAACTCTTTGAGGACAGGCACAGTTTCATTTTTGTCTGTGCTCAGCACTATTCCCAGCACACAGACAGCGCTTAATCTAGAAAAAGCTTTGCAAATACTTCTGTTAAGTGATGTTTGCTATGACTTTATGACTAGCTAGCTAGTTCCCCCCTTCTCCCCCCCCCCCAAACAAGAATTCATTCTATCACATACCCAGGAAGGGGTCAATCAGTCTGTGCTTAAAGATCTGTCAGGGAAGGAAAACCCTTTTCTTCTCCCTGCAGCTCATTCTACCTTTGGACGGCTACTCTCTGGGAAGCTTTTCCTAAGCCTGAATCTGCCTCTGTTTTTCAATTTCAGGTCAAAGAACTGGGAACCATCTTGACATCAGTTCAACACATAGAATACAGTCTGGAGCCAAGCACCAAATATACGTTTCAAGCCCGATGTCGACAGAGGGGGAGGAAGCATGGGCACGAGTGGAGTGCGCCCTTTTTCCACACAAGCCCAGGAGCAGGTAAGCTCTTCAGTGGATGCAGTTCAGCTCCTTCTTCATCTCCACTCCTCACCTTCTGGCTGGTAATCATTGCCAAAGGTACTTTCGAGATTCCCAACATGCCACGGAAGATAGAGCCCTAGGCTTGGAATTGTGCCTAAGATACTGAGCTGCCATTTGACCCTAGACGAGTCACTTAACCTCTCTCTGCCTCAGTTTCCTCCTCTGCAAAATGGAGATGATTCTACAGAGTTGCAATGAGGACCAAATTAGATTAGGCAGATTTTCTAAACTGACTATATAAATATCCATAGACTGGAGGTAGATGTGCCTTAAAGGCCATTTCAGATAAGGAAACTGAGGTGAAGGAAATTAAGTGGTTTACGCAAGGTTCTATAGGCAATGCAGGTTTTGAACCCGCATTCTCTGACTCTACTGTACTATGCTGCCATCTGCTACCTAATGTTAGTAATGTGTTTTACCAGTATAAGTATTCCTTTTGAAAATAAAAAAGTCTTCTCTCTCACATGACAGTAGTTATACTATTAGTAAAATATTAGAATCACAGCTTTAGAGTTAGAAGATGCTTAGGAAAAGGTCAGCTAGTTTAACTCCCTCATTTTATGGTAGAGAAAAGGAAGGTAGGGGGAGGTTAAGTGATGTTCCCCAGCTCACACAGAGAGTAAGTGAAAGAAATAGAATTTGAACCCACATCCCTTGACTCTAAGACCAGCTTCCTTGTTGACCAAGATTGATTCACAATGGCCCAAAGCTCCTACAGAACCAGCAATGCTTTAAGTGAATTTGTGTTGCACCGATCACAACAGCATTGCTATAGATCTGAAGAAGCCCAAGAATCCTGTGTATTAGACCCGTTAGCCCTTTAATCCGCAGCAGATACGTTCATTTATTAATTACACTGAGTCCTTCTGCCCAGTTTGGGGAGCAAAAAAAGATCCAGATGACACTCCTTGTTTTACCTACGTATGCCTGGATCCCTTGGTATAATTCTGAGCCGGTGAACGATGTAACTGGATGGATATACTTATACACTATTATGACACTTGTCTCTCTGGGCCTCAGTTCCCTTTTTTGTAAAATGAAGGAGATGGACAGAATGACCTCTAAGGTCCCTTCTCAGTTCTAACATTCTGTAATTCCGGTCTAAACTAAGAAGGACCTCAGGCTTTTGGAGGAAGACGAGGATGACTTGAAATGTCTTGAGCGACCTCTGCTGCCCACTCTTAAAAAGGCAGTCTTGAAGACCACGTAATGACTGGCTGGTTGGTTTTTTGTTTTTTTCTTTCCCTAGCCTTAAGTCATAATCTCACTCACCTTTCAAATCTTTTTCACATAACCACAGTCCCACTCTGGTCCAGCCACGCCGGCCGGCCAGCCATGCACCATCCATGACGTGGCATTTCTCACCTCCCTGACTTTGTACCGAGTCCCTCCTCCATGCTTGGAGTACCCTCCTCACCTCTGTCTCCTAGAGCTCCTTGATTCCATCAAAGAACAGCCTCTTTCCTCTCAGTTACTCATAATCTCTCCCTTAGGAAATTATTTAAAATTTTGTATTTCGTATTTTCTTACCTTTGTAAATGTTGCATCACACAGTGGAATGTAAGCTCTCTGAGGGCAGCCTGTTTTGTTTATGGCTTTGTGTCTGCACCAACCAGCACAGTGATTTGCACACTTAGATGCTTAATGAATATTTGCTGAACTCAATGATTCTGTACTCAGTCTTTCTTGGCCCATTCTAGTTTTAAGGTCCCAAACCCTAAGAATGTAAAATGCTAACTAGGAATGGCCATCATTTAGGCCAGTGATCGCCTACTTAATTTAACCTAATTAAAAAAAAACTTTGCATGCACCTCCATGGGTACCATTTTCCTTACACAGTTCCTTATGTATATTATAAAACATACATAAAATATACATTTAAAGGGGGTATAGGAAGATAAAAACAGTACTTTCAATTTCTTATTGATTAATGGCACGAAAAGGGCACAATGTAATTAAACAGACATTATTTTTTTTAAATCTCATGCTCATCCTATGGGATAGGCTGGATGTGGGAAGATTCAAATAAATAATGAAATAACATAATATAAAATTATATTTTATACGACACATTAATAAATAAACAATGATTATTCCATCCATTTGATCATGGTGTGAGAGTGCCCGGCACACAAGCACATGCATGTTGGATTGGCTTGACTTGATCAGTCTAGCTAGTCAATTAGGAGACTCTCTCTCTCTCTCTCTCTCTCTCTCTCTCTCTCTCTCTCTCTCTCTGTTTCCCTCCCTTTCTCTCTCTGTCTCTGTCTCTCTCTCCTTAAGATTTTTAGATACTTCTAATGTTGAAGAAGACTCTCTATGATATTCAATATTATATAATATAATATGTGTAAAATATATATTATATAATATTCTACAGGTCGTAAGTCAGTGACCATCACAGCCTTTCAAGATTTCCCTGTGTAAATGATTCCGTAATACATTGCAGAAACAGCATACATCATCTCTGATTGAAGCTCAGCCAGATGTTTTCAGTATAAATCAATCCATGCCTCATTCTTTACCTGGTTCAGATTTGTTGAAGCTGAATTTCTTTTCTGATCAGTCATATTAGCTATATTTCTGTATGACCCTAGCTTTGTATGTTTAGAGCTGAGAGGCACCTTTGAGGTCAGACAGCCCAACTCTTGCATTTTACAGACAAGAAAATGAAGAGGCCTCCTTGAGGTCAGTCCCCATGGGAGCATGGAGCAGAGCCAGCCTGGCATTCTAATCCAGCGGGGCTGACTCCAAACCCAGCACCTTCTCCATGTGGCAGGCTAACTCCTAAATGTGAGGAAGAGTGAGCAGAGCAGTTTGGCTGGATCTTGGACTATAGGGAGGGAAACTGGTGACAAGTAGAGGAATTTATTTTAGTTCTTGTGGAAAGAGGGAGGGCAGGGCCAAGAAAAAGGCACTGTTCCTGAAAGCATGGGAGAACTGATACGGCTGGGGAACAGCACTAGTGGGTACCAGTCCCTCTACTGTCCCTGCTTCCACAGGCAAGCTGGTGACTCAGTCATACAACACAGTATCATGGTATACATACCCTCCCATCCAAGCCCCAAAGCTGCTTGGGGTTCAGACTTTTCACAGTTTTAGACAAAGAGCTAATGCAGTTTTCTAAGGGCTAACTCATTTATATGGCAAAGAAAAAGGAAAGTCTGTACTGCCATAATTGAATTGGCTGATCTCCCATTTAGGAACATTTTTTTCCTTTTGTTGTTGATGTCTTTTTATTTTAATGACATTCAATTCCAAATATTTCCCTCCGCTAACCCAAAAAGCCTTCCTTTTTATAAGGATTTCAAATGAAAACACACACACACACACACACACACAGAGTTCAGTAAATCCAATCAATACACACTCTGCACACCTAGGCCCCCACCTTGTCAGTGAAGGGAAACACATTTTCTCATTTGTGCTCCAGGGCCAAGTGTAGTTCTCATACCTGGGCAGGGTTCAATTTTGTATTTCATTTAGGAGCTTTTAGACAAATCCACATCTGGCACTTGGTGATATTGTGAGGCTGTCTTCACAAGAGCCTTCTATTTAAATCCCTTTAAGTCCCTCAGGAACACTCTAACATGGTACCTTCCCACTCAGGTAATCTGTCCTTTTCCAAGGGTTCTTGATCTTTTTTTGGGTCATGCACTGAGCTGTTTGGCACTCTGAGCTGTTTGGCACTCCAATGGGATCCATAGACCCCTTGTTAGAATAATGTCTTTAAATATGTAAATAAAATAGAGCATCACAAAGGAAGCCAATTATACTGAAATGATTATCAAAAATAAATTATTTTAAAAGTTTATTCTTGTTATGCTATATATTTCCTCTTCCATTATCAAATGCTACTCTTTAAAACATACAACTTCATTCATACTAAGGTGTGAATGACTAAGAACTCCAAACCTCAAGAAACCTTTATTAAGTCTTTCCTACATGTGAGTCACAGTGCTGTGTGTGCAAAGAAAAAATTGAAACAGTTCTTGACTGAAAGAGCTGGCATTTGTCCCACTGAAAAATGACATAACACACCCATAGTATGGGACAAAGGGCATAGAATCTCGAGCTTCCTCCCATGCCATCTTGGGCAAATCACTCTCCACTCTCCCAGCTTCTTCTGCTCTTTATCTGAAATATGCGTGGGCCTGGAGGAGGGAGAGCTGATCCTTGAGGTCCTATTTGGCTCTAAACTTGCAAATAAAAACAGAAGGAGAAAGTAACCTCTCACTGGGTAGGGGAGGCTTAACCAAGGGGGAGGCTCCCTCCTGAGCTGGGCTTTGAAAGAAGATAAGGATTCTGGAAGGAGTCCATTCCAGGAGGGGGGAAATATGTCCAGAGATGAATCGTGGAGTGTGGGAAACATTGTAAGCCCAGCTTGGCCAGAACATTGAGTCCAGGGCAGTAAGAGCTGACTTTTACAGAACTCTTTCAGATTTGCTGTGAGTTTCACATAGGCTGTTCACTGGATCTGGCAATCAGCCTCTCGGGTTGGAAGGGAAAGTGTTACAAACCCCATTTTGTAGATAAGAAAATTGAGACTCTAAAAGGTGAAGTGTCTCCACCAGTGAGAATCAGAGGTGGGATTCAAGCTTAGATTTTTTGTTTGGTTGTTTTGTTTTTCTATTCTAAATTTAGCATGTTATATCCACTAAGCCACACTGCCTTAGTAAAGAAGAAGAGTGATATGAAAAGTCAGAAAAGTGGATTGTAGCTGCACTTGTAGAAGTTTAAATGTCAGGCTAAGAATTCTGTGCTTCATCCTGAAGGCAGTGGGAGCCACTGAAGACTTTTGAATAGGGGAGTGCCCTCACCAGAACTCCATGCCCTTTAAGGCAATTGAATCTGTGGAGAGATTTCGGGGGGGGGGGGCAGGGTGTCTGTGAACTTGAATGAGAAAAAGAAAAGACAAGCTCGTTTTCATTAACCTACAACTGAAATTTAGCATGTCCTTCTGATACGAATGTAGGCAACAGAAAATTTTGAGATGGAGGTCTGTAGACTTCACCAGACTAGGAAAGGGGTCCCTGACTCAGAAGAGGCTAAGAAGCCCTATTTTAAGGATTAACTGCGTTTTAATAGGAGTCTGAAACAAAAGAAATCAATCTCTAATTGTATACCTTTAGGCATTGCTGAATTCATGGGATATTTGGGGGGGGGGGCGCAGCCACTCCTGAAATAATACCAACTATGGAATCCTAGGACCATTCATAATCAAGTTACCTGCCCCCCCTTCCCGGTTTTATTTTTACTTTTCTCAAACATTACTGATTTTTTTTATCATTTCCCCTTTGACACCACACACCATTCCTCTCCCCCACTATGCAATCCTTACTTATAACAAATAAGTAGAGCCATGCAAGAACAAATACATATATTGGTCATACCTGAACACGTATGCCATATTCTGTCCCTGTGGTGCACCCTCTGTCCACCAAGAGGCAGGAAGCCACCATAACTGCATTGGCAGCAGGACTGACGGCTCACTGCATTGGGCAGGGCTCCAGGGTCTTTCAGTGTGGTCTTCCTTTACGATATTTTGGTCTTTACACAAATTGTTCTTTACATAAATTGTTCTTCCAGTTTTGCTTCCATATATTTTCTCCAGTTTTCTCCATATATTCATTAATACAAGCAATTCTCAAATATGTCCGTATTCTTCATATCAGATATTTCTAATAATTCAATAACACTTTAAGATATTCATATTCCAAAACCCATATATCCCCAATTAATGGGAGCCCACTTTCCTTCCATTTTTTTGCTACTCATAAAAATGCTATTCTAGGTACTTTTGCATAGAAAGAGAACAGACATTTATTAAACACTTACTATGGCAGGTGTGACCCTGGGAAAGTTATTTAACCTTCAGTTAACCCTCAGCCTCAGTGCCTCATCTATAAAATGAGCTGGAGAAGGAAAGAGCAGACCACTCCAATATCTTCACCAAGAAAACCCCAAGTGGGGTCACAAAGAATCAGACATGACTGGAACGAATGAACAACAACAGTGTTCCTGGTGCTGTGCTCAGTGCTTGACAGATGTCATCTCCCTTGAGCTTCACAATGCCTCTAAGAGACAGGCTTTATTATTATCCCCATTACACATGAGGAAACTGAGGCAGATATGAAGTAATTTCCTGAGGTCACAAATCAAATAAGTGTCTGGAGCTGGATTTGAACTCAGGTCTTCCTGACTTGAGGGTCCAACATTCTATCCACTGGGCCATCTTGTTGCTGCATACATGTGACCTCTCCTGACTTTTACTTCCTTTCACTATATACTTTATAGTATATATTGTAGGGTCAAAGGTGATCTACAATTTGTAACTTTTTTTTAGTATGATTCTAAATTGTTTCTCAGTATGGGTAGGTCATCTAATAGTTTGTCTTTCCACAGTCCCTCCGGCATTGATGGTTCTCACATTTTTCATCTTTGCCAATCCGATGGGTGAGATGCAAAACCTCAGGGTTTTTGCATTTGAATTTCCCTCATTATTAGTGATTTGGAACATTTTTCCATACAGTTGTTGACAACTTGCAGGTTTTCATTGGAAATACTGACCAGAGTTCCTGAAGTCTTTCAAGCCTGTTTGTCCTGAGAGCGCTGCGGCCGCTGTATAAATCTTTCTCTTGGTTCTGCTCATTTCATTCGTCATCAGTTGACAAAAGTCCTCCAAATTGTTTCTTTCCATCATATCGATGCTATGTGTTGTTCCCCTGGTTTTGTTCCCTGTCTGGTGTATATCCTGCTTCACTCCATATCAGCTCCTGGAAGGCTCTTCATGTCTCTGTGAACTTACCTATTCCCTCATTTCTTACAGCCCAATACGATTCTGTCCCATTTATGACTTAATCAGCTGTTCCTCAGTTGATGGGCATCTCCTTATTTTCCAGGGTTGTTGCCACCACAAAAAAAAACTGTTATAAATATTTTCATACAAATAAGCCTTGCCTCTTTTTAAAAAATCTCTTTTGGTTATAGACTTAGCAGTGCCATAACTGGGCCAAAGGCCCTCACTGTCTAACAGCTTTTTGTGTAGAGTTCCATTTGGCTTTCCAGAATAGTTGTGCCCGTTCGCAGATCCACCAATAGCACATTAGTGTGCCTGTTTCTCACAATCCCTCCCACATTTCTAATTTTCTTTTTTTGCCATCTTTGAAATTCTCATTTTTATTTTTGTATATGGTGAGTTTGTTTTGCTTGGCTATATATATTTATTGTGATATAGTTGGTTTTTTTCTTTTTCCAGTGGGATGAAGGGTAGCAGGGAAGCAAAATAGATTATTGTTAACAATTTTAAAAGAGAGATGAGGAGGGGGGCTGTGCTAGAGATGTAGAATATTGTAGATGAGGTCACAGCATTTTTAGTTTCATGTAATTGCTTTATTTTATTACAAGATACCTCTCAGAGAGTAGGAGTCATCTGTCAATGTTTATAATATAAAAACAAAACACATCAATACAAATTTTCAAAAGGAAAAAGAGAAAATTAAGCACTCATATTTTTCATATATTTTCTTCTAATTTTGTTTTATTTTCTTCTTCTAGATTGTCCTTCACTTCTATACATTTGCATTCCCAATCTGTGGTTCTTTCTTTAGTTTCCTTGGCAAGACTTGCCATTACAGATTCCAGTTTTTCTATTTTCCTATGATTTCTGCTGTGCAAGCCGTACATTCCACTCTCATAATTCTCATTTCTCTTTTGAATTGCTCAGGAACAGTGTGTTGTAATTTCATGTTCTCCGTTTATCAAGTGTTCTTTGTTTTGCTTGAATTTGTTTACTAAATGTGGAAGCCAGGTTTCCTTCTGTTGTAATGTTTAACCTGCTGGTTCATCTGCTTATGTTCAAAGTCTTTGAATTTTCTTCTTCTTAAGATCTTCCATAATTTCAATCTCCACACCCCCACTCCCTACCCCCACCTCCAATCTTCCCCCATTCACATTGACTTTCTCCTTTCCTCGGTTCTCAAAATATCTCAGCTTCCTCTCACAATGGACAATCCATGGCTCATGAGTATAGGTCTCTGCCCCAAGTGACTTTTGAATGATCAGAACAGGACCCAGATAGATGCTGTGTCCTTTCCCTAAGGTTTGGTGGAGAGCTGCACAGCTCCCTCTCCCCAAATTCACACACATACACACACTCTCAGTGTCCAGTCCTGTTTCCTCTATTCTTTATTTCTCTGGCTTTGCACCAATGGTTCAAAGTTTTGCAGCACTAGTGCTATTGGGTTGTGGTACCCAACCCTGAAGGACTAAGGTAATGCCAGCTGACTGTTGTGGCCTTCTTACACTGCTAAAAGCTGGAGACAGATTTTTCTGTAGCATTGGGAAGTGTGGGGGTATCGGGATATGGAGACAGGTTTTGTTGTAAATCTGTGCTGGATCATTGGGTCTGCTAGTGTATTCTCACTACTGGTAGCATGGGAAGTAGAGGACGGATGCTGAGTGAGCTTAGGGTCAGAGAATATCAGTTCATGGGTGGGTTTTTTTTACCTTCTTTTAGATTCTGGGTATTCTAGACCATTGAGACAGCTGATGTTGTTTTATCTTTGGTGCATAATTTCTATTTTGGAGAAGTTTGAGAGGAAGTAGATCCCTCTATTCTCCTCTGTTTTTTTTTAATGATGTGACATTTTATATTTGAAATTTATATCTATCTAGATATTATTGTGAGATGTTAACCTAATTTCTTTCAAACTGCTTGACAATTTTACAGAAATTTTTGTCATATAGTGAGTCTTCATTCTAGTAGCTGATGTCCTTGGATTTATCAAATGCCATGGCCTCAATATTCATTTACTTTGGGTCTTATCTAGTTTATTTCATTCAACAATTTATTTTTTTTAACCAATACCAAATAGTTTTAATTATAACTCATTTGTAGTATAATTTGGTGTCTGGTGATGTTGGTTCCTTTATTCTTACTTTGTTATTTCCATTAAGATTATTGACCTTTTGTTCCTTCAAATTAATTTTTATCAACTTGTCTAGTTTGAAAAATTAACCCATTAGCAGTTTCACTGGAAAGGCACTAAATCTATAAAATAATTTTGTAATATTGTCATTTTCATTATATCAAAATGAACCAACTGTGAACAATTAATAGCTTTCTGATTATTTATCTTCCTTTATTTTCCTAAATAGAGATTTAGTGGTATGCTGAGAGTGACTTGGTAGGTTGACTCCAAGATATTTTATAGATTTTGAAAAAAGTCTTTTTTTCTACCACTTCTTGCTGAATTTTGATAATTTTCCTGCACTTATTTTATAATTTACTTCTTTAATGAAACTACTGGGTTGTTTCTTTTTTTCCATATCATCTCCAAAGAGGTAATTTTGCCTCCTCTTTGTCTATGTTCATTTCCAGTTTTTTTCCTTGTCTTACTATGAAACTATTATTTCTAGAATCATGTTGAATACTAGTGGTGATAATGGATATCCTTGCTTTACACTGATCTTATTAGAAAGACCTCTAGGGTTTTTTTCCCCATCACGCATAATTCCAAATCCTATTTTTAAAATTATTAATTATTTTAAGGAAAAACAGCTAGATAGTAGAGTAGATAGAGTGTTAGACCTGGAGTTAGGAAAGTTTATATCCTAATCCTGTCTCAGGTACTTAGCTGTGTGACTTTGGGCAAGTCATTTAACCTATCTACCTCATCTTCTTCATTTGTAACATGAGGATAATAATAGCATCTATCTCACAGGGTTGTTGTAAGGATGTGTAATAGCAAGCACGCAATTAGAGGCGGCTTGATATAATAGTTGACCCTGAACTGGTTTCTGGAGTTGGAAGGGACTGGGTTCAAATTCTGTCTCCGATACTTAAAAATTGTCATTAACCTCCCTGGTCCTCAGCTTTTTCCTATGTAAAGTAAAGGGGCAGGGCTAGAGTATCTCTAAGGTTCCTATGAGTTCTAAGTCTATTATCCTGATATAGTTTGTCATCAGAGAAAGACAAATGCAAACCTGAGCGTTAAAGGTATTAGAATTCAGCCTTACCTGATACCTGCTGAGAAAGCTTTAGTCTCATCCTCGCTGCTGAAGATTCCACTGAGCTAATGGAGGAAGTACTTAAGGATTATTAGTTCTTTAATGAGAAGGCAGAAGCTGGGAGGGAAGAGGCTGGCAAAATTACAGTAACTAATTAAGTTGCCTGCTTCCCAGGTGAAGGTTTTGTTGCTACTTGCAGTAGCAAAGGTTCCCACAGAGACAGTGTTTTAATGATGGCTCAGTCTGCAGGGATTTTTTTTTCGTTGTTTTTTTTTTTTTCTTTCTCCCAACCTGTCTCAAGATCAGGACAAGTAAGAGCAAGAGAAGAGACTGCACTTTCTGGTCTCACGAAACCTCACGATCTCACTAAGCCTTCTGTGCCCTGCCCAGCTGTAGCTGAGAGAGTCCTAACTTAAGGGTCAAATAGCCCTGGGTTCAGATGCTGCCCCTTGTACTTATCCACTGTGTGACAAGGAGCAAGTCATTTCGCCTTTAGGAGCCTAGGTTTAACTGTCTGGAAAAGGGGGTAAATCATACCTAGAGCTGTTGTTTTTCTGTCATGCCTGACTCTCCGTGACCCTAGTTGGGGTTTTCTTGGCAAAGCTACTGGAGCGGTTTGCCATTTCCTGCTCCAGCTCATACGCAGACCCACCTCCTGTGGTTGTTGGCTGGAATGAAGTAACGTCTGTTATTGGCTTGGCCAAGTTTAAAGGGCTGTTTGAATGTCAGTTATTTCTTAAATGTTTATTTCACAAACTGTTTCCAGGTAGGGACAGAAACCTTTGTTTCCTACCGGTCCTTCTACTACCTGGATCGCAAATGATTTCCAAGGCAGGCTTATAGTTGACCAGAGCTCGGAGAAGTAAAGGCACTTGCCCAGGGTCACACAACTAATTTTCAAGACCATTCCAGCTTCCTGTACTTCCCCTCCAAATGCCATCAGGGAGATTCGAACTCAATTATAAGGCTTCTAGAGCAAGAAGAGGCACTTTTATGAAAAACAGCCCGTGTTTAAAACCTAACCCATCTTACAGCAACATGAAAGGATTCCTTGTTGTCATTACCTAACTTGTTTTGCCAAATACATAGCGTTCTCTTTCATTATGGGCGCAAGCAATATCTTTGCTAAAAACTAAATGTATGTAAAATCCATTTAAAAATTCAATAAGTTAATAATAGAAATAATGACAAGCATCTATAATAAAGTACTTACCGCGTGGCAAGTATTCTGGGTGCTGACGATATGAAAACAAAGATGAAACAGTCCCTGCCCTCAAGGAGTTTCCCTTCTGTTGGGGGAGACAATTAATAACTAAAAGCTTTAGTCTCATCCTGGCTGTTGAAGATTCCACTGAGCTAGTGGAGGAAGTACTTAAAGATTATTAGTTCTTTAGTAGATAGAGTGTAGATAGTCCTTCTCAAAGAGGACCAGTGACGGCCGCAGGTGACGTCTTGACTTGCGCATGAATTGGATTTAAGTGAGGCAGAGCTGCGCAAAGTCGTCAGCCCGGCTCTCTCCTCCGAGAGTCATGAGAGCGCACATATACACGTATGCAGTACACAAAGTGGGTATCAGGGATGGGGAAGCTCTAGCACCTGGGGAGATCTGGGAAGGCTTCGCAGAGAAGGTGGTGCTGGGTTATCTTTTTTGAGTAAACGTTTACCAAAGCCCTTTACAGATATAAAAATAGCTAGCATTTTAATAGGATCAACTGTGTGCCTAGGCACTGCACTAAGCATGTTGTGATTATCTCATGTGTTCCTCATAACAACCCTGAGAAACAGGTGAGGGTCCTGTGAGTTCTGAATTATTATCTTTATTTTATCCCATGTGATCCTTACAACAACCCTAGAAAGTAAGTACTAATATTATTCTCATTTCACAGATGAAGAGACTGAGGCAGGCAGTGATGAAGTGACTTACCCAGGGTCACACAGCTAGTAAGTTGTCTGAGGCAGGGTTTAAGCTTGGGCCGTCCTAGCTCTATCTATCCACAGCATCACCTTGCTACCTTTGATTGAACTAAGTCTTGAAGGAGGTTCAACTTTCTAAGAGACAGAGATGAAGAAAGAGTACATTCTAGGCACTGAAGCCAGCTAAGGTAAAAGCATGGAGAGGGGAAATGAGAAGCAAGGAAAATGCATTGTTATTATTCTATATTGATATATTATTAAGTAATATATTGTCATGGGGGGTGCAGCAGATAGAGCGCTGGGCCTGCAGTCAGGAAGACTCATCTTCTCGAGTTCAAATACCACCTCAGACACTGGCTAGCTATACAACCTTGGGTATATCACTTCACCCTGTTTGCCTCAGTTTCCTCATCTGTAAAATAAGCTGGAGAAGTAAATGGCAAACCACTCTGGTATCTTTGCCAAGAAAACCCCAAATGGGGTCATGAGGAGTTGGATGCGATTGAAAAACAACAAATATATTGTTTTATAATTATTTTATTATTATTTAGTTCAGAGAACAGCTACATGTTAAAGAAAAGTATGTTAAATAAAGCTGGAAAAATAGAGGGGAGCTAGATTTCAGAGGGCCATAAGCACCAGTGTTAAAAGTTCCCAGGGCTGTGTAACCTTGGGCAAGTCACTTAACTTCTTCCTGCCTCAGTTTACTCATCAGTAAAGTGAAAGGGTTAGACTAGGTGGACTCTCCGGTGCCATCCTTTGCTTTCAATGCTTGTTTGTCTATGAAACAGAGATGTGTCTTCTCTTCAAGACGATCTCAGCGCTATACTTTTGACTTTTCTTGGGATGCTTCAGCTGTTTTTTAACACCCCCTCCCCTTTCTGAGTCTGGGTGATACGGGTGCCTCTCCTTATCAGCACACAATTTGCAAGAGTTGCCATTGGGTCAGCATTTCTCAGAAACAAGCTAGCCGTAAGACTGGGAAGCAGCTCAGCGTCCCAGCCTCCTGTCCCTAACAGAAACAAGTATTTTCTCTGTGCTGGAACACCATCTACTCAGAGTTTCCATTATCCCCACAAATAACAAACTGGGTGATAACGTAATACTTGGAAACATTTTTGCAAAGGTCTCCCTGGCCATGAGTTTCCCCAAAGAAGTAACTTTCAGGAGCCTGGAAGTGGGACCAGTCAATAACTGGACCCTGTGCCTGTTGTCCCTCCAGGTCACCTTGGTGTCTGGGCTAATAAAGGACAGCTGACTTTTGAAAAGCCCTGGGGAAGTTCCCATGCACTTGTGCAGACTCTCATTTGAGCCTCCCTGAAACCTTTCTGAAGAGGCATCTGCCTCATACAGGTCCTTGTTACCTTGTTATAGCCCATCTGAACTAATAACTCAGCAGCTTCCTAGTTGGCCCCATCCCTCCAGTCTGGACCATCCCCCACCCCCACCCAGGACCCCCTCCCCCTCCTTCTCCACCACAGCTGGCTATCCCCAAAGGAGAAACTGGTTCCTATCACTATCATTGGTTCAAGGAGTTTCGGTGACTTTCCGTGGCCTTGTAGATAAAATACAAACAGTTCGGTGTTTGAAGCCCCTACAGTCTGGCTTCAAACCATCTGTCCCCAGGTGATTGCGCATTTCATGCATTTCCTTATCTATATATGTGTTGCTGTCCCTCCCTCAAGTTTTTGTCTTTCTGCTCCCAGCATCGTCCCAATACATCAAATCATACAGAAGACAAATGCTGGTTATTATCATATGCACACAGACGGCTGTTCTCTGAAGGACATCTAAGCCCATTGTGGGGGCAGCCGGTGTTCGAGCTGTGCACCAGGCACCGAGCTAGACTCTGGGTAACAGACACAAAGAAAGGGACAGTCTCTGCTGTCAAGAAGCTTGCACTTTCCATAGATACATGTGTGCAAAATAAATGTAAGTAGAATAAATGCAAGTAACTATAAGACATGAGGAAATTTAAAATACAAGGGCTGGGAAGGGAGGGAAAAAAGGAAGGAAAAGAGGCAGGGAGGACACTGGCGTTTAGAGGGGCAGGAAGGGCTGCTTGCACAAGGAGGTGGGGTTCTCCTTCAGATCACTATTTGGGGGGTGGGGTGGGCACTGCTGTTCACTCACGTCCCTCCCATTCTAACCCTGGGAGCAGCTTTGGCACCTCCCTAGGGTCATGGATTTACAGCTGGAGTCCGGAGTCGACCTTAGGGCTTATCCAGTCCAACTTCCTCATTGAGGGAAGGAAGCTGAGGGCCCAAGGGGGGCCTGATCCCCATGGCGCTTCCTGCCCTTGGTGCTTGGTGCTCCCACGGCCTCCACTCGAGTAAGTGCCCTCAATACTGAGTCTTGGCAGCAGCCTCTCAACAGGTCCCTTCTGGGAAGTCTTCCTCAAGCTCCTCCTCATGAATAATGCGCTTTCCCCCTTGTACTCCACAGGGCACCAGCTTTGCATTTCTCTAATGCAATTATTTTGTGTGATGGGCATCTGTCATATCCCCCATCCACGAGGATAATCAACCAATTCATCAAAAAAAACAACCAAAACATTTATTCAGCGCCTACTATATGCAGACACTGTGCTAAGCACACAAGAGACAAAGAAAGGGCAAAAACCAGCAACAACAACATAAAAAAATACCTCATGGTTCTTCTTCAAGGAGCTCACAGTCTAGCGAAGGGGAGACAAGAAATCCATGTACACACACACACACACACTCACACACACTCATACACACCCACACTCTCACACACACACACACACACATACACACATACACTCTCTCACACACACACACATACACTTACACTCACACACTACATAAAGAGAAGACACTCTAGAGGCCCTAGTGCTTAGCCCACTTGCCCAAGCCAAAGAATTTGTCCCCTTAGAGGCACCATCACCGGGTACTCCTTGACCCTGGTCCCTAGACAGCAGACAGCCCACTGCTGAGCTCTTGCTCCAAGCCTTTCTATGTGCCCCCAGTGGATAGCTCGGCTCCTGCTACCTAGTCAGTGATGAACGAATGCTTACTGACTAATTGACTGGCAGAACGTAGCAGAACTTCTGCTTCACGTGGTACAGCCTTTGAGCAGTGGACATCACCTGGGTGCCAGTGAGACAGTGGAAAAAGATTCTGGAAGGTGCCGGGGATTGGGGGCTCACAAATCGTCCTGCAGCATCCGACCATTCCAGTTTTCCATGCATTTTGTTCATATGCCCAGCAGAGTGCTCTGCATACGGTTGGTGACTATTAGTTGTTTGTGGAATTTAATGCAACATGTCAAAGCAAAAGAACATTGACCTGATGTTCTAGGCTGTGGCTCGTGTGGTTTGACTTGCCACCAACAGAGTAATTATAAGACAGGGCTCAACCAACCTGATTTTCTTATTTTAAAGATAAGGAGCCTGAGACCCTGGGGTTAAGGGACTTCTTGAGGTCACATAGTGAGGTCATGGATCCATTGGAACATTGGTGCCATCTATTTCACCAGAGTCCTTGTGGGGCAGGGGCTGTGAAGGCACTACAGAAGGATGCGCTAATAAAAGCCTGTTTGTCAGGCCAGTAAGAGAAACCTAGCAGGGCAGAGAGAATGCTGTCTGTGGGCAGGAGGCTTTCTCTTAACCAGTTCTGGACTGTCTGAGCCCTTTTTCCTTGTGTGTAAAGAAAGCCCTGAGGACGACCAAATTAGAAAGGCTCAGAGGGCAGAAGTGTCTGCAACTGAGACAGGTTTCTACTCAAAATACGGACAAACTTGCTAATAATCAGAGTTGTCCCAGAGTGGTCGGAGCTGCCTCTGGAGGTGCTAGATGCCCGTCTCACTGGAGGGCTTCAGGCAAAGGCACCGTCTGTCAAGGGCTTCTTGGCAAGGGGCAGGGCAGCTTCAGTGGGTTCCGAGGCCCCTCCCAGATCTAAGAAACTTCCTGAGAATCAACTCGTTGTGGTCAAAACTGAAGTTTCACTCCCTGGTAATTTACTGAAAGAAAAATCATTTCCCCTCTCAGGAAAAAATGAGTGAAACACAGGACTTTCATCTTAAGTGATTTCTGTCAGTCTCTCTAGAATTGCTTGTACGCCTAGCATTGGGCAAAGAAGAAGCTATGAGAAACAGCACACATAAGGAGATGGCTCCTCTCCCAGAGAAGTCCCCTTATTGGGTGGGAGGAGGGGATGAGAGAGAGCCAAGAGTCAAGGGTGATGCCCAAGGCTCCCAACAGAAACAGAGAAGTTGGGCAACCACTGGGTTTTGCACAGGCTGCCTGGGATGCTTTCCCTCCTCATCACAGCCTCTTGAAAACCCCAGCTTCCTTCAACACACTGTGGGGGAGCCACCCCCTACAAAGCCTTCTCCGATTGCCTGTACTCTCTCCCTCTTGAAATTACTTTGAATCATTTTGAACATTCTTTGTATTGACTTACTTGAGCATATGATGTTTTCCCCTGGTAGAGTCCAGGGAGGACCACTATGGTTTTGTTTTTCCTGGGGCACATAGCCGCAGAGAGCCTAATCTCCCTCACCACAATTCATATTTAATTCTTAAATAATGTCTGCCAGTTTTCTGTCCTTTCTACAAAGGGCCCCTCCGTGAGGCTTCTTAAAAAGCACCGATTTAAATCTAATAATACAATGAGCTGTTAAGTTCTAACCACCTGTAAGACTCTGCACTAAGCCCTGGGGATACGAGAAAGGCAGAGATGGTCCCTGCCCTCAAGGAGATTACAGTGTGAGGGGAGAGACAGCCAGCAAACAAATAGGAACCATTGGACATCATCACGTGCAGGGAGGTGCAAGAATGACCTCTGCTTTGTGCCTCCCGTCTCTCCCTCCCCAGCCCTGGGGAATGCAAGTTCCTTGACGGCAGGGACTGGATTTTGAGTTGGAGTCTCTACTGCTTAGCACCTGGCTTGGCCCAAATGAGATTGTGACCCGCCTTGGCGAATTATGGTGACCTCTCTGAGCCATGGTTCCCTCCTCTCTGAAACGAGGGGCTTAGACGAGCTGACCTCAAAGGTCCCTCCAGCTCTCCCGGCTTCAGTCGGGCCTGAATTCTGGGTGGGTAAAGGTCTCCTGGTTGGGACACGCACTTGCCACGAGGTGGCAGCAAACCACGGCAGATCCATGGAGCGCAAGCTTCACCTCTCCATTCATAGCTCTGCATGCGATTGGCCCTGGGGATTCTCGTGAAATTGTCTCTTCCCTTCCTAATTCAGTATCTCCTTAAAATTAATGCCCTGGGTCTGGCTGATTCAGAAAAGTTAGGACAAATGGGCCAGGAAGGAGCTTTGGCTCCATTCACAACCAGTTAGGATGCAGAGTTCTATCCAGCGTCCATTAATACAAATCATTTTAAAAGCTTGGTGCTCGAGGAGGAGCAGCAGACCAGTAACACGCACTCTTTAAGGTCCATGAGCTGCCTTCCTCGCTGTAGTCCTGCCAGGCAGACCTACCAAGTACTCTTACTCCCAATTTGCAGTGAGGACAGAACCAAGTGTCTGAGGCTCTCTCTTCCCTGACAATGGTAATCCCCTCCAATGACCAGAATCCTCCAAACTGGAGCATTTCCACCTTTGGCTGGTACGTCCCCATCCCTTGCTTGGGTTCACTGCTGGACTAATTAATTGCTCTTTCCAGATACATGGTGTCCCCAAAGTCTGTGTGTTGTGTTAAACTTTAACAACTATTAAAACTTACAGCGGTCAGAACTGTTAAAGCTTTAAATATTTTGGGGACCTCCTCTATAGACCTAGACGTGTGTCTGACATTTTCAACCAATTCAAGCCATTTCCTGTGCAGCACCAGCCGTCTTCACCCAATATTCAAAGAACTCGAATCTTCTCTGACTGCTCAAGGAGTTGTTTCACAACTAGTTTGGACTGTTCATGGATTGACTGATTGCAGTTGAGGCATATAAGTCTTCTGTTATTAACTGGGCTTAGCACAGAACTCTTATGATTCTTCCCTATTAGACTGTAAACATCCTCAAACTACAGGCTGTTTTTTGCCTTTCTCTGCTTCTTCAATGTTTAGCACACAGTAGGCACTTAATACACTTTTGTAGATTTATTGATATAAGATTAATGATTGTAGCTGATATTTAAATAGCATTTTAATTTGCAAATTATTTTATAACACAGAACTTCACAATTTTCCGGGGGGGGGGGGAGGAGCTGGGGAGGTGCCACAGACATTATTATTATGTTTTACAGATGAGGAAGCTAGGGCTTAAAATGGTGAAGACCACACAGATACTGACTGGGTAGTGCTTCTTCTAGCCTATGTCCATCCCCCAAACCTGGGTTTAGATCCTACATTAGATACTTTCTCTGTGTGATCCTGAACAAACCATTTCATCTCTCAGCCCTCATTAGTAAAATAACTGGGCTGTCTTAAGGCTTAAATGAGATGATTCATTTAAAGCACTTTGTGAACCTTAACTAATATTAATACAAATATATAATTAATAATAATAGTTGGCATTTATATAGCACTTTAAAGCTAGCAAAGTGTTTTACAAATTCTCTCTCTGATCCTCATCATATCAGTAAGAGATGCTATAATTCCCATCTTACAGATGGGCAAACTGAGTAGCCAGAGGTTAACTGCAGTTTTAAGCTTTGATAGTTTTTGTACCTATCAAAGTTCAAAACTGCACCCTGAGTTTTAAGGCTGAATTGGAACTGAAGTCTTCCTGATTCCAGGTCCAGAAATCAGTTGTGATGGTTTTATCCTTTCATTTATAAGATTCAAATAACAGGTGCCTTTCTCTTCGGATGGCTGGGAGAATGCAATGACAGAGATCATCTATGGAGCCGTCTATATGGACCTCTTCCACAGTTAACTATCATTATATGACAACTCTGTTTCAACTGAGTGTTGTGATGATGCCTATCAATATTCTATGACTTAATAATGCTCATGATTCCAAAAAGTGAGCCCAGTCAGGAAAGAATTGAAAGCAAAGTCATATTTCAAGCAATAATTTTGAAACAAAGAAATACATTTCCTTTCTGTGTAGGAAAAGTCGAATAACAGGGAAATTGTTTTCTTGTAACAGGAAAGAACCTTTTAGTCCTGCTTTGTTTATTCTCTTAGCAAAATGCCCTCTTCATTATGTTCAGGAAGCCATTTAGTAGAGACCCACACTGGATTAAGTTCTTCCCAAAGAAATTCCACTGGGATTGACCAAAGCTGTTTTTCAGAAATCTGCAAGGCCAGTTTTAAAAGAACTTGGCCTGGGGGTATGTGGTGTATGCTTTGTGGGACATCTGCAGTGACAATGAACACATCCATGATTTTCCCATGTCCTAATGTGTACAAGTTTGAAAGGGGTAAACTGGTCACAGAGGAATTCAGAATATCAGGATGACTGAGTAATCAGGGTTTGAGGACCACAGATTCAGAGCTAGGAGGAACCTCAGAGACTTTCTAGCACAAAGCTTCTCATTTTACAGAGGAGCCAATGACAACATGGAGCACTGCCCAAAGCTGAACAGTCATAATCATCAAAAATGAAACTTGAACCCAGGTCCTGATTCCACAGTGGGCACTATTTCCACTGAGCCATATAGCCTCCTAAATTATGAGAGAGATTATTTTTTAAACTGCTTGATGGAATTTGTCCTGTCTGCTGAGGGGAGAACACCCCTTAACCTTATCTTGGGCAGCTTTGACACAAGAATTGTGGGTAAAAAGAGTTGTAAGATGCCCTGATCAGACAGAGAAAATCTGCTGCTAAAAGTACCCCCCACCACCTTCTCTCTTCTTTTTCTCCCTTCTTTTCCCCACAGCCTCTACTTTCTAGAGTCTTTTGGTTTTCACAGAGGGTTCATCAAAGAGGGTGATTCCAAGGGTCTTTGGCACAGGATCCCTGTCCTGCCTTGAGATCTCCCAAAATGCCAGTTACACAGAACTGGGCTTCTTTTGCAGAGCCAAGAAAAGGGGAACAGCCTTCTGACCTTTGTGGAAGGATGAGGCTGAGGCAGCTTTTGAGATTCAAGGAAACTTGAGTATTATGACTGTATAGACAGAGAAGAGCCTGAGTAAGACATCTGAGCCAGGTCTCTTGGCCTCAGGAAATAAAGCTCTGCTGGTACTTTCAGTCAAGATGCCTTGCAAGATCAATAGAACCATGTTCTAGTTTTCTTGACCGTAAGCAGTTTTTATAGACCGTGCAGTACATTATTCTCCTTCTGATTTACTTGATCAGAAATATCTATTGAAAGGCTGTTGCCTTTAATTCACCTTCCAAGCCAGTAAAAGTTGCTGGTTTACTTCCATCATCACCAGGCAGGCAAAGAAACTGGTTTTCAGGCAAATCTCCAACCTGAGGCATAGTGTCTGTCACTGTGGTCACAATGTTTTCTTTTTCTCCAAGTTCCCCAGGTCTCTTTGAAATCCTTCCATGATGAACTTCAGCATATTGTATCACCAAAAGCATCCATCTTTAAAGACCATTGGATTTCAGGTAAGAATCACATAATAGCTCACATTTCCTTAGTGCTTTAAAGGTTATAAGGTTCATCTCACATCGACCTTGTGAGGTATAGTTATCATACCCATATTTAAGATGAGAAAACTGAGGTCCAGAGAAATTAAATAGCTGGTCTAGAGTCACTGCGTTAAATATCGGTGCTGGGAATTGAACACAAAATATTTAGGTGCCAAGAGAAGAGTGTGGGAGTTGGAGTCAGAGCACTTGGAGCTGACAATACTAAGGAGCTTATATTCTAATGGCCTCATTTTCCTCCTTTCAAAATTTCAACCATTTAGTACCTGAATCCATCCAAGGTACACCATTAGCCATGGTATCTCTCTTGGACCCTCTCTTCTTCTCCCTCCATATTACTTTGGTGACATCATCAGTTTCCATAGATTCAATTATTATTTCTATTGTAATAATTCTTGAACCCTAACCTCTCTGCGGGCTCCCAGTCTCACATCTTCAGCTGCTTATTAGGCATCTCTGACTGGATTTCCCGTAGACAACTTAAACTCATTATGCCCAAAATTCAATTCCTTATCTTTTCCCCTTTAATGTACCTCGTGTCCAAACTCTTCTGTTATTGCTGAGAATACCACCTTAGTCCCTCAGGCTCAGAATATAGGTGTCATCCTGGGATGCCCTCCATAACAAATCTGTTGCCAAGGCTTGTTGCATTATCTCTTGAATATGCCCCCTTTTCTCTTCTGACACTGCCACCACCCTGGTGTACACCCTCATCACCTCGTTCCTGGACTATCTCAATAGCTGCTGGTGGGTCTGCCCGCTTTCAGTCTCTCCCCACTCCAATCCATCTACCAAAGTCTTTTTCTTAATGTGCAGATCCTGTTGTGTCACTCCTCTTCTCAATAACCTTCAGTGGCTGCCTATTGTCTCCAGAATCAAATAAAAAATTACTGTGTTTGGCATTCAAAGCCCTTCATGACCTCACCTCCTCCCACTGTCCAGTCTTCTCATCCCTTTCTCCCTGCTATATATTCTTCAATGCAGGGACAGTGCCTTCCTTGCTAGTCCATGAGCAAGGCTCTCCATCTCTTGGCATTTTCTCTGGCTGTGCTCCCTGGTTGGAGTGCTCTCTCCCTTCATCTCCACCTCCTGGCCTCCCCAGCTTCCTTTAAATGCTGGCTAAAATGACACCCTACACAGGAAGCCTTTCCCACCCTCTCATAATCTTGGTGCTTCCCTCCTCTTTATTGTCCCCTAGTTATTCTGCATGGATTAGAAGTTTGCTGGCTCCCTAGGTTGTGAGCCTTTTGAGGATGGGGATTATCTTTGCTTCTTTTTGTATCCATCAGTCAATCAATAAACATTTATTAATGTGCTAAGTGCTGGGGATACAAAAAAAAAGGTGAAAGACAGTCCCTGCCTTCAGGAAGCTTACAGTCTAACAGAGGAGACAGCACACAGAACAACAACAGTAACAGTAACAACAATAACCAGGCTTTAAATAGCATCTTAAAGCTTGAAAAGGTGTTTTATATTTGTTATTTCCTTCTCCTGGGGAGATAGGTGGTATTATTTTCCCAATTTTAGAGATAGATGAGAAGCCTGAGACTGAGGGAAGGTAACTGGCTTAATTCTGGTCACACAGCTAGTAAGTGTCTGAGGCAGGATTTGAATTCAGATCTTGCTGACTCTAGGTTCACCACTCTATGTAGCCACGGGGTCACTCAGCTGCCAGAGAAGTTGTAGGAATTGAATTGGATATGGGGGTAAGGGTCACGTTGGTTGTGAGCCTGGGTGACTGGAAGGAAGGCAGTTCCCTCCCTAGGACATCCCCCTGCTGTCTCGTTTCCAAATGGATACAGAATCATTGACGATTTCTCATTAGGTTCTGTCATCATTCAATCAGTGTGACTCCACTCAGCTCCCCTTTTACCAAGAATGTAGCTCATTCTTTTTTCCCATCATAGCAATAACATGAAAGACTTTATTAAATTCTTTGCTGAAATCTAGGTAAATTATGTTCACAGCATTTCCCTAATCTATCACTGTAATAACCTTGTCAAAATAACTCTGACTTGGTCTCTTTGGACAGCTCCTCCTTATCTTCCCCAATGGAATTACTCTTGGATCTTCAGACTTTCTTTTTTGGTGACCCCCACCCCCACCCCAGTCTGACTTCCCATAGAACCTGAAACTATAGGATGGTGTCTAACCTTTCTCTGAACCCTTTAGAATCAGCTTTCCAAAAAAAGTGGCCATGTGCCTGATGAAACCTGACTCTCTTCTACCTTTCCATTGCAAACTCTGGCCACTTTCTCTCAAATTTTTTATTATTTTTACACCAGCACACAGTGGGTAGTTGGGTAGTACTCACCTTGATGAAATCATGTATCTTTTGAAGTACTGAAGATATGGGTCATCTTTTTATGGTTCATGATCCCCTCTCCCAAGGAGATTATAAATACCTCCAGGGCAGAATCCAGGACTCCTCCTCTCTTCAAATCTCCCTGCAACTCTTGCATGACAGGATATACATACCTTAGAGGTATGCCCAACAGAAGAACCAACATAATGATAGGATGGTCACTCCTGGGGTATCCAAGACATCCAGCTTATTGTTGGCCACTAACTAGGATTTGCAAAATCATTTCTTAACTGACCCAAGACTTTCCTGAACTGTCAGCCTTCATTCGCTGCTCAACCCCCTCTCCCCACCCCCTGACCATCCCTGGTTAGCTGCCACATGAGCCAAACTATTGGGGCTAATTATATTTTTTAACTTCCCAAACTGAGGCACAAATCAAAGATACAGGCACAGGATTCCCTCTGTTCTGAACTTAGCAAACAGCTGTGGTCATGTCAGCCATAGCATCAGCACTGGCCCAGAATAAGAGTCTTTACATATGTAAGAGAAGCATTGGAGATGGGCAATGAATTGGTCCAGGAGCTGAATGGGAAAGGGTGGAATGGAGAGCCTTCAGGAAATCCCAGAGCTTCTTTACCAACCCCAAGTCTCCCTCCAAGTGGACAACCCATCTTTTTAAAACCAAAATCCTAACAGCGTTGCCATATATCAATATGACCATAAATACGGAAGTTTCTGAAGGATGAAAATGAGTCTCCCATGAGGGCAAGGGAGTGATATAGGGTGTGCTATAGAACTAATGAGGAACTTGGGAGACGGACAGAAGTAAAAGACTTCACTGAGGAAATTGATAGGAAAGGCCGATGTGACAAGGGCAGAGAGTTACAGGTGGGCTGCCAGAGCACTGCCCTGGGATCCTACTGATGTTGGGTTAAGAGCAATCAAAGAAGACCTCCAGTGTCCTCCAAGACAAATGCACCAGGTTAAAAAGCAGTGGATTGGAAAGATGATGAACTAGAGGGATCACAATTAAATAGTCCATGGGCTCCACTAGAATCTTTGTGATGTCAAGAGAAACTGAAAGGGGGCCTCCGCCATGTTGGGCCTCCAGCCTGTGTGGTGGACAGGATAGACAGGCATGGATGGGTTAAAATCTGCAACATCTACATCAATGAGATCTTGAATACACTTACATTATTGGAATATTTAAGTGTCTGCTTTGAACATAGTCAATCAACAAGCCTTTATTAATGCTTAATATATATGGAGTACTGAGCTCAGCTGCTGGGAACAGACATACAAGCAGAAGAAGGACAGTCCCTGTCTACAGGGGACATTCTAATTGGAAAAGACATAAGAAGAAACTTACACCTGGGGAAGAGGTGGGAATGAAGATATCTTGTAGCCTGGTGAGGAATGAGACCTGGCTGGCCTGGGCATCTTCTTAATTGGAGGTTCAATAAGGATCCATTGAATCAGAAGAAGAGGCCGTTGGGGCGGCTAGATGGCACAGTGAATAGAGCACCGGCCCTGGAGTCAGGAGGACCTGAGTTCAAGTCTGACCTCAGACACTTAACACTTACTAGCTGTGTGACCTTGGGCAAGTCACTTAACCCCAATTGCCCTCCAAAAAAAAAAGAAGAGGTCACAAGGTCAGAGAGTAATTCCAGCATGTGAATTTGGGGCGTAAGGAGCATCCAGGGGCATAATAGAGAAGGTCTGGAGGGCAGCCTGGAGAAGAACAAACCTCATTTTAAAAAAGTTAGTGAAGGTTCATTGAATGACTTGGTAATTTTTTTGTATCAACCAAAAATAAGTTTAGTATATCATACAGTGACAAAAGACTCCCAAGGCAACTAGCATTCGGTTCCCATTAGAGAATGTCTGGTCAGCTTTGTATGATTTATGAAATTATAAAATCTCAAGATCAGAAGGGTCCTTGGTACCCACTGAATCAAATATGTTCTTTAACAGGGTCCTTCTACAACACCCCCTGGCAAGGATCATCCCACCTTTGCCTGAAGACCCAAAAATCTAAGATTCCCTTTGTCCCATTATCCGAATAACTGACAAAATTAGAAAGCAGAGCCAAGCAAAGGTCCCTGGGCTACTCCATCAAGGACCATCTGTCAAGCTAGAGTGTAAACTATCAGAGAGAAAGAATAGTTTCATTCTTTGTTTCTGGATCATCAGGACCCAGCAGAGAGCTTGGCACAAAGTACATACCTCATAAATGCTTCCTGATTGACTGGTGTGGCGCTGAAGCATTAATGCCTCCTGTCCAGGTCTGCGCATAAAGCTGATGCTGAGGCCACCTAAGGATGCTGTTTTCTCGGCCACTTTTGCCGACTTTGTCCTCTAGGTTATCATGAAAAACACTGCTCTAGTACAAATATCCTGTGTCTATGTTACTCCCCCAACAGCAAGTATGAGATTAGTCTAGCACACTCATTTCTAGGTTAGCCTCTGTTGGGTCATACAGGGATAACTGGTCATGGTACAGTGGCAGAGGACAGGCTTTAGGAACCTGGGTTCTTAGGTCATGTGTTCCCAGAGGACCTGAATTCAAATCCTGCTCATCTATTCAAATCCTTACTATCTATGTGATTGCACTCTTCTGGGCCCTAGCTTCGTTCTCTCAAAAGGTGGGGTGGGGTGGCTGAGATAGATTGGGTGACTTACAAGTTGTCTTCTAGCTCTGAATATTGTGATCTCTCCAATCCAGCCCAAGCCAAGTCAACAATCATCGCATGCTGACCATGTTTAAGTCACTGTGCGGGGTGCTGGAGCAGACAACTAGACCATGGAAGACAGGCTTTGGCCTCAAGAAATTTACATTGTAGTTTTGGGGTGGGGGTTAAAACTTGCCAAGGAATAAAGTGAATCAGCATAGTCAACATGCCAGCACAGCATCCAACATGTATGTAGTAGGTCTGGAGGAGCTCAGCAACATTGGATTGAGATGGAATAAAGAGATGGAAGGATGGATGGATGGACAGGCAGATGGATGAGTGCATGGATAGACAGATGGATATCTGAATGTATGGACAAATGAATGCATTCACATCCATAAATGCCCTGCTTTTAAAATCTAGTGGAAAGGGGATGTAGACATGCCAATGGTGATTTTGGGGACTCATTCCTCCAGTTCTATTAAGACACACATAATGCTCCTTTCAACAAATTAGGAGTGAACTTTTTACCTTGAAAATGCAGGCAAATTGAAACGAATATTGTTTACTTCTCACAGAAGGTTAGAAATAACAGCAACAAAAAACCTAAACCAAAGCCACCACAAAAGTTAGTTTTGCTACCTGTGGAAAGCAATTGGGAATTTTCTCATTGGTCAGACAAACCAAATAAGGTGCTTAACTAAAAAGGTTCTGAACAAAAGATGCGCTCATAGCATAAAAAAGTACCAAATCAGACCACATTTTCAGAGCCACACCTCTAAAAAACCCTCTAACACCAGTCTTCCATGCACACAAATTTTCCGGGGTGAAAGGCTGTTTGCAGAGAAGAACCTTACCTAACAAAAGGCAAGCTCTACAACATGCACAAAGGAAAAAATAAACTAAAATGTAATTCAAACATTCATTCTTACAGTTGGTCAATTAATGATATTATTGGTGTAATTAAGAGAAGAAATCCTATCTCAAAAGCAAAAATTTCCTTCTCTCCTATTCCCAATGCACTTAACCAGCATGGCAGACAAAACAGTCAATAAATACTCATAGAAGGATGGGTAGATGACTGGGTTGATTTGCTTCCAACCTCCTATTTCAGCCCTTCCCTCCAAGGTCATTATTTTCTCAAACCAGAAGAGTTTGCTTGGAACGGAACTAACTTTTATGTATGTCTGTCCTAACAGTAGATCAGTTCATATACTTTAAGAATCAGCCCTCCATTCAGGCACCAACACAGTCTGCTATATACCATTGCCATTATCCCCCAAGCTCATGCTAAGCATCCCTCCATTGACCATTCCCATCCATTTACAGTGGCTCTTAATGGCTCCTTGCTCTGGAATTCACTATTTCAGTCTCCAAGGTGTGGCTGGCCAGAACAATGACTGTCCATAAAGCAGAATCCTTTCTTCTCACCTCCTGCCCCCTTGCAGAGATGTCCACAATCCGTACAGAGCACACTGAAGAGAGAAAGCAGATTTTGTCATTATTCAGCTGCAGCAAAACCAAACACTTGTCTTTTCCCCCCTTTTCAGGCAATAGAAATCCCCCCACTGGACTTTTGTCTGCAATACTCCTCTGTATCACTGTGCTGTCTGCTCTTCTCTTGACTGTGATATTTAAACAATCACTCAGAGTCAGGTAAGTGTGTTCAGGACTCATGTTGTCAATCCTCCCACTACACCCCACCTTCCAACCTTAGGTCACCAAACACCATTCTGATGTCTGTCTACACAAGACCAAAACATATTTGATTGGTCGATTTTATGAAAAAAATCTAATCAATCACCTAGATATTTTGGCTACATACCCAACAAGTGCTTTGACTCTTTCTAGGTTTTCATCATCTCAAATGCATAGGACTGTGGTCAGTTTGAGGGACTGCATCCCCCAACTTCAATGAGTAGCTTACTCCCAGTTCTTTCCTTTTTAAACAAACCACCACTCGTCTATTTTTCCATCAAGAAAGAACAGCTTTAATAAGTGTTCTTTTCTTCTTTTCAAAAGAAAAAATGTATTTAAAAACATTAAACCAACAACAACGAAGATGATGTGGCCATATCTTAGTGGGACCACTTGGAACAGTCAGAATTGAAGATGACCCCGACTACTGAAACATTCTTTAGAATTCTTGTGCTTTCCATGGCTTTTTCAAATGACTTTTACATTACCATCCTGTTCAAAACACTGTCATAATTTCTAAAAGGAAATGAGATTTCTGGAGCAATAAACTTATAGCTACGGTTGGGAGAGGGTGGAGAATCAGAGAAGAAAAAGGAAAGGGAAGAGTGAGGAAGGAGGGAAAGCGTAGGGACCTTCTAGTATGGTGGATACAAAGTGCCAACATCATCACTGCCTAGAGGAAATGGGTCTGTTCACTGGGAAAGCTAGTGCCTAGAGACAGTCTCTTGAGTAAGCATTCAACCACTTACTGTGTGTGACCTTGAGGAAGTCACTTGCCAAACTTGGTTCCAAAGCCAGGCCTCAGTTTCTTTTTCTGTAAAACAGATAATCCTGTTTATACCAGCTCCCTCTTGGAGTCATTTCCCTATGAGGACTGGCCAGAGGAACTGACTCAGAGAAAAGAAGCCTGGGGGATGGGGAGATGGAGAGGGGATGGGTGTCTTCATGATTTAGAGGAAGGATTAGACTGTTCTGCTTCCCCAGAGGTCAAGACCAGGAGTGATGGGGAAATGCAGATAGGATGGTTTTGGCTTGATGTCAGAAAAGCCTTCCCAGCAGATGCCCTACAAGGGAATGGGCTGCCTTCATGGATGAGGGGACATCCCTCCCTTAAGGTCTTTAAGCAGAGACTCCTTGTTGGGTGTCAAGTGAGAGGGGAATCTCCTCTTCTTGGCCAGGAGGCCTCCTCGGCAATAACATTTTAAGCATTAAATGACCCAGATAGAATCATATTCACAAAGGTGTTAGGAGACAGGCTGAGAACCTGCCCCATCATTTCAGGCTGCCTTTAATTAAGCCTGGCATAAGCCCTGGGAGACGTTGTCCTTAACCATACTCTACATAAAATCATTAACATTAGCGTCACGAACCTGAAATTCCCAATGAACTTCACAGGGCAAATACCAAAATGAGTCTCCAAAGACCAACCTGCAGTTGGCAAGGAGAGATACAGGGGTGGGACAGGAAATGTCTTTTTAAATTTATTAATATGTTTTAAGAGAAAGAAGGAAAGAAAGGAACGTGATTTCAAAGCCAAGCTAATTGTTATACATAGGAACATATCCTGTTATTCAATGATCCACTGGAAATTGTTTGTCAAATCCTCATGTAGGAAGCAGAATGGAAGTGAGTGTGGAAAGCATTGTGAGTGATGGTAGGAGAGAGAGAGTGGGAGGCCATTTGGGGACCTCCAGAGCACCCTAAAGCTGCTGGTCTCATTCAGTCATCATCAATCATAAGCATCTATCAGAGCATCGGTGCGCCCTGCAGGCTTGGTGCTACCTGTGGGGCATTCAAAACCAGCAGCAAGACAGGCTCTGCCCTCAGAGCACTGACAGCCTAGATGGGTGAGAGAACACCCATGTTCTGTGGGAATATACAATAGACATCCCTGGAGGATACAAGGTGATAGGGAAAGGGGGAGGCATAAGAAGGGGGTAAGATCAGGAGCAAGATTCATAATCTGGGATCAGGGAATTTTAAAAATTAATTTGATGATTATTTCAAGTCAACATCCATTTATTAAGCACCTGCTGTTTGTCAGGTACTGAGAATACAAAGAAAGGCAGGAAATGGCCCCTGCCCTAGAGTGGCTTATATTCTAAGGGAAGGAGGGGCAAAAGTAGCTGGGTGCCTTAACCTGGGGTCCGTAAACATGGTTTAAAAAGTATTTCAAAGGGGGATAAGGGGACAAGTATTTAGTCCTATTGTGTGCCAGACCCTGTGCTAAGTACTTTATCAATATTCTCTGGGAGGCAGGTACTAGTATTATACCCATTTACAGTTGAGAAAACTGAGGCAAGCAGAGGTTAAGTGACTTGCCCAGGGTCACACAGCTAGTCTGAGGCTGGATTTGAACTCAGGTCTTCCTGACTCCAGGTCCCGAGCTCTGTGTACTGCTCCATCTGGCTGCTAACTCTGTTTCAGCATAACTGGCTTCTTTTGTAATCACACATGTTTAATTTTGTTCATTTAACCATTGTATTCTGAAAAGAGATCCATAGGCTTCACCAGTTTGACTGCCTGTGGGGTCTGCGGCACAAAGACATTGAGGAATTCTTGTTGTAGAAGGTGATTCTTAGGCTGACCCTTGAAGGAAGCCAGGGTTTATGAGAGACAGAGGTGAGAAGGAAGTGCCATGTATGAGGGACCCCAAGCCTGGCTGGGCTGCTGAGTACTAGGAGCTAGGGGGTGCCATGGGGCACAGAGCTCTGGGTCTGCAGTCAGGAAGACTCATCTTCATGAGTTCAAATCTAGCCCCAGACACTTACAAGCTGTGTGACCCTGGGCAAGTCACTTAACCTGCTTGCCTCAGTTGCCTTGTCTGTAAAATGAACTGGAGACCTTAGGGAATGGCCAGTCACTGCAGGATCTTTGCCAAGAAAACCCTGCATGGGGTCATGGAGAACAGGACGTGTCTGAACGATTACTGATACTCCTCACAGCCCTCATGCCTGCAGCACCTCCGGATTTACAGAGTGCTTTCCTCATGACATGTTGTAGGGGGTTATAGGTACTGCAATATCATCCCTATTTGGCAGATGAGAAGACTGAGAGTCTAAGTGAAGATCAGAGGGCTCAGTGAATGTGGATGTGAGCCCCCCCAGCCTAGACCACTGTGGACTCTCCAGTTTGACCCTCTTCCCATGAAGCTGTCGGGTCTGACTGGAACTGGCTCAGACTTCCATGGCCAAATACGGCTTCTAATGTCTCATCTGGGGTGTTGTTTCTTTAAGAATTAAAAGGAGACTCTTGTTGTTCCTGCCGAGTTGGCTTCATGAAGACATTCCCAATGTGAGGAATAGTTGTGCCATGAAAACCTTACAGGTAAGCGCTGCCAAGAGGCACTGGTGCCTGGGGAAGGGGGAGGGCGTTACTGAGGATGGGGGGGGGTCAAAATTGAGATATTTCCCAGAGGAGGGAACGGAGGCCCAGGGAAATGAGGTGTCCAAGGTCACAAAGGTGGTGAGATTTGAACTCAAGGCTTCAGAGGCTAGCACTACTGCTCTTTCCCTCTAGATACGTAAGCCTCTCTTTCTGTTCTTGCATAGGAAAATATCAGTGTTTGTAAAGTTCATAACATTAAAAAGATAAATAATTTTGTATGACTAACAACAAGGTTCCCTGAATATACAAACATATGTAAAAGGGACAAGAAGTGAGAGGGGTTACAGGGAAGACTGTTGGGTGGGCCAGATTTCAAGTCCCTTCTCTGACACAACCAGGCTGTGTCCTTCTGGACAGGTGGCCTCTAGCCCGCCTGCAGGGTAAAGAGCAGGTAGCAGGCCGTGGGGTCAAGTGCACGGCTAAGTCACCAGCGATGGGGTGGCCCCTGGGGCGTCGTGCATCTCCCCATTGGGAAGAGGCAGGTGGGGGTGGCATCTCTCCATCTTTCCAGCCACCCAGAAATCAGGCTGTGCCTCCATCCCCAAGGACAGAGCAGACAAGCTACACATAATCTAATCCTTCTGTTTTATAACATCATCATCAGTAATAATGATGGCTGACAATTACTCAGTGGGTCAACATTACCAAGTGCTTTAAACGCACTGGCACATTTGGTCCTCCAGGCACCCCGGCAGGGGGTCCTACCGGGGTATCATCTCCATTTGGAAGGTAAACAGGGACTCAGAAGTGGTCCATCCCCGCCCCCCCCCCGGCTGCCAAAGAGAGTCAAACACAGGATATCCAGTGACACAAAGACGAAGAGACTGAGGTTCAGAGGACTTCCCTGATTTCTCCATGTGGTCAAACAGCCAATGAGTGTCTAAGGCTGGAGATGAACTCAGTTCTCTTTTGATTTATAAGATGGGTCCTCAACTAGGGGCCGCTGAAGGACCACCTACAGTACTGACAGGGAGAACTCGTGGGCTGGGCAAAAACAGAACCTGGCGGGGTTTGACCCTTCGTCCAGAGTCTGCTGACGGAGTCCTGCCCTCTGCCAAGCTCCTTCCTATTTCAGTTCCTGTTATAACCAGACCCAGCCATGATGTAGCAAAATGCCCTAGCCATGATTTATGACTTTGTTCTAAAGGAATTCACGGATCCCTGTTTGTCTATTGCCTAGCTATGTGTTTAAATAGGGTGACCCTAAAGTGCATTTTTAAGCTTTTAGAGCTTGAAATTGGACTAAGTTTTTTGGGTTTCCCTATATACCTGTGTGTGTGTGTGTGTGTGTCTATAATGAGTGTTTATGTATATACACACTACATATATGTGTGTGTATATAATGTGTGTGTTTATATATTTATACACACTATGTATCTGTGTGTGTGTATATATATATATTTAACAGAGGTGTTGATTAGTATTCAGTCTATTAGCTAACAAAAGTAGGAAATGAGGAAGGGAAATAAGAGGATGGAAAAGACTGAGAAGGTAGAAGAGAAGCCAAGAGAAAGGAGGGAGGAGCCGGGTCCGGTCTCATACTCAGCCGTTGTTTTGGACTTCTTAGAAACGAGGCCGTTTTCCCTCTTCTAGGATGTGAATGAATTTATCATGAATAATTCCGGTGAGTCATTCCTCGACCCAGATCCAGTCATCACAGAGATAAAGGAAACCTATCTCCACAAAGAATTCCCACCTCTACTCTCACAAATGGAAAACACAACAGAGTTAGTGGCGATTGGGGAGCCCCCACAAACCGCCCCGCTCATGGATATGACCATTACTTATCTCCCCGATCCCAGCACCGGCTATAAACCACAGATTTCCAGTTTGCCTCCTGCAGAGAACCCTCCCTGCGAGATCAGCGACCTGAGTGTCTCAGCCTTTGAATCCCAAGTTAATTCCCTGAGCCTGGGCAAGAATGTGGTGATCAGAAACTGTCCGAGCCCAGTTTTCTCCAGCTCCAACACTAATGTTGGGAGGGACTTTTTCCCTCTGGAAGAAAGAGGCCTCATCTTTGACCACGGTGGTTCAGTGGAAGTGCCAAAGGAGACTGAAATGGAAGCCGTGGTGATCTTGGAAAAGCAACCATCCAGTGAGAGCCTTGCAGGGCAGACCCTGCTGCCTGATGATCTGGTCTCCTGCTTGAGGGCCATGGGGAAGGAGGAGACCCCAGAAGTCCCCTCTTATTTTCCACAGAGGTTTGGAGGGCCATTTCCATAGGATTTCCCGCTTTTAATAGGAGAGTTTTTGTCTTATTTGTAGCCAACCACCCAAAACGGATTCTACTGAAGTTACTGCCTGGCCTGAAGCCTGGTTTTTGTCTTGATACTTTGGGGGGTTCTGGGTCCTCCTCCAGATGACTGGGATGGAAAATGCCTCATGGTCATTAAGAGCAGAGAGGTCAGTTAGGGAGGCCCCATGTCCTTTCAGTTCTGAGCCATGGTCTTCTTCGCATTGAGAATAGCGGATTCCCATGTGTGAATAACCAATGTAGGCTATCAGGGGTAAACAAAAAGATAGGTACCATGCTGATGAGGCATTTTTACACTGAAGGGGATGCATGACGTCAGCAGGTCTCACCACTCCATACTACTCCTTCCCATGGAGCATAACTCTCACTGGTATCTCTCCACAGAGGACCTCCCCAAAGCTCTGGACACCATCCTCCGGCCCTTGTGCTATACTATGGCTATTACTGAAACACTTGGGTTCTACATCTGTTATTCCTGACCTTACTATGGGACTGGCCCACCTCTCTTTCTGAACCCACATGTCTGGATGGCTGTTGCACCACTTCTCAGATGCCTCTGGTAACTTATACACAGTAGGCATATTTTCCCTTTGGGTCACCTGTAAGACATCATCTGAGTCACCTGAATCTTCTGAGATCAACATGTTCCATGGTTCATAGATGGTTCCAAAGGCATCCTTCAACCTCATTGTTCAAAAAGCAAGACGAGCAGCTCTGGGTCATTGAAAGTTCCATTCAATTTCTCATCCTCTTTCTCTTACTCCATTTTGGGCCCAATCATTATCCACATGTAGCATCTCTCCCAAGATGTTGGTGCCGATGGACCAACCCAAGGGGTGGTCTACCCAGAAGTATGTCATCATCATCCTCCATCATCACCACCACCACAATCTTCATTGTCCTCCTTGTTAACGGTTAGCAATTGTAGAACACGTTTATGGCGGTTGACAAAACATCTGATATGTCATGTTATGTTATCTCACAGCCCTGTGAGGTGGGTGCTACTGTACCTCTTATCACACAGTTGTCCCTTCCACATCATGGGAACTGGGAGCGTGGTGACCCTGAGATCTGGAAAAGCCACATAAATTGTTTTGGCCCTCCCATCACACCAGAGAAGAAGTCTGAACTATTACAGTATTAAAAGATAAAATATGTTTATGTTACACAATTCTATACATACATTTTAACATTTCTGAGTTTCTAGATTTTTTCTGCATTGTCCGATGGCCTTTGCATGTTCTCTGCAGCTTCTGCAGAATTTCCCAAAAGTTCTCATCTAATTTCTTACTCTGACCCAAAACATATCAAAGCCTTGATGGGGAGAGGCACAATGCAGAAGGATAACCACACCTGTTTGCCTTTTGACAGATGAGGAGACTCCAGCTGACTTGCCCAGAGCCCCAGGTAGTAAATGCTTAATAGAGTGCCTGGAAAATAGTAGGTGTTTAATAAATGCTTAACGGTAGCTAAGTAGTGCCAGGAGTAGCAAGTATTTTAGGTGATTATACGTATTTATATGGAAATCTCCCATGAGGTCAGAAGGAGTCTCAGAAACCATCCAGCCCCTTTGTTTTACACATGAGGAAACGGGGGCCCAAGGACATAAAGTCACTCAGGGCGTGTGGAGGAGGATTTGATTCTGGGTCCTCTGACGTCAGAGTCACAGCTCCTTCCTCTGTTACCACACGGACCCTCTTTTCCCTTTTAGCGCCCTTAGCCCTTAGCAGAGGACATGTATTTCAATGATCCATACCAGGAAGGCTGGTGCCCAACGTAATCAGCTGTAAACCATGCTGCTCTGTTCTATTTCTTCCCCCTGTTTTCCATTTAGCTATAAATGAACCCATTGTTCTTTGTTGACTTGTAATGTGACTCACAGAACCAGGGAGGAAAGACTATAGAGTATAGTATTATTAGTGTGGCCTTTTTGCATTTGAGTTGTAAGAGATGATTCTCTGCTCTACCACACAATTGGTCACCGTGCCACACACATCCATTCCTTTCCCACCCACCCGCCATGAAGAAAGCATTACCTAAGAGTTAGCGGGTGTAGCCAAATTAGAGCTGTAGTGATTCCTGGATGTGTACAATATTCTTTAGTTTAGACATCCATCAGGAAATTTGGGGATACTTCATTAATCTCTCTAGACTAAAATTCAGTAGGAAAACCTTGGAAATATGAAGTACATTTTTAAAAAGTGTGACTCCAGATTATTGAAAGAACTTAAAAGTCATTCCTATAAGAAAATAGGGAAAAGAACAGATGGTGAGACACGGACTAGACAATAGTCCAACAGGTGGATCATTGGGTCGAATGGCAAAGATGCCATCTTGGAAGTATTTCCAGAGAGATGACTAAGGGATCAATGGTTGACCCAGAATTATTTAGAATTTTTAAAAATCAACGACTGGGATAAATCCACAGATGATGATACAGTTGGAAGTCACTAACACATTGGACGCCTGAGTCAAAACATTGGGTCCAGTAAAGTACGATGGAATATTATAGGTGTAACCACTATGGGGTGCTATCTAGCAAGTTTGGTGGTTTAGGGGGAAAGGAGGGAGTAGAAAGAAGAAAGTCTTCCTGTTCCTTCTTCAACCTTACCTTTTTTAAGCTGTTCAGATTCTTTCTCCAATCCTTCCTTAGATGGCCCCAGGGGCAAAACTCTCACTTAGTTAATGGTCACTACTAGGATCAGCTCTTGGTGTCGCCAGGATGAATTGCCCAGAAAAGGACAATTGGGGAGGGGGAAGGAAGGAATAATCTTTACCTTCAGGCTCTGCTGCCTCTGAGAAAAGCATCCTGAATTTTATGAAGTCTTCCAGGTCACCTGAGCCCATGTACTAGGGTAAATGATGACTGCCAAGTGAAATGGTTCTTCTCCACTGCCATTTAGAAGCTTATGAAAGTCATTTCCAAGTCAAAACCATAAAGTTTTCCCTCATTCAGCTCAGCTCCCATGAAGGAAGGAGGTATGGTCCATCTAGCATTTTGGACTGAAATTTAAACTTCTTCCATGTTTAGTTCTGTGTTCTATAAGCTGTTCACTGACTCTTTCCATTTCAATCCCCTCTGTGTGTAGTTAATAAGAGACATGAATTATACAGTTTGGAAATGACGACTGGTTAGTTACTTTTGAAAACACCAAAAATTATAACAGCTTAAGAAACAGAGGAATTATGTAAAAAGGCTGCTAGACCTCCTGGGCATGGGGGAAGAGAAAGGTGGGGGGTGAGGTCAGGCTTCACTGTTCTTCTCTCATAAGGACCAATAACAATCAGTAACTTCACCCCTTTTCAGGAGTTTAGAGAATGGGAGAGGTAAACAGGGAAGAGCTCTCTGAGCAGCAACGCCCCCAGCTTTATTCTCCACTTAAAGCATCCACTGGAGAACCTCTGTATCTCTCTGATGGACACTGATGGACCCTCCCAGGGCTGCCAGCCCCTTTGCTCCTCTCAAAATCTGGAACTCCAACTCAACCGAGTCTCATAAGTCCAAGACTTTCTAACTCCAGATTCACTCTAGTCTAGCTACTCTACCAATCAGGATCCACTCATGGGGACCTTTTTTAGAGCAGGGTGGCAATTTTGTTACTACTGTGTTCAGTTTAACATATTACTTAAAAAGTTGATAGCTTCATATACAATCTTCTTTCTGGTCCTTTGTGTATCGAAATATTTGTGTTTCTTGATGATCATTAAGTTCACAATAAAAAAGCAATTTTTTTTAAAAGGGAGAGAAAAAGAATTAGCTTGCTCTCTTTGGGCCCAGAGGGAAGATCTGGTTGCTGTTGTCAGAAGTGACCAGAAAAGGAGATGAGGTTCCATGCAGGGGTGTGTTGAGGCCATCTCCCACTCTAACTGGCTAGAGAGGTCATTGCTCAATGTCTAGCATGAGCGTGTGTACCTTGGAAATGCCAACACAAATCAAGACTTGATGCATTGTTTTGCTGATTGTCTAGACTTAAGAAAGTGAAGAAAATGTTAACAATGCATATTAAACCAAAAAGTTGGCTGTTTGTTAAATATTTTCCAGGACACCCTTGGATGTAAGGAAAAGCTTCTTGAGAATTAGAGCTATTCAAAGGACCCCCACCCCAAAAAAGAAGGAAAAGATCTATATGTACAAAAATTATTTCTAGTCACTTTTTATGGGCAAAAACTTGGAAACTGAGGGGATGCCTATCTATTGGCTAAACACATTGTGGTATATTAATACATTAATGTAATTAATTAGTATATTAGTATATTTGTATTATTATACCATAAAAAATGATGAAGGGGATGTTTTCAAAACCTGGAAAGAACTGATGCAGAGGGAAGGGAGAAGAGCCTGGAGAACAATTGACACAATAAAACGCTGTAAAGTAAAACAAGTTTGAAAGACTCAAAATAAACTCAGATCAATACAGTCACCAGCTATGAATTCAGAGGACTGGTGATGGAACATGCTGCCCATCACCTGATGGAGAGGAGCTGATGGATTAGAAGAAGACACAGCAGATGTGGGAATTTGTTTTGCTTGATTACGCATATTTGTTTTTAAAAGATTCTTGCTTTTGTTTTCTCGATAAAGGAAAAAGGAAAGACGGGAGAGAGAAAAATGCCTTTTTGTTCATTATGAAAACAAAATTAATTATCCGAAAGCACCATGATCTACCCTGGGAAGTAGTGGGTTTCCCTGACTTGGAGATTGTTTAGTGAAGCCTGCGTGACTCCTGTTAGATATATTGCTGATGGGAATTTCTGTTGAGGTATTAGTTACACTGGACGAGCTCTGAGGTCCCTTCCAATTCAGATTCTCTATTCTATGAAATCATTCTTAATTCTCATGCAATTCTTATCTTCATAATTAAGGGAATGGTGGTTCCTAGATCCTAATTCACTATAAAGAAAACTGTTGGGTTGTAGAAGCCATTGCTCTCCCAAGCAAGGTCATTGCCCTGACAATTTAAGTCAAATAAAAAGCTGTTTCTAACACTCCTAGGCATCTACAGTCAGTGACACCCTACAAGAACACAGGAAGGAAATCATAAGTTGTCAAACACCCAAGCCCCAACATGAGCCACAGAAGTGAAGGAGCCCAACACTTTTCTCTCTTGTTTCTGAGATAAAGACTTTAACAGAAGAGGGGAGTGATAGGGACAGAGAATTATGCCAGAAAGGAAATATCGGCTAGAGGGGCTGCCTCTGGGTTGGGGAGTTCCCCTTTCCCTGGAGGTCTCCATGGAGAGAGTAGATGACCAATTACTTGCCTCGTATGTTGTAGAAAGGAATCTTATTTAAATATAGGTCGGACTTGATGCTTCCTGAGGTCCTTCTTCTTTCTGAGATTTTGGCACATGTCCCAAGTGTTCACAGCTACGTCAAAAGCTGACCTCATACATGCAGGTTTCTCTGAAAAAGATTTCCCGGAATCATTGAGTTTTGAGTGGTGAAGTCTGATGGGAAAACAGGGGGATGGCACAAAGAGAAGAGTATTGGACTCGGAGTCTGAAGGCCGATTCAAGTTCTAACTGCTTCTTTATAGGCACCAGAGCCTTCTTTCCTTCCTTCTTTGCAAATTTTCTCAGGTGCCACTGCATGCCAAGCATCGTGCCAGGGGCCAGGGCTACAAAAGCCAAACAATAAAATCCCTCTTCTCAAAAAGCTTACATTCTGCTGGAGGAAAAAACACATTATACAGATTGGTAAATGGTGGTGGTAGTTGTCCTTCATTCTCGAAGAAGACCAAAACAACATCACTATGTTGGAGTCAGATTACAGTGTGTCTGAATGTTACTGATCAGATCAATACAAGCTCAGAAGACTCTACCACAGGTCGAGCACAAATAGTCTTCATGAACATTTGGGGTGGATTCTCTAAATTTGCTCATCTGATGTTGTTTTTAGCTACTTCAATTCTGCTTTGCTCACACAGCACAGTCCCTTCTCTGATGAGGGCACACCATGTTGGGTGGTCCTGTGCCAATGCCTCCAATGGCACACAATCAATTCCAAAATTCTTCAGAGAAACCTTGAGAATGCTCTTGGATCACTCCTTCTGGCCCCCATGTGATCACTTGCCTCATGTGAATTCTCTGTAAAATAGTCTTTTTGGTAAGCATACATTTGGCATTTCAACAATGTGGCCAGCCCATTGGAGTTGTGCTTTGTAGAATTTGAATGCTTGGCAGTTGAGTTCAAGAAAAGACCTCAGTGTTTATAAATACAAGATATTTAAAAAGAATTTTTTTTCAGAAGAGGTCATTAGCCACTGAGGAATTCAGAAAAGGCCTTTGCTTCTTCCACACTCAACTCAGGTGCCATAGCACCTATGAAACCTCTGAGATTGAGCCTCACTTTAAATCTCAGTTTAAAGCACTCATTTCCCCCTTAACCATCGCTGTAGCCCTCTGTCAGGTTTTCCCACCCCCTTCCTCTTCCTCATTTTATTTCTATGTTGTATTTATTATACTTAATTTTGTATGCCTTGTCTTGTCCATTAGAATGGAGGCTCCCAAAGGGCAGGGACTCTGTTTTTCATCTATGTATCCCCAAATAATGCCTAGCTGAGTGCCTTGTTCATGGTAGATGCTTCCTAAATGTTTGTGGAATAAACGGGTAGTTGGTTGAATGATAAAATGGGCACATATGACCTGGGTTTGAGGAATGGTGCTTAGTTCATTCTGGCTGGGGAAGAGATCACATGAAAGGAAATAGTGTAAGAAAAACCCAGAAGGGGAAGCTAAGCCTGGTTAGGGAGAGACTTGACTCTCAATCCAAGAATTTCCCTTATTCTTTTCGCCCATCCAACATTTTCAAAAGCCCTGACTTTCTATGCCCTGTTTGTTAACAGGTAACCTAATTCTCCCAAGCTAGCTCTTAAAGGTGCCCTCAAGCTCCAGAGGGGAGAAAATCCTCCCCCCATCTCTAGCATGAATTTATTGGAACTGGGAAACTCCACACTGGTGCCTCTTAATAAAAGTTAGCATTGGCAGGCAGGGGATTCTTGGTGGGGTTTTTGGTTCGTTTTGTAAAGCAATGTTTTTAAAAGATGTCATCATACCAAATACTCATAGCTACATTTGTTGTTCAGTCATGCCTTATTCTTTGTGACCCTCTTTGGGGTTTTCTTGGCAAAGATATTGGAGTGGTTTGCCATTTCTTCCTTCAGTTCATTTTACAGATGAGGAAACTGAGGCAAATAGGGTTAAGTAACTTGCCCAGGGTTATACAGCTAGTAAGTGTCTGAGGCTAGATTTGAATTCAGGAAGATAAAGTTTTCCTGACTCCAAACCCAGCGCTCTATGCACTATAGTGCCCCCTACCTACCCCTCATAGCTACATAGAATAAAATGTTTTCTTGTAAGGAGAATGAGATACAAATCTCCCTCATCCCTTCCGCTGCTGAAACTGTACCCAGGATGCTTTCAGAGCATCCTCAGAAGATGAGCTTATGTCTGAATACTTTTATTCAGTTATGAAAGACAGTCATTCTGTCCAGTTCTGAAATCATTCTCAGACCATTAAACATAGAATAGTGACTTGTCCCAAGACTGCTCCTTGAAAAAGATGAGACCAAGATAAAAATATTGATGATAAACAAGCATTAACCTGCTAAGGAAGCTGTGGCTATGTATGATAATAGACTTACTACTCCTGAAATAAAAACTCAAGGGAAAGAACATTTAAAGTCATTAACACCTACACATAGACTCTTAACATATTCTTCTGAACAATAGCATTCAAAAAGTGTCCTAACAAATCCATCCTACGTTAATGAAACACATCAGCCCAAAGCAGCTAGAGTAAGATCTACACATTCTCATCAGAAGGGAGAAAAAGGCTCAATAAATGTTCTCAGAACACATGATAAACAGGTGAAAAACTGAGAGAAATTCTTTTGGAGCAAATAGACAGCCCTTCCCAAAATCATAGGTGCCTGGTTTTGTTATATGTAACCAAATATAATTGACTTCTTCATGGAGTCTATGAAACGTCTAAGATGCAAGAGTGGAATCAGAAGAGTAACAGACCCATTAACTTACCAGTAATATGTAGGGGATAGCAGTGTGAGGGTGTGTTCTGGGTTTGAGGTTTGGGGGTTTTTTTGGACTTTGTAAGTTATGTATGCCCACATGAGTCTGTCCAGATGTGACTCCCAGGGAGGCAAGAATAGATGTCTCTAGAGTCTCCTCCTCCAAAGGAGCCCTTGACTCCTAGCAGGAGAGGCAGCAGGAGGTTGGAGCCAGTGCCACCATTTTGTTCTCCTGAGAGGGAAGGGGGACCAGGTTAGAAGTATATCTCTCTACTCCTTTAAATGTTATTTGTCTGGGGGAAGAAATCTTCAGGTTCAAATTGTACTCTTGACTACTATTCCTTAACGGGAAAGGAGGGCAGCAATCTTGTAATAGTAACAGAATTTGAAGATCCCTTTGTATTGGCGAGCTAACAGGTACTTAGCACTTAGTTTCAAGTTAATTATATCAAGCCCCTGTTAAGAAACAGAAGGTATGAACCCATGTTGCTGACATAACAGGAAGGGGCTGGAATAGGGGGGATCTAATACCTTATATAAGGAAAAACACAAGCTGGAGAGTCAGAATTTCTCTCAGCCAGCGTCTGGAGGCTGGGCTACTACTGCTGGACTGAGGACTGAACTGAGAATGGAAAAGAACTAAGAAGAGAAGTGATTGTGATTTTGAGAACAGAACTTGTGGTGGTGGAGCTTCTTCTGAGAGCCAAATGCCTGCTGAGAGTTTCTGAGAACCAGCCAGAGCTGCCAAAGAATTCTGAAGGCCATCTGTAGCTGTGAGGAAGCATGGCTGTGGTGTTAGTACTTTGTCTGTTTGTTGTGGGTCTATGTTGATTTCACAGGCAGAAAGTGAACTGAGATGATAGTGCCGACCATGTGTGTGAATATTGTTGTAATTCTGCTAAGCTTGATGTGTGTAGATATTTTTGTGTCTCTGTTTAGTTCTCTCTTCCCATGAACAGAAACTGTGAAGGACTTGAGGTGGACTGGACACTGTGAGTTTCAATGTGGAGCAGGAATTGTATGGAGAGCTGGGCAAGGAACTGGGAGTTGTCTGCCTTTGAACTCAGGCAGCAGTTGGTTTGATTTGGGCAGGGTCTGAGACCATGGAAGAGGAACCATGGAAGCTGAGAGTCTGCCTCAAGTCAAGATGAAAATAACTCTCCTTGGGTATTTAATGCAGACTGATGAAATTGTAACTTACTTGTGACCTAAGGGTAGATGGCCTTTGTACTTTCCACTACCTCTTAAGAGAGTACTGAGTAGTGACTGATGATATTATAATTTAATTGCACCCCATGAGTGGAGGACTTTGACTTTTGTACTTCGTGATTGAATTAAGGACTTTGTGACTGACTAAATGAATGTACTTTGCTTAAAACTATGTGGCCACTTTGGTGAAAACTGTGTGGCCACTTTAGTGATAATTTGTGAAGTTATAACGTGCTGAATGCTGTACTTTGTTTTCTGTGAATGTATTGCTCCAATTTATTACTGAATAGAGAGTTCACTATACTGTATAATCAAAACCTTGAAAAGCTGTTCACAACAGCAGTCCTCTGGGAAGCTGCTCATGCTTATTTATGTGTGTGTATTACCAGGTATGATTCCATAATGAACATATATATAAATATGTATATGTATATATATATATATATATATATATAAAACAAATAGCAGAACAAACATTAATGAATGTCAGCAACAAAACAGAAATCAGAGAAAGTTTACATAGAAGACACACCAAACAAGAACTTGTGAATGAGCCGTCCCATTGGAAGCAAGTTAACTCAACAGCAGAGAGGGAGAGAATGGAGGACAAAGTGAGAGCAATAGAGGAGAGAAAAGAAGAGGAGAGGAGAGGAGAGGAGAGCAGAGGAGAGGAGAGGAGAGGAGAGGAGAGGAGAGGAGAGGAGAGGAGAGGAGAGGAGAGGGGAGGGGAAAGAGAAGAGGGAATAGGGAGGGAAAGGGAGGGAAGGAGAGGGGAGGAGAAAAAGGGAAGGCGAGGGGAGGGAAGGGAAGGGGAGGCGAAGTGGGAGAGCATTAGTTCTCAGCCCAAGGGGAAATTTCCCCAAGTTTCCAGTGTAGTGAGCTGGAGATAGGGGCATGATTGAACTCCTGCATATACTGACTTTTTTCCTCTTCAGGGATGTGAAAAGAGTCTGGCATGATGCATCTTTACTCACTAAACTGAAAGGACACAGGGGAGAAAAGGGAATAAAAATTCATTAAGTGCCTACCATGTACCAGGCCCTTTACAAATATTATCTTATTGGAGCCTTACAACAATCTTGCGAGACAGGTGTCTTTTTACATTTGAAGAAACTGAGCAAACTGAGGTGAACTGACTTGCCCAAGTCACACAGCTAGAAAGTGTCTGAAGTCCGATTTGAACTCAGATCTTTCTGATCCCAAGCTTGGAGTTCTATCCACTCTCTTACTCGCTAAAAGCCAGAAGACCAGGATGTCTCTTTTCTCCAGTAAGGAGCACAAGGGGGGAGCACTGAGTAATCAATCTTCACCAATGAGAAGATCCCACATCAATGGGCTTTTGTCTACAAAGAAGCATGAGACAAGAACAGCTGGTCATGCAGATTTGTTTCCAGAAACAAATGGGTTTTGATAGTGGTACAGAACCAGGGTATTGCTATCAGAAATGTAAAAAGTGGCCCTTACAGAAAGCTCATCCTTAAGGAGCTCAGACATATTGATGGATGTAGATTGTTATCCTGATCATTAATAACTAGCATTTATTAAACATGTCCCAAAAGTCTCAGTGCAGTTTTATGGTTTAATAACTTCAGAAGTATAAAAACTACAAACTTACAAAAATCATTTTAAAGGCTAATTTATTTTCACTTTTATGACACTTAGTTTTGTGAATTTGAATAATGAATTTAATTTTTAAATTTTAACATGAAGGAGCATCCTGTCATGCTTTGGGCATGTGACAGTTTCTGGATGGCATTTTCCAAACTAGTGGATCAGTGAAGGGGTCCCCTTGGGTGACCTTCATCACCTGATCTATATTCATTAGACATTTTCTTGTGGGGTCACATCAAAACTGTTGCATAGGCATGAAAACCTCTTTCTTTGGATGACCTTAAGGCTAAGATTACAAATACCCTTTCAGCAAGTAAGCAGCAGTTGATGAGTCTTTTACTCTCATCCTAAAAGTTTTACTTTACTTGACAAATGCTTTACTTGAAAATCTATTAGAGTGATATATAGTACAAAAAATGGTTATATTGAAGTTTAATAAGAAAGATATGAATATTTTAAAGTTTTAAATAATTAGCCTTTCAAATACTGGTTTTATGAGTCTGTAGCCTTTATATGTTTATGTGATTAAATGTAATATAAATTATTAAATGTATTTAATATAATATTACTTAATTATATTAATTAATATTAATGATAGATATTAATTAATTAAATATAAATTATTAAATATAAGTTATTAAAGCAAAAATCTGCTGGAAGATTTTTGGGTCAGCCCCCATGGCACCTTAGAGTTGGCAAAACCCTTCTCCCATTTTTGGTCCTCACAACCACCCTGGGAAGGAGGTGCTATCATCAGCCCCATTTTACAGAAGAGGAAACACTATATGAGGAAGTAGCAGATGCTGTGCAGCAAGTCACAAAACATCAGCACCTATCAAGTGCCTTGAAATACCCAGCCAGGTAGCCAGAATCACACACCAAGTCACCATCTTTCATTAAGCGCAGAAAATATGTCCCCACGCTATAAATACCTTCAACTATGCTGGAGAATTAAAAAAAAACTAGTGAAACGAAAACATCATCCCTAACGAAACCACTGGTCACCATTTGGTACCACCTCGCTGATGAATTAGCATTAATGATGCTTCCCCCCCCTCCACTGACATCATAAGCATCTTAACAAATATTTCCATACCATGTACTTGTCATCTCCAAACTGCAGAGAAAGGACAGGTGTCAAAACAGACTTAGTAGAAGAAGGCAAAGCCGTGTGGCAATGACATGAGGTCTTAGTATCTCCACCACCTTGCCTGCTCCTGGAGATAGGGTAGGCATGCCTTCAGAGAGGCTGCAGAAAACGCACTTGTCTCCCAACACTTGTATCCAGTTACCAAAAGCTATCACATCTACCTGTGTAAGAACCACAGAACATTAAATATGCAAGAATCATAGCAGGAGAGTGACTTGTTCCGTGCTCTTTTCTCTCGGAACGAGGTCAAACAGAAGATAAGAGTAAGGAAAATCATCATACCACTAACAATGGTCATTTATGTATCTGTAGCTATATCTGTGTCTATATACATATATATGTATGTATGCTCATATATTGTAGAAATACATATAAATGGATATATGTATATATACACACAGAGACAGTACTATATCTCAGGTTGTGAAGTCCAAATAAACAAAAATAGATATTGTATCTCCCTCCCAGGATTGTGACTATTAAACAAAGAGAGAGGAGAATGTATATATATATACATACATACATACATACATATATATATAGAGAGAGAGAGGGAGAGAGAATTCCTATGAGTCATTTAATATTATATATATCATATAAATTATATATATATTACTTTAAATATTGAACATCAAAACATGAAATAACTTGACATACAATACTAAACAACACTACAGAATTATCTCCATTTTGTAGATGAAGAAGGGTAATTAGCCTTCCTTCCTCCGAAGACCCCGATGGGGACTCTGTCCACCAGCTAAGCCAGTGGGGAAAAATCCCTTCCAGCCTGGAGGGCTGCAGGCCAGCCTGGAAACGAGCGGACCATCCTGCTCTAACTGCTGAAAAGTGAATTTTCTCTTCTGCGAAGATACAGGCCTTAGAACCCTCGGTACTTTGGCCAAGGCTTGATGCAAGAGGGCTGCAGGGAAACGGGGGCGAGGTCAGTTCTGTGCAAGGCTAGAAAGGACCGGGTCTGGTAGTAAAACGTGGGAGGAAGGACTTATCACAGTCGCTCAGACTTTTCGAAGGCTTCTGCTGCTGGTGGCAGCGCCCACATCCCTTCAGCTGTGAGAGAAAGGAGGGGCTCCTGAGGGTGCTAACCAGTGACCTGCTGAAATCTCACCTTCCAGCTGTATAACAATCAATCTCAATCAATCAATCAACAACCATTGAGTAAGCACCTACTATGTGCCGGACACTGTGCTAAACGCTGGAGACCCAAAAGGAGGCAAAAGGCGGTCCCTGCGCTCAAGCATCTCACAATCAAAAGGAGACAACGTGCGAACATGTATACAAAGTGATCTGCAGACGGGATAAACATGAAATCCTTCACAGAAGGAAGGCCCGGAATCGGGGTTCGGGGAAGGCGTGCTGCAGAAAGCGAGATAGTCGGGGCTTAAAGGAAGCCAGGGAGGTCAGCAGTGGGAAAGGGAGTTAGCGTTCCAGGCACGAGGGACAGTCAGAGAAAATGCCCAGAGTCAGAGATGGAGGGTCTGACTTGTGGAACAGCCTGGAGGCTGGGGTCATTGTATGGAAGACTAAATGTCTGGGAGTAAATGCAAGGAGACTGGAAAGGGAGGAGGGGTCTAGTTGAGGAAGGACTCAATGACAAACAGGGCGTTTTGTATTTGGTCTTGGAGGCGATTGGGAGCCCTGGAGTTTAAGAGCCAGTGTATGTGTGTAGGCAAAACTCCTGGGTCGGTCGGGCTGGCACTTTAACCTCGATATTGGTCATGAAGAACCCAGGTTGGCTTCATTTTAAAAATTGTTATCTATTATTTTTACACCCCCTTCTTTTCCAAATAGATTCCGCCTTCTCCCCTACCCATTCCTTATAATAAGGAATAAAGGGGGGCGGGGAGGGAGCAAGTTCTGCAAAAATAACCAAGCCATCAACTGAATCTGATGGTACGTAAAAGATTCCACACCCGTAGTCCCCGCGTGTCCAAAGAAAGCAAAGAGGAATGTTTCCTCATCTCTACTTTGGAACCTAGCTTTAGAGCCTCCTCCTTTAAAAAGTTTTTTTTTGTTTTTGGTTATCTTTATTTACTTATTCATTCATTCATTCATTCATTCATTTATTTATTTATTCATTTATTTATTTTATTTATTTATTTGCTTATTTGTTTGTTTGTTTGTTTGTTTTGCACCATCTCCATTTCCAAGTATATTTCTCCTAGACAGTCATCCCTTATAATGAAGAATAAAGGGTGGAGAGGGGCGGAACAGTTCGGTCATATTAACCAGAATCTTGAAAAATTTTGACATTGTATTTCATATTCCACACCCATCTCCCCTCCCCTAGGCAAAGAAGCCTTAGTTCTTCCTTGGGCTCAAGCTTTGGTCCTTATCATTCGGTAGCATTGTTGGAATAGCTTTGTTCTTCTTCCCATTTACATCCCTTTCCATTTCTCCCGTCCGTCCCCCTCTTGCCCCTTCCCCCCTTTGCTTTCCAGCTCACTTTTATGCGTTGTCTTCCCCTATTAGAAAGAACGTCAGATCTCTGAGGGCAGGGACTGGTTTGGGGTTTTTTGTTGGCTTGTATTTTGCTTGTGTTTGCATTTCCATCATTTAGCACAGAGCTGACAAACAGTGAGTGCCTAATGAATTATGAATCTGTTTCTCTTGAGTTGTGTTTGTGGTTTTTCTGATTCTGCCTCAGTTCATGCAAGTCTTCACGGGCTTTTCTACATTTCTATTGCTGGTCATTTGTTACAGCCCAGAAACGTTCTAGGACATTCACAGACCACAATCTGTCTAGCCATTTCCCAGATGAAAGAATACTGTTGCTTAGTTTTTGTTGGGTGGAAGATGCAGAGTCAGAGATATTCCTGATGGCAAGAAAAATTTCCTAACTCTTAAGAGCTGTCCAAAAGTGGAATGGGTCACTTTGGGAAGGAGTTGGTGGCCACATTAATCCAGGTCTTCAAGCAGAGGCATTAGGACCACTTGTCAGGAATATTATGGAGGAAGGGTGATTCTTGTTCAGGCATAAATAGGACTAGTTGGCCCTTCCTATTTTGAGATGCTGTGGTAGGATTACAGATTTGTTGTTGAATGTTATCTTAAAATCATAATGAAGAGGGGAAAAGGAATAAATATGGAACTTGGAAAATATTCGAGACTTTGAGTCAACAGCTCTGGATCTGAATCCTGCCTCTGATACTTAGCAACTGTATGGCTCTGGGCTAACATCGTGCTTTGAGTTACAGATGAAAATACTGATCTCTGTTGGGGAAGGGACTTTCCACATTGGAAGTTCCCTTGGAGTGGTGGAATTACAGGTTTGAATCCCTCCCTCCAAAAATTATTATTAAAATTTGGCAAGTGGTAATTTCCAAAAGGCATGACATTGAAGTGTGGGTTTTGGAGAAAGATTCTGCCTACATAGCTACAGGCAGGAGCCTAACAAAGGAACTACTCCCTATGATACAAAATTTCCATCAACTGAAGGGGAAACCCCTTTTCCGTGCTCTCTCATCTCCCAACTATCTCAGATCTACCCTCCTTGAGTCCCTGTGTCCTCCTCTTCCTATCATTAACAAACTCCCTTCATTCTATGACTTCCCAGACATTTTCTTATCATGCTACCTTTACCATCACCATCATCTTTATTTTTGCTGCCTTGGATTCAGCCCCTGGAAGTCCCAGTTCTGATGGGTGAGTTGTCACCTTATCTTGCTGGGCAACAGGCTGCCACAGCACTTGGAAGCCATCTCACCCATGCTGCTTGGACCTCTTCCCACTCACCCCACTTTCAACCTCAGTTTTATGCATTTTTTTCTTTTATTGTCTCACTGTCTGACTTGGTTATATTTATATTCATAACACTTAACACAATGCCTGGAACAAAACAAAAGCTCCACAAATGCTTAACCCACTCATCCATCCTGTATTCATCCATCCATCCATGCATCTTTCTTTCCATCTCTCTATCAATTTTCCTCCCCTATCCCTTCCATTTTCTTGCCTTCATGAAAACCTGGTTCTCCAACCAGAGGATCAAATGAGTTAATATTTGTAAAGTGCTTGGCAAAGTGGCACAAAACAAGAATTGAATAATCATTATCTATTCATGTATATATTGATCTGCTATTCATCTATCCATCCTGTCTATCTTTCTATTTATCTTTCTGTCTGCATTTGTCTATCAGTCTCTCACACACTCCTTCCATTTTCTTAGATCCATGAAAACCTAGTTCTGCAACCAGAGAGTAAAATGAAACAGTTTATAAAAGGACTTAGCACAGTGCTTGGCACCACAGAGTGAGTACAATGCTTGGTACACATTCTATTTACGTAGAATATTATTAATCCCTTTACAATATTCTGGGAGCTAGATATAATAAGCAAAAAGTCATCCATAAGCAAAGCCAGCCAGAGGAAAGCCCTCTTCCCTGTGTACTTGGCGCTGCTCATCTTTTGGAACTGACCACTTCTGAATGTTTTTTTTACATTCCCTGAATCTTCTCCCTCCCACTCCTGCACACACAGAGCAGTAGTACTCAAAGCATTAATTGGTTGAACAGATTCCCAAAGACAAAAGGCTACTGTTTTCCATCCACTTCCACTCTACCCTTTAAGCCAGACAGTCAGATACTGTGTTCAGGAGCCACTCAAGTCCTTAGCCACTGTGAGTTCTCATCTGCCCCGCCCATTCATTCTCCATTATTCAGAGTTCATACAACACCCTCCCTACCCCAAAGCCCCCACATACACAGCTGGTGATCCAATGAACACCGCTATTGCTGTCAATGGAGAGCCCTAGTGTTCCACTCACCATCCTGAGACTCCTCAGAGCAGGTCAGCCTTCCCTGGTCACTATCCTCCATATACACTGCCTACCCCTATTAGAATGTAAGTTCCTTGATGGCAGGGAGTGTCTTGATTTTGTATGTTTCCCAAGGGCTTGGCGCAGTGTTTAGCAAATAACAAGTGTTTAATAAATGCTTTTTATTCATATATTCATACTATGAACTTAAATAATGATTTAAAATTAATTGCTATTTAGATCATCACAACTTAAATCTACATATATTTTGAACTATATGATACGTTTTCAAGGAAATACAGAATATGTTCAAAACAGCCTACAGGAGTTCATTTTGCTTTACATGATTGAATCATGCTCAATGAGTAAATAAAGGAAAGAACAGCAAAACTCAGAGTACACATGAATCTATGGGCTACAGGCTCCTTAAGAATTGATAGCCTAGAGCTTGGGATAAATAGGTGTCAAGGAGAGAGTGCCAGGGTTTAGAGACAAGGACCTGGGTGTGAATCTGAGCTCTTCTGCTTACTCAGTGTGTGAGCTGGGCTTCATTTCCCTTCTCAGGGTCTCCTGAATGAAGGAAAAGGGCACTCCCTGAACAAAACTGGGTCTTAGGGTAGCCTTGCTGAGTCACTGACTTTCTGTTAATCACTGCCTGCCCAGGCTCAGTAGGCAACCCACCTCCAATGATGTGTCTGACCTTTATTAAATGTGTTTGGATGTCACCAAAGCCCTACTCTATGCAGGCTTACTGGGAGATCTGAGTAGGAGAGGGTGTGATGGGGGATGTGGTTTATAAGATCAGAAGGACTGACCACAAAGAACAAAACTCTGAAAGGGTAAAGATGAGCCCCTCTCACTCATGGGCTTTGTGCACTGACTTTTCCTTGACTTTCACTTTAGAGAAAATATCAGGCTGGCTCTAGATTTGGCAAATCAACTGTCATTAACCCTAATAAAAAGTGATTAAAATCTAAGTAAAATGAAAGCACCAGGAACTAGATAAATGCCTGCAATCTCTTCCAGCCATCATGTGATCACAGATCCAGGAGGGGCTTGAGAGATCATGGAATTCAAGCCTCCTCTTTTATACTTATGGAGAATGAGGCCCAAGGTTAAGTGATTTACCCAAAGTCATACAGGCAGTAAATGTCAAAGCAGGGATTTGAACCTAGTACCTCTGACTCCTGAACAAGTAGCTTATTCCACTGTGCTACACTGCCTACCTTGCTGTAGGTATACTCTATGATTCTGCATCCCTGGGAAGAGAGGAGCTGATGGCTCTTAGCATTAATGGTCCAGTGAACCAACTAGGAAAGGAAATGACCAGAAAGAAATACATGGAACTCCTTCTCTGGGGTGTGCCGGTCTTTTCCTAATAGATGCTATTAGCCATTGTCCACAAAACACTATGGAACTCGGGTTCAGATAAACAAAACTATTTCCAGTGAGGAAATTCATCAGCCACCATCTAAGAAGGAGTGGAGAGCCAGCAATTATCCCATGAATTTGCTGCCCTGGGGAGCTCAGCCGGGCACTTCAGGCACTTTGGGGCAGGAGATAAAAGCATTTGCATGTTAAAGATCCTGCAGCATTAATTATCTCACTGAGAACAGTAGCAGGGGACTGGCCAAAGCACTGGATTCCAAGTCAGAAGATATTTCTGCCGTTCAGAACCACAGAATTTCAGTCCTGCCCTTCTCATCATCATCATCAGCTTCTTCATCATCTTCATCTTCATCATCATCAGCTTCTTCATCATCTTCGTCTTCATCATCATCATCTTCATCATCATCATCAGAATGAGCATTTGGCTAGTTCTGCCCTTCTCATCCTCATCATTATCATCATCATCATCTTCTTCATTATCATCTTTTTCATCATCTTCATCTTCATCATCATCATCTTCTTCATCTTTTTCATCATCTTCATCATCACCATCATCATCATCATCTTCATCATCTTCATCTTCATCATCATCAGCTTTTTCATCATCTTCATCATCATCATCTTTTTCATCATCTTCATCATCATCATCTTCTTCATCATCATCAGAATGAGCATTTGGCTAGTTCTGCCCTTCTCATCATCATCATTATCATCATCATCATCTTCTTCTTCTTCATCAACATCTTTTTCATCATCTTCATCATCATTTTCTTCTTCATCTTTTTCATCATCTCCATCATCACCATCATCATCATCATCATCATCATCATCATCATCATCATCTTTTTCCTCATCCTCATCATCATCATCAGAATGAGCATTTAGCTAGTCCTGTTCTTAGCCTAATAATAATAATAAAATAAATAAATAATAAATAAAACCACAGACAGGATTTATTTAGTCTTGCTTTTAGCCTAATAACAAATAAGAATAATAAAAGCTAGCATTTACCTAATCCTGCCTTTAGTCTAATAATACTAGTAACTAACAGTCACATAGTCTTCCATAAATATGACCTTATTTGAGCATCACAACTCTTCTAGGAGATAGGTGCTATTTTTATTACCCAATTTTACAGATGAGGAAACTGAGACCAAAGTGAAATGACTTGGCCAAGGTCATGTTCCCTACAGCATCCTTGACAAATAGTTGTCCTGTTTTTGCTTGAAGACCGGAAGTAGGGGTGAATTCACCATGTCCTGAGGAGTCTCTTCTTCTTGGACATAACTCTCTTCTCAGAGAGTTTTCCCCCTATATCAAGCCCAGATTGGCCTTTTCATAACATCCCTTCCTTGCTCCTCCAGGCACAAGTCTAAACCTTCCTTTACAAAATACCCCTTCAAATACATGAAGACCACTGGCATGTCCCCCCTCAAGACTTATCTTTTTTGGGGGGTTGGGCAATTGGGGTTAAGATACTTGCCCAAGGTCACGCAGCAAGTAAGGGTGTCAAGTGTCTGTGGCTGGATTTGAACTCAGATCCTCCTGACTCCAGGGCCGGTGCTCTATTCACTGTGCCACCTAGTCGCCCCCAAGACTTCTCTTTTAAACAATCCCAGTTCCACTCCTCATATAACATGAACTCAAGGCCTGCCACCATCTTGGTTGCTTCCTCCTAGACACTCTCTAGTCAATCAGTTCTCTTCTTAAACTATGATGTCCAGTATAGATGTGGTCTGACCCTAGAAGAGCACAGATGGGACCGTCTCTCCTTGTTCCTGGAAACTTTGGTTCTCTTAATGTGCTGAGATTTTGTTTGTTTTCTTGGTTACTGTTTCATAGGAGAGTGTTGCACAGTGCATAAAGATCTGGATGCCAACCTAGGAAGATCTAGGTTTAAATCCCAGAGAGAAAGAGAGAGAAGAAAGAAGAAAAGAGAGAAGAGAGCGACAAAGAGAAGAGACACAGAGAGACAGAGACAGAGAGAACAGAAAGAGAGAAGAGACATACAGAGAGAAAAACAGACAGAGGGAGGACACACAGACTATTGATTAAGTGTTTATTACACGCCAGACCCTGCACTAAAAGCTGAGAATACAAACCGAGGCCAGCATGACCATCCCTGCCCTCTAGCCACTCACACTCCAATGAAGGAAGACAACACATTAGGGGGAGTTGTAAGGGGAATGTGTGATTAGAAGCAACATTGTTTGGAACTGGAAGCTGGAAAATGAAGTCAAGTCCCAGTTCCAGACAGTGAGTTGAAAGCTCAGAAGTCAGGGCTGGAGTCCAAGGTTCTGGTGGGGAGGAGCTGGGAATCATGGTCATAGTTTGGAGCTGGTAGCCAGGGAATGGGGTGGTGGAGGCAAGATAGCATGATTCCAACCAGGGTGGACAAAAGAAAGTCCTTGGAAATACTTCTTCAAGGTAGCTTTCGAATTCTGGGCAAGAAAATCAAAGCAGAAAGATCAGTTTGAAATACAGAAAATGCAAACAAGACCAAATCATTTTGGTCAATAGAACCTAAATCAGTGTGAGGGATAGAGAAGGATGGCTCTTCTCTACACTGACATGACAGGGACAGAAACTTGCCAAAGGGATGAAAAGGCTAGAGATGGAAAGTACCCTAGTCCCGGGGCATCTAAATGGAGCCTTCATGCACAGAGCACTGGGCTGGGAATCAGGAAAGCCTGGCCCCAGACAGTAACTGTGTGACCCTGGGCAAGTCACTTAATTTCTGTTTGCCTCAGTTTCCTCATTTGTAAAATGAGTTGGAGAAGGAAATGGCAAAGCCCTCCAGTGTCTCTGCCAAGAAAACCCCAAATGGGGTCACAGAGAGTCAGACATGGTTCAATAACAACACTTTGATTCCATCGAGTCAAACTCCTTCATTTTGGAAATGAGGAACAGTCTTCCCCAGGATCACACAGCTAGTAGTTATATGACACAGGATTTGAAAACAGGTCTTCTGGGGGTAAAGTCAAGATGGCGGCATAGAAGCAGCAAAACTACACAGCTCTCCCCATAACCACCTCAAATACCTATGAAATATGACTCTAAACAAATTTTAGAGCTCCAGAACTCACAAAGTAGCAGAGTGGCAAAGCTCTTGATGAAGGCAGGCTGGCTGGCAGGCTGACAGGAAGGAGTTCATCGCAGTGCAGTGGGAGCCCAGATTAGCACCACAGGAGCCCACCATTGGAGCCCTGGAGCCACCAGAACAAGCCACAGCTGGAGCACGAACCATCAGCAGCTGAGGTGTTTTCCAGAATTACCAACCCATAAGAAACAAGGACTAAGTAAAAGGTCAGTGGAACTCGGATAAATTTGAGGGAGACAGTGCAGCCAACTGGCCCAGGGCTAGAAGTAGCTGAAGTGGTAGCCTTGCAGCTACCTCCACGTGACTGCTTCAGAAGCTCCTGGCCTGCAGATTGCAGGGTGGCCAAGCAATCATTCAGGGGCAAAATGCTCTTGCCTTGAGGTGCCTGGATCAGGATCATGGTTTTGGGTGGTGGTCCTGAGGTACATTTTCAGTGAGCCAAAGCTGGTGGGAGCTGCAGAAATGGTGGCCTCCTAAAAGCTCCGGCAGCTGCAAAAACCCCAGCAATTTTGGACAGAGCTCTCCCCTCTGAAAGCAGAGTGCTACTGAACCCAAAAGTCAGGTAACTGATTTGCAACATGAGCAGCCAAAGGAAGCAAAGCAAGCCCAGCAATATCCTTTTTTGGGGACAAAAAGGATGAAAGCATGGAACAAGAGGAAGACAACACAGTCAGAACTCCTGCACCAAAAGCTTCCAAGAAAAATGTAGATTGGTTACAAGCCATAGAGAAGCTTAAGAAGGATTTTGAAAACCAAATAAGAGAAGTGGAGTAAAAATTGGGGAGAGAAATGAGATTGATGCAAGAAAATCATGGAAAGAGAGTCAACAACCTGACTGAAGAAAATAACACCTTAAAAAAATACAT
>CM053593.1:8544121-8561274 GCA_028646575.1 Pseudocheirus occidentalis | reverse complement strand
AAAATCCGATTTGCCAGATGGAAAAAGAATCTCAAAAGCTTTCTGAAGAGAATAATTCCTTCAGAATTAAAGTGGAGCAAACAGAAGCAAATGATTTTACAAGAAATCTAGATACTATTAAACAGTTCCAAACAAATGAAAAAATAGAAGGCAATGTGAAATATCTCCTTGAAAAAACCTCTGACCTGGAAAATAGATCCAGGAGAGACAATTTAAAAATTATTGAACTACCTGAAAGCCATGATCAAAAAAATAACCTAGAAATCATCCTTCAAGAAATTCTCAAGGAAAATTGTCCAGATATTTTAGAACCAGAGGGCAAAATAGAACTTGAAAGAATTCACCAATCACCTCTTGAAAAAGATCCCCAAAAGAAAATTTGTAGGAATGTTATAGCCAGGTTCCAGAGTTCCCAGACCAAGGAGCAAATATTACAAGCTGCCAAGAAGAAACAATTTGAATTTTGTGGAAACACAATTAGGATAACCCTGGATCTAGCAGCTTCTACATTAAAGATTGAAGGGCCTGGAATATGATATTCTGGAGATCAAAGGAGCTAGGATTAAAACCAAGAATCACCTACCCAGCAAAACTGAGTATAATGCTCCAGGGGAAAATATGGCTATTCAATGCAGTGAAGGACTTCCAAGTATTCTTGCTGAAAAAAACAGAACTGAATAGAAAATTTGACATTCAAACACAAGACACATGAGAAGGTAAACATGGAAAAGAATTCATAAGGAACTTATCAAAGTTGAACTATTTATGTGCCAACATGGAAAAACAATAATTGTAACTTATAAAACTTTTCTCAGTATGAGGATATGTGAAGGGAATATAAATGTGTGTGTGTGTGTGTGTATGTGTATACTGCTAATCTCAAGCTCTTCTCCAGCCAGCACTGGAAGGTACGTAAGCCTCTTTTCTTTTTCCCTATTGCTTTCTTGTCCTCCAAGTAGCTTGGAGGTCAAGAACGGGTCAGGGAACCATAAAAATGAAGAGGAGCCCAATGACAGTTAAGGCTGCCTGAGACCCCAAAATACCAACATACCGGGTCCTGCAGAAAGAATTCCACTCAAGTCTTCTCAGCCAAGGAAAAAGTAAAGTTTATTGAAAGTTCAAGTTCGCCACGTGGGCCAGGCCAATTCAAGGGTGGGAAACTATTGGAACAAAGCAAGCTAAAGACTTGGGCAGAGCCACATCTCAAGGCCCATGACTTCAGGCAAATGTCTTCCCTGCGAAGGTTTACTTTCCCAGAGCCAAAGAATCAAGGAGAGCTCAAAAAGGGGGGAGGGGTCCCAGAGCCTACACCTCATCATTTGTATATATACACATATATGTATGTATGTATTTATACACATATGTCTATATAGGAGGATATATATGCATATGAATACATATGTGAGTATGTGTATATATGTGTACATAGACAGAGGGTGCAGAATCTATTGAATAGGAAGGGATGATACTTTAAAAGGTGAAATTCTGAGGTGGGAGAGGATTAGAATGAGAGGAGACAGGAAGAGACAGAATGGGGTTAATCATTTCATATAGAAGAGGCAAGGGATAACTGTTACAATGGAGGGGAAGAACAGGAAGGCAAACGGGAAAGGGTCAACCTCAGTCTCATTGAAGTTGGCTTAGGGAGGGAATGATATAAACTCTAAACTGGGAAGGAATATAAGCATCTTGGCCTACAGGAGAGTAGGGGCAAAGGGGACAAGAAAGGGGAGGATGGAGGGGAGAGCAGGGTGTGTGTGTGTGGGGGGGGTTGTTAGAAGCCCACACTTCTGTAAAGGGGCAGGGACAAAGGAGAGAACAGAACAAGAGAGGTGGTGGAATAGGAAGTAGGGAAATATACAGGTACTGGGACAGGGAGATCCATCTTGCCCTACTGGAAAATCAGAGGGTGATGGGGAGGATATAGGAGAGAGCAGAGTGGGGGAGGGGGTATACAGTGGGATCGCTGTTTTGGGGTGGTGGATAGGGGAAAGACAGGGAGAAAATTTGTAACTCAAAATCTCATGGAAATGAATGATGTAAACTAAAAGTAAACAAGTTTTTTTTAAAAAAGCAAAAAAACCCAGGTCTTCTTGGGTCCAAGATTAGTTTTCTAATACCAAATGCCAAGCTGCCTCCATGGAGCACAGACTCAACCTGCCAGACTTGCACCAGGTGCCCTGGCTGCCCTTTGCCTCTCTTTTATTTCCTTCCTTTAGTGTTGACCGTGTGAAGGTTGAAGGGCCCTGGAAGACCTGTGAGTTCTGGTGAGAAATACTAGTGGCTCTAGTAGCAGAAGCCAGCCTGGCACCCAGAGAGTCATGGCTTCTGAGAAGGTAGGGCCGCTAGAGAGAAGGTCCTGTTTGTCATCTAACCAGCCTGTTGAAAGAGCTGCCTTCATCCCAAGATAGCTGGAATGTTAACCTCTCCTCTGATTGTTCTCCCAGTGATATGGGATTGAATTCTATTCTAATCCTTCTATAACCCACGCTATGCTTCTGTGCTTAACATTCCCTTTCTTAAAGGGCATAAACCTGTCTTATGCTTGACTTACTGAGACATTGAGAGCTGTTTTATTTACTACACACACACACGTACACACACACACATACACACACACACACACCCAGGAAGATAAATTCTTACATTTAATAATTTATGCAAGTTTTTAAAAATAGCACATACGAGTGCAAGATGAGGCAAGTGTGACGATATGAGAGTTCTGACAAATACCTGGGGTTGACTCGCAAGCTCAATATGAGTCATCGGTTGATATGATAACAGAGCCAAAAAGTCAACACCGTTTTAAGATTCGTTAAGAGAAGCGCAGCGCCCAGGACTAGGGAGGCAACTTCAGGATCTTGCAATACTCTGCCCTGGTCAGATCATCTCTAGAGGCATGTGTTGGGTTCTGGGTACCTCATTTTAGGAAGGGAGCGGGACAGCATCCAGAGCATAGAAAACTCGGAGTGGAGGTGGGATTAGACTTGCCCTAATGACATCCAGGGCAGCCAGATGGCACACACCAATCAACTAGCAAAGGGTTATTTTATAGTTAGGAAAAATCATGACAAAAACAAGAGAATTAATGAAAAAAAATGAGAAGGGGCAGAGCCAAGATGGCAGAGTGGAAGCACAAACCTGGTGTGGCTCTGGCTCCAACCACTTCCAATACATGTAAAAAAAAGACTCTAAACAAACTTTAGAGCAAACCTCCAGCTGAAGGCAGCCTGGCAGGCTGATGGGAAAGGTCTATCGCACTGAGCTGGAAGCCTAGCACAGTCCCACAGGAGCCATGTGGTTCTGGCCCCAAGGAGGCCCTGACCAGCAGTGACCAGAGCAGACTTCAAGAAAGTGAACCACCAGCAGCTCTGCTGGTTTCTAAACTTATCAACCCATAAACACCAAAGACAAAGTAAAGGGTTAATGTGAAACTCTGATGGAGCTGGCGGGGGGGGGGGTGGGGAGGGGGAGAGAGTTACAGAAAAACATGATCTGGCCCCTTCCCCCAGGGCAAGAAGCAGCAGAGGCATGGTGGCTGTGCAGCTGCCACAGCATGGCTACCTCAGGAGCTCCTGGCCTACAGATGTAGGGGGATCAAGGGACCATTCAGAGGGTAATAGCTCTTGCTTTGACCTGCTTGGATCTGGATCGTGGTCTTGGGTAGTGGTCCTGGGGTGTGTGACCAGTGAGCCAGAGTTTGTGGGGGCTGTAAAGAGGGCACCCATCCAATAGCTCTGGCAGCTGTGAAAACCCCAGCAATTTGGGACAAAGTTCTCTCCATTCTGGAAGCAGAGTTCTACCATGGCAAAGAGCTCAAAAGCCACATAATTGGCTGGCAAGATGAGCAAGCACAGGAAGCACAGACAGACCATAGAATCCTTTTTCTGGGGACAAAAAGGATCAAGGCATGGAGCAGGAGGAAGACAGTAAAGTCAAAACTGCTGCCATCAAAAGCCTCCAAGAAAAATATCAAATGGTTACAGTCCATGGAGGAACTCAAAAGGGATTCTGAAAATCAAGTAAGAGAAGAGGAGGAAAAATTGGGAAGAGAAATGGGAATGATGCAAGAAAATCATGAAAAGAGAGTCAACAGCCTGCTAAAGGAGACCCAAAAATACACCAAAGAAAATAACACCTTAAAAATAGATTAATTCAAATGGCAAAAGAGGCCCAAAAAGCCAATGAGGAGAAGAATGCCTTAAAAAGACAAATTTGCCACATGGAAAAGAAATTTCAAAAGCTCACTGAAGAGAATAACTCTTTCAAAATTAGATTGGAGCAACTGGAAACCAATGACTTTATGACAAATCAAGATACTATAAAACAGATCCAAACAAATGAAAAAAAAGAAGGCAATGTGAAATATCTCATTGGAAAAACTACTGACCTGGAAAATAGATCCAGGAGAGATCATTTTAAAATTATTGGACTACCTGAAAGCCACGATCAAAAAAATAACCTAGACACCATCTTTCAAGAAATTATCAAGTAAAATTGCCCTGATAGTCTAGAACCAGAGGGCAAAATAGAACTTGAAAGAATTCACTAGTCACCTCTTGAAAAAGATCCCAAAAAGAAAAAAACCCCTAGGAATATTATAACCAAATTCCAGAGTTCCAGCTCAAGGAGAAAATACTGCAAACAGTCAGGAAGAAGTAATTCGAGTATTATGAAAACACATTCAAGATAACACAGGGTCTAGTAGCTTCTACATTAAGGGATCAAAGAGCTTGGAATATGATATTCCAGAGATCAAGGGAGCTAGGATTAAAACCAAGAATCACCTACCCAGCAAAACTGAGTATAATGTTTCAGGGGCAAATACGGTCATTCAATGAAATAGAGGATTTTCAAGCATTCTTGATGAAAAAAAAAACAGAACTGAACAGAAAATTTGACTTTCAAATACAAAAAGCAAAAGAAGCAAGAAGGCAAACAGGAAAAAAATCATAAGGAACTTATTAAAGTTGAACTACTTACATTCATACATGGAAAAACAATAACTGTAACTCATGAGACTTTTCTCAGTATGAGGATAGTCGAAGGGAATATATATGCATATATATACATACATATAAATGTATGTATAGGAGGATATATGTATATATAAATATATATGTGAGTGTGGGCATATGTATGTTTATGTATGCATAGACAAAGGGCACAGGATGAACTGAATATGAAGGGATGATATCTAAAAAATAAAATTAAGAGGTGAGAGGGGAATTTATTGGGAAAAGGAGACAGGAAGAGATAGATTAGGGTAAATTATCTCATATAAAAGAGGCAAGAAAAAACTGTTACAATATAGGGTAAGAGCAGGAGGGTGAAAGGGAATGGGACAACCTTAATCTCACTGAATTTGGCTTAAGGAGGGAATAACATACACACTCAATTGGGTATCTCACCTTACAGGAAAATAGGGGGGTAGTGGATAAGAGGGGGGATGAAAGAAGGGAGGGAAGATTGGGGGAGAGGGTAGTTAGAAGCAAACATATTTGAAAATGGACAGGGTCAAAGGAGAAAACAGAGTAAGTGGGGGGCAGGATAGGATGGAGGGAAATGCATTTAGTCTCTCACAATATAACTAGTATGGAAGTGTTTTGTGTAACCACACGTGTGCCACCTATATTGAATTGCTTGTCTTCCCAGTGGGGGTGGGTGAGGAGAAAAGAAGGGAAAGAATCTGGAAATCAAAGTTTTAAAAACAAATGTTTAAAAAAATTTTTGTTTTTTACATGCAACTGGGAAATAAGATACACAGACACTGGGGTACACAAACCTATCTTGCCCTACTAGAAAGTTAGGGGGGTGGTGATGGGGGAGGATATAAGAGAGAACAGATTTGGGGAAGGACTATTCAGTAGGTTTGCTATTTTGGGGTGGGGGTAGGGGAAAGACAAAGAGAAAAAATTATCATTCAAAATCTTGTGGAAATCTATGTTGAAAAGTAAAAATAAACATTTTTTTTAAAGTGAGAAGGAAGAAGACCTAGTTTGTCTTTAGAGTTCAGCATAGAGCTTGGCATCTTATAAGCTCATAATAAATGCTTATTGACTGACTGATTAAAATGTAAGTTCTTTAAGGACAGAAATTACCTTGGCTCTTGTATTATTACCCCAAGTGTTTGGCACTTAATAAGTGCATTTTCATTCATTCATTAGGCACCTCTGTGCTCTTGGCAATAAATTAGGTGATGGGGATAAAAAAAATAAGTCTTTCCCTCAAGTTGCTACTTCTGATAAGTATGATTGAGAAGTTATTGTGTTTCATATCCATCCTTAATCACATTTAGGGTTTGATCTTGAATGAAAAAGTCAAATAATGATGATGCTCTGGCGTCACTCTCTTGACCTCACAAGGTCAGAGTCATCCCCAATGTCCTTTACAGAGAGGCAGAAGGGTGACAGAAAGTCAGGGCCACGTGTTTGTAGCTCCTAGGAAGGTCCAGATGAGAGGGCCTATAGCCCCTTCCCTACCCAGAGGCTCTCAGCAGCTCATGAGCCTTCTCAATGCCAGAAAGAACCATCCAAAAAAGGGCCTTTTGGAATGTACCTCAGCTCCAGCTTCATCACTGAAGAGGCTCTTTCATCAATGATTAATGGGCCCAAAGCAGTTATAGAGTATCTGTGCATGCTCCAAATCTGTGCAAGGCCACCTTTCCATGACTCATCATCACGCCTCTCCCAAAAGACTCCCCAGCTTCTTCCACATGGGGAATTGCATGAGCCGAGCCCACTGCCACCAGCTCACTGCCGCCAGCTCGCTAGCCTCCCAGTACAAGGAGAACAGAAGCTCTCAGGTTTCATCAGCCTCCATACAAGTCATTGGAAAGTTCTCTCTACACTAAAGGTCAACCAAGGTAATAGAAATGACTGATCCTCTAAAACTTTCATAAGAAAAATAAATAATTACTGATAACTATCTTAATTATTATATAACAAATAAATAAAACAATCATACAATATAATTAGCTTGATAGTTAATTAAAAGAAATTAATCAATAATATGCTAGCAATGGCTAGTGTTTATATAGTGTTTTAAAGTTTGCATATAAATGTATGTGTACATGTGTCTATGTGTGTATGTGTATGTGTACATGTGTCTATGTATGTGTGTATCATCATATCTGAGATCAGGAGGGAGGTGCCTCATTATCTACATTTTATAGATGAGGTAACTGGGGCCAAGTCATTAAATGTCTGAGGTGGGATCAGAGCTCAGGTCTTCCTGACTCCAGCTGCCCCATATTTGTCCACTCCCCTGTAGCCCAGCTGCCTCTTTCTGGGGTGGGTTCTCCAAAACTGTGCCGACTTCTAGGTCCTAGCTCGCCGAGTGATGGTCGTCATGAGTGTCTTATGTGGGTCCCTCTAATGGAAACTTCTCGAGGTCAGGACCAACTTTTCATTCTTTTGTATCCCCAGGGCTCAGTGTAGTGCCTGGCACCTGGTAAGAGCTTACTAAGTGCTTGTTGACTGACTAACCGCTTCATCCCTGATGAGTGGTCACCCAGCCCTCTCCTGGATGACTTTCAATGATGGGGACCCCGCTAAATCCAGGGCAACCCACTGTCTTTTTTGAGAGCTGTTATCATAATTGTTTGAGAGTTAACATCTCAGCCCTTGGCACATAGTAAGATCTTGACAAGTGCGTGTTTGCTGATTGATTGAATTGATTGAAAGCATCTGTTCCTTTCTTTGAGGTTGCACCCCGGATGGAGGGAGGGCCCCATTATCTACTAAGGTATCATAGAATAAAGAGGGCAAAGGAGATGATTTTTAATTTCAAGGAAAGCACATAAGGAGAACTTAATAGGAGAGGGATGAACCTGCATTCTGTTGTGGCCAAACAGACCCCCTTTGTGTTTTCTGAAATTGAGACGCCATCTCTGTGTTGTCACCCATGGTCAAAATGTACCCTGTGCTCCCCGAGGTTTCTTGGTATCTCCTCCAATGGGCAGCCCTTCCTGACCCCATAGACCCTGAGGTTTCATGGCTAAGATCTTCTCTCACAGCCTTCAATCAACACATACATTCTTGTGTGTTAACACGTCACACTCTCCCCCCAGTACACACGTACACACACAGAGTGATGGCCTCTTGAGGACAGGGACAGTTTATTCATTTTTTAGACAGTTAATTTTATCTCTTGTGCTTTGCATAGCGATACACTGGACTGCATTAGAACTTTGGACTTCATGGGGAGCCAGTCGTGTTTTCAGCCCTCCCTGCCAGTGAAAGCGCGTGCCTTGTCTAGACTAACGATATGTGTGAAGGTTATTAGTATTTACGAAGGCTTTGGTGCTTCAGTTTTGTCTTTTCTCTTTGTAGCAAAGCTTCCTATGTGAGGTTTTCTCAGCTTTTATTTGTGGTCTGTCCCATCAGTCTTGATCACAAGCCCCTTGAGGTCAGGGCTTTGAAAATGATTTCTCTAACACTACAGGAAGCAGGGACTCAGGACTCCCAGGAGAAGCTTGCTGCACTCACTACAGAAAGTGTTGTATGTTGGTGTCTGACATATTCACAGAGTCTTAGAATGTCAAGGCCTTTTAAAACCCAAAACCTCACTACTCAGCAAAAACTATTGGGAAAACTGGAAAGCAGTTTGGCAGTAATTAGGTATAGGCTAATGTGTCATACCACATAGTAAGATAAACTCCAAATTAGAACACAATATAAACATAAAACGTTAAAAAAAAGTAAAGGAGCAAGGAAGAAATGAACTGTCAGATCTATGGATGGAGGAAGAGTAGTGAGTTCGTGCCCCAGTAGCTGAGGACTTTGGGTTTATTAAATATGAAAGGTACAATGCTTGTTTGCTTCCATGTATTGGATACCTAATCTACTCTACTGATCAGCCTCTCTGTTTCTTAATCAGCACCAAATTGTTCTGATGATTATTGTTTTGTAATATAGTTCGAGATGTCGTACTTTTAGGCCCTCTTCCTTTCCTTTTTTCTTCATAGCTCTATTAAGTAATTCTTTGATAATTTCATTGGTATGGCAATGAGTTAGTAAATCAATTTATGTAATATGACCATTTTATTGTATTGGCTTGGATTACCTATACATAATTAATATTTCCCCACTTATATAAATATGCTATTGTTTTTATAAAGAATATTTTGTAACTGTATTTATATAATTCCTGTATCTTGGCAGGTAGGCTCCCAAGTATTTTATATTTTCTGCCATCAATTTAAATGAAGTTTCTCTTTTTTCATTTCCCCTGGATTTTGTTAGTAGTATGCAGAGATATTGATAATTAATATCTTTATATATGGGGCAACTTTGCTAAAGTTGTTAATTGTTTCAATAATTTTTTTAGTTAACTTCCTAGAGTTCTTCAAGTGAACAATGATATTAGCTTCAAAAATAGTAAAATTGTCTTTGCTTATTCCTTCAATTTCTTTGTTGTTGTCTTTCGCTATAGTTAACATGTCTAACATTATATTGAATGGTAAAGATGACAATGGATATTCTTGCTTTTCTCCTGTCTTATTCGAAAGGCATCAAGTTTATTACCATCACAGCTAACGTTTTTTCTACAGAGTTCTTAAGTTTTTCAGTGCTGTTTCCCTTTACTGAACTGTGGTGATTGTAAAAGAATTGAAACAGAAAAGCAAGAACAGAAACTTGCTTGTCTGTTTCTGCTGGTTCTGCATCAGTTCAAATGAATCTTTCCAAATTTCACTGAATCCTTTGTATTAATCATTTCTGTAACATAGTAACATTTCATTATATTTCTATACCATAATGTGCTTATCTGATATTTTGCTTGTAAGAATTTTTATCTAAACATTCATTAATATGAATATTAACACTTTCAAATTACTGGCTTTAAAAAAAAACCACGTAGATCCTTTGGTGATTTTCTCTTTGAAAACAAAGGCAATAATTGTCTCAAATTCTCCTGTAGCTCCAGCATGGAGCAGGTAATTGGACTTTGCATGTTTCTCTTCCAAGGTGCAAAGCCAGCTCTAGCTGGCTAAAGCAATTAACTTGCAAAATCTCTAACTCAGTTAAATTCATAACCACAGTGATATTTTAAGAGAACCTCTTCTAAGAAACTGAGCTACAGTTTCCATTTCTGATTCTCTTTCCAATTCCTCTAAATGCATTTTCTTCCTCTTTGACCCTTTGCAGAGGTTTGTACACTTAAAAGAGCTCAGTCATGTTGTTTTTGGTTTTGTCGTTTTTTTTATGAACCTAAGCTCTACTGAGGGTCAAGTGTCCCACCATGGCAATAAAAGCACTAAGGTTAGTGTTACAGCTTGCAAATTTTGTACCTGAAACAAGACATCAGAGTTTACCTAAGATTTGGCCTCAGGAGGAGGAATGCCCTGCTGCAAAACTCCATTTACCCAACCCTAGTTATGACTCCAAATGTAGTTGACATTGGCATGATTTTGGATGGGCAGGCTTCCTGCAAACAGCTTGGGGTCAGAGTGGCTAGTTCAGGTTGGGTTCATGGCAGCTCAAGAGGCTTCCAGGAAGGGGAAGGGTCTTTGTTTAGAAGATTTTCCCACCCCCTAGGATCACAGGTGGGAGAAACTAATCACTAAGGAAACCAAAACTTTCTTATCTGGGCTAGAAGATTGCAGATCAATCAGCAAGCATTGATTAGGCACCTTCTGTGTATCAGGTATTATTCTAAACCCTAGGGGCATAAATACAAAAATAAAGCAATCTCTATTCTCATAGAACTCATAGAGAAGAGTCAGAGAAGAAAGATAACTGGCCAGAGGAGGGGGCATGGCCAGGGAATATATCAGATGTTGGACAGAAGAGCCAGGGCTTTTTCCAGACACTCTTTCCAAAATAATATCTCAGAAATCAGCAAGCCAACCACAAATCTCATGATGCCTCCTCTTCAGCTGAAGACAAAGCTCTCCGTGTGTTGTGCCAGATGCTCAGATCTCGTGCAATGGGATAACGCTGTCAAATTCTTCAAACTCAGAGCCATAATATTTCCATAACTGACATCCAAGAGCCCAGATGTTGTTTATAGATGAAGAAACCCCATGGGAAATGCCAGGCTTTTGACAAAGAGCAGACCATTTTCTGAGATGTTTAGGATACCAGAATTCTTTCTGAAGCACGAATCCTCCCACCTCACTGATCCCTGGTCTGTAAGCAGAGTTGCTAATGATCAAATCTGGCTCTGCCACTCACCACCTGTGTGATTTGGGGGAACTAATTTAATCTTGCCCATGTTTTCCTCATCTGGGAAGGAGTGGGCTTGGACGAGGGCTGCTACCTCAGGGATCAGATGGTTGGGGTTATTTTAGTGCAAACAGGCACTTTCAGTTTTTGTATAGATTCCCCTCCCCCCTTTTCATTATTTTCTTTGTTTGGCAACTTGAGGCTGAGAAAGTATAGCACAAGCAAAGACAGAAATACAGCCAGGAAAACTGGATTCAAATACACATGAATTTACAAGCGATTTCTACTAAACAATCAAAGAACGTTCAATTCTAATATTATGCAAGCTTTTGGGAAGAACAGGAAAAGGAGGGCTCCAAATTCCTTCTATGACATAAATATCTTAATACTAAAATCAGAAAGAAAACCATAGATCAATATTGCAAATCAATATCAATTGAGAAACATTTATTTAGAACCTACTGTGTGTTATGCATTATGCTAAAGCAAAGGCAAAAAAGAGTGCCTGCCCTCAAGGAGTTTACAATCTAATGGCAGAGACAACATGCACACAAATATATACAAAGCATGCTATGTACAGGATAAATGGGAAAGAATTAATGGAGGAAATGCACTGGAACTAAGAGGGCATGGTGGAAGGTGGAATTTCAGGGAAGTCAGTAATTGGCTTGGAAGCAGAACATTCCAGGCATGGGGGGAAGCCAGAGAGAATGCCTGAATGGAGAGAAAGAGCAGCACTGGATATGGGTGAGTAGTAAGGTGAGAAAAGGTAGGAGGGGGCTGATTAAAAGAGACTTTCAGTGCCTAACAGAGGGTTTTATTTTGGATCCTGGAGGTGGTAGGGAGCCATTGGAGTTTATTGAGTAAGGGAGTCACACAATTGAACTTCTGTTTTAGGAAAAACCCCTTCAGTGGCTCTCCCCACCCAAACCATCTTCCATTCAGTCACATGATTTATTATGGTAGGAGTTTTTTATATTTTAAAAACTATTGGAAGAGTTTATTCTAAATTGGTTTCAGTTGGAAGGAAGGAAGGATGGAAGGATGGAAGGAAGGAATGGAAGAAGGAAGGAAGGAAAGAAGGAAGGGAGGAAGGAAGGATGGAAGGAAGGAAGGAAAGAAGGAAGGAAGGAAAAAAGGGAGGGAGGGAGGAAGGAAGGAAGGAAGGAGGGAAGAAAGGAAGGGAGGGAGGGAGGAGGGAAGAAAGGAAGGGAGGGAGAGAGGAAGTAAGGAAGGAGGGAAGGAAGGAAAGAAGAAAGGAAGGAAGGAGGGAAGGAAGGAAGGGAGGGAGGGAGGGAGTGAAGGACAGAGGGAGGGAGGGAGGAAGGAAGGAAGGGATTGATTTACTAAGTACCTACTATGTGCCTCACCCTATGAGAAGCACTTTACAAACATTATTTCATCTGACCCCCCCCCATGCATGTACATGTATCCACCACATTAGAAGGTGAGGGAAGGGAGTTTTATAGTCCAAGTGCACAGCACAGTGTAGTATGTGCCTAATAAGTGTTTGCTGATGGACTGACATATACACATCTGTATATTACACACATATGTAACATTCATGTACGTATAGGATAAATTTAAAGCATTTTTTGCTGAAGGGTAGACTTAGGGAGAGAAGGGGACAGAGTGAGCATGAAGCAAAGAAAAGGGCACTAGATAGGTCTGGGGGTGAGGGAGGGAGCAGGGAGACCAGTGCGGCCTAGGAAGCCAATGGAGGTCATTGGGGATAGATCTAAGCTGAGGGCTCAGCCTAGCAGGTACCCTTGGGGAGGCTGGGGGTTTAAGGAGTAGCAAGGTATGGGGAGCCAGTGGAGGTGAGGGGGAGATCAGAATGACCTGAGCCCCAGGAAATCCCTCAGGGGTTGGTAGTAGTGGTAGTAGTTGTGATCCCTCGTAAGGCAACAATAAACTTGATTGAAAGAGATAACCAAGGAAATAATAGTTTTCATGTCCTGCTACTGCATAATGGTAAGACTGATTTCAGCTTTGGAGTGTAATGGAATGTTACAGGACCATAAGAAATGAGAACTGTTGAGAGGGGGGAGCCAAAATGGCAGCACAGAAGCAGGAAAATTCCATGAGCTCCCCCCACAATCACCTGAAATACCTACAAAATATGACTCTAAATAAACTTTAGAGCTACAGAACCCACAAAGTGACAGAGAGAAACAAATCTCCTGCTGAAGACAGCCTAGCAGGCTGACAGGAAAGGTCCATCACAGCAGCTGGGAGCCAAGCACAGTCCCCTGTGAGCCTCATGATTTTAACCTCAGGGAGGTCCTGACCAGTGGTGTCCAGAGTAGACTTCAGTAGAGTGAATCACCAGCAGCTGTAGCAGTTTCTGGACTTATCAACCAATAAATGCCAAAGAACAAGTAAAAGGTAAGTGTGGAACATTTTTGGAATTGGGGGAAACAGAAGAGTATAGTCCAGCCCCTACTCTCAGGGTGAGGAACAGCAAAGGTGAGGCAGCTGTGCGCCACCACCACAGCATGCCTGCCTCAGGAGCTCCTGGCCTACAGAAGCAGAGGGACTAAGCAACCATTCAGAGGGTAATTGCTCTTGCCTTAATCTGCCTGGATTGGGATTGCTGTCTTGGGTAGAGGTCCAGGGGTATGTGACCAGTGAGCCAGAGGTTGTGGGGGCTGCAGAGAGGGCGCCCAACTAACAGCTCCAGCCACTGTGAAAACCCCAGCGATTTGGGACAAAGCTCTCCCCTCTGGAAGCAGAGTTCTACTGTGGCAAAGAGCTCAGAAGTCAAGTAATTGACTGGCAACATGAGGCAAACAGAGGAAACAAAGCAAGAACAACCATCCAACTTTAGATTCCTTTTTGGGGGGACAAAAAGGACCAAAGTATGGAATGGGAGGAAGACAACACAGTCAGAACTCCTACACCAAAAGCTTCCAAGAAAAATATGAATTGGTCACAGGTCATAGAGGAGCTTAAGAAGGATTTTGAAAATCAAGTAAAAGAAGTGGAGGAAAAATTGGGAAGAAAAATGAGAATGATGCAAGAAAATCATGAAAAGAGAATCAACAACATGATTGAAGAAAATAGTACCTTAAAAATAGATTAACTCAAATGGCAAAAGAGGCCCAAAAAGCCAATGAGGAGAAGAATGCCTTAAAAAGACAAATTTGCCAGATGGAAAAGGAATTTCAAAAGTTCACTGAAGAGAAGAATTCTTTCAGAATTAGAGTGGAGCAAATGGAAGCAAACGACTTTATGAGAAATCAAGATATTATAACAGATCCAACAAATGAAAAAAAAAATAGAAGGCAACGTGAAATATCTCATTGGAAAAACCACTGACCCGGAAAATAGATCCAGGAGAGACAATTTAAAAATTATTGGACTACCTGAAAGCCATGATCAAAAAAGAATCTAGAAATCATCTTTCAATAAATTCTCTAAAAAATTGCCCTGATATTTTAGAAACAAAGGGGAAAATAGAAATTGAAAGAATTCACCAATCACCTCCTGAGAAAAGATCCCCAAAAGAAAACTCCTAGGAATATTACAGCTGAATTCCAGAGTTCCCAGGTCAAGGAGAAAATACTGAAAGCAACCAAGAAGAAATAATTTGAATAATGTGGAAACACAATCAGGATAACACAAGGTCTAGCAGTTTTTACATTAAGGGACCAAAGGGCTTGGAATATGATATTCCAGAGGTCAAAGGAGCTAGGATTAAAACCAAGAATCACCTACCCAGCAAAACTGAATATAATGTTTCAGGGGAAAATATGGTCATTCAATGAGGTGGAGGACTTTCAAGCATTCTTGACAAAAAACCCAATTGAATAGAAAATTTGACTTTCAAATACAAGAAGCAAGAAGAGTATGAGAAAGTAAACAGAGAAAAAAATCATAAGGAACTTGTTAAAGTTGAACTATTTACATTCCTACATGGAAAAACGATAATTATAACTTGTGAAACTGTGCTTAGCATGAGGACAGTTGAAAGGAATATAAATGTATATATACATATGTGTGCATAAATACATATGTGAGTGTGTGTATTATATGTGTACAGGTACACATAGACAGAGGGCACAGCATCAGTTGAATAGGAAGGGATGATATCTAAAAAGTGAAATTAACAGGTGAGAGAGGAATATAATGAAAGGAAATAGGGAGAGACAGAATAGGGTAAATCATCTCATATAAAAGAGCAGGAGAAAACTGTTACAATGGAGGGGGGAAAAGGAAGGCAAAAGGGAAAGGGTCAACCTTACTCTCATTCAATTTGGCTTAAGGAGGGAATAGCACCCACACTAAATTGGGTATCTTATCCTACAGGAAAGTAGGGGGGAAGAGGATGAGAGGGGGGATGATGGAGGGAAGGACAGGTTGGGGGGAGGGTAGTTAGAAGCACACACTTTTGAAAAGGGACAGGGTCAAAGTAGAAAACCGAACAAGTAGGGGGCAGGATAGGATGGAGGGAAATATAGTCAGTCTTTCACAATATATCCACTATAGAAATGTTTTGTGTAACTAGACATGTACAACCTATACTTAGTTGCTTATCTTCCTAGTAAGGGTGGGTAATGAGGGAAGAAGGGAAAGAATTTGGAATTCAAAGTTTTTCAATCAAATGTTTTTACAAATTTATTACTATTATTTACATCCAACTGGGAAATAGATGATGCTATCTGCATCCAGAAAAAGAACTGATAAATAGAAGTCTGTATAGTATGATTTCACATATATACATAACTGTATCCAATGATAGCCATCTCTAGGATGAGGAGGAGGGAGAGATGAAAAAAACAAGAAAGTTACATAATAACTTTATTATATATTTAAAAAGATAAGTAAATCGTATATAATAGGTTTTCAGTTTTATGGTCTCTTTTTTCTAGTTTACTTTTTACGGAAATACTTGTTCTGTTTCTTAAGTTCAGAATAAAAATAAATTCTTAAAAACTGATAAACAATTAGCTACTCTGATTAAAAAAGAGAAAGAAGGAAATCCAATTGCCAGGACCAAACATTTTAAAAAGAGACTTCAAAACAAATGAAGAAAAAATAAAGAAAATTATTTTAGATTATTTCCACAATTCTGTATCAAGAATATTGATGATTTAAATAAATATTTACAATATAAATAGAAATATTCAGATGAACAAAAGAAGAAATGGAGAACATAACTGACCCAATCTCAAAAAAAAGAAATTGAGCAAGGAAGGAGCCAAGAAGGCGGCGTAGAAGCAGCAAGGTCCCGCAGCTCCCACACAGTCACCCTAAACACCCATAAAATATGACTCTGGACAAATTCTAGGACTCTCAAACTCACAAAAATTAAGAAAACACATCTCTTGAGGAAGGCAGCTCAGCAGCAGGGGATCATCATGGCAGCCCAAAATCAAAACATGGCCAGGCCCCAGGGTATTCAGGAGGAGACAAGCAGAGCTGCAACCAATCTACAAGAGAGAAGATCTACAGCCTCCAGCAACTCAACATTTACCAAGGTATGAAAAATAGGGATTAGAGAAAGGCAGCTCAGAAGGAGGGGCTCATGAGACCAGCCCAGCCTGAGCCAGGCTCCAGGGTGGCAGGAGGAGCCACGCCTCCCAAGCCACAGAGTGAGTCTACTTCAGAGAAGATCTAAAGGACCTGGAGCAATCTTCAAATCTACTAAGCCAGGATTAGAGGTCAGTGAAAGTGAGTGAAGCTTTCAAGCTAAATTTGGGGGAGGAAAAGCAATTCAGCCAATCTACTCCCAGGGCAAGGAAGCAGTGGGGGAAGGATAGGAATTGCTTCAGAGCCTCTGGCCTGCGGTTCCGGCAGGGGGGCTGAGTTGATTGATCAGGACCAAGTGCTCTTGTGTTGAGCAGCCTGGATCTGGATTGTGGTCTTGGGTGGTGGTCCTGGGGAGCACTTTCAGCAAGCCAAATCTGGGGGGGCCTGCAACACCCCCCTAATAGCTCCGGCAGCTGGGAAAACCCCAGCATTTTGGAACAGAGCTTTCCC
>CM053593.1:8519575-8543621 GCA_028646575.1 Pseudocheirus occidentalis | reverse complement strand
AGGAAGGGGAGGAAGGGAGGGAAGGGGAGGAAGGGGGAAAGGGGAAGAAGGAGGGGAAGGGGAGGAACAGAGGGAAAGGGGAGGAACAGAGGGAAAGGAGAGGAAAAGAGGGAAAGGGGAGGAACAGAGGGAAAGGGGAGGAACAGAGGGAAAGGGGAAGAACAGAGGGAAAGGGGAAGAAGAGGAAAGGGAAGAAGGGGGGAAGGGGAGGAAGGGGGAAGGGGAGGAAGGGAATGATGGAGGGAAAGGGGAAGAAGGGGAAGACAGTTCAAGCCACACATCCTGAAGATGGCCTTTTCCAGTCCCCTCAGCTTCTTGTCCAAGTCCACTTTCCATCTGCTCGCTCTGTATCTTGTTTCTTCCTATTTCTGGATATCTCATCTTTTCTGTTAGAATTTAAGCTCCAAGGGCAAGGATGGTTTTTCACCCTTTTATTTTATTTATTTAATTTTGTATCCCCAGGTCTCAGCATAGTTCCTGGAAATAGTAAACACTTAATAAATGTCCCTGGTCACCAGCCTTAAACAGCTGGGAATGTTGGTTGAGATTCCAGAAAGTGGAAAGGTGTGACATAGCTTCATAGGTGGGAAAACAGCCTTGGAGTCAGGCCAACTAGGCCTTCAACACTACTGGCCGCATGGCCCCAAGAAGCTTTCAGTCCACCCCAATGACTCTTGGAAGTTCCAGAGACGCTACTAATTTGCACCAGTCAATGGGGTTTCTTCCCTGAGAGTTCCCAACATCAACAAAATCTGGTTCTACACCTTCTGCCCTGTCTCCAAAGCAGCAGAAAAACTAACAGCAAAGGCATATAATGGTCATCATGGCAGACCAGTCAGAGCGGCTCATCTGGTTGTAGACTTAGAACTGGAAGAGATGGGAGAGGTTATGTTGTACCATCCCTCATTTTACAGACAACTTGTCCCAGCAAGTCAACAAGTGTTTACTAAGGGCCTCATGTGCTCTGAGAACTGTGCTAGGTGCTAGGGAATGAAACCCCCAAATGTACCAATGACTAGAGGTCAATTGTCCTGATTCCACTCCCCTCCCAGCGACTTCCTAGACCAAGACACCTCCTTTTCCCTAGTCATGTTCCCCTATATGTATTGGCTTTCCCTTTGAAAGGGATTCTTAACCTGGGCTCCAAGAACATTTGCCTACGTGCATATATCTACGTGCACATTTCAGATTTGAGATTCCAGCATTCCCAATACTGGGATACACAAGAAATACAGTTATCTGGCTATTTCAGTCTTTGTTATCTATACCTATTTCTATATCTACGCATGTAGGTGCCAGGCTTGAGATTCTAGTTTTCCCAGCACTGGGGTACATGAAAAATGCAGTTATCTTTTTTTTCAATCTTTGTTTATCCCGACTGAAGCACCAAAAGTCCATGAAAGCATTAGGATGAAAAAAGTCTGCCTACCGCCAACAGAGACTTCGGCCCCACACACGTGCCTCTCCATATTGTTACACAAGACCCTGCAACGAAACACGGTTTTTCCCAGGCAGGGACTGGAGACTTGAATGTTGAGTGAGTGGCTCTTCAGGGAGTTAACCCGAGTGTAATTTTGGTAGAAGATTAACTTTTGGAAATCAGAAGCGTGTGAACAGCCTTCTTTAGGCTTCAAAAAGCACGAAATATTGACCGTGGATCCAAACAAAACCGTCCGGGCGGGACTCACTGTGACAACTCCCTTCTTGCAAACCTCTGCAATGAAAAACATGTGGTGATGCTCAAGCACACTTACAAGAGCTAGGTTTGTTTCTTTAATGACAGATGTGGTCATTTACAAAGCCTGGTGACATCTCTCCAGGGAAATCCTAGCAGCACCTGGAGGCGTCAATCCCAGTGTATGCCAGGTTCTCAGCCAGACACAATGATAAATGTGTAGGAGCAAGGAGGATTGAATTAAATTAACGGAGCCCTTGGGAACACTGATAACAATGGGAAAACACGGTGACAATCCCGTTCTAGAGCCCTTTTAATTTCATACTGTAGGTGACTTATTTTATGCAATATTTCACTCAAGCCTCCCAACAACTCTAATCTGGGACTACAGACATTATTATCCCCGTTATTCAGGCAAATAAGCAGATCACCAGAGAGAAACAGCAGAGCCTGGTGGCAAAAACACTCATTCCAAAGAGTCAGAAGACCCGAGTTCTAAACCTGCTTCTGTCACTTAGTACTGGGCAGCTTTGGGCAAGTCACTTAACTGCTGTGGGACTCAGTTTCTCATCTGTAAGATGGGAAGATAGGAGCAGAGACCACTTCAGACACTTCCAGCTCAAAAGATTTGATGCCACAATTTGCCCAGGGACATCCTGGTAGTGTCAGAGGCAGGATCTAAGACCACATCCTCTGGGCCAACATTCTACGCATTAGGGAAGGAAAGCAACTAAGCATTAGTTTAATGCCTGCTACGTGCCAAGCGCCTTTGCTTGCTTTTAAATATTGTCTCATTAGATCCTCCCAACAACCCTGAAAGGGTTATTATTCCCTTTTTACAGTTGAGGAAACTGAGGCAGACAGGTATAGGTGACTTGCCCAGGGTCACATGGCTAGTTAGTGTCTGGGACTGCATTTGAATTTAGGTCCTCCTGCCTGCAGGCTCAGGGCTCTATCCACCATGCCACCTAGCTGTCTAACTCTTCAGAGCAATGGTTCTCAACCTGTGGGTCACAACCCCTTTGGGAGTCAAACGACCCTTTCATCAGCAAATTCCATCAAAACACATATTTCTGATGGTCTTAAGAACCGAGACACCACTCCTCTATCTGTCTCTAGGAGGATCTGCCCAATGCAGATATGCCTACATATGAGTATTAAAGGGTTACAGCATTAGGAAGGTTGAGAACCACTGCTTTAGAGTGTGAGTTTCTTGAGGTCAGGGATTGTCTTTGCCTTTCTTGTAGCCCAGCACATAGCACAGTGCCTGGAATGTAGTAGGTGCTTAGTAAATGCTTGTGGATGGACCACATCATCCCTGACACATTACTCTCCAGCCACCTGCTTGAAGATTTCCAGTGAGAGGGAACCCACTAAATCCAAGGGGTATCTCATTCCACTTTTGAGAGCTAAAACTGTTAGGAAATGCTTCCTTGTATGGAGCCAAGATCTCCCTCTGCAATTCCATCCACTGCTCCTCATTCTGCCCACTGGGGCCAGGCCAAAAACCTCTAGTCCCTCTTTCCCAGAATATCCTTTCAAATACTCGGCTGAATACAGCTTTCATGTTCCCCAAACTCGATTCTCTTGAATAACTACTCCACGACCCTTCAGCTGATCAGACTCTCAAGGCCCTTCACAGTCTTGGTCACCCTCACTCTCAAGCTGATCCATATCCATCACACAACATGGTGGCTAGAACTGAATGCAACTTTCCAGATGTGCTCTGACCAGGGCAGAGGGCAATGGGACTCTCACCTTCACAATCCTAGGGAGGAGAGATGCCTCTTTGTGCAGCTTCACATTGCACCAACTTTTTATTTTTGGTTTCCATGCCTTGTTGTTGACTCATAATGAACTTATAGTCTACTTGAAAGCCCAAGAATTTTTTTCAGATGACCCGATGACTAGCCATACCTCTTTCTTGCACTGTTTTTAAATACAACTGTAAGATTTTATATTTCTCTCTCATGTTTCATCTTTTTAACTCTGACTCAATGTTCTAGCCTAGTGGTTTCCAAAATGGGGAAAGGAGGGTAGCAGGTGCCCTGGGAGGACTCTGGCATGATCCCAAGGGAGCCATAGTTTGTTGCTGAGGGCTACCTGATCAATCAGAGGGTAGGAGATGGGCCTTCTCCCACTGTCCCCAGAGACAGTCAATTCTGAGGCTCATTTTCAATACAACCACACTTGCACTTCATTCTTTACAACCCACCATTGTTCTAATCCCCCCTGTTCTGACTGCATCAAAGGCTCCCAACCTTGCTCCTTTTCATCAGTCTCTGGGGACAGTTATAACCTAACCCTGTTCTGGACACTCTCAGAAGCAGCAAATCCCCCACTCTCTACAGAATACTCAACAGAGAAAAAATGTCAATAGGGGTGTGTGATCAAAAACTTAGGGTGCCCACTACTCTAGCCTGTCAACAACTTTATAGCCTGTCATCCAATATCTTAGAGATTCTTCCAAGCTTTGTGTCATCAGCAAATTCCATCAAACCCTTTATTTAAGACACTGATATTGTTGGGTTCAGTCATGCCCAACTCTATGACCTCATTTGGGATTTTCTTGGCATGGAATGGTTTGCCATTTCCCTCTCTTACCCATTTTACAAATGAGGAAACTGAGGCAAACAGGGTTAAGTGACTTGCCCAGGATCACAAGTAAGTAAATATCTGAGGCTGGATTTGAATTCAGATCCTCCTGACTCTAGGACTGGTCCTCTATCCACTGTGCCACCTAGCTGCCCCTAAGACATTGATATAAAAAAAAAAGTTCAATAACACTGAACTAAAGACAGATCTCTGAGGCACTCTACTGGAGACTCCTTTTCAAGAGGACACAGTATTCAAGACCATTCTGACCCAGGCACTCATCCAATTTCAGATCTACTTAACTCTACTACGGTCCAGCACCATCTCTCCATCTTGCTCACAAGATGACACTTCGTCCAACGCTTTGCTAAAATCTAGGGAAACTACTATTCGAAGCATTCTCTTGCTGGTGTTTGCCAAATGGTTGAAAAGAGAGGATCATTACATTTAGAATTATGATCATAATTTTAGATTATCCGTTTTGAGATCCTGTGCAAAGCTTCCACTGGAAAGATTCATTGTTTACATTTTGTAAGATTTCTTTGATCTGTACAAGCGATACCTCACTATGCAAAGAAGAAGCAATAGAAGAATTAAACAAGTGGATATTAAAAATCCAGTCTCTGCTAGAAACTTTCTCTATGTTCAAGGAAGAGAACTGAGTGAAGGGATGACTGAGGCGATGGTTTTCTTCAATGTTCTTCAGTAAGCTGGTATCACTATCTCTTCTACTGACAAGAGCTGTCCTTGGTGATGGCAATCACCATCTCTGCCCTCAAAGAGCTTCATTTTCATGGGGAACAACATGTGAATGGATACAGCTCTGTACAAAGAAAGAGAACCTGGGATTTCATTGGCAAACAGTCATCTCAGGTAAGGAAACTCCCCCTACTGAAGCAGGGAGGCATCTCTTCTGTTCTTAGAAAGTTGCCTAGAATATTAAGCAAAGAAGTGACTTGCCCAGGGTCACACCACCAGTATGGGTCAGAGGCTGGGCTAGAATACAAGCCTGTGTGGTTCTCTTTATCGAATACACAGTCTATTTCTCATAAACAAAAAATAATTGAGGGGAGAAGTCAAGTCAACCAACATTTAAGCACCTACTATGTGTTGGGCGCCATGCTAAGCATGGCAGTACAAAGAAGGGCAAAAGACCTGGTCTGGAGGAGTTCACAGTCTAGCATGATACACAATATTGCAAACAGCTGTGTACAAACCAGATATAGGCTGTCCCAAAAGTCTGAGGGCAGTTTTAAATCTTACTAGCACTAAGACTTTTCAAATAGTTGTTATACACAGGCAAATTGGAGATAATCAACGGAGGGAAGGCAATATCACTAATGGAGGGTTTCTAACAGGTGGAATTTTAGTTGGAAGGAAGCCAGCAGATGGTAACAAGGAGGGAATTCTGGGCATGAGGGTCAGTCACTGAAAACAGAATTGGGAGGTAGAGCATCTTGTCTGAGGGGCAGCTGGGGTTTGATGTTGCTGCTAGATTACAGAGAATGTGTGTGGGGATGGCGGGCAAAAGTGAGAATAAAAAGCCTGGAAAGGTAGGAAAGGGCTTTAAAAGCCTGACCACTCTTATTGGCTCTTGGAGATAAGGAGCCACTGGAGTTTTTATCCTGTGGGGGAGAGGAATGTGACATGATCTGACTTCTGTTTCAGGAAAAGTAGCTTGGTGGTTGAATGAAGGTTGGACTGGAGGGGGGGGGGAGGCAGAGAGACTTGTGGCAGGAAGACCCCTGAGCAGTTCTTGCAATAGTCAAGGTATGAGGTGAAGGGTCTGCATCACAGGGTTGGCAAAGTAAAATTGATGGGCCAGGACAACAAATTGATATGGGGGGGGAGAGAAAGAGGGCCATGAAAAAAAAGTATTTATCATTTCTATATTATTAGACCATTACACTGCCTGTCCTGATAAGTTAGAAAGCCTACCAGCTTGCTCAGAACCAAGGAGATCCCTCAAGACAAAGTACCCAGCATCCTTTCCTCAGCATAGCTGAACTCACCCAAAGACAAACTGCCAGTTATCTTCACAGTAAGGATGTGATTTTAATGATAAGAATACTTCTAACCCTCCCCCACCTCCCACTTTGGTAGCCAGTCTTTAGGAGGTGCTATGGTAAAAAAAATGATTATCCCCTGGTGGCTAACTCTCTAGAGATCAGTAGCTTCTCCCCAAACTCTGGAGCCCAAAGTTGGGTCCTCTGACAATAGGTACAGACTATCTTTGGGCCAAATTTTTCTGGCTTGGGAGGACAGGTCAGATCCTTCAAGAACTGGGTTTCTATCCATACTGAGATGAAGAAGCATCAGGATCACACCTCCTTAGGAAGGACAAGCTAGCACAGCTTCTCTGGATTCCTCCAAGATCCAGCTCCATTCCCACCCCCAATCTTTCCCATTCCACCCCATGAGCCTACTTTCTATTTACAGATAAGATATATATGGTCTCCCCATATCTTAGAATATAAGCTTCTTGAGGGCAGAAATTGTTTGCCTTTCTTTGTGGGCACATAGCAAGCACTTAACACTAACTTGAAATTACTGTGAGAAATGAGCATTTCTCTCTCTTTTATTTAATAACTAATCATATTAGAACCAAGAATTTTCCCCTTTTCTGCTTCCTCATCCAGAAGCAAGCCAGCGTGGGAAATGTCTCTTAAAGGTTTAGCCAGGCCAAGATCTAATCAGGCAATGAAAAAAATTCTAATTTTGGGTTAATGGATGTGTTCCTCCTCGTTGTGTTTGCTCAGACAGGTCTGGCAGGTGTTGATTCTCCCTTTTGCCAGACAAGTGATACGGACACAGATGTCTCTTTGACTGAGATTTGGGTAATCTAAGTCATGTAACCCCAAGACCCTCGATGTAATACAATCTAGCCACTCGCTGGAATATTTGTTTTCTCATTAATTGTTAATTAAGTTGATCTTCACCCTTCAGGAAAGGCTGCTGTTCCAAGGGCATATGAATGGTGAGCCCACCAGCATGACAGGTCTTTGGTCTAGGAGAGAGCGCCAGATGACCATCAGTTTATTAATAAACATGCTGGCCTTATTAATAAAGTGATTAAATACCCAGAAACCTCGTCTCTCAGAATTTTTAATCATCACTTTACATGTGGCTGTAAGGTTCACAGAATACACACATATGTATATATGCACACATGTACATATTATATATTACACATACGTGAGAGACATAATAAAATATAAGACATACATTATCTCACTGACTCCTCACAACAACCCTGGAAGGAAGGGGCTCTTATTATCCCTGTTTCATAGATATGAATGTTGGGGCTGAAAGGATCAAGTGACTGGCTCAGGGTTATGAAGCTTGTAAGTGTCTGAAGCTGATCTGAATTCTATGTGTGACTCCAGTTAGCGGATGGACAAGTATCTGAAGGCTTATAACATGAAAGAGAAACCAGCTTTGTTCTGCTTGACCCCAGCAAACCAACTAGAAGCAGAGAGTGGGAGGTGAGCTCAGAATGAAACTTTCAGAAAGGGCTGTCTGAGAAGGTGCGAGGTATGGTATAGAAAAGGGCTCTCAGTCAGGTGGCCCTTGTGTTTCCTTCCAACAACTTAGATTCTGTGACTCAGTTATTACAAAATAGAACCCTTAAGGATTCCTCATCTTGGGTGGTATCCCTCTTGTTGGGTACTTTACCACTTTAGGACTATGGCACAACAGAATTAATAAGGGACATGTCATATACAATCACAGACAGAGACAGATAATACAATGAATCTGTTTAGATGACTAGAGACTGAATGCAAAGGAGCAAGAAAAATGAACAGTACTAAGAAATATATTTAACCAGCACATCATAGTTCAGACCAAGGAGTCTCTGGTTACTTTACATAATGTCCTTACCTATTTCTGCCTTCATTAATAGCCATGTGATGAATAAAACGAGGGTCACCAAATAAACTCCAGCCACATGTGCCATGAAAGGTACACTGAAGGGGATCCCAGGTTCTCTTTTTCCCCCTTGTGAAAACAAAACAACCAAAATGATCAATAAATTCTATTTAGGTCTTCAGAAAAGTAAATATCTGCATATAATTTTAAAAAGATAAGTAGTTTCATTTTATGCAGATCCCCCAAATTCAGCAACTTAACAATACTTTCAGACAGTTAAAAAGACTTTTTTCCCCATTCACCAAATTTTGTTGGATATTTAAAAAAAAAAACCTGGATTGTGCCTTAGAAGTTCTTAGAGAATCACAAAATCTGAAACAAAAGGGACCTCAGTGGCCATCGAACCCAATCTCAGATTTGTAAAAGAGCTCCTTCCATAACACACAAGAGGAGGGGTCATCCAGTCTTTGCTTGAAGACTTCCAGTGACCAGGAACTCAATCCTTCCTGAGATGGCGCTCAGAGAAAGTGGAAAAAGATTTCTGAATGTAGTTTATTAGATTATAGAATGTGAGACCTAGAAAAATCCTTAGAACCTTAGAGAGGACAGGATGCTCTTATCAGAGGGTACCTTTAAATATATACAATTGGAGTAAGATGTCTTAGAACACAGACCATTATAGAAGGGACTTCTGAAGGCAGCGTGTTAGAACACAGACTAAAAGACCGAAGAACATAAACCGGGAGAACTGGACAGGACTCTAGAATCCCGGAAGTACTCTACAACACAGAATGTTTCCTCCAGAAGAAATCTTAGAATGTAGAACACTAGAGTTGGAAGTGAAGTGGCAAGATTCTGCCTTGTTCATTATTCTACAACCTCCCATTAGCCTCCCTTGACTGAGGGCAGCAAGGCTCAAGTCTCTAGCAGATATCTATGTTCTTAAAGCCCCATAGGCAGGAACTGGCCCATTTCTTGGTCAAATGCACTCTAAATGTACAATTACAACAACAGGACCATTCAGGACACAGCAAAACTCACTGAAATAGCAAAGGAATCCTTTGGAAAACTAAAAAAAAAAAAGGGGGGGGGGAGGACAAATACATAAAACAAAACCATGAAAGTTTTTTTTTTTAAGAAGCATCCCTCAGGCTACAGATTTAAAGTTGGAAGGGACCTTGGCAAACAAGTCCAACTCCAGAAGATCTTACAGGTAGGGAAACTGATGTAAATTCACCCATATGGGTCAAAAGATATCCAATCCTTTCACTCTAGAAAGTGATTTCAATGCAATTCTAAAGTGGCCAATTATCTCCAGGGGCTGCCTAAATCCTTCTCTCCAAAATGTCAAGAAAAGTATCTATTTTCTACCTTATGCAGAATTATAAAAAATTATGGTTTTTAATTTAATTTCAGATCAGAAGTAGAAATACTAAAATCTGATCAGGACAGGGGAAGTTCCTGGCTGCTCTCTCAAACTTATCAACTGGTATCTCGAAAAAGATTTCCCAATGAATAATCAGAGAAATGCAAATCAAAACAAGTCTGAGGGACATTTTTGTTTGGTCAAATTGGCCAATATAGAAAAATGCATGTTGACAAGGAGAAGGGAAAGCAGGTCTGTTGGTCATATGCCAGGGGAGATACCACTTGGTTCAATTCTTTTGGAAAGTAATCGAGAAAGTTGTAACCAATGGAACTTGCTGGACAATGTGGATACCTCCCAGTTTGACCAAACCAAGGCAAGCCTCGGAGTTGTTATGATTTCTGTCTGGGATTATTAACAATTAAGAAACTTTTTCAAGTTGTTATTGTAGTTTGTGTTTCTTATTCGGAGGAGTTGCCTATGTTTGCCAGAGGCAAGAATCGAACACGGGTCTTCCCAACTGTAAGATGAACCTTGTACCTATCAGGTCATGGCCTTTCCTAATGCACAGAGTTAAGACCAAATGAATGGAAGATGCTTTAAGGCATTAAATAAATTTCAGTTGTGATTAGGTAACACCGTGCTTTTCAGCTTTTTGGCTAACTAAGGTCAAGGGAAATCATGGCCTTACTGTTGCTATTTTCTGTCAAAAGATGTGTGTGTGTGTATAGATGTGTATATATACACACAAATATATACATATGTGAACAAAGCTATCATATTTTATGTATTTACCAACATTTATAGATCTATTTTATTTTATACACACATATGAACAAATTTTATAACCATATATTTTCTCTCTTAATATATTTTATATAAATCGGATTGGGATTCAGTCTTATTTACATTTCTGACTTGAGAGAAAATAATGTTCAAATAACGAAGTTTTAATGCCACCATAGAGGTGGAAAGACCGATACAATTCTGTGATAACAACAGTAACAGCCATCAGATTTAGAGAGGGGGTTAAGGGTTGCAAATTGCTTTGCATATGTTAACACATTTGGTCTACAAAAAGATGCAGTAGAAACAATTCTCATTTTATAGTGCTCTATTAATCGAGGCAACAGGCCATAAAGTTAAAGCAGTAAAGACTCTCAGAGACCATGTAAATCCAGCCCCTCATTTTATGAATGAGATTAGGTACTAGGAGGCTGCCACTTGCCCAAAGCTCCCTGAGATCCTGCCTGTAGTAAATAATTTATGAAATAGTTTCCTCCCCAAAACTTGTGAGGTACGTAGGGCAGGGATCCATGCCCCCATTTTACAGATGGGGCTCACCAACGTCAAGCCATCTACCCAATGACATCGCCCAGGTCATTAGCGGCAACACAAACCAGGTCTCTACTCCCAGCTCTGAATTTTGCCATCTACCCTCCTCCTGCTTCCTCCTGGTCCAACTTTAAAATCCACTCCCTGATGATTCTGGCCTAGGAGAAAATGAAGGGTGTCCCTGCTGAGCAGAGAAATGAGAAGGCTTCTCTTTACTTGCCTCTGAAACTGCCTCGGGCCATTAGAGACTCAGCTTCCTCCTGAGAAGTTCAGAGCACTTTAGGACTTGGAGTAAATGGGGCATTTTCCAATAAAGTTAAATTTCCCAAAGGCTGAAAACAACCTTCATGCAACTGGCCTTAAAGACACAACACTAAAATGGTCTGGTGGCTCAAGGCAAGGCAGCCCTGCGACTCATCACTCCAACTCAGATACTTGCCAGGCCGGTACTCCCTGCCCCTGCTCAGAAAAGAGGCATCTTCCTCACCTCTGCCCTGACTGAAGCCGGCTCTGGGGACTGTGCCGAAGTACACCTTCCTGAAAAAGTCCTTCTCTTGTGAGACTGGAAGCGGCCTAAACACTGCTTAGCGCTGGGCTCATTTGATCCTTGACAGATGAACAAATCTTTTCTGCCGCGATGTGATTTTTGCTGCTTTGAACTTTCTGGGCCTCAGTCTATTCATCTGTGAAACAGGGGCAATGTCACTTGTATGGATTCCTTACCTCCCTGGGCTGTCCTGAAGAAAGAGCTTTGGAAACTACTGTATGAGACTTGATCAAACATTTTATTTTAGGGCTTACTATAAACTAGGCTTTGATGATACACAGACAAAAATGAAACAGCCCCTGCCCTCAGGAAGTTTACATTCTCTTAAATGTAAAAATGTAAAAAATGTAAAAAATTACCTACAAAACAAAGACTTTACATAAATAACTACATGCAAAGGGAAAGTGTGTAGATAAATCATTACAGTCCCTTAATAGTCATTGATTGATTGCTCACCTAAAGCCCCCGGTGCCCTAAAGTAGCAACTCAAGATTTCCTACGTGCTTTCCTCAAAGAAATAGTACAAGATTATTATCCCAATTCATAGACAAGAGAATGATATTCAAAGAGCTCAAATAACTAACCCAGAGAAGAAGGGTCTAGGGCCAAAATTCAAACCGGGTCTTCCTGACTCCAAGTCTAGGACACTGGACATTATGCTGGTGGAATGGTAGTGGACATGTTGTATTTGGAATCAGGAAGACCTGAATTCAAGTCTGGCCTCAGATATTTGGTAGCTACGTGGCAATGAGGGAATCTCTCAGCCTCAGTTTCTCAGGTGATAATAAAAGCATCTACCCACCCCTCACCCATGCCTTGGTTGTTGTGGGACTCACATGATATAAAAGTATATGAGGTAATTTGAAAACCTTAAAGACATATGTGTATGTATGTCTACATACATGTTGCTATGCCACATGGCTTTTCAATAGGAATTATCCACATTTTCCCAGGTCCTAGCTCCCACTCTTCTATTTCTGTACCCCAGAACTGTGGTGAGAAACACATGCAAATTAAGCCATATTCCCACAAGCTGTGCTCAGAATCCTGGCCGACTCCCAGGCAAACAATGCCCTCAGGCACTGGCATGGATGGAATCATGTAAATCCATTCCTTCAACAACCAAACAATCCTCCTGCTGGATCCAGAGATGGAAGAATCCCAGAGACCACAGAGATAAGAGGGAGATGCTTAGTTCTAACTTTGCTTTGTTCTCCCCACTAAGGAGAATGACAGAAGGGAGCTGACCAACAGAGGTGATACTCCAGACAAGGAAGGTCCTCATTGCCTTTAATGAAGGGAAGACCGCCAGCACAGCTGATGCCTGAGCTACTGTCAATTATATTGAAAGCTCATGGAAAGCAGGAGGGGGACCCAGATTGGAGAAGAGCACGAATCCTCATTTTCCAAAAAGGAAGTGCACAAAATCTGCAATCTGTAGACCAGGGAGCTTGATTTCCGTTTCTAGACAAGAACACAATTGCTAGCATTTACGAAGCACTTCACAGCTTACATAACACACTGCATTCAGCGCTCTCTTCAACTTTAAGAAGCTGCATCCCATGGCACTGACCCCTTCTCTAAGCTCATCATTTATACTGACTGCAGCTGTGGTTTCATGGGTTGAGGGTACGTTAGTAACCACAAAATATCAAGAGACCTGGGGTAACCTCCAGCATCCCAGTAAATTCTCTGTAGGGGGTATATGGGGTGACAGACAAGCACATAGGGGGTTGTGATGTGGACCCCCTTAACCCAGGATCCCAGTCTCCTCTCTTCCATTGCCTACACCCCATGACCCATTCACTTCTCGTCCCCTTGCAATTTCCTGATTCAAACATCCAGCTGAAAGGGTAAAGACCGAACTGCCAAATCCAATTGTCCTTTCTTAGTCTTTAGCCTTCCTGACCTTTCTGCAGCACCTTGGACCACTCTTTCCTCCAGCATTTTCTCTCCCCCCTGGACTTTTGTGACACTGCTCTCCCCTGGCTCTTGTCCTGCCTGACCCTTCCTTCTGTCTGATCTGCTGCACCATCACCCTTGACCTCCTCACTGTGCAGGCTCTGCCCTGATATTCTTCACTCTCTAAACCTTCAGGAGTCTCATCGGCTCTAAAGGGCTCAATCATTATTACTTTTGCCTTTCTTTGTATCCAAAAGAAAACTCATTTTTCTCCTTTCAAAACCTACTTCTCTTCCTAACTTTCCTAACCCCAGGAAGGATGGGGGAAGGGGATCAAAGGGATCTAAGCAAAACTCGAGGGAGGAGAGAGCAACGGGAAGCACCTGGTCTTGTCTCTTCTGATCTCCAGTCTCCGCCACCCCCACTTCTTTTTGTTTTCCATCTTCCTCTACCTTAAAGAGAGATGAACTTTCTCTACACTTTCGACAGCATCCGAGTCCCCACCCCAGCTTCTACATTTTTGCCCTTATGACTCCACTAAGGGGTTTCATTTCCATCATGAGCTGTTGCTGTCCTTTTATGCCTTTGGCTTTTCTGTCCCTCTCTTGCTTCACCTCCCATCCCATTCTATATTTCCTCTCTCCCTCACTGTCCTTCCTCCTCCTCTCCTCTTCTGGGTCTCTTTTCAACTTCTCTCCCTTCTTTGCTGCCCCTTCTCACCTCCTCTCTCCCCACTCTTTCTGCTCAGGCTCCTTTTGTCTTTCCCACTAGTTCTCATATGCAGGTGTGCGAAGCTCTCTCAGGCCACCACCTACAACTGCACAGAAGTCGCCTCATCCCCCTCTATCCTTACTGCTGACTGACTCCCTGAAACAATTCTACCAGCAGGCTTAATCTCTATAGATAATAATCATGTACCTGAGCTCATCACTCCACGATTAATATGAACTCCCATCCCTTCAATCCCTCTTTAACTCAGTGATTCTCAATTCCTTTGTTCAAACTCCATTCTTGGCTCTCTCCTCCCACTTATGATCCATTATTCCCCTCCCCCTCATTTGAATCCTCCCAAACCTCCCCCTCTAGAGCTACTCACCTTCTCCCCCCTCCATGTCCTGTGAAAATGCCTGCTCCACAGGAAACAAGCTAGACTTCATTTTTACATCTTTTCCTTTCCATCTCCTTGCCTCTTTTTGAACGGAGTTTGGTATCCTCTCTTGCCCCCTTCAAATGATTCTGGTTCCTGGTTTGACGGATGCTGTAGCCTAATCATACCCACCTGGCATGCATCTTCCCAACCCTCCACTTGAATTCTTGGAAGAAAATAACATTTCACGTCTTACAGGCTGCACCTACATTGGTAGAAGATTTGACCCAGCCACATACAGTATTCTCATCCTTCAGAGACTGGGAACTATATGGGGTCTTAGAGGTCGAGACCGACTGTTTATTTTATAGAAGAGGAGACAGAGGTCCAGAGGGGTCATAGGATCAAAAGGCTGGAAGAGACTCGAGAAAACCCTCATTTAAAAATGAGGAAACCAAGGCTCAGAGAAGGTGGAGAACTTGTCCAAGGTTCCACAGGTAGTAGGCAGTGTTTGAACGTTGGTCCTCCTGAGAGGAGCCGCCCAATCTGCTGGAAGCCAGAGACATCGGGAATTGTTCTGGGGAGTGAGGCATCGTGGCTTCCGTGTTCCTCTTCTTTCACTGACTTTCTTGGAAGGGCTCTTTTTTTTTTTTTAGTCAATAAACCATTTAAATCTTTTCACAATCTCACTCCAACTGCTTTATTACACATTACTCCCCTTTATGACTAGTTCAGTCAAACTGGCCTAATCATTCCTTACACATATCACTATCTCCCACCTCCATGTCTTTGCACAGGCTGTTTTCCTGCCAGCAGTGCACAGTGCCTACTATGATGGACTGATGGGAGTTCTTTATACCCATGGGCAGCTACAATACCAACTCAATCCCCACCCCTCAGCACAGTAAAGCATTCTTAAAAAAAAAAAAACCTCGTATTAGAATCAGCTTTGTTTAGAGACTTTTGTGAGGATTCACAACAGCTCTCCAGATACCTGCAAAAACGTCCCCTAGGGATTGGGAAACCAAGGTCCTAATCATGACTGCTCTTTCTCACCGTGTTTCCACCGAGACCCACCAAGCTCCATTTTAGGGGGAGCTACCACTTTTCAACAGTTCACTTCATCCTCAATATGCTTAAAATTAAGCCACTTATCTTAATTATCCTTAAATAGCATTTATTTAGTACTTTACAGAGGTAGACAGTATATAGTTTAATTATTAAATTAAATCATAGCCCCATAAAGTAAGTATTGGCCATCTCCAACCTACAGAAGGGGAGATGGAGAGGTCAGAATCTTTAACTTGACCAAAATATTAGAGAACATCACAGACAATTCAGGATTAGACTGGAGAGGAGTGACCGCCAGAAGTGACATGAGGTATGGTAGAAGGAACGTTTACTAACTGTGTTGGGTAAGTTGCTTCATCTTTCCCCAGGATTCAGTTTCCTCATCAGTGAAATGAGATTAGACTGGAAGGAGGAATTAATCAGGGGTGTGCTGGAACGGGCTTGTTCGGAGTTTAGTGTTGAACAGCTAAGAGCACACCACGGCCACTAAGGGCCGTTTCTGATTTAGTGCTGTGATCTTGAATGAAACTTTTCAGTGTGTCTCAGCCCACTGAGATAGGACTACCTTTTCTCTCCTGAGGTTAGCTTTCCTAGAATTGGGTCTGTTGATTAGACCACTTTCTTCCACCTGAGCAAATTTTCCCTTTCCTCATTCATGAGCTCAGTCAGTGCCCTTGCTTCTCATGGGAGGTATGTGGCTTCCCTCAGGAGAAATCTTGGAGCCCAGGCTGGAGGACTGCTTAGGATAGATTCCAGTGGGCATTCCTTTTTGGTAGGGCTTGAACTAGATTAAGCAATGTATTTACTAAGTGCCTACTATTCACCAGGCATACAGATACAATGAAATAATCCCTACCCGAAAGAAGTTTACATTCTAACGGGGAAGGCATCAATCACTACATTTGCGTTTGGATAACAAATATCCAAGTGTATGTGTGTATACAGATACATATTTACATTCACACACAAATTGAATAAATGTAAAGTGGCATCAGTTTGGGGAGGGGATCAGGAAAAGCCTCCTGTTGAAGTGGTGCCTAAGTTGTATCTTCAAAGAAGACTCTGAGACAGAGATAAGGAGAGGGTGAGTACCAGACAGGGGGGTGGCTAGCGCCGTAGCATTCTTCCAGCTTGAAAATTCTGTGATTCAATGATTCTGAATTCAATTTCCCCCATCACGTGAATCACGGTACGGGCTGTTTTGGTTTAACTGTTTTTCTTTGTTAAAAGAGGCTTCCATGCTGAAGGGTAAAGGTAAGGATGGGAAGGGAGGCACTTTTAGAAATGACTTATCTCCCAAGAACAGGTATGACTAAATATTTTTTTTTAATGAAATCATTTGATCACATCACTCCCCTAGAGTTCTCAGCCTCATTTCATCTGCCTCTTTGCCAGGTATCATTAGCTCTAGACAAACAACAGCTCTTTCCACACAGTACGTGTGCTAGTAAATATCTGTGACTCGGAATGAGTTTTGTACACGAGTTGGTGCACTTGGTGCAACCAGTTGTGTGTGCGGGGGAGGGTAAGGAGGTACCCAGATTACTTTTAAATTTAATTCACATTATTCATGTTTTCCTCCGTCATTTTCTTAAGCCTAGACAGTCAGGAAAACAATCAACCAAGCTCAGGTTTGTAGAGTTTGCCTATTTCTGAGGCATAAATGTTCATACTAAAAATTGAATGATGGGCTCCCAGGCTGGCCAACACACCCCGACTCTTCCCACAAACCTCCTTCCCCATTCATCTCTTATCACTTGGAACTAATATTTCTGCCAACTCGGAGTGCCTTCACTCTTCTCTGCCCAACCAAAATCCTACCCATTTCTCCAGGCCCAACTCATGCTCCCTAATCATCCCAGGATACAATTATCTTTCACCACTGACCTCCTACAACCCTGTGTTTAATAATAGCACATGCATTCATAAAAGCAGTTTAAGGTTTTCAAAGCACTTTATACATCATCTCTTTTGATTCTGGCGACAACTCTGAATTGGGAATGAATAGATGGGGAGGGGGAAAACTGAGGTTGAAGGGTTAAGGGACTTGACCAAGGTCATACAACCAGCCAGCATTTGATGTAGGATTTGAACTTGGGTCTTCCCAACTCCAAGTTTAGTATGCTATTCATTATGCCACCTAACTGCCCATTTCCTGAATCACAACTGGACAGGAAACCAGAAATCATCTAATGAAATCCCTTTCTTCCACTTAAGAGAAGACTGTGCTCCAGAGGAGCAGAGGGTCATGCTCAAGTCATGAGATTTCCCAGGCCAATGTTCTGTCTATACCATCCACTGTTGCTCATTTGTATAAACAACTCCAAAAGTGTTTGTTTCCCCTCTCATTCCACCTTCATACTTGGACTCCCGGAGGGCAGCTAGCCCAACTTAAAGCCCCATCGTGGCTAGCACACATTCTGCTCCTTGTAGGTGCTCAGTCAATCTACTTGAACTTGCATCAAAGTTATTCTTGTATTAACGGCAAACTTCCAAAACTGTGACCACCATGGGTTATTGCCCACAGGACGTCACTTGGCATCACAGAATAAATGCTAATAATGAACAAAACAGGCCATTTCCTGGCATTAAAATATACATGTATACAACTCATATTAAGATTCATCCCTGGGGCAGCTAGGTGGGGCAGTAAATAGAGCTCTGGCCTTTGAGTCAGGAGGACCCAAGTTCAAATCCAGCCTCAGACACTGGACACATTTACTAGCTGTGTGATTTTGAGCAAATCACTTACTCCCAATTTCCCCCCAAAAAGCAAAAAAAAAAGATTCATCTCTTGCTGTACCCCAAGTTGTGACATGCCCTGGGCAGCTACCTCTCCTGCCTCCTCTTAGAATCTGTCCTACTATAAGAATCTATCAGATAGATAAGTGGAGAGATCAGAAATTTAGCTAATCATACTCCCAAGTTCCCCAAAAGGAAAGGGGACTGGCTGAAAGGAGTCCCCTCCACATGGTGTAGTTGAAGGAACTAGAAAGGTTCCCTTGGACGAGGGAAGACTTAGGCAGGGCATGTCCTCAAGTATTTAAAGGGCTGTCATATGGAATATTGATCATTTATTTTGGCCCCTGTTGGAAGAACCAAGAACAAGGGGTAAGAATTTGAAGAGCCAAACTGAAGCTCGGGATCAGGGAAAATCTTCCTGGCACTTTGATGTTCCATAAGTGGAATGCACTGCTTGGAGTGGTGGTGAGCGGCCCCTTCATTGGAGGCTAGATAACCAGATTCTTTGTGGGGTATGGGTTGGACGAGGTGGCCACTGAGATCCTATCTTCCCAAGTAATTCTGATTCTGCAAGGGGTTCATTCCATCTCCTTTTGGATCTAAGCACTGTCTTCAGGCAGCCAACAGGATACATGTGAAGGCTCTGTAAGCAGTCTTATAAATTGTTGCTAAGTATTATGAAGAGTAAGTGTTTCGTTGAGGTGTGGGGAGCAGTACTAGACTTGGAGTCACAAGCCCTAGGTTCAAATCCCATTTCTGCTACTTTATATTCATTCAAGGTAGCACTGTGGATAGAACGTTGAATGTCAGGAAGACCTGAGTTCAAATGTGACCTTAGATACTAGCCAGGTGACCCTGGGCAAGTCATTTAACCTGTGTCTGTTTCCTTTTCTGTAAATTAAAGATAATAATAGCACCTACCTCCCAGGGTTTTTGTGAGAATAGAAGGATATCATATTTATGAAGCATTTTGCTAACCTTAATGCTCTAGATAAAGGCAAGTTATTATTATTGATGCAACTTTGAGCACATCATTTCCCCTTCTCTGGGCTCCTGTTTACTTATCTGCAAAACGAAGAGACTGAACTATCTTACCTCCAAAATCCCTCCAATTCTAGCTGGCCAATGTTCTGATCTTGAGAAGTAAACACTTTGTCAAAGACCCAAGTCATTACTGTATGGGAACCTTTGAAATCCCCTCAAAGCACCATATAAAGAGAGCATGGCTGTACAAAAGTATAAACACCCCTATTCAGTCTTGTAAAAGAAAGTGTTAAAAATGACAACTCTTTCTTTTGTCTGTGGGGTAATCATGTGATAATGTTCCATGGGTTTAAATAAAGTTGGGGAAGAACTTTAAATTTTGACTTTTCACGTGCCTTCTGATAAAGACAGATAAAGAAAAGTATTGTTTCCTTTCTACTGGGGAAATGAGAATCAGATATTTATTTGCCTTGTAGAGGCAAGAGCAGAAATTACCAGTGGTAAGGGTCCTTAGAGGCCATATAGTCTATATCCCTTAATTTACAAATGAGAAAAGGAGACCAAGAGAACTCAATCTACTTGCCCAAGGTCACAAAATTAGTAAATGACAAAGTTGGGCTTGGGTCTGGGGACTCTAAGTGCAAATTCACTGTCCTTTCCTCTGTAAAACACCATATTTCAAGGCCAAAGCTCCCAGTGTTGGAGATCTTGCTTTGTGCGTGAGGAACACTAAGTGAAACTGCGTTTCAAAAATCCATCCCTGTAGCTAAACATTTGTGCAGACAGTCTAAAGTAAAATAAACAGCTGGTTTAGTTCAATTATCTAGTCACATCAGAGGAAACTCTGTTGGTCGAGATTGCTCTAATCAGGGGTTCCTTAACCTGGGGTTAATCAGCACTCAGCACAGTGCCCACCTGGCTTTGAAGACAAGCTAAATGGCTTGCTGACAGACAGATTGGGGTCTCTGAACTTTACATTTGTTTTTTGATAACTATCCCAAAACAATTGGGTTCCTTCTGCAATTCTTTATATTTTATAATTTAAAAACATTCTGAGGAGCTGGAGCCTAGGTTTCATTAGATTGCCCAAGGGCTCTTAGCATAAAAAAAAAATTAAGGACCTCCCCCTCCAAATGATAAGGAATTATCCCAACTTTTCACTTCTTAAGTCGATTCCATTCCCTGTCGTCAAAAAAAAAAAAAAAAGTTTTTAAAAGTTCCAAAAGCAAGCCCAAGCTTGTGGGAAACAGGCCGGTAGTGGGGTGAGCACCTTTTGTCCACTCTTCACACCTCACTCCCTCTCAGCAACCCTCAACAAGCCTCCTTCCTTCCTCCCTCTCTCTCCTACCCCCACCAACTCCCAGGCTTCTTAGTCCAGTGATAGGGGCGACCCCAGCCTGTACCAAGCCCCAGTCTAGTCTTCTAGTCAAATTCGCTCCCAACCCAAAGAATCCTAGCAGCACCTGGGGCAGGGGATGGAAATCTACCGGAAAAAAGCAAAACCCATTTCCCAATTGAGCCGCCCCCACAATAGGAGAAAGGGCATTTATTACAAAAAAAAAAAAAAAAGTTGACTCCGAATTCCCCTCAACTCTCTTCCTTTCCCCCAATTCCTAATAGTTTATATATATATTTTCAAAGCAGCCCCTCTTTCCCTTCTTTATCTACGAACTTCTACCACACAAACTCCCCCAAATCAACTCGGAGCAGAAAGACGCTTACTCCAAAAGAGCAGGGGAAGCCTCCAGGGTGACAAACGAGCCTGAGCCGCGACCCCCCCGGGCTTGCCAGCTACCCCAGTCCCGCAGAAATCGGGTCACCCAGCCCCCAGTTCCAGGACCGGTGGCAGGCACTTACCCCAGGAAGTCCGCGCGCCAAAGTTACGGCTCTGTCTTCTCAGCGGCTCCCTAGCTGCCCTCCGACCCGGCCTCCACTACCTCAGCCCAGGCGTGGAGAGCGCGGACGTTTTGGGGGGGAAGCCGTGCTGGGGCTGCCCCAATCCCCAGATTCCGGCCGTCCCCGCTCAGCGTACGGCTCACCCGGAGTTCCCCCGAAGTCAGGCTGGGCTAAGCTCTTGGGGCTGCGGGCGGCTGCGGGTGACAAGCCAGGACCAGGTGGGTGGGGGTGTGAATATGACAGAGCTAGGAAGGAGAAAAGAGTGAGCGGGTGGGGCGGCCAGGCTGGCCCCTTCCCAGGGGCTTCCCTCGCAGCTCGGTGACTCTTATCTGTGACTCTCAGACCCGTTACCGAGAAGTCCCACCCTACCTGGGCAGAGCACTGACCTGGGCGCCCTGAGACCACAGCAGAGCTGCAGCATTTAGGCCCTGCCCTCAGAAAGCTTATGGTCTAGGGAGCGCTCAGGAAAAAAGACGGACAGAGGACACACGGAACAGGCTGGAATGCTCTCCTTCTTCACCTCTGCCTCTCTCAAAGACTCCCTATTTCCTTCTAGGCTCAGCCTTTCCAGGCCCCGCCCCCCAAGCTCTTAGTGCCCTCTTCACCAAAAGTTCGAACGTGTTCTGGTCGACTTCCCTCCGTCTCCTCTCGGGTTCAATGAAGTCTGCAATCACGTGCCCATTACCTCATTCGAACCTCAAACCCCTCAATTAGCACATTTTTCAGATGCTGGGGATTTCACTCAATAAGGTGAGAAGGTGTTAAGGTGTCCCCAGTCTTCTGAAATAATTTAACCCTAACCCTGAATTGGTGCCACTTTTAAATTTAGAAACAAAAGTGGGTTCAAATCCCATCGTGTGGCGTTGGGCAAGTCCCTGGGCCCCAGCTTCTTCATCTGTAAGGGGGGGTTGGGCTCTTAGGTCCCTACCAGTTCTAGGCCTGAGATCTTTTGACTTTAGGGGCTATGCTCTTACCTGGATTTGGTCAGAAGGACCCCAAGTGGAACCTGGCTTCAAATACCAAGTCCCTTACCCCAGCTCAGCTTCAGCTTTCTCATTTGTTCAATACAATCAAAATACTTGGCCCTTGTCTCTCAGTGGTATTAGGAGCTCAAAGGAGATGTGTAAAGCATTCTGTGCATTCTTAGTGCTGTAGAAATACAGTCTCTTATTAGGATGATGGTGATAATTAGGGAGGAAGAAACAGGGAGTCAGAGATTATGGGATTTTCCCATTCATCTGTTGATTATTTCCGCTTTATCCTTGGTTGGACACACTCCTATCCCCCATTAGGGTGAGCTCCTTGGGGACAAGGCTCCATTTGCTTTTCTGTGTATGTTCATCCATTAGAGCCTAGCACAGAATAAGTGTTTATTGACTGACTTACTAACTACCACCTGGGATTGTTGCCATGCTCAAATATGATAATATATGCCCTGTGGAATTTTAAAGCCTTTTGTAAAGTGGAGGCCCATTGCCTCAACCTAGCAAATATTGAAGCAAGGATTGTCAACTCAGGTCTTGCCTAACTCCAACTCCCTGCTAGAACTCCAGACTTGAACTCAAGGTGTTGAAGAGCTGTGTGACCTTGTCAAATTCTCTTAACCTGTTTCCCCCTCTGTAAAATGGAAACAATAATAGCCCCTCCCTCCCAGGGCTGACGATGAGCCAATGAGATCATGTATACAAGCCCTTTGTAAATGGCTTCTAATTAGTGTTGTTCCACTGACACCCATTTCCTTTCCCTCATACTTCAGAATGCCCTTAAGTTAAAATATTAGTTTCTGGGTGATCAGGTGAGACAAGGCAATTCCATTATCTAAAGGCGAAGCTTCATTAACCCAGTCTTCACTAATTCAGAAATTGAAAACATTCTGAAGAGAAGCCGGGTTGGTTTACTTTTGTTCTTGGTGAAAAAAAAAAAAAACAACTTTGCTAAGCAAATTGAAAGTGTGAGATTGTAAGCATGATAGCAGTGTCCTGAAGTTGTATAGAATTGAGTTGACTCAAGCCCTTCGCCTACCACAACTTGTGAAGTAGGCAAGCAGGCAGTGGAAGTGGAAATGCTCCCATCTTGCAGTGAGTGAGGTATTAAGAGGCTCTTCTGGCTTGGGATTTAGCCATGGCACACTTGAACTCAGGTTCACAGCTAACTTACTTCTTATACTCACAGGTGTGCAGGAGCCAGCTGAAACCTGCTTGTGAGAGCCAAATGTTAACATTTCATTGTGAGTATTCATCCTTAGAAAGCGTCAGAGGCTACAAATTGGGGCTACTATTTTATTTTAATTTTTTTGTATTGACGTTCCATCAAAACTGCTCTCTCCAAAGCTACTAATGATCTGTTAGCAAATCCAGTGATCTTTTCTCATCCTCACTCTCATATTCATTTGGAATATTGGTCTATAGATTTCTTTCTCCTTGACTTAAGTATCAAAGTCATATTTATATCATAGAAAAAATTTGGATCTCTTCTTTAATTATTTTTCCAAAATAATGTAATATTGGAATTAAATATTCTTTGAATGTTGGATCTAATTCATTTGTAAATCCATGTGGTTCTGAGTTTTTGGTGGATAGAGTTATTTATAGCTTGCTCAATTTCTTTTTTTTTGTAATAAATTTTATTTGTTTCTTGTTTACATCATTCATTTTCATGAGATTTTTGAATTACAAATTTTCTCTCCATCTTTCCCCTACCCCAACCCCAAAACAACCATTCCACTGTACAGCCCCTCCCCTGGTCTGCTCTCTAACTTTCTGGTAGGGCAGGAAGGGTCTCCCTACCCCAGCCCCTGTATATCTTAATTCCTAGTTGCAGGTATTGCAGAACTTTAAATTCTAGATTCTTTTGATTCCTCCCTTGTTACCCACTCCCGCTGGAAAGACAACCAATTTGATACAGGCTGTGTAGGTGTGATTATACAGGACATCTTCATAGTGGACATATTGTGAAAGTGATCCTATGTCCCTCCTT
>CM053593.1:8449034-8519075 GCA_028646575.1 Pseudocheirus occidentalis | reverse complement strand
TCTTCTCCCCTCCCTTTTTATCCAGAAGGTGCAACCGGTACCTGGATATCAAGGACACTGAGTGTGTCAAAACTCTCAGCGATTCACCTGGGTCCCTTTTTTTGCCTCCACTAGAGGGAGCATTGAAACCAAGCATGGCCTTTTTTCTAAGTGGAATGAGTGGGTGAGTGTGAGTTAGTTGGATTCCATAATAGGTAGGAGTTTGTTCTTGGGAGGGAGGGGTTATCTGGAACGATGATGATGATGATAATTGCTGTTTGTATAACTCTTGGAGTGCTATAAAGCATCCATTTCCCAGCAGCCCTGGGAGATAAGGAGAGTAAGTCTTATAATCTCCATTTAACATATGAGAAAGCTGAGTGAGGTTCAAAGAACTTAGATCATGCCCTGTTATGCCATTAGTATATGATGGAGCTAGAACTCAAACCCAGGTCTTTGGACTCCAGGACCAAGATGGGGCACAGACCTGTTTCTGATTTGGAGGCTCTTTTCTATGCTAGAACATTCTGATGGTTGCACCCTCTCTGCTAAGACTGTTACAAGGGGAAAATGAATTAATACCAGTACCTGTGACATAGGAGAATGGGCACAGAACCTGGAGTCCAATTCTCAGTCTGCTACTGCCTAACTGTGTGGCCTTGGACAAAATTTTTCCTTCAACTTTAATTTTTTCAATTACAAAAGGAGGGATTGGACTAGGTGGCCTCTGAGATCCATGGTGGCTGAATCCTGTGGTCCACAGACCAGTCATGGTGGCCGTAATTTACTTCAGACTAAGTCTGGTCCAAGACCACAGAACTTGTGGATGAGAAGTTCTGAGTCCCAGCTTGGTTCCTATCTGTTAGTGTGACTGGTACTGATTAGCTGTGTGACTTGGAGTCTCCATTTACTCATGATGGATGGGTGATGGAAGGATGGATGGATGAAAAGGGGAAAAAACATTTATGAAGTATGTCAGTGCCAGCTGCCAGAGACACAAATAGAAAAGTGAAACTGGCCTTGTTCCCAAGGAGCTCACGTTGGTAAAGAGCTCAGCTGTAGGACAGATGGAAATTATTATTAGTGCAAACTTTAGTCAACTATAAAGTACTTTATAAACATGAATTACTATGATTAACTCAGGTCCCTGCATCTTGGGGAAAAGGGATTCTTGGGTCAGGGCCCCATAGCTGATGCCTGTTTCAAGTCAGAAATCCCAGAATATCAGAGGTAGATGGGGCTCTTGGGGACCATATTGGTTCCACTGTACTTGAAGGCAAGTCCCTTGTGAGAAGTTGGGATCCTAGGTGGAGCTGGAGAGAACCTGCCTAAGCCCATTCCCCCCTTCATTTTACCCTGTAGCAGGCTGGCATTCATTGAGTCTAAGATTCTCAGTCTAGAGCCCGAGAGCTTTCCACCATCCCTAAGAAGTGACTTCTCCAGCCTCTGCCTAAAGCCCCCAGGGAGGGAACCCCCATCTCCTGAGCCAGTCCATGGTGATTTTTGGACAGCTCCAGTGGTAAGGAAATTTTCCACAATATTCAGCCCAAATCTGCCTCTGTAAATGTCACAATCCCTCATTCTGCCCTTTGTCCCTACAGTCAGAAAGACCCGACTTAAAATGTGACCTTAGGCACTAACTGGGTGATCCTGGGCATGTCACTTCACCCCATTTACCTCAGTTTCCTCAGCTGTAAAATGAGCTTGAGAAGGAAATAGGAAACTGCTCCAGTATCTCTGCCAAGAAAACCCCAAAAGGGGTCACGGAGAGTCAGATGAACAGACTGCAGTTCAGTTCTGCACTGAACAACGATAGAAAATCCCTTTTGCCCAGGACAGCTTTTCAGATATTGGGAGGTTTCTTCTCTCGTCTGTCCCCAGGCTTCTCAGATCCAGACCAAGGATCCCCACTTGGGGGATCTTAGGTCTGATTTAGATGTACATCCTATAGTGGAAATTTCCGTGTGAGCAAGAGGGCAGGAGGGCCTTTCCTGGTTCTATTTGCCGTTCTAGGCTTCGCCTTCCCTGACTAGGTGAAGGCCAGCTGGGCTCCTGCAACACGGCGCCCATGCGCACTCACTCCTTCCCCTCACCTGGGTGCCAGAAGCATGGAAGAAAATGAATCTGATACACTCCTCTGTTTTTGTACCCTTTTGTTTTTTTAAACCAAGCTAATGCTGCCACTGAGAGCAGCGGGTGAGTCCCCAGCCAACTGCACACCTGTCCTCTTCCTAGCCCGTGACAGGCCTTGGTTTCATGAATCCTGTAGGGCAAGCTCGGCCTGTCTTCCAGCTTGGACAGGGGCAGATGGCAGGTAAGATAATAACCTTCATCCCAGCGCTTGAACTTGACTTTAACAAGAGCTCAACACTACCGATTGCTTTCACTGCCTGTCTCCTCCCACCTTTCCCTCTGAAATTCTACTCAAAAAGAGGGTTATGAAAGTAATTTTGCAAGTACCAGAGCCCCAGTTCATCACCACCATTGGGAAACTTCATTGATCTATGAGGTCAATGTTCTCTTTTATTGAGCCATTGACTGTCCCAGGGCTACCCAGCAGTCACTGGAAATGTTTGTGTGAATCTGGGTTGCCCAATGGCTTTGCCCTTCAGCAGTCCTGATTGCTTTTGGGTCAGGGTTGCTTCTGTTGAGGTTATTGGCTTGTTTAGAGAGTGGAGACTGTTTAGACAGTAAGCATTCATTAAATGCTCACTAGAAATGGGAGATGTGCCGAATTAGTGCCCGCTGCGCTCCAAATGTTCACATGGACTATTTGTGCCCGACCTGGGGTAGAGGCTTCCAGCTCACTTCAGTCTGCTTAGCCACAGTTGGTCATGCTGCGGACCCGACGTGCTTGTGCCATTTTTGTCCTTTTTGAGCCTGAAGGACAACAACCACTTGTATGCCTGGTGCCGGGCACTCAAACACAAATATTAGAACTTCCATTCACCTGAAATGACGTACGTCTGTTTAGACTTTCTTTCCCTTCCAGGTTTGGTAACTATTTCGCTTTAGGCCAGAGAAAGAAGGTTTTTCTATGACTCTTGAGGGAAGTCTTACTCCAGGACTGGGGGGTAGGAGTAGGGTGGTGCCAGGGGGGCAGGGAGTCTCAGCAGCCCCAGCTCAAGGAGTTACCAGGGAGGCATCGATGAGGAAGGGGAGGAAAGCAGCTGAATGGGAATGACCAGAGTGCTCACTGGCTTTCCTTCAGCCTCAATTCATTCAAATGGTGAGCGCTTTCTTTAATTCTCCAAACAGATACCCAACAACCACATTATTCTTTTAAAATAATGCTGTACTAGTCACTGACATTTCTAACAGATAGAATTTGAATCTTGTCTCATACCAGCTGTGTGACCCTGAGAAAGTCACGCTCTGCACCTCAGTTTCCTTATCTGTCAGATAAGGACACTGAGAGAATCTGCCTCATGGGGTTGTTATGAGGGTTGAATCAGAAGGTCTGTATGAGGCACATTGCACATGGAAAAGTGTCTCTGGACTTTAAGGTTTGCAAAGCGCTTTGTATGTGTATTTGTAACCTCATTTGAACCATGTGGTGTCTTGGTGCATCAAGGATCTGAAACTGTAAAACCTAAAACCTTATAAAGATGTGTTTGGCCCAGAAAGGTTTGCCATGTTGCCTGGGGTCACAGTCTGCTAGGAGTGATGGTGGTAGTAGGGATTCTAATACAGGTCTTCCTGATGCCAAGGCTAGCCTTCTTATGTTCTATAACATAATGTCTAATGTTAGACCAAAGCTGGTAGTGACAAGGGATGTGTCAGGGTGTTGTTGGGGGCTGGAGGTAGAGAGTGGGGCCCAGGAAGTAGATTGTGAGAATTGGACTGGAAAAGAAGAGGTGTAAGCAGCCACGTAACAGTTGGACTGAAAATCCAAACATTCAATGCTCTTGGCTCTGAGGAATTTTGTAAGAAAATGTGATATGGTGGAAGAGGGACATCTGTCTTTTGCTAGATACAGCTGGGAAGAGAGAAGGGGCTCCTTAGAGGAGAGATGTCTTTCCCTGCTGGATAACCTATTACTTAGAAACCTTCAGAAAAGGGACTGAGATGCCCAACAGGATGTCTCAAATCCTCAAGCCAAGGAGTAGGATGGAGGAGAGCAGGTGATATTGGGACAAGGGTGCATTGTATTTAATTCTTCAAGAGTGAGGGGCAACTTGTAGACAACTGGTGTGTAACCCCAAGACCCCCCATGAAATGACAAAAGACCGTCTGGCATGTTGAGTATAACCTTGAGGGAGATTTGGGGAGAGAACTTCCCAGGATAAGAAGCTGTGGGTGGGCTCCAATCTGTCCTGGTACATGAAATATCTCCATTGGTGAGATCATTGATCCATCCAAGTATGGTGGCAAACGTTGTTCAGTGAAGCGCAGCTCCCAGTCTGTCCAGCTGCCAGGCTGAGAACGTCTTTACTTATTAAAGTAAATCTCATTTACTGTTTCTTTGTTGTGGTGTTCATTCCTCTCTCTGAACGTAAGCTCCTTAAAAGTGTGGACTGTTTTCAGCATGGTTTGGGGAGCATGGGTACTTAATAAGTGCTTTGAGCTTGATCTTGTCTAAGAGTAAACAGGAATCTGGTTTGTTTTGTTGTAGAACGTGAGTATGTCAGAAGCAAGGGGAGACATCCTCAGGTACCAGGTGACTGTCATGGAGAAGATCGGGAACAACTCAGTCATGAGCTGTTCAAACTACTACAAACAAACGACCCTGACGGACTTTACCGAGCACGCTCACTTTGCCGTGGTTGTGCCCCAGAAAGACTACGCTGTGACCGTCTCTGCAAATAACTCAGGAAACACCTCTTCGTCTTGCACCTTTATCCCCCGTCAGCCCCCAAAAGGTAGGGCCAACCTTTGGTTAACTCTCACTTGCAGGATTTTCCCACCCAGGAAAGCCAGCGGCTCACTTCTTGGTCACTGGGCAGTGGAGCCCTCCCTGCCCTTGGGCTCACACCCCATCACAGCCCATTCTGTTCAAATGCAGTTCTCTCTAATGAAAAGATAACCCAGTTCTACTGGGATAACAAACCTTTAGACTCGGATGAGGCCAGAATATGGGCTCGAGCCCAGGAATGCCTGGATATGCAGGATTCTCTTATTATGTATGTATGTGCACACATCTTTTGAAGTGCATATGTGCACAGCTATACAAAATAGCCAGCATTTATTTAGAGTTTTAAGATTTGTGAAGCGTCTTACAGACTTTAGCTCTTCACAACAGTCTTGGGAATGGTTAGGTACTATTATCACCATTTTACAGATGAGTAAACTGAGGCAGACAGCGATTAAGTGGCTTGACCAGGGTCTCACAACTAGCAAATGTCTGAGGCAGGATTTGAACTCAGATCATCCTGACTCCAAGCTCTGTACTTTATTCACTTCAATGACAGAGGAGTTTATGAAGCTATATTTATGGGAACACAAATGGAAGTACAACAGAACGGTAGGCAGAGTTTTCAGAACAGGAGGGTATGGTCTGCTGAAGGTCACAGGGCTAGTCAGTGGAAGAGCTGGAATGAGGACCAGGGCTCTTCTTACAAACAAGAAGGCTGGTTGTAGTTTGTGAATGTATGGGGGATGGGTGGAGCAGGGCAGGGCTGGTGGCTGAGGCTGAGAACAGCCTGAAAACATCCCAGGGAGAAGGCAAGTTGTAGGCAGAATTTCATAGGAGGAAAACGTGCAGAGAGAGGACAGGTGGGGTTAATGGCCTGGCTGTTGAGTCCAAAGGGAAAGTCACATGTGTGGGACTGGGCAGAGGGGTGGTAGTGGTAATTGAGGGCACTCAGATGGATGTGGGAACAGGGCAGAGACAGCTGATATCAGCCTCTGACTGGAGCTTGAGAGTAAACGAATACTTAACGAAAGCTTCCTGTTCATCCACTCAACACTGATTAACCACCTCCTTTGTATAATAATGTATACACATATAACACTTTATAGTAAAATATATAAATTATAAGATATACTCTATGAAAATTGTATATATTTATATTATATAATAAATATAAGCTGCATAATGTATTCTATAAAAGACATATAATGTGTATAATACATTATAATATATTACAGTATATTGCATTACATAAAATTATCGATGTTATTATAATAGATATATGTGTAATGTATTCTGTAATATAGACATGATGTGTATAATATATCATATCACATATAATATATAATGTATTTTATAATAGACATATAGATATATGTAATATATTACACCACAATCTCTTATATATAATTATCAATATAATAATATATATATAATACATATCTCTGATCTCAATAAACTTATAATCTAACAGAGGAGACAAGGACCAAAAGGGTAACAAGTTTGGAACTGGAACCAGTCAATGAAGAAAACATGTATTAAGCATTTTCTCCATGCCCAGTACTGTCTTATGTACCTAGGACACCAAGGAAGGCAGACGGGAAGGAGAAGAAAGAAAAATCCTGCCCTCAGTGAAACAAGTACTAGAAGGGACCGAGGTCACCAAATCCCTCCTTTTATGAATGAGAAAACAGGGGCTTTGAGAGGCCTTACAGGTAGGGAGGGAGAGGTGGGATTTGAACCCAGGTCTTCTGGCTGCCCACCCGGTGCTTTGTCCATGGAGCTGGTCACACAAGGACAGAATCCTGGCTGGCCCCAGTGGTCTGAGTCCCATCCCTACCTGTGGAACCCTGCTCACATTGGTGGCTCTCTCCTAGGCCCACTTTCCTCTGGACTGGACCCTTTTAGGGCTCCTTCCTATTATGAGTTTGACTCTAGGATGGTTTGACAGTATAGATGTAACCCAACACCCAGTCTGGCCCAAGTGCCCAGGAGGAAGCAGAGTGAGCTCATGGAGGGTGTCAGAGCAGGGTGATGGTGGAAGAGGCAGAGTCCAGCTTGGAGCCACACACGATGGCAGGTGCCATGGGCCCCGGGAGCCTAGGAACGGTCTCCAGTTTGGCCGGAGTAGGCCAGCCTTGTGAATGCTGTCTGGGAGGCCTCTTACTTAGGAAAACCTGGGTTCAAGCTCAGATTGGGGCACACGCCCAGCTAGGTGATGCTGTAACACACTCAGGGACTTTCCAGATTGCAGCTGAGGTGCTAAGCTGTATTATGAAGAGGATTTCCTGATTGTGGAGTGCCCTGTGTCAATGCCTTTTCTTCCTAACTGTTAAGTAAACTAAGCTGGGAAAGCATTATGGCCTCCCCTTTACACTTAAGGAAACTGAGGCCCTGAGATATGAACTAACCTGCTGGGAAAGCGGCAGAGCCAGGATTTGAACCCAGGCCTCATACTTAGAGACATGGAGACTAACTGAATGGGGGGAGGGAGAATGAGCAGGTCCTAGATAGGTTCTATATAGAAAGAAGGGTTCTAGAAACAGATTTAAAAAGAAAAATTAAAGCCAAAAAAAAAACCACCCTTGAGAACAATGAAAAAAAAATAGCCTGGAAAGAGGCCCCTGTGGAGGGGACGGGGAGGGATCCAGGAGTCTGGGGCTGGAATCACTGAGACGAGGGGCTAGGGCGAGGAACGTTCTGGAGGAGGGTTGGCAGGACACGTGAAGAAGGGACGCGTGATGGATGAGTTTGAGGAAGGACCCAGCCTGGGAGGAGGCACCATGGAGAGTTACAGCATCTGGTGGCTCAGGACCTGGGTTCGAATCTCACCCCCTACTGCCCGTCTGACTTTGGGCAAGGCTGGACCTCAGTTTGTGCATCTGTGAAACGGTGCATTGTCCTGAACCCATCCTCCTCCTCCTTGTCCTCTGGAGGAGAAAGATGGAACCTGATCGTGGTGTGTGGAGGTGTCTAAGCTAGAAGTGACTCCCCCCGGCAGCGAGGCGCCAGGGGCACCAGGCCTTCCAGAAGAGAGGACAACGAGACACGAAGAGCATGAAGAACGGTGACCCAAAAGCACCTAACGAAGGCTTCCCTGCCCCCCAACCACCTGCTCAGTCGGCTCTCAGATCTGGAGCTTCCAAGGGGCTGGGGGCCATCAGTCCCAACCCCCCATTTCACAGATGAGGAGACTGAGGCGTGGTGAAGTCAGGAGACTTGTCTAGAGTCACAAAGCTGCCGGGTGAGGCAGAATTTGAACCCAGACCCTTCTCACTCCAAGTCCAGCGTTCTTCTCACTACACTGTGCCATCCTCCATAAACAGATGCAAAGTGAACCAGGGTCGTGGAACAATACACACCCCGACTGAAGCTTTGTCAGTGCAGAGAGTCACCGTGAAAAGATGGAAACTGGATGTTGTGAGGTCACTACAGGCAGGCCTGGCCCCTCACGAGGTGCTGGGGGCTGAGGTGGCTCCTCCCCACTTTCTGTCTGCATGATCGTGTCTTTCAGCATGCCGGCTGGTTTTGCTGAACAGTCTTTTTTCTTCTCTCTTAGTCAATAAACATGTGTTAAGCACCTACTGTGTGCAGGTCACTGTGCCAAGGACCGGGGATGCCAAGAAATTGAGGGCTGTCTCAGCTTGCAGGCAATCATAGCATTGCTGGGGAGACGACACAGAAACATCCATGTATGGACCAGCCAGGCTACAAGGGAAGGGATGAGCACCATGGGGTGTGGGGAAGGCTGGTGGAAGGTGGGATTCTAGCTGAGGATTGTGAGGAAGGGGTCCTGGAGAGGGCGTTGGAGGCACTGTTGAAGCAAGAGCCTCCTTCTTAGAAAAGAGGAGAGACTGGGGTCTCGGGATATGGAGCGTGTTTCTGCCAGAGGTTGCAATGGAAGCTGTGTGTGCACTGTGGATGGGCTCCATGCTGCAAAGGGCATGGCCCAGAGCTCAGAAGGTTCTTCATTAAGAGACCCAGAGAAAGGGGCGGCTAGGTGGCGCAGTGAATAGAGCACCGGACCTGGAGTCAGGAGTACCTGAGTTCAAATCCGACCTCAGACACTTAACACAAAAAACTAGCTGTGTGACCTTGGGCAAGTCACTTAACCCCAACTGCCCTCCAAAAAAAAAAAAAGCAAAAAAAAAAGAGACCCAGAGAAGAAGGAGCTGAAAAATGGGAGGATGGAGAGGGGAGGGTGGTCAGCAATGTCAAAGGCCTTGGGAGATGGCAGATTTCAGTTCCGTGTCAAGAAATGCTTTCTCATTAGGACTTCAGTGTCTCAGTGTGGCACAGGTGATCTCAGGAGAAGGGGGCTTTCCCTCCTTGAAAGTCTTCAAGCCCAGCCAAACACTACCTTGCCAGGGATGGAATGGCAGGAATTCCTTATTAGGTGGAGGCCAATCTAGACCAGAGATGGGGAACCTGTGGCCTCGAGGCCACGTGGGGCCCCCTGGGTCCTCAAGCAGGGTCCTTTGACTGAATCCAAACTTCACTCCTGTTAAGCAGCCGCCTCCGAGGGCCCTTCTGCCTCAGAGATGCTGGGATTCTGACTCAACATTCTCACCTGGCTTGGCTGGAATGACTTACTCTTACCAATTGCTTCAGTCTCTCTGTGTTTTTTCCTTTATAAAGCTCCTCAGAACGTCTTGGCTAAACCTCAGGGGACAGATGGCATCAGAGTGACCTGGGAGCCTCCTGGTGAAGCCACCACCTCGGTCAAGGAATATTTGGTGGAATGGAGAGAACTGAGCACAGGCAGCAGCGTGTCCTTTCCTGTCAACTGGCACCGGCTTCCCTCCCTCAACACGTCAACTGTGATAGCAGGTAAGGAACCCGTCAGCCCCCTCTACAGCGTCCAGTTATACTGCCCTGAAAGCAAGTTATAGAAGTTGTGCTCACTGGGTACAGATTTTGCTGAATATATATTATATTAATACATTAATATATAATTAATATATGCTATATAGTAACATAATATTTACATAATATGTAAACACACATATTATATATACTATTCTATAGTATATATTTATAGATATAAATACCTACACGCATACACATACATATACACAGGCAATATAACACATGTATGTGTATAGATATATATGTATTACACATATATATGATATTCCCTATATACAAAATAATTGTAATAGAGCAGCTAGGTGGTTCAGGGGATAGAATGTTGGGCCTAGTGGCAGGAAGACTTATCTTCCTGAGTTCAAATCTGGCCTCAGACACTTACTAGCTGTGTGACCCTGGGCAAGTCACTTCACCCTGCTTACCTCAGTCTCCTCATCTGTAAAATGAGCTGGAGAAGGGAATGGCAAACATCTCCAGTGTCTCTGCCAGGAAGACCCCACAGACAGCATTGGTGTGCACTGGTCCATGAGGTCACGAAGAGTCAGACATAATTGAAACAAATAATCCTATAAAAAGTCCAAAGGGAAAGTCCAGCATATGGTAGGTCCCCCGATACCTGTTTGCAAATTCTGTGTCTTGCTTGTATCAAGCTCTGGAATGTTTGTAAGGGAGACCCAAAGCCACCCAGAAGAGTTCAGCCTGCCAACTCCCATGGGAAAGACAGGCGAGCAGTTGGACGGAGGATGCCATTGTCCAGTCTGTGAAGAGCTGGCTGCTCTGTGCATTGAGTTGTTCGACTGGCACATGTGTTTTGGATAGACCCTGATGATGGACAATTGGCCGAGCCCAGAATCAAGCAGGAAGAAGGATGCCCTCTGGAGAAAGGGCATTGCTTTCAGTAACCAAGAGATGCTTTCTAGAGAAAATGACGTATTTTTTTCCCACACCGATCTTCTTCCAGGCATCTCTCAGAGTGGGTGCTACTCAGCACTGGTTGAGGGAGTTTTCTTATTACACGAATGAAATCACATCTTAAGTCCAATCCAAAAAAGAGCCAGAAAGCCAGTAAGAGGGACAGTCAGGTGGCAGACACTGCTGCACTTGAGTTCAAATTCTGCCTGAGACACTGGCTGTGGTGGCTACTCTGTGCCTCGGTGTCTTCATGTGGGGATCACAGTATCTCCCTTGCAGGGGAGATAACATTTGTACAGCACTGAGAGGAGTCGTGCAAATGTTAGCTAGCGTTATTACTTAAGTGCCTGAGTCTTGAGAGTATTGCCTGGGGCCACCGTGACCATAAGCCAGGAGTCATTTCTCTGCCTCAGTGGGCAGTCTCCACACCTAGAGGTCCTTACACAGATGGAATCGCAGGATCATAAGGTCAGAGATTCAGAGCTGGGAAGGATCCCAGAAATCATCAGGTACGAATGTGCCTATTTTAGAGGAGGAAACGGAGGGTAAATTGTGCGCCATATCACGCAGCTGCTGAGTGTCTGAGGAGTGATCTGAACCCAGGTCTTTCAGACCAGTGCTATCAAACTCACACAAAAAGGGATTCCTGCAGGCTGGTGAATTGATTCAGAAAACCACAAATTAACATTATCTGTGTTGCGTGGTCTTTTTATTAATTTTGTTAAACGTTTCCCAATTGCATTTTAATCTGGTTTAGAGGCACTGGAAGTCTGAGTTTGACGCCTCTGTTCCCAACCCCTCTCCACTGTACAAGCTGCCTTCTCACAAGGCCAGGCTTAGCCCTGGATATCAAACACATGCTTCCAGGGATCACTGCCATCTCTGAAGAATAAGAAGTCATGGGCAACTAAGGGGCCAGGGGAAGAGACCCGTGGCAGGTGTCAATTGGAGGCTTACACATGTAGCATATTGCCACTGTAGGCTCAGAGTAAACAGCACAAATGATTTCCATTCTGGAGATGGAAAAGAAGGTGAGTCGGTCGTACTTTGAGGGATAATTTTGCTGCTACACCACAGATGGAGCCTGCTACCTAATTATCCCTCTTACTGACTTTCTGGTTCTCTTTTGGCTTGGGCCTGTGATGTGATTTCGTTAGTGAAATAAGAAAATTCCCTCTACCAATGCTGAGTAGCACCCATTCGGCAACACAGTCTTGGAGATGCCTGGAAGAAGATCGGTGTGGGGGAGAAAATACAGGAGTCATTGTCATTTCCTAGCAGATGGTCGTCAGCGTATGGAGAACTTCCTCAGTGAGACAAACAGGAGGGCATGGACAGAGGTCATGCAGGATGGGAAGACACAATTTGGTTGTGATTGGTTCCATTGGAGGGAACAGCCGCATCAGGGAAATTGTGGCTCCAGGGAAGTGACGTAGTGTCCTTCATACATGCCCTCCTGTTAGATTCAGCCCATCTTCCCAGTCCCTCACAATCTTGCTGACTTGGCCATTGGAGGGGTCCCAGTGACCTCTGATGAGCAGTTTTAGAAGGTTGGCAGGTGTGGGAGCTAGGATTCATGAGATTAAAGATGATGATGGGATGGCCAGGTGGTTCAGTGAATAGAGCACCGGCCATGGAGTCAGGAGGACCTGAGTTTGAATTTAGCCTCAGACACTTAACACAAAAAAACTAGCTGTGTGACCTTGGGCAAGTCATTTAACTCCAACTGCCCTGCCTTCCCCTCTCAAAAAAAAAAAAGATGACAATGGTGGAGGGGGCATTGTGGTATGGTACCATAGTGGACAGACAGTTAGCCTACAGTCAGGAAGAGCTGAGTTCAAATCCTCTTTCCAACACAAATTCTGCCTTTGACGCTTATTAGCTGAGTGAGAAGTAATTTTCTGTTGGATGTTCCTGAATCCTCATTAATGTCATTTCCACTGATAAAATTGGGCTGGTTTCTAACATTGAGCCACTGGACAGGGCCTCAGACTTTGGTGGAGAGAGCTTTCCTTTATGGGTTTTCAGAATCCTATGGCTGCAGCTCACATGGTGATAGCTGCCCAGGGTGGGTGGATATTTAAACGAAGATTCTCCATCTTCAGGCCTCCTCCTCTCACCATTCATTCCCCCAGGAGGCTTTTCTCTTGGCTCATCATCATCAGAGCCAGACTCCTCAGGTTTAGGAATGCCAAATAAAAAACCACCCACATAATCCATTGACTCGGGTTTTGACCTAGACTCTCTCTTGAGTCCGTGCCAGAGTAAGGGTACCATAGAGTTAGCTCTGGAAGGGGATGGAGAAGATGTCCAGTGCAGTCCTCTCATTTTACAGAGTTGAGGGTACTGAGTCTCGGAGATTTGAGGGAGGTGCCCATTGCCAGATCAGGACTGTCCACCCACAAGGAGGAGTCCACACAAGGTCACGCCATCCCTTCAAACATCTCACCAGACTCCTTCAGACTCAGGCCAGGCGAGGTCTCCCTTAAACCTGTAATTAAGATCGCCAAACCTCAGTCAGGTGCTGCTCATTGGTGCATTGGTTTGTGCCCTGGATGGAACGCCCAAAGCCCCAGGTGGTGCCCTGCTTCGTTCCCACGTGGGGGGCTCAAAACAAAAAGTGGTTCAGGAGCTCACCTATGGGAGGGCAGCACAAATATGACTCTGCTCTTGCCCTATGAGTTTCTGAATCAACTTGGGGGTAGTAGAGGGGCACTCTCCATTGTTGGAAGTTAATTATGACTCTTCCCATACTTCGCTTGACCAAGGTAAACTTGGTACGATCCCTGTGGTCAATACTCCAACAAAGGCACCCAGGATTACCCACCCAGGATTATTTTTTTTTACAGGGAGTCTTCTCATGGTTGCTCCCAATATCAGTAGTTCTGGCTCTGGACACCTGCTGCCTCCTTAATAGAATTTCTTGGCTAACATTAGGTTGTCTTCCAAAGCCACATCTCTGTCCCTGTCCCTCTCCCTGTCCCTCTCCTTCTCCCTCTCCCCTCCTTTTCCCTCTTCCCCCCCACCTCTCCCTCCCTTCCTACCTCTCCTTCCCTTCCTTCTCACTATCACTCCCCCTTTCTTCCCTCTCTCTCCTCTCTCTTTCCCTATCTTTTCCTCTTTCCCTGTTCTTTTTTTCACTCTCTCTATCCCCTCTTCTCTCTTTTTCTCACACATGCACAAATGTGAGCACACACACACCCTCTCTGGTAACTTACTATTTAAAGCCTGGGTGTTCCATCCAAAAAGAAAGTGGTCATTCCAACAGATTTGCCAAGTATTCAGCTGCCACCCCAGGCAGGGCCCTCATCCAATTATTAGACGATTGCCATGATCTCTTAATTGGTGGCTCCACCTCAAATCTCTCCTCTCTCCAGTCCAACCTCCTCTTAGCTGCCAAAGAGATCGCCCTAAAGTCTAGGTCTGGCTCAGTAAACACCAGCAGTTCCTGATGTTCTCCAGGGTCCAATATAACATTTTTCTGTTTGGCATCAAAGGCTCTTCATAACTCGGTCCTTTCCTGCCTTCGCAGAATTCCTACACTGTGCCCTCTTCCAAGCACTCCCTGCCCCCGGTCCCCTTGCTGTCGAACATCCACAACACACCATGCTTGTGTGCTGGCTCTTCCCGAGTCTGGAATGCTCTCCCTCCTTACGTCTGCCTCCTGGCTTCTTTCATAAAATCCTACCTTCTGTAGGAGACCTTTCCCAGTCCCCGAGATGCTAGTGCCATCTGAGATGCCCAAAGTTGTGTGTGCATTAACTCCCTTATTAAAATGGGATCTCCTTGAGAACAGAGGACTGGTTCTGCCTTCCTATATCTCTCTAATACTTAGCGCAGTGCTTGGCACATAGCATTAATAAAAATCGCTAGCATTTATATAACACTTTAAGGCCTACAAAACACTTTACAAATTATGTCATATGGTCGCAACAACCCTGGGAAAGAGGAACTATTATTATCTACAGGTGGGGAAACCGAGGCAGATATGGGTAAGAGATTTGCCCAGGGTCACACAACTAGCAAGTTTCTGAGGCTGGATTTGAACTCAGGTTTTCCTGATATCAAGGCTAGGTCTCCATCCATTGTGCCAACCAGGTAATTCTATTTCTGGAATTTAATTAGCGCTTGTTAACTGACTTCACCGAGTTATTGAGGCTTTCATGGCAAGTGTGTTGGGTGCTGCTTCAGAGGTGAAGTGTTTCTCTGCTAAAAACTGGTAATGTCTGTTGAACAATGTGCAAACCTTAAGGCTGTATTATTAGGTTGTATATATAAACACTGCACACACATACACACATACACACACCTGCCTCCATTTACGTACGTACATATATATGTATGTAAGTGCAATGCAACAAATTTAATTCAACAAATATCAAGTCCTTCCTCTGTGCCCTGTAGTAGGCACTGGGGGAGATAAAAGTTGAAATATGGTGCAGTTCCTGCCCTCGTGAAATGTATGTTCTAGTATAAAAATGAGAGAAATGTGGATAACAATATTCTTTAACAACGACTCTCAAATATTTTGGTCTCAGAGTCTCTTTTTGCTGTTCAGAATCCTGGAGGACCCCAGAGACCTTTTGTTTTGGGGAGCTGTAACTAGCAATATTTACCCTATTCGAAATTAAAAATGACAAAATATTAAAATATTAGTTCGTTTGAAATAACAACTTCAAACCCATTGCATGTTAACATAAATAATAACATTCATGAAAAATAACTTTACTTTCTAAAACAAAATAAAATTAGTGAGAAGAGCAGCATTGCTTCTGCACATTATATGTATTCTTTGCAAATTTCTCTGCTTGGCTGAATAGAAGCCATCTGGATTTTCCTCTCTGCTGCTACAGTTGTGCTGCTATGTTCTGGTTGAAATCTGTGAAGAAAATCCACGGATGCACAGATATGTAGTTGGAAAAGGGAGACATGCTAATAGGCAGATACACACCTTTGTATTATTATAAAGGTCACTCTCACCTTGTGGGACCAGCTGAAATTTCTCAAGGCTCCTGAGGGATCCTCAGACCACACTTAAAGAGCCCCTGCCCTGAAAAATTACATAATGAGTATGTTAGAATGGTGCAAAGGGAAGACCTAAAGGTCAGCAGCTCATCCTTGAGGGTCGTCAGGAAAGGCTTCCTGCAAGAGGTGCTAGTTGAGTTGTACTTGAAAGAATAGATAGAAATCCAATAGGCAGAGAAGGACGGAGAATATTTAACAGAGACAGCCTGGTACAGTGGAAGGAGCAGAGTGACCTCAGGATTCAGAGGACCAGGGGTGCTGCTTGTGTGACCATGGTTGAGTTGCTCCTCACCTATGGAGGTCTCAGTTTCTCCATCTGTAAAATGAGGGAGGTGGGTGAGATGACTGATGAGATCCCTTCCAGCCCTAAACCAAGAATCTCCAAATTGGAGGTTATCAGCTCGTCCAAACTATACACGGGAAGAATCCCTTCCACAGCGAACTGAGATATCCGACCTCTGCCTAGTCCTCCAGTGAGGGGGAGCCCACCCCAAGCTGAGGCTCTGATGGCTGAGGAGGTGCCCCTTCTTTCCAGACAAGGCAGAGATCCAGATTGCTTAAGAACGAACTCACAGAGCTCATCTCAGGAGGTGAGACTGGAAAGGGGGAGCACCAGACTGCGGAGAGTAGAGCCTTAAGTGGAAGATGCTCAATTTTATTTACTTGGTTGGCAGTAATGTGGCACAAAAGAAAGAGCTTCTGGAGTCGCAGGAACTGGTTTCGAATCCCACCTTGTGTGACCTTAGATAAGTCACTTTCCTGGGACTATCTGTAAATGGGGGGGCTTCTGAGGTCCTTTCCAGGACAGATCTATGACAGTGATCTAGAAAACTGCCAAAGGTTTGAGCTGCTCCTGGTGGTGGTGTTAATCATGGTGGTGATAAATAGTTCACATTTGCATAACACTTTGAGATTTGCAAAAGGCTTTACAATACATTAATTAAAAAAAATTAAGCATTTATTAAAGACCTACTGGGTGCCAGTCAGGGTTGGCCTATCTTCACAATAACCCATGTAGCAGGTGCTGTTATGATCCCCATTTTAGAGATAGGGAAACTGAGGCTCGGAAAGGTTGAAAGGCTGCATTGCCCAGAGCCACAGAGATAGGAAGGGACTGCATCAGGATTTGAGCCAAGCTCCTGCTGCCTCGAGTCTGACACTCTCCAGCAGAAGTGGAGAGAGTGGGACTGGGAAGTGAGGAATGCTGTGGTTTAGGACGTTGAGGCTGGAGCTTGTCTAGGTGGGCAGCCTCCTGTGGACTGAATGCGGTCTGGAAATGACCTTGGGGGTGCTTTAGTGGGCAACCCCTGAGCTGTAAACCAGCGGGAGGGAATGGAGGTGCCAGGTGGATGGCGAAGGTGACTCAGGTGCCCAGGGTGTTGAACAGGCGCTCACCTTCACTGGTCTCTGGCTGTCTGGTGTGACTAGACTCTTTTCCTTGCAGAACATGTCAAACCTCACCAGTGCTATCAGATCCGCCTGTGCGCCCTGTGGGAGGAAGGAGCCGGCTGCGCCAGGACCTGGGCCGATCTTGCCAGTAAAGGTGCCCCACTACTCTCTGGGGGAGCGTGGGGAGTGGGGAAGGCTTCCAGGGAGCTCAAGCTCCCCTCTTATGCTTTGCTGTGCTTCACAGAGCCTCTGACTGGGCCCCACATTCGTAGCACCATAGTGGGGAAAGGAACAGCATCCATTACCTGGGACGAAATCCCTGCCCACCACCAAATGGGCTGCCTCCTTCATTACAAGATCTACCTGCAGAAGCTGCCTTCCCAGTCACCACCTCATGTCTTTGGTAGGTGGATGGTCCAAAAGCCTGGAGGGGCAGGGGCAGGGGCAGGGGCAGGCACGCCCCACCCCAGGCCTCCAGCTCTTCTCCCAGGTGACTGAAGATTCAGTAAGGTTGTTAAAGCCATGGCCAAGGCATTTCCCCACCAGGAGCTCAGATTTCTCCCCGGTAAATGATTTTTTAAAAAGAGCTTGCAGCAGGTGCTTTTATGCTTCAGGGGAAAGTCAGGACAATGGGGTTCAAATGCTGACTCTGATGCCTCCTGCCTTGGTGACCTTGGGAAAGTCACAACCTCCTGGGCTTTCCTCATTTTTACAACCAGGGAGTCAGACTAGATGGCCCCTCTGTCCTTCCCAGCCTGAAATCTATGATCCTTTCCTCCTCCTATGCTCCAGGCACCAGAAACACAAACCCAAAAAATTCCATGCCCATAGCGCCCCCTTCAGTAAAGAAAGGGGTGCGGTATTCTCATATTAAATGATATTTAAGGTTGAGAACAGCTCTGGGAGAGGACTGGATCATATTTGCTGAGCCAAGGGTACATTTTCACATATGTAAAGGACCCATATGAACCATAAACCTGCAAATCCAATATGAAATAGTCTAGTATTGGGGGAGGACACTGTGGTACCATAATAAATACTGGCTCTAGAGTCAATGGACCTGGCTTCAAATCCCATTCCTGGAACAGCCCCCCCTCTCCCCCAATCGGAAAAGACATTTAGCCTTGGGCAGCTGGGTGGTGCAGCGGATAGAGCATCAGGCAGGGAAGTCAGCAAGACCTGAGTTTAAATGGGGTCATAGACACTAGCTGTGGGACCCTGGGTAAGTCCCTTGAAAAGAATATTTATATTTTTCCCCCAGTTATGCATAAAAACCATTTTTAACATGAGTTGTTTTTTAAGCTTTGAGTTCCAAATTCCAATCCTCTCTCCTCTACCCGCTCCCAGAAATGGTAAGCCGTCAGACATAGGTTACACATGTACAATCATGTAAAATGTTTCCGTATTGGTCATTTTGTGCAAGAAGACAAAGAAGAGGAGGGAAGGGAAGGGGAAAGAAAAGAAGCAGAAAAAGAAAGGACGAGGGAGCTTCCATCTGTATTAGATGCTGTCGGTTCTTTCTCTGGAGGCATGTAGTGTTTTTCATCATGAGTCCATTGGAAGGTCTTGGATCATTGTGTTGCTGAGAAGAGCTAAGTCATTCACAGTCCTTCGTGATACAATGTTGCTATCACTGTATACAATGTTCTGGTTCTGCTCACTTCACGCTGCATCAGTTCACGTCAGCCTTTGCAGGTTTTTCTAAAATCATCCTGCTTGCCATTCCTTATACCTGGATAAGCCACTTCACCCTGTTTGGCTCAGTTTCCTCTTCTGTAAAGTGACCTGGAGAAGGAAATGGCAAATCCCTCCAGGATCTTTGCCAAGAAAACCAAAATAACTGAACCACAACCAGCCTGTTTCTTCTTCTGTAAAATGAGGGAGTTGTCCTTGCTGGTGTTGGGGGGCCCTTTCCCCTTCAAATGTACAAGTCCGTGATCCCAACAGCATTGCCAATCTTATTCTACGTGGTTTTTTGAATGTGTCCCCTCACAGCCAAGATTCTGTGATCCAATTGTTTAATCTTCATCTCAACACACCAAGAAACTCCCTTTCCTTCTGGGATGGGACTGCTCAGCTCCTCCTTAGAGCAGGGCATTAGCTGCTTAGACAAGCTTGACCTTGAGAAAGTTAGCTCGGGGCTTTCTCCATGGAGGCAGCTTAGCCTGGTGGGTGAATAGAGTCTTGGCTACGGAGTCAAACAATTTGGGCATGAGGCTGGTCTGCCTCCCCGGCAAGCTGTAAACTCCCTGAAGACAGGGACTGTCCCTTTTTTATGTATTTCTACATGGCCTAGTGATTAATCTAATCCACAGGGTTACCCTTTTTTTGTGGTTTCTAGACCCTTTGGGCAGTCAAGTGAAGCTCATAGATTCCTGCTCAGAATCATAATTTTAAAGTTATAAAGTACATCAAATGGAAACCAGTTCCTTGAAATAAAGCCATCAGCTAGGTGGCACAGTGGATAGAGGATCCAGCCTGCTGTCAGGAAGATCTGAGTTCAAATCCAGCCTCAGACACATTTACTATTTGTGTAACCCTGGGCAAGTCACTTAATCCTATTTGCCTCAGTTTCCTCATCTGTAAAATGCAGGGAGTTAGATCAGCTGCCAAGGTGTCTTCTGACTCTAAGGCCTGTGACTTCATGAGCTCAGAACAGACTTTTGGGTTCCCAAGGGTCTGGTGCTAATTAGCCAGCTGGGCCTCAGTCATCTCATCTGCTCAGTGGGGCTAGTCACGCTCACCTCACCCACATGGTGTCTGGAGTTCATTGGAGTCTAAGAAAAACCAAGATTCTCAGCTATGAGGCACAATCAGACCACTGAGTTCTGTCATTTTCTTTAGGTCACCAGGAAAGACCCTGCCCTGTGAACACGGGTGCCCAGGCAAGGCTATTTTTGCAGAAATACAATCCTTGCCTACCCAAAACCCAAAGTGAGTTGGCCCATTCTTGAGCATTCAGAAGGTCATTGGAGGAGTTGTTGATCTCCCCTCTAGCTGATATTTCTTTGTGGGAGGAAAAAACAAGTCTCTGAGCTTTTCTCTGAAAATAGCCTTGGCTGGACAGAACATCAGGAAAGCATAAGGAAACAGAGTCTGCCAAAAGGACCCATATACGGTTCCTACCATTTTGTTCAACAGCTTCACACCAGTGGAAATAGTAGGACCTTTGTGTTTCAAAAAAATCCTTTCCCTTTGAAAGACTATAGTGAGATGGAGAGAGATAGAGAGATATGGATAGGTAGATTCTGGCTAGAGATAGAGATGGGTAGATTGGATGGATGGGTGGGTGGGGGGATGGGTAGGTGGGTAGGTGGATGGATGGGTGGGCTGTGCTACCCTATTTCTGACTGGGTAAGGCAAAAGAGGTTCTGCTACGGGTGTGGAATGGAACCTAGTTTCTTTTGGGGCATAGCAAAGTGAGGAAAATCCCACGTTTATTCTTTCAAACATTCCAGCCTTTCTTCCTCTCTGTCCTTCCTTATCTGTTCTTTCAGAAATCCCCTATGAGGCAGCAAACACTTCCAAGCTGATCCGAGGCCTCCGGCCTGGAGTCACCTATGTGTTGTGGATGACAGCTTCCACCGCAGCAGGAGAGGGCCCCCGAGGGACTGAGAGGCAGTTTTCTCTGGAAGGTGAGATCCAAGGTGTCCTCCATGGCAGCCTGAGGAAGGAGCCCAGGGAGGCCCAGCCTACCCGGCCCATGGCCCCATTTGGCCGTCATCCCGAGAGGTCCCTGTGCTCCCTGGCTCCTGCTGACCCACCAGGCTCTCTGACCTCCCTCCTTGTCCTTGACAGCCAATTTTGGGCTTTCCCCTAGTTCTCATTTCACCCTCCTGAAGCAGGTCCTGTTCTTCCCTCATTCCACAAGAGTTAAGTGACTTCCCTGAGACCCAACCAAGGTAGCCGATCAGGGCTCCTGCTCTTCCATCAGGGAAGGGCGCCTTCCGCCCTCAATCTGAGATTTTATCAGGATGGGGAACTCCCGGGATTAAAGCTCCTTCCAGTGAGATGACAGGTGGCGACTGCAACCTCAAAGCGCATCACGGTTATGTCAGGGTTGTTATCTCTGGTGTGAAAGTGAAAGTCTTTATAGACTTGGAGGATTCTTTTGACCTAAAAGGGCCTGTGAGTGTCAACTACCCCAACCCTTGTGCCTGCAGAGTGTGAGCTTCCTGAGGGCAGGGGCATCTTTCCCCTCTCTTCATATCTCCGGGGATTAGCAGGGGGCCTGGCACACAGTAGGTGTCTGATAAATGTGTGTCGCCTAACTAAGAAGCCAAGATGTGCAGGGGTCTTGTGACTCACTCAGGACCATGCAGCCGGTTAACAGCGGAGCCAGGACTCCTGACGCTGCTCTTTCTGTAAATGACACAATTCGATGAACATTAGTTAAGTACCTTCTACTATCAGGTACTGTGCTGTTTATGTGAAGAGAGGAAAAAGGCAGCCCTGCCCTCCTGGAGCTTGCAGTCTGACAGAGGAGGCAGCGTGCAAACAAATACATGTAAAGCAAAGTGTATACTGGAAAAAGAAGAAATAATCACAGTGGCACAGTGAATAGAGCACTGGCCCTGGAGTCAGGAGGACCTGAGTTCAAATCTGGCTCAGATACTTGACACAAAAACTAGCCATGTGACTTTGGTCAAGTCACTTAACCCCAATTGCCCTCCAAAAAGCCAAAAAAAAAAAAGAGGAAATAATCAACAGAGGGAAGATGCTGTTCCCTCTGGGAAAGCACAGGCTTTGGCGGGGAGGGGGGATGCAGCAGAGGCTGGTGTCTAGAACTAAGAGTCAGAAGAGGCAGGCAACCTGGCTTCATATCCCACGAATCTATTTGTATATGTATGACCTTGGGTAAATCACTTCCTTCCTTCCTCTCTCTCTCCCTCCCTCTCTCCTTCCCTTCCTTCTTTCCTTCCTCTCTCCCTCCCTCTCTCCCTTCCTTCCTTCTTCCCTCCCTCCCTTCTTCCCTCCTTCCTTCTTCCCTCCCTTCCTTCCTCCCTCCCTCCCTTCCTTCCTCCCTTCCTTCCCTCCCTCCCTCTCTCCCTTCCTTCCTTCCCTCCCTCCCTCCCTTCCTCCCTTCCTTCCTTCCTTCCCTCCCTCCCTCCCTCCCTTTCTTCCTTCCTTCCCTCCCTTTCTTCCTTCCCTCCCTCCCTCCCTTCCTCCTTTCCCTCCCTCCCTTCCTCCCTTCTTTCCTTCCTTCCTTCCCTCCCTCCCTCCCTCCCTTCCCTTATTTTGTTCTTGTGACATGTTTTCCCAATCTTGCTCCAGTACTTCCTAACCTCTGTGTTGCTGGACAAACCTCTCATCCTCTGAGAGCCTCTGTTCCCTTACCCATAAAAAGGATTCATACCTGCAGTACTTCCCTCTGGGGCTGGGACAAGAGCATTTGGTAAGCGTTTTAGTCCTAAAGCTGTGAGTTATTATCAGAATATGAACCTAAGCTTGTGTAGAAGGAGGAATGGCTGAGGGTTCACGAGATGTTGGCCGGCTGTCCCTGAGCAAATGCTGCTGCTGACCTGTAAGGGACTTCATGTTTACACAGAGCCTTTCATTCTTTATCTCACAACCAACCTCCAGGGCAGGACTTACTGGCATCATTATTCCCATTTTATAGATGAAGAAACTAAGAGAAATCATCAGAAGGCAAGGAAAGAAGGGTAACCCAACCATGTAATGGTCACAGTTTCAGTCCATTCATTCACAAATGACTTCATGAAAAAAGCATTTATTAATCACTTGCTGTTTCCAAGCTCTTCCCTAAGCCCTGGGGACACATAGAAAGTCTGAGACAGTGTCTACTTTCCAAGAGCTCCCACTCTGATCGAGGGAGGTGACACATAAGACACAAGTAGTTTGGAAATTATTCTAAAGGAGCATCGACTCTCAAGTCGGGGACCTGGGTTCATATCCCATATATATATTTGTGTATGTATGACTTTGGATGACTCAGTCTCTCTCCTCTCCTCTCCTTCCCTCCTTTCCTTCCTCTCTTCTTGTGAACAGCCCAAAATTTTCTACCCAAACCAGATTTTTCGCTTATCTCGCGGTAGGGTAGCTATCACCTCCTTACTTCCCTTTCTGCAGAGACTTCTGATCAATGGCTCATTTTTCCAGCATTTCCTCATAATTCGTGTCCATGGTAAAATCTGAGCAACATAAACGGCTTTGCCTGCACCCTGTCCATGCTGCTTGCCAGTGTGGCTTTATCTGCATGAGTTGCAAGCTCAAAACAAGTTGTTCTGGCTTTTTATGAGGAGGTTAATTAGGGTGACAGTCTCAGAGTTAGCCTGTCCCTCCAAATTACCTCCTTATTTGGAGAACAGGCAGAGGTAGCCTGGCAAAGGGTTACAGCAGCATTGTAGACCTGGAGTGGGAGGGACACTGGAGGTTTTCTAGTCAAGTCCACAAGTACTGAATTAGTGCTCAGGGTGTGCTAAACTCTGGGTATATAAATATAAACAGAAGGACAGTCCCTGCCTGCAGGGAGCTTACTTTCTAGTGGGGGAGGAGAGCACCTGAAAGGAAGGAGGAGGAAGCCTGGAATGAAGATGTGGCTGGCTTGAAAGTTCTTCTTAAAATGGACATTCTGAGAGGAGTTGTCCAGTCCAAAGAACAGACCACAGGGGTGGAAAGGACTTTCAGTGTGAGAAGCCCAGGGGTGAGGAAACTTTTAGGAAGAGAAGGCTTCTGGGGCATGTTAGAGGCAGTGTGGAGGCTCAGGAGTGGAGGCTGAAGAGGACCAAAGACTTCCTGACTGCCCAAGATCACCGAGGTAGGTAAGCCCTCTGAGGCAGGATTTCAGCTCAAGTCTTCTGATCGCTGGCTTTGGAATCAGAAGCCCTAGGCTGGAATCCTATGGACCAGGTCAGCAGCTACTCTGCAGCTTGGTCATATTGGAGCAGGGGTCCTTAGCCCTTTTAGCATCTCAGACCCCTCCACCAGCAGCAGTCTGGACCCCTTCTCAGAATCATGACTTTAAATGTATCAAATAAATTCAGACGATTGTAAAGGAAACCACTTAGAGTGATGAATATCTGTAGAATACAAAAATGTGAAATGTAGCGCTGCTCTAATCAGTACTGTATTTTCAAAGTTAAGTAATAATTCCATACATCTCTAAGCAATCGTGATCGGATGTTAAAGTGACCATGATTTCAAATACTGACAAAGTCCCAGATTCTGTTAATGCTACTGCGGTGTATTGAGTAATTCCTAACTGAAGGAAATGCTAGATTTCAGTTAGGGATTGGTGAAAACTGTCCTGTTCCTCCCAGCCAAGTTTACAGACAGCAGGTTAAGAACTGCTGCAGGATACCACGTCTCCTAACTCCAGAGCCAATGTTAGTTCCACTACTATACCCCCACTACCTTTCGGCTCTTCCCAGGACCAGATTGGACTTCAGAATCATTCTTAGGTGCCAGCTTTAGTTGTGTCTGCTGAACCAAGAGGGAGTCAGTTCTGTTTTGGGGGCCAGGATGGGTAGATGAGACTCACAGGAGAGAGGAAAGGAAACCCAAGTCAATATTAAGTGCCTACTGGGTACGTGTCACTGTGCTCATTGATATACAGTTATTGAATCTGATCCTCACACCAACCCTGGAAGGTAGGTGCTGTTACAGCTTTATTTTACAGATGAGGGAAATGAGGCAGGCAGGGATGAAGCAAGCTGCCCAGAGTCTTCAGATGGCACTTCGAAGGCAACTGAAGCCAGTTTGCTAATGTTTCAGATGCTCCCGACTGGAACATTTTGGTGGCGCTGATTGCCGCGGCCCTCGTGATAGTGGGGATTTTTTCCATGCCTCGAATTCGAGAAAAGTAAGTTGACTGTTCGCCCTCACAGCACCAGTAGAGAGAGCCATCTCTGACCACAGCACTAATGGCAGTGGCAGGGTTTCTTTGTCCTGGGCCTTTACCCTTGGCTTCCAGGTCCCATGTGGAAGCCTCCATGTTGGATGTAGTTACACGTTGACACTCAGGGCAGAGCTCCACAAATCCTGCACCAGATGGTATTCAGCCAGACTACTCCCAATGCCAGTCTTCAGGCCACTGATACGAAAGCACTTACAGTTTTGTTAAGCATATTTCTCAAAGCAAATCCTGTCTTTTTGGTGAAACGGGAATCCCCAGGCCTTGGGAGCCCCATGTGGGCTTTTAATTGGTTGCTTTCATTGCAGAATGCTGTCAGTCATCTCTGCCCTACAACCCCAGTGGTATAATCAGGAGATCCCAGACCCGGCAAACAGCATGTGGGTCAAGAAATATCCCATTATGGAGGTAAGTGCTGGAGCACCTCACCCAGCTTGCTCATCTTACAGCCTAGGAAACTGAGGCAGAGGGAGGAAGGGGGGGGCTTGCAGCTGATATCTCGGCATCATCTGTGAACTTTAAATTCCACCTGCTTGCATCATAGTCTACTTTTCTTACCAGATCCAAGGCCGATAGGAGCAAGCGGATTTTCTAAACCAGATGCTCAGAGACCAGATGAAGACCTCTCTGGTCCTTGGATTAGAGGCAGGACAGAGGACGTAGGATCACCAGGTCCAGAGACAAGAGGACTGAGGTTCACATGGTGTGCTGTGGTGACACTTACTAGCTGTGTGCCCTGAGCATGTCACTTAACCTCTCTGGGCTGCAGCTTCCTCATCTGTCAATGCCCACAGCACCCTTTATGTATGACCCTAGGATGCCAGTCTGCCAGTTTTGCTCTTTAGAAACACTCTTTTTTTTCCCTTAATGCTGCACAGCCTTCCTTCCATACACACAGGGAGACATGGGGCTTTCAAAGGCACAAGTGACCAGATCTTCTGGAGCACCTCCTCCAAGGCTGCTGACCAGCCTACGTGGCAAATCTTGGTGCCTGATCTGAGCTGGGCAAGTCCCATCCTCTCTCTGAGGCTGTTTCCTCATCTGTAAAACAGAGGTTGGACTAATGTTTTCTAAGCCAATGAGATAATATGTGTAAAGTGTTTTGAAAACTTTAAAGTATTATTATTATTATTGTTTAAAAAACTCTTCTATGGCTTCCCAGCTGCCTCCCACCCTCTCCTTTTCTCTCTGTCCCCTAAACACCTCAGGCTGGGATTGTCCGGTTATCTACCCTCCAGGGCACTTTGGCCCTGTGGAAAGGCACCCATAGTGACATCACTGAAACATTTCTTGGCTTGCTGTTTTCCAGGATCAAAGATGCTCGGGCACCAAACTGGAAGAAGTTTCCTAAATGCAAATACATACTTTGAATCCTATGGAGAAAAATCATCTCCCCTTCCTTCCCTTGTCACTAACATGCCCACAAGCCCCACTCAAAGTATTCTTTTACTCAAAAGCAGTTGGAAATTCCTGAAGGGAAAAAAAAAAGTTAAGGCAACTGAGAGTCCCATTTAGCATTTTAAAATTATCTTTTTTAATCAGAAAAATATACCTTCTCTCTCTATTCTGCCCTCCCCTCCCAACTGAGAAAGAAAAAGAAAACTTCTCTTTTAAATATGTACAGTCAAGTAAAACAATTCCTAGTTTAGCTTTATCCCAAAATACAGATTTCTTCTTCTGAGTTCTTTGCTCTTCTACCAGGAGGGAGGTAGCCTGTATCTCTGTAAATCCTCTACCATCAGAGTTCCCAAGTCTTCCAAAGTGTGTGAGTCCTGAGCTGTTCACCTCACTCTGCATCAGTTCATCCAAATCTTCTTAGGTTTCTCTGAAAACAAACCCTTCATCGTTCCTTACACCACAATAATATTCAATCACATTTCTATATCATAACTTGCTAGCCCTTCCCCAATTGATAGGTGCCCCTCAGTTTCTAATTCTTTGCCACCACGAAAAGAGCTGCTGTAAATATTTTTGTGCATTTTGTTTGTTTTGCTTAGGATAACCCCTCTCACTCCCCCTTTTCTTCTTTCTCTGCTTCCTGTTGAGTGAAATGTTTATGTGTATCCAAGTCTGTATATATGTTCTTCCTTCCTTTGACCTGTTCAGATAAAAGTGTTCATGTAGACTCCCGCTTGCATGATTATGGGAGATATTTTTTGTTAACCTCCCCCCCGCCTCACCTACCCCATGCTGTATCCCTTTTCTCTTCCCTTTCTTTTATTCATTTAAAATAATCAAAATAAAAGGACCACTCCTAGGCCTTCTCACTAGACTCCGTGTCTTTGACCCCCAATGATAAGGTTCAGAGGGGACACATGTATCATCCCACTGTATTAGAACATAAATGGCTTATCCAGTATTAGCCTCTTATAATTGTTCAGTATGTTATCTTTTTAAGTTTTTCTCATCTCTTGAGTTTGCATTTCAACTTCTATGTAGCTCTGGACTTTTATCAGGTATACTTGGCAGTTGCCTATTTCATTTCAGTTTTTCCCTTGAAGGATTATAGGGTTGTATTCAGTTTTGCCAAGTAAGATATTCTTGGTCCACCATGAAAGTCATATAGTTGAAGGGCAGAATGTGGCACCCTACCAGCATGATTCCCTGAGAAATCAAAATTCTAGAGCCAGAAAGGACCTTGGATCCTTTCTGGTTGGCCAACATGACTGATGGGGAAACTGAGACCAAGTGACTCGTCCAAACTGACAAGTGACAGAAATGCAACAGAACTCGCATCTCTAGTTTTCTGCTCCAGTGTTCTTTCCAGGACAATGCACTCTATAGGAGTCCTCATCCTTTCCTTGTGTCGGAGCTGGGGAAATCAATGATTAATACTAAGTTCTTTTACCCTACAGAAACTTCCTTCAAAAACTCAGTAAAAGAAGAAATGGCTCTCTGAGCTGGGCCTCCTTCCCCTTCTGGCAGAGATGGGCATTTAAAAGTGTAAAATGCTGAATATATAGTCAGCATTGGTTGGTACATTGGTTGGTTCTGATGACTGGCTTTTCCCCTCCTTTAATTTTTTATTCTTTTTTTCAAAGGATGGCTCAGGGTGTGAGGAAGGGAGATATTTTAGAAATCATGTTAAAAAAACATTTTTAAAAAGACAAAGCCTCACTGTAATGTGTATGTGTGTCTATGTGTCTATGTGATTCACTCTTCCCTCCTTCCATCAGGATGAAATGCAGCTCCATTTTGAAAGTCTCTCAAACAGCTGGACCAGTTCTGAAGAACCTGAAACTCTTGAAATCAAAGAAGTTCTCCAAAAACTAACCCCAGCCCTCCAGGAGACACATCCCTCTGGTTGGCCAAGAAACCACGACCTCCAGGAGCCAGGTAGAGAAAACTGGCTTCAGGCTCCAAAGTCCTTCAAAGTTGGGGTAGAAGATGATGTCTCCCACCCTTCAATACCAGGGTCACGCCAGGCTGAGAAAGAACATGTGACTGATCTGTACAGGGTGATGGGATCTGGGGGACCAAAGGCAAATGACCCAGTCAGCCCCCTTAAGGACATCCCAGTGGTCTACCTGCCTGCCAACATAGATTACTTACCTTCAAACCTGGATTACCTGCCTTCTGTTGCTGCTGACCCTGTGGAAGACAGTGAACTGCAGAATCTATCTTTCTCCATCTTCCCAAAGGGCTCATTTCATCCACTCATCTGTGGAGAGAAGCTGACACTGGACAGAGTTAAGATTGACCCTGGACCCATTACTCATTAACTGACCATATACTACAGGACTTTTCTGGATGCCACCATCATACTTTCCATCCCACAGCCTGGATAGCTTGAACAGAGCCGCAGCACATCCCATCCTCCCAGAAAGATTGTCCAGCACCCCAAACAAAGCAGGGGGCTTTCTCCACCTAGGTACCAAGTAACCAATGTCAGACAACTCATGTTTTTACCTTGAGAGTGCATCACATACCAATTTTGTAATTAGAACATAAGCCTCTTGAGGGCAGGGACTACCATTGTTCACTGTTGTACCCCCAGCATTCTAGGGGTTTTAATCAAAGCTTTAGGAGGAGCGACTAAATCTACTTGGTTGTAGAAATAACACCGTTGCCCATCCATTGGGTGCTTAGAAAACAAGAACTATTTTATAGGAATGTAATGAAACAATACTGCAGTGAGGCGTATGAGGAATTCAGAGAAAGGGGGCAAGATTTGTAGGAACGGGTGTAGAACGAAGGGAGTGGTGATTCCTTGTCACTATCATACTGAAGATGAGAAAGATGGACATAAAGCTGAATGCTGAGCGGAGGGAAAAAACACTGAAGCCTGGAGGAGAGACGGCAAAATCTGTCTCCTCCCTCAGCGCTGAGAGGCGGGGGCCTGTGGGGACACAGTGTTGTGCTTGCTGAAGAAGACAGCTTTGCTCCATCCATTTTCTCTGTCACAAAGGGGAAGGAGGGCAATCTGGAGAGAGGCAAATAAGGCTGATGTTTCAGGGCATGTGGAGAAAGGATTGAAAAATGCTGGATAACTGTTAAGATAAGAAATATTACCCACATTCACTTGGTGAAAATCTTAGGATTCTAAAATGTGCTTGTTCCTTGACTCACCCCCACCCTGTATTCCGCGAATGCTTCTTCCCCAGAAGGGCTGTGTGGAGCCAAGAACTTTGCAGCGTTTTCCAGATTTAGTCCAAGCCGGCTGATGCCACACCTGCTGTCCTTCAAAGATATATTTTTGTTGCAAGGGTTCTGCTTTGAAAACCAGTTTGGTCAGGAGCAGACACCACACCTTCCTGCCTTCATCCAGTTTAGACACCGGCCAGAGATTGCATCTCATAAGCCCCACCCAGCCCGAGAATCCAAAAACAGCTTACCTCTCCCTGCCAACTCACAGTTTACAAAGAGCAGTGTTGGGGGGGGGGGGGGGGGAGGGGCTACAAGTCTTACCTCAGACATTTATTGCCTGCATGACCCTGGATAAGTCTTGGAACCTTTCTGTGCCTTAATCATCTGTAAGATGAAATGGGTGGATTTGCTGGCCACCTTACTTTATGATCCTGAAGGCCCATGTGCCCGCACTGTACAAGAAGGCCAGTTCAGATTTCATTTCTGTAAAATGGGGTGAAAACCTTCTGTGTTTGGGTTTGTTTGTTTAACAAAAAAACAAAACTAGATATCTGGATGCCCCCAAGTTTAGAAGGTGAAGGGATCTTCACTGTGAGATACCCTTCAACCTGGTGAGATTTAGGATTTCTTTCCCCCCCAGGGGAGACCTGGATGTGAATCATGCTTGACATTTTTTTCTAGCTCCATGACCTTGGCTCATTCATCTACTTTCTCTGACCTTCAGCTGAAGGTCATCTGTAAGGAAGGGGGATTCTGCTAGACCCTATGGCAGAAGGCGATTGTAAGACTGCCCATCTCTACATAGCAGTCCCGAAAATGCCACAAACACGTGGTCTGACATTGGGCTGGTCCCTGCTGACAGTCCTGCCTCAAGGGATCCTACCCCTAAGCCCCCAAGCCCCCAGACTTTCTGTAGGGAGCGTAGAGGGTCCAAGGCCCAGAGCCATCCGCTCGTCGGAGACAACCCTTGGCTCTGGGGAGAGGGGAGGCATGTGCTCGTGGAGGCCAGAGCCAACACTGAACCAAGGCCACACCACAAGATGACCATCTGTGCTCAGCGCCTCACAAAGTGGCCCTGACCCCCACTTCTTGTAGCAGGTGGGGACAGGAAAGGGTCCTTTGTTGTCCTATTAGGAAAACACAATATTGACAAGATCATCATCATACCAGTGGGAAGGAGGGCCCAGGCCACAGTATGAGTGAGTGCCCACCTGTGGACAGAGGGCACCTGGTACCAGAGAGAAGAGAAGGAAGATAACTTCTCCCTTCCTGGGCACAGCTGTGAACTGGGCGGAATCTGTCTTTGGTATTCTTCTGTACCTTCTAGTGCACTGGGCCTGGAGTCAGGAAGACCAAGTTCAAATCCTGCCCCAAGACATGAGTTGTGTGACCCTGGGTGAGTCACTTCTCTGCTTTGGTTTCCTCAACAGTAAAATAAAGATAATGCTAGCATCTCCCTCCTGGGGTTGTGAGGATCAGAGCACATAGCCCACCGCTGGGCACATAGGAAGGATTCAGTAGATGCTTGTCCCCCACCTTATGACCCATCCAGGGACCTTCAAAATCCTCCATCATGACACATTTCCTACCCCCATCCTGACCAGAACTGTTCAAATGTCAGAGAAGTAGAATTTTGGGTGGGAACTCCCAGCCCCCATTTAGAGAAACCCACCCATAGTGAAATCAACAGTCACAGGCTGGGGCTGGGAGGAAAGGGACTTCCTCTGGTCAGTCAAAGATCAAGGCTAAAATCCTGCCTTCCTCCAAGGGCCAAACCATCTCTTCCCTTCCTTGACAAAAAGCTGCAGTCTCCTCTGATGGAAGATGAGCTCAGCCTGGAGAGTAAGAGGGGCTTCTGTTCTGCCAGGACAGTGCCCAGCCTGAGCCTCCTCATCCACCCCCCCCCCCCCGTCCCGGACAGCGCCAGGCCTGAGCCCCCTGCCCTGCAGCAGGTGCTCGGTTATGTGGATGAATTAATTCCTCTAAGGTCACAGATCTTGGGGCCAGTGTCCTCACTCACCTGGTGGGGAATGGCCAGGTTTCCTCAGCACAGAAGGGTGCCTCCAGGCGTCTGCCCACACCAGGCTTATAGCTAACAGGCTTCAGGGCGTCCTTCCTTCCTCTCCTTGGTCTCCAAGCCTTTCACAAGGGGGGCACCAAAGCCTCTGGGACCATCTTCAGCCGCCTGCTGGGCCAGACAACAGTGTGAGATGGAGAGCAGCCTGTGGCCCACCTGTCCCTGGTCAATCCTCCCCCTCCGATTCTCACTGCCGTGGGATTTTGGACAAGTCCCTCACCCTCTCTGTGCCTCAGTTTCCTGGTTGGCACAGTTGGATTCTTGGACTAAAGACTGTATGAGGTCCTTTCCAGCCCCAAATCTATGATTCTGCACAATACACTTCAGTGATTCTTTCCAGAGCTGCCGTCTTCTTCCTATTCCTACCTTCTCTATTTTATCCTTGAAAAGAATGAACTTGACTTTGAAAGGTGTTTGGGAGTGGATGGGCCCTGGGCCAGGAGACAGGAGAGACCAGGGTTAAATTCCCACTGACCAGGCAAGTTGCCTCAGTCTCCCCATCTGTAAAACAGAGATCATACTTGTGTCACCTCTACCTTATAGTTACTGGGTCCTGGGACCTGTTGCTGCCCTGGACCTTTCTCAATCTCTTTTTTTTTTTTAAATAAGTCTAATTTCCCAGTGAAACTGACTCACATTGAGTTCTTGGATTCTGCCCGATGCTAATGACTACAAGAATGTCCACTGGTCACAGGGCTCCCCAAATACCACCTTGCAGAAAAGCTGCTTGTCAGACCCTGGGTAGTTGGGCACCAAGGGGAAAAGGTGGCCATTCATTGACCAGCAACGGATGGGGAGAAGAGAGGAGGCATCTAACAGTGGCCCTGGGCCCATTTCCTCTTCCCTACCCTGAATCTCTCTCCTCTTCTAGGTTCTGTTATACGTGAGAATGAGAGAGGGAGACTGTGTGTCCCCAAATTTCAATCAATCACCTCCTCCATCAATTAGTCACAATAGTAGTGCCAACTTCACCAGGTTTTCTTCAAGGATCCAGGCTTGTACGTCATGTGCTTTAGACTTTTAGGTACAACATACATGTGAAGTCAGACGTCAGTCAGCCACATCCTCTTGACCTCTCACCCGATCAGTCTTCACCTGAATTTTGTGGAAAAAGTGGCCTCCTCAGAGTCCTTCTCTGTCAGTTTCTCCTGTAGCCCTTAAGAAAAGCAGAAGACAATTCACCAGTATCTGCTTTTCCTTCCCCGCTTTCTCTACCCTGCCCCAATTCTCTCCCCCTCCCACCCCTGCCCACCTCCATGTTCCTTCTTCCTTAAAATTCATACTTGCAGTTGGCCATTATGGACGCTCATAGATCCAGGTCAGGAAAAAAAGAAAAATCAGAGGTGCGGACACCCAGCTGCTCAGGCTGCACCAGTATGGGCTCTGTGAAGCCCTGCTTCCTCCCGTTCACCTCCCCCACCCTCTTTAGGAGCCAAGCTCTCGTCTTCTCCTTCTCCTCCTTCCTTCTTCTCCTTCTCCTTCCTTTCTTCTTTCTTCTTCGCAGCATCCACCACTCACTCATATGTCCAGGTGTAGGAGGAGAGTGTAATTCTGCCAAGACTTCAGGGATAAAGAAGGCACCATCTCAGAGACGAGTCACAAGCCAGGGCCCTGCACTGTCCATTTTAAGCATCCCTGGGGTTGTTTTTAGAAGGTAGCAATTGCAGGAACAGACAAACCCCAGCAGGGCCAGCCACTCTATGCCAAAGAGTGTTAAGCTGCGCGAAAGAAAACCAAGCCCCGTGCCTTTGGGAGGTGGAAGGGAATTTTCACCAAATTGGGAGATGAGGAGAGGTTAAAGTGTGTCTCTCTCTGTTCCGTTTTCTCCCCCACACCACCATTGGTCATTGGCGCCCTCGCTCCTGGTTTTGTAGATGGTAGTCCATCTTTTCAAATCCACCAAAATAATCCACGCCATGGGGGCCCGCCTCCCAGCAATGGGCCACTAGTGCCCTTGATTGTTCTCTCTACAATCTTGGGAGAGCCCCCCAAAGTATAGAAGGGCATGAGGCAGAGGATGTGTTAACGGAAGCAGTCCACCAGAATGAGATGGCATGGAGGAGGCCTTTATTTGGTAACAGCCTCTTGGCCTATCCTGTTGCTTCTTTCCCACAGTCGTTGGCATCAATGCAGAAGAACACAAACCAGTTACCTTCACTATGCATTAGCAGCTCTAGCTAGAGTGCTGGAAGGCCTGAAGAGGCTATTGGAATCCAATTTATTTATAAAAGGGAGCGGGTAATCTCTCATTGGAGCTATTCTATCCCACTTCCAATTCTGTTACGCCAGTAAATAAGCAAGCATGTACTGTAGCACCCTGCAGAAGACTCCTAGGAATGTCATAAATGTATGTTTTACCTAATTCTTTTTTTTTTAATTCTGCTAAGCTTAAAGTTCCTGCACCTTGACTACAACTGTCATTCTGTGAAAAGTCAGTGAGCCAAAGTAATTCGGTCCTTCAGTTCACACATACTTGTGACTGTGGAGCTCATTTAGTTACCAGAGAAATCTAACAACAAAGCTAGCCCATGTGCCCACCAAGAACCTGAGCCAGGCACCTGCTGTTCCCTACTGCGGAGGTTACTTAATGCACAATTTTCCTGGACGGTCGTTCTCAACCAAAACGGGGGGAATCTGGCCATCCAGGACATGGGATGGAAGAAAGCTACGGTCCTATCTCCAGCTGTGTAGGGATACAGCACAGCCAGTGGCCAGCATTGTAAACAGAGTAATTCCAAAGTCTATGCTCAGCAACCTGCCAGGTAAATTTAAAAGTCCAGAACCAATCTGTGGATCATTTTCAAGATCACCCTTTACTCTCAAGTTACCTGATGCACACACAGTCCCAATTCTGCACTCCAGGTTTAAACCATACCACTATGAAATAATCAGAAGCAACCCAAGATGGAAAATTCATCTTCTACTAGCTGTGTGACCTTGGGCAAGTCACTTAGCCCCAATTGCCCTCCCAAAAGCAAAAACAAAAAACAAAAATGAAAATTCACCTTGTGTTGGATCCAAGTAGCTCTTGAGTCCACAAGCCTAGTGGCCAAACTGCTCGTTTGCTTTCCACTAACGCTGCCTAGTGCAGCCCAGGAAAGCATTCTGTGAACACTACCATCTCAGGAAGCCAGCTGCTGGAAGGAGCAAGGGCTGAGCATGTATTCTGTAGGACGTAGATCCGCATACACGCTTCCAAAGGCAGCTGAATTAACACCTAAAACTTCAGTCTGCTGGTCTCCAGTGAATGCTAACCACAGCTCCCATTTCAGAACGTGGACATTAAATATTTTAGCTTCCTTCAGGTACTTCTGCTTAAGGGAATATTGTCCCAGACATGAAAAACAGCAATTGCCTAGAAAAGAACATTTTACACCAAGCAGGGAGGAAAAAAACCCCCAAACTTCTTTCATCTATCTCTTTTCAGCTCCACAGGGAAAAATAGGATACTTAAACAAGGAAACTGAAGTGGGTATTGGTGAGTGCTTTTTTTAGTCATTTCAGTCATGTTCAAAAGACAGTGGAGCAGCTGCCATTTCCTTCTCCAGCTTGTTTTTACAGATGAGGAAACTGAGGCAAAGAGGGTCAAGTGGCTCGCTTAGGGCCACATAGCTAGTGTGTTGAGGCTGGATTTGAACTCGGGTCTTCCTGATTGTCCTGAGTGTCCATCACTCTATTTACTCCACCATCTAGCTGTCCCAGGTAGGTACTTAGGTTCTGTTTAATCTCAAGGCAGCCCAAAATACACCAGAGCAATATACTTTTAAGGCAAAGCTAGATGAAAACCAATGAAAAGAGCTAAGAACAGGTCTTCCAGACCTGCCATCATCCCTGATTGTGTTTAAAATTCCCCTCTAGTCCCTCCCCACCCGTCCCAGGAGACAAGACAGCCAATGCCCATTTAACGTGCAAGTCTTGACAATGCTGGAACTCCACATTTGTAGAGTGAGGCATAGACTCTTTTCAGGAGAAATTAGGACTTTCCAAGGTTTTATTTAGAAACAGGACCATTTTATTTGATTTCTATCACAAAGCAAAGGAACCAATCCATTTCCCTCCTTCCCCTTTCTTCAGAGCCTGGTAAACTCAGTTTTCAGCTGACTCGGACAAAACTGGTTTCCTTTGCCTTTCCCAAAGCCCATGAAAATGAGTTTGCCATGTTTTTACTAAGCTTCTCTCCATATCTTTTGCAAGTTCTTCCATCCTGATACTGATACAGCAGGATAGCTTTCAAAGCAATTAGAGAAACAGCTTTTCATAAACCAATGTTGTGCTTTGTTTAAAAAAACGTGGTTATTGATATAGCAAAGGACATGTTTTTAACTGCATTCAAAACGAACCAGTATAGTTAAAAGCACCGAAAAGTCATTCTTCGGCAGGAGATGCTCTCTTCAGAACAGGGGAGCCCGGCGTTGTCTTCCTTCTGCACCTCGGCAGGCAATTTCCAAGTCACACAGCTCCGACTTAGCGACCACCCATGACCATTCTGATAAGGCTAATGCCAGGGAGAGGCTCATTCTTGCTTGAAAAAGGTCAAGTTCTTGGCAGCCCTTGGAGGAAGCTTCAGCAAGCAGTCAACACTCTGCTTTCTTGTGCAAGGTTTCCTTTAGATTGCTAGGAAATGCTTTCAGTTACAAATACTCGTTGGTGGAATTCAGGAGACGGTAAGCATTGCTCTCGGTAGTGCATGAATTGTCAGATAAAGTGCTCCTGACATCCTAGATTTTTGCTGATTTTGAAAGGACAGTGGGCATTTGGAGATCTTCAAGTCTTGTCAGTCTGGAACTATGAAGATACTGACCTCTACCAACAGCCTGCTGATTGGCTTAACTAAGACACCAAAGCCCCAGCCAGTATGATGCACGTCCAGTCTCCATTGGCTCTTACAGGGCACAGTCTGTGCTATAAAGTATGCTACAAAAGGAAAACCTGAGGAAAACTCTCCATCTGGGGAGGCTGTTTTGATTCCAAATGGGAAAACGTGTATGAAAGGCATGTGATTCCTTCTCCAAAGTTACTGGGGTGGTTTGGTTGCTCTTGTTTAGCCACCATGTGTGAGAGAGGCTAATACCAACCATAGTGTAACTGGGCCCTGAGGTCAACTGACAATTTAACCATTAGAGTAATTGGCTTTGCAGTGCTTGGCAAGCAACTGCTTCCAAAGGCCAAGCTAACTATGAAATCAAAACATTCGAGGTCTGCTGCTAAATATATTCGCCCTCAGTATGCTTACTAATTCCTATAACTGTGAATTCTTACATAAATACAGTGTGACTCGGGTTTCAATATTCAAAGGTCCCACAAGACCAGAAAAACCTAATGGATCATCCAGGCAAAATATTAAGCTTGTTTTCAATCACAATAGTAAAATAATCTCAGGGCAAACGAGAAACTTCATGAACCTAACACTGGCTAGGCAAAGAGCACAATCTCATGCACTAACAACAGGAAAATGCCTTCAATCCTATAGTTCCCCGCATTCTGAACGTCTAATACACCTATGAACGAGGGCAAACGGAAAGTTCATCTCATCATACTAAATTATAAAAGTATTTGGGGAACATCTGGTGACTTTAGTCTCCAAGAATCAACTTCTTACTCCCCAAACCACTGACCACTGAGGAAACAGTGTGAAATTCTGAACATTCCTAAGAGGATCTACTTTCCCATCCCAAAATAATTCAACTTAATACAGCCATGATTCAAAGGAAAAAGAAATATGAAAAGCCAAGCATTGACTGTATCAAGATATACAGGAAAGTCATGAGTCCGAGTCTCCAGATTTGTAGTACCAAACATCCAAGTTTTTCCCTCATAAAACCTAAAATGCTTAGAAAAGGATCAAAGATTCCTCAGATACACTCATATCATCAGGGCTACCAATAGCAGTTGCAAAAAGGAAGTTGGCACGTTTTTAGGTTTGGTCCTATGACAGTTAAAACTCAATCCATTAGTCATCTCCTTTTTAGAGATGAGGAAGCTGGTAACAAGGTTAAAGCGACTTGCCTCAGGTCACACAGCTAATATTTGAGCTGATACACACTCGGGTCTTCCTAACTCCAAGTTGAATACTACCCAGTAATAATTAATGGCACAAAAGTGAATATATTTTCCTAAACGGGCAGCCTGCAGATAGCCTTTGAAGCTACTTTGCTCAGAAATGATTAAGCAAATGTTTGTGGAGAAGGGTTGGTGTCCCACCAACAGGTCACTTTATGGGCTTTGGACAAATAGTTATTTTTCCAATTTCCTAACCTACAAAAGGGAATTACCAAATACTTGTGGGAACCAAGAAAAGAAGTTCAGTTCTAAGCAAATAGCCAATGCCATGTAAAGTACTGACTAAACTACTGTGTAGGGCATTTCCCATGGAGCTTTATATTTGTGCTGTTCAATCTTAACTATCAAATTCTTTGATAGTTCTAGACTTACACGTCTTTTGTTAACATGATTCCCTTGACGACCTAAGAACACATTGGTCCAAGTTTATATCTGAGTAGACACACCGAATTTCCTGAATTACCTTTGTACATAACACCAGCATCATCTTTGCAGAAAGGCTAGTTGTTCTTGGATATGTAGCAAGGTCCTTCCAACACCAAACTCAAAAGCCTGCTTTGGAAACCAAAGGAAAAGACAGGGAAATATGCCTGAAATGGGCCTAAAACCAGGTGCCATATATAAATGAAGTATGAACAATGATCATATCAAGTGACGAGGCACAATTTTGGTACCAGCCAAAAACTATCTAAGGGCCTGGAAAAAGATCTTCCTGGGGAGTGGAGGATTCCATTTCATCCTACACACACCCCTTCTGAAACATATTAATGCGAAATCCTTGTCACCTTTTAACTCCGGCTCTTTCTGCCTTATCAGCGTGTGTCCTAAGGGAAGCCGAGTTAAGAGGGTAGACCATCTGTACCAAGCTGACACTGGACTAATGCTAATGTGATTTTTGCCCCTCATTTATGAACTAACCAAGGCCATCCCCTGCCAACACCTCCCCCTTTCTCATGGCTTGTGTCTAGACTATTAGATTTTACCTAATTATACTTGGAATTCTCATTATTTTAATTTAGTTTTTAAAGGTCAAACAGACATCTATAGCACCTTTGGCTTTCCCCTCCTAAACCACTACATAATACTGTCTCTCATCCATCACCTTCCTAATTTCCTCCCAAACCCATCTGACTTCAAATGTGGTAATTCTCAAGCAAGATTTATAGTACTATAAAGATTAGAACATCCAAGGGATACTTTGTCAGTCTGAATATAATCTTTACACCATTTTTTCTGGCCAACAATGTTTTGTCACCTTAAAATTTTCCCGTTTCCAGATTTTAGAGAAAAGCTCTTTGGAGGATCAGAGGAAGCCAATACACAACCTCACCAACATCGGCTAGAATTCAAGTTCCACAAGCTATTTTGCTACTGAAATTCACTGAAGAGACACACTGTGGACAGCAAGGTGACCTTGTTTCACAGACGCTGTCACCTGTAAATCCACCTAGATTCACTAGCCAGAGTCCTGAGGCGTGAACTTTCTGCAGTCTTTCATACACTGCTGTTAAACATACCTTGCAAACGATCATTATATTAGCTATAAATTAACTTTTTTTGCTTTTGTGCTATTTGCATCAAACTTTAAATGACTTACGTAAGGGAATTTCACTCCATTTGGCTTAACTTGGTACAAAAGCATGCTGACTGCTAACATACTGCTCCATATGAGAATCATTTAGACTATTTGAGATTTTGCCATTACCTTTTTGACTACAAAAACCATCATTGTACCAAGCAAAGCGCCGACTAACATTTATTTTTCCTCTTTTTAACCAGTGAAAATTGAAATTGTTTACTGAGTCACAGTGGTTGAGTAAGTCTCAACTTACTTTTATGAGCCGAAGTTAGCTCAAGGTTAAGCACAGGCTCTAAAGAACCCTCAAGCCTTTCTCCCGAGCGTTCGTCTGTCCTTTGGTTTTGATGCAAGATGCTAGAATCATCTGGGCCGCACAGCGACTAACTCTTCATGCAGGGTCTTGTGAAAGTTTCTCAGGAAGGCCCAGCACAAAGCTCCGCAAGCTCTCCCTAGGTTTTCTACCTAACGTGAACACAACGTCCCAACTTGCCTATCTGCGGTTTATAAGGGTAGATACCTATGTCACCTAACTTGTCCTTCCTTTAAAATGAAAAAACAAAAAACCAAAATCCATTCCTTTAAGCAGCTTATATACTATTTATATCCATTTTTTTCCTTTAAGAAAAATCAAGATTTAACTTTCATGCTCAAATGTACCAAATGGTGCCGTGTGTTTCAATCCTTAAAACTGACTCTTGTAAATGAGTGATCCAATTACCCAAACACTTCTACTCACCAAAGATCTCAATTCTCCAGCTGAGCCATAGCAGCTTATCACCCGGCCCCCAAAACGCCCACCAAGGGGAGCTTTTCTGTAGCAGGTAATAGAGAACAAAGTTGTCTGATACTTCTCCCCAGGTTAAACACAGGCAATGATGACCCCACGAAACTAAAGCCTTAGGAAAACGTTAATAGGTGAAAAACCAGGAAACACATGAGTCTAAATGGGCTTCTACTTAAAATTGTTGCCATGACTTTTTTAAAGAGAGCATGAAAATAAACCTTTATTTTCAGTTTTCACCCACCAAAGATACGTTCACAGTCTTAGCGCGACACAAAATGAACCAAGAGGCAAATTTACAACTATCAGAGAAACAGATCAAGCAACTTTAAAGGACACGCTGGCTTGAAAATCGTTGTGACGTATTGACCCAAATATTGCTGTGCTCTGGTTTGTCAACAGGGAGGCGACTTCTGGGACAGAACCACGGACTCAAGCCTTTATGTGCTCGCATACTGGAAGTGTGAAGGGCTAAGGTGACAATGAAAACAGCAACCCAGGAAGCTGGAGACAAGAAAGTGCTATCTGAATGACTGTTAGACATCTGTGCTTTGAAGACAGAGCTGCTGCGGCGCTGGGCTGCCAGACCACAGTCCTAAGGAGAGACCACTACCACACTGATCAGCCTGGGCTATGCTCGCACCATCCCCAGACCCCAGAGGATTTCTACTGACACCTTTCCATCAGGTACTTGGAGATGGCTCTGTCAGCACCAACTCAGAACATGCTTAGTGTCAAGACTAACACCAGGAACACCTAGTTCCTTGCTGTACTGTATGTACACACCCCTTTCTAGAGATTAAGTGAATGCATTAAAGAATCAATACATGTGTATTAATACTCCTGTACAAGTAACTTTTCCGTAGAAAAGGTAAGAGTTAAACAAGCCATAGTTTGTTATTTTCATATGCAAAGTCCTCTAATATTTGTTAAGGCCTGTACTTCTTATTTTCTTAAATAGGGTATTATTTGTTTTTCTAACTACTTTGGTAAAAACAAACAAAACAACCCTACTGAATTGTTTAAAGTATTTAGCGTTAAATGACAATCACTTCCTATTATCCTAACAAATGTGGCAAACTAGAAAAAAAAAAAAACCAAACCCTTTATCTATTAGCTGCTAACTCCCAGTTCAGCCTGCAGAAAGTGGTGATGCTCCTGTTCACAGGGATAGATTATTAACCTCATTTTCCAGAAGGGGAGAAGCTCTCAAGCAGGGACGGGGAGAGAACAAACACATTCATCTGTCAGCAATTGGATACCAGAAATGGAGTAATATAGCCAATTGAGAAAACAGGAAGGTTTGTGGTATGTATTTCAGGCAGCATGCTGTAGTTCCCACCATTTCCAGTCTGCTTTTCTCTTTCAGGAAATTAAAACCTTCCCTCCTTTCCCCCCGAGCTAGCAAGCACCCTTTGGTTTCCTCAGAACACAGCTTCCAAATACTGGAAAGATACACATTTTTCTCATCACTCTTGGATACATATAAAGCATACTGAATGGCCACTTACTCTGCACTAATTCGAATATGCTGCATGACCCAAATCAAGCCCCCCACCCTGCAGAATACCCCCACCCCACCTATCTTACATGACAGAATTTATCTCACCCACAGTATTTTAAACAACTTACCAAACAAGTACTCTAATTTGTTTGTTGTTTGTTTTTAAATTGAGAAAGAAAAGTTTCATATCAAAGCGTAGGTAGCTGGAAGGGTGATTTAAGGCCTAACTTTTGCCTAATGAACCATGTGTTACTGCTGTGACTCAACCAATGTGCTTGGAATCTCTTCAAGTACTGACACTGTCTGGATATGAACATCTAGCGCACATGAAACCACCACAACAGTCCTTCCAAGACTGAAATGATTAAAACTAAGTGAAAATACTCCAGGAAGTGAGTATTCCACACAGCGTCAAGCTTGCCAAATGAAGCGTGCGTGGCCCATCTGACCACGTGTGACAAACTGCAGAGCAGATACTAAAGAAAACAAACCATGTCCAATATTTAAAACCAGTTTGTAGTTGAGGGAAAACATCTAAAATCCTTAATTAAAAAACACAAATGAAATGAAAGCTTTAACTGGTACACACTGTTCACACCTATATTTCAAGTTTGGAAACGCATATTTTCAAGCAGCAATACAAAAAAGTATCCATGAAGAATGCATAATCTCTGAAAATTATGAAAACATCCCTGCTACCGTTACATTTCTAAATACAAAACTGACTACCATATTGTGGCTTCTGTGTAGCGAGAGAAGTTCATTTTCAAAACAGATAAAATTCAGTCTTTTAGGTGTGAATGGTATGAATGACAGTCTTTTTTTAAAATTTCTTAGTTGTTTAGGGTCATTAAGCATGCAAGCCTCGTGGAGGAGGGTCCACAAAGGAGCCGGGGCTGGCTTAGGACGTCCAGTCTAGGCCAGAGCTGGGAAAGCCTCTGGGTCATCTACGTCAGGAGCAGAAGCACTTGACTGGAAGAGAAACAGAGACAAGTTAGCCAGGTGAGCCACCCAGCCCATACAAGACCCCCCCCCCCACCCCGTGCCACCTCCATGCCCTCCTCACAGACACAACACGGCTGATTTTAGACAACTCAAAAAGGAGCATAAAATTCTGGGCCACAAAAAAGCAATTATATGTCAATGGTTGGTTTCCAATTTTTATAAGCTGTATATATACAGGTGCCCATAAGACTGTAGTGTCAATATTACTAACACAGGTTCTGGCTTACTACAAAAATGTGAACTCTTTCTCCAACTGTAAGAGCTTAAAAAAAAAAAAAAAAAAGCAACTTAAGTTGGGGGCAATACTCCTTAAAAGGTATCAACATGGTGATCTTTCTCTTCTCCCCATTCCCAAGAGCACTTCACTAATATAACAGGCCTTAGCATTTATATTCTCTCCTAGTAACAGCTGCTGCTAAGCCCCAACAAGGTCAGTGGGAACAAGCTTGTGTTTAGCCACAAAAAGTCAAATATCTTTCTAGGAAAAGGGCAACTCCTAAGTCTCTCCAATCAATGTGGGGTGTGCATGTGTGTGCGCACACATGGCAACAGCATAGTGTCCTAATACAGTACCAAACATATCCAATAAAAGTAAGGCCAGGATGTGGCACCAATATTCTTTCAGTCTGTTGGGAATAATCCATTATCTATCTTGATCACTGGCAGTTTCATAATTGTGTTCTGGGCCATGATAGAAATCATGAAGCCCTACTTCACCGACAGCCAAGTTCCAAGACCACACAACGACGGATGGAAATACTCAGGACCAGGCCAGCCTCCCTCTGAACATGCTCCCAGGATGAATGGGACCTTCTCTGGGGGAGAGGCCTGCTTGTACACAAATGATCCGGGTGCCACCCGGGGTCCATACCTTGTCAGTTCTGCTTCCGCGGTTGGGCCGTCCACCACGTCCACGCCCGCCTCGCCCACCTCTGCCGCCACGTCCCGGGCGACCAAGGTCTCCAAAATTGATCTCCAGCTGGGATGTGATATCATTGGCAGGCTTACGGAAGTGATGATCCATCACAGATTCTTCGGTGTGAGCCTGAAACAGAAGGGAAAGCCATTGAGCGATTCATGAGTCATGATGGGTGCTAGTTGTCCTGAAAGACAAATATTCCACCGTATTCATGGTGAGAACATGACCTCTTTTGAGACTAACAAATGCCCCCTCCCAACTTGCCTAGAAAATGCTCCCCAAGGAAACACCCACACCTGAAGTATAGCACACAACAGGATGGCCCTGAGGACAGCCTCCACACTGGTACCTTGGGACCAGGTACCCAGTATTTCCAAATAAGCTCAAAGTTTAAGGCTTCTTTGTAGGTTCATGATTCAAAAGGAGCTTCAACATACGTTGATTTTTAAAAAATGGATCTTGTTACTCAAATAGGAACATCAACAAATCTCAGCACTGAATGACCACAGCTCACCACCCCCATATGCCATCTTCTTTGTGACCTATGTTTTGACATCTAAAGCCCAGAGCCATGAAAGTCTTAGAGATTGATCACATTCCCGGAATCTTTAGCTTTATTCTATCTGCTTAGTACATTCAGTCACATTTAGGCCTCATTTTTATTTCATCCAAGCAGAATTTACCAGAATATGTAACATACATATAGACATGTTCACACAAACTGCAACGGGGCCACATATGCAAGTGAAAATGGTACTTCTGGGTTAAAGGTCCATCCCTAGAAAGTCATACATAAATCAAAGCTTTAAGCACAATATAGGAATTACTTAAAGAGATGGTTTTGCGAGTCCTTTGGCAAAGCCAAGAATGGCTCCCAAATCTCTTAATAAACAAATTCAAAATTTCCATTAGGTTTGTCTCAAGTCATAAAAACGTCTGTGATCCCAAAACCGTACACAAGAATTTGTAATTCTGGACAATGTCCACAGCACATTAGCATTAGAGTAACATAAACTGGGACCTTTATGGTGACTCTCATTCAATATGCAGGCAAAAGCCAGAAAGGCTAAGGAAATGTCTTCTCATTTGACAGAACAGGAAATGAAAAATTAAGGTGGCTCTTACATTTTGGAAAATCTTCCAAAACAAATGTCATCCTTTTTAAAGTAAGTTGTCCTTATAATTTCACAGAACAAATGAAACCTCCAAATGTAAGAAATTGTTCAGAAACAAATAGTATATGACACCCACTTAAGTGTAACAATAGTCTTGAAAAAGACCGATTCCCAGTGATACCCAACTCAGTTCCACGGTCTTTCTACAATGCACACTTCTGAAGAAGATTAAGTAAGTGGATTCTAAGAACACCCAGACACAGTTTTCCCAATTCAGCGTTACCATGAGATGCTGAGGATGAGAGTCAGAATGTCTCTAACTCCAGGGATTTCCCCGCCTCCCCCCAGCCCCCAAGGCAGATGGAGCCAATGGACAAGCAGCATTCAGGGAATTTTACTACAGTATCTTTTGTTCTAGTCCAGTACACAAGGATTCAGGAGACTGGAGGTCTTGTCTTAGTAATGCCACTAAGGTGAATGTGACATTTGACCATGCTGTGCCTCAGTTTCCTCATCTGTGAAAGAGAGCTGGTCCTGAGGATCAAATAAGGTAATGAGTATGACAGAGCTCTGAAAAGCCCAGCAAGCAATGAGCAGTTCATCTATTGCTTCTAGGAAGCGGCTCCAACTGACCCCACCAGCCAAGTGCTGTGGACACTGCAAGGAGACAAGGAAGCTCTCAGTGACTGCCTAATGGGTGAGATCTGTAAATAGCTGGGGGGAAATGGGATCTGAACCTTAAGCTGCAGCTTTTCTGCATAAGAAACCATCTTAAAACTAGACAAGAAAACAAATGAAAAGATCAGCACCTCACTTGACTCCATATGGCTCCCCTGCACCTCTGCCATTCCCTTCGTCTGATGTAAGTCATTGGTCCACACCCAAGAAAAGGGGGAGAAAGGAATAAATGAGATTACATATGAATTAAAAAAAAAAAGGAACATGAAATTTCTAAAGCGAAAAGGCCAAGACAAAACCACAAAGGCTCAGCGACTACGGGGGATCAGAGGGAACAATTTAAAAGGCTTCAAGGGCTTTGTTTTCCCAGCCCTGGGCTGCTGGGTCTGGTTGAGGGTCATGCTTTGATAGCTACACTATACAACTACACAACTTTCCTAAGTCCTAGTTTTAAAAAACATACAAACTCGAGGCCACAACATAGCCTGGTGCCAGCACGGTCAAGAGAACCCACTAGAATCTGGATCCCTTGTTCTCTCACAGTCATCTTCTGTACTTGGGGCTGCATCAAAGTGGGTCAGAATCAATCCGTCACAGGAAACTTTCCCCAAGGTTGCCAGGACAAAGGATTCCTGACCAATACCTCATGAAAGCCCAGGGTAAAACCATGTGGAGAAATTCTACAATGAAATCCTTCATCAATGTTCCTAAAGACTCTCCTTTTTCTGGGGGGTGAATCTATGTTCTCTTGTGTAAAGGTGTGCAGGTAGCAGGAGATCTGGGACGTGGCGGCTGCTATGGAAGCCCTGTCACTATTGTGACAGCTCCTTCTACCACCATGGACTGGCCATGGCTTCCCTCAGATACATGACTTATAGAATGAGTGTCTCTGGAAGAACTGAAAACAGTTTCTTACGAAATAAAGCCCAGTTCAAAAATTCTGACTTCACAGCATCTCATATTTAACCTTTTAAGGAGACTTTTCTATGAGAAGGTGGTAAAAGGCACATTTCTTAAAATGTTCGATATATTACATTTCAGTACACCTAACTCTTAACAGATGTGTCCCTGAAAAGGTTAACTCCCCAATGGTAAATCACAGGTACAGAAAGAAAAAAGCAGTTTTTACCTACTTTTAGTGTGAGGAGCATACCCACAATTAAAATAGTAACAAGAAAAAAAAAATGGGGAATTTCTGCTCACAGCTCCCTTAATGACTCCCTGACTGAAATGCTCTCTCCTGTGAGATTCATCAGGGCTCTTCTGACTAGTGGGCACCTAACTCAGGGAGTAAGCCCCGACCACCGGGGGAGGCCTTCAAGGCTTCCTGTCTCCTATCTCTGTGGCTCACTATCACAGCACCTCGCCTTCTCTCCTCCCCCCACCAAGGCAGGTGATCCGAACAGGAATCCAAGGGACAGGAAATAAAAATAAAGAGGTGGGTAGAGACAGTAGCTCCCCAAAATATGAAAGATGAACCAGTGGAAGAGAGAAGGAAGGAGCAGGCCTTAAAATCTGAGATTATGTTTCCAGATACTTAATATGTCCTTCTTCATGACCTTTCATACCCTCCCCCTTCCCACTTCCCCCCGAAAGCAGAAAGCAGCAGAGCCACGGGAACAGAGAAGGCCAATCCCCAAGCACATCCTCCGGCAAGAACTCATTCATCAGTCAGCGGAGATACTGACAAGTCAGTGACTCAAGTTCTAAACTCAAGCCCCCTAACCGACTCTCGCTTCTCAGAATGTGCTGTCTGGCTCACTTTTTCAAGTCTTTTTAGTGCCCCCCCAGTGTGGAGGCAACATGATGATCTAGACAGAAGCGCCGCCTGACCCTTCCCTTCCTCCTTCCTCCTCCCTCCCCACCCCCCACCCCCAGAGGGCTGCTCTGCCCACGCCCTTGAAGCCCCAAAGAGGAAAGTGGACACCTGGGGGGCTTGTGGCCATGTCTCCAGCCTCACCTCCCTGCACCCACCAGCAGGGTAAAGGCATACCAGGGCTATGCTTCTTTCCTACACCTGCGCCTCATCCTTCAATGAAAACCCATCTGATGGGCTTCTGCCCCTCCAGAGGTAAGAACTTCCACAGGCTGAGCCAGTCCTGAGGGCCCAGCCACCCCCAATGCTGCCAACCATGAGGGAGGCCAACAACCCCAAGACAGTGGCACAAATGTCAGTGAAAGTAAGAGACATCTCCTTGACAGGAAAGGGGCCAGCGCAAACGGTTAATTGGCATTAACTGCTAACAAGCCAGGCACTCCATCTGGCAGACACTCCACATACAGCAGAGGCTGAGACCCACGTTCATGTGAGCACCAAAAGCACCGAACAGGGTATCCAAGTCTATGAGAACACTAAATGTGATGGTGTCTAGAAGGACGCCTTCTACGACCCTCCAGTTAGACGGACCTCAGCAGGCCGCTCTTTTAAGCAAAGAGTCTCTCCTAAAAGCTCAGAGGTGGGATGAGGGCGGCCTTCTCCAGGGGTTCCACAAGTACCCACATTTTTAGCCTCCTCTCCATTATTATCTGGTGTTATTCCCGCACTAACACTCTACAGGGACAACTCGACACAGGTTGGTAAAGAGCAGAGCCTAACTGGGGCTCTCAAACACAAGGCTGAGGGCTCCCACGCCAGCCCCAAGCACTCACAGTGACATCTTATGCACGAGATTAGGTGAGCAGGCCAGGATTCATTTCCCAAGCACCAGAAAGAGCAGCAGAAGCCAGATGTGCACAGGCCACCAGACACACCTTGACCCAAGTATCCCCAAGGTTAGTGTGACTCACCTCCTCGCTCTTGGACTTGTGGAGCACAAATCCTTTCTTCCACTGCCCGTCGGCACCCTCGTTGGGCTTGCGGATATTAAATTCTACTTTTGCCCGGTCTTTATTCTGAATAGCCTTCCACTCATCCAAGGTCATTTCTTTCGGGCCCTCTTCCTTCACCTCTTCCACCTCATTTTCTCTGTGAAAAGATTGTTTCATAAGACATTGAACTGAGACGAGGACATTATTTTTGCCCCACTTGTATACACCTAAAAAAATAATACAATGTACACTATACCACAAAAAGTTTAGTGGGAAGAATGAGGCTGGCACATGTTATTAAAGCTTGGAACTGCACAAAGACTTTTGGGATCCTGTACAGTAAGAATCTGAGAAGTCATTTCATGCCTCAAAGGGATTTACTGATAGTATATACATAAAAATAAAGTATTAAATAACGATTTGACAATTTGTTAAGATTAGAAAAAAGGACGGGGCGGCCAGGTGGCTCAGTGAATAGAGCACCGGCCCTGGAGTCAGGAGTACCTGAGTTCAAATCCGGCCTTAGACACTTAACACAAAAACTAGCCGTGTGACCTTGAGCAAGTCACTTAACCCCAACTGCCCTCCAAAAAGCAAAAGCAAAAAAAAAAAAAAAAAAAAAAGATTAGAAAAAGGAAGCTCAGCAATCTTCCCTTCATTTCAGAGGTGAGACTATGGGCAAGGCAAGAATCCCTCGTTGAGTGTTCACTTCCTGCCAGACCCTGTGCTAAAGCCCTGAGGGGGTGAACCAAAGAGCCCCCTGCAAAAGGTGGGATCTGAGCTGAGTCCTGAAGGACAGCCGGTAAGAAGGGAGTCTTCCAGGCATTGGGAAGACACCTGACTGGGAGAGTTTAGGGTAAAGATGGCCAGGGGACAGAACCAAAAGGTGGGAGAGGGCCCAAGTTGTAAAGCGCTCCAGGTGTCAAGCCAAGGGCTTTCTATGCGATCCCGGAGGCGCAGAGGCTGGGCCTACACTTTGGGACAGTCACCTCAGCCGCTGAATGGAAGCTCAGACAATGGACTTAAGGCAGGAAAAGTTACCACAGGTTGTTACTGAATGATGCAGAAGACAGGAGAACAAAGGCAAAATCTACAAGTTTTGGCAAAAGGTAAAAATGTACCGGTCAAGAGTCACAGAGGACACCGCAGGTGGTGTCTCTGATGGGCTAAAATGGGAAAGAAGGAGAATCGGGGCTGAGGTGGGGGAGGAGGCAAGTTATCTCGAAATCAGCACCAAATTTTAAAAAGCAACATCATCTGCTGAGCGAGAACAGAACTAGGAGAAATTTGTACACAACAGACACAGCAACGTATGTATGTGTGGCAACCAACTAGACCGGCTCCTCTCAGCAATGCACAGGTATAAATAAGACAACTCCCCAAATCTCAGGAGGGAAGGAGATTCTACACTCAGAGAGACATCTAGAAGGACCAGAGTCTGAATGCAGACTGAAGCAAACCACCTGCTCTCTTTGTTCTCCATGTTTGGTTTTGCTTCCTCTCTTTCCCACTGCTCACTCCATCGTTTACAACCCTTCTACACAACCAGACCAATGTCCAGTGTGAAGGTATCTGCAGACCCTATACCTGATTGCACACCGCCATGGGGGGGAGGGAGGGAAAGAAAACTTGAAACTCAAGGGACTGTGGAACTGAATCTTGTAAACTAAAAGTAAACAATAAGCGACATCATCTGACTAGTTCTTAAAAAGCCACTGACATCAGGGAGGACAGAAAGGCAGGTGAGGCTGGCAAGGACCCCCTGCCGCCATTAGCCTGCCAGCTCTGAGATTTTCAGCCATGACAAAAACAAAAACCAACTATAAGAGAGAATCGAATGCAGCACCAGACAAAATCACTGCATCACCGAAGCAAGCCACCTGGTCCTGTTACTGAATACCACAGTGGCATGTGTCTAAAGGGGCATTATCCCAAAGAAGCACAGGAAGCACCCGTTTCTGAGGAAGTCTTCACTTGTTCAGGGTGTGTGTGCTCTGGGTGGAGACAACCATGTGGAGGAGCAGACCACGGACAGGCCCAGGTCCCTTCTTTCTTTCCCCACCAAAGCCTGCTTTTGACTCCCTAACCCCAAGGGACCGAAAGCAATGGAGGGGTGACAAGCCACAGAGAGGCCGCCTCCACGTGGCCCACAACCACGAGGCCCAGGGCCCACTGCAGATGCTGGATGAAGTGGCCTCCCAAGGACAAAGTCTCAGGGCAGGGAAGACCTAGGAGGCAAAAGCAAAGACCTAGGGCTGATCCGTCTTCCATATTTGGATCAGAGCATTGGGCTTTATCGACAGAAAATAACATAAAACTCCATTTGACTTGTCAAGTATCCGCTGGGCTCTATGGCCCGTTAGTTTTAAATTGTTGTTACAGGTGCCATCCTGCTGACCAGAAGCACCTGCCATGGGCCAGCCAGGGGGTGCCCGAGTACACAGAGCACTGGTCGCCGAGTTCAAATCTGGCCTCAAACATTAGCTGTGTGACCCTGAGCAAGTCACTTAACCAAGTCTGACTCAGCTTTCTCATCAGGAAAACAGCCAATAATCTGACATTTTTGCCAAGAAAATGTTTTGCCAAATGGGGTCACATAAGAGTCTGAAATGATGACTGAAAACCAAAATGGGCCACACACCGTACGCTAATAGTTTCTCATATGATCTTTACGACAACCCTAAGAGTAGGTACCATTATAATGCCCATTTTACAGATAAGGAATCCAAGGCAGACAGAAGGAAAGTGCCTTGGCCAGGGTCACACAGCTAAGCATTATGTTGAACGTCTGAGGCCACATTTGAACTCAGGTCCTCCTGACTCCAGGGCTGGGGGATGTTCCCAAGAATATGCTAAGTCTTTGAAAGCAGTAACCGTCTCATGTGTGCCTCTGGACCTTGGGCACTGAGCATACAGTGTCCACCTTATGTTTCTGGACACATTAGGCAACGCAAGGCAGCAGGGAGCAGCCAGACAGGGAGCGAGGGGCCGGCTGTGCCCTTGGCCTGGGCCTCCGCTCCTCCTGCTGTGAATCCAAGGGTTAGGCCCTCCCCACACATGCCACCGTCCCCCCCCAACTCTGCTGACATGGCAGCCTCAGGGCCGGCGAAAGCACAGCACAAAGAGGCAGGATTTGGAGAAATGCTCCCTATTCAAACAAGACCATCCGCTGTGTCAAACACTCATCTGCTCTGAAACTCAAGACAAAAGCTGAGAGCGGGCCCTTGGGTGGTGGCAGGAAGATGGAGCAGGAGGGCAGCGGGGCAAGCACGAGCCGGGTTCCCAAAGCAAGTGGCGGCAGCAGGGCAGCCTCTGCTCCGAGGGGGCCTCGACCAGGTGTCCAGTGTGTATTCCCCTCCAGCCTCAGGCCCTCTGGGGTGCCCTGGGCCAGCCCCAAGCCTCCCCTAACTGCTCATGTGGCCTGCACAGCTTAGAGATCCCTCCTCCTCCAAGGTCACCGCAGCCTCGCTACCTGCACCTCAGACACAAGGCTCTGCCCAGAGACCTTCAGGCCTGGCAAGCACAGACACCCCCAAGGGATCCTGGGCCCCATCCAGGGCTGGATCCGTCCTCCCCCTGCAGCTTCCTTTAATGATCTAACCCAACAGTGTCTTCTCCCTTGGATTCTAAGCTCATCGAGGGCCTGGCCCAGCACCTGCTAAATGCTCGCTTACTGACTGACCAGCGGCTACTACACACCAAATGACAACTGTCCTAAGGCACTACAGATGACAAGAGACATCTGAAAGGGACAGACCTGACAGCTGCTTTCAAGTATCTGGAAGGCTGATGTGCAAGAATCAATGCTCCAGGATCAACACTCTGGGCTTCCCCTAAAGGAATCAATGACAACCACCTAAAACCATTTGGAGTTCAGGACAATGATTAAAAGGTAGGGATTCAGCTGGGTGGTGCAGTGAATAGAGCACCGACCCTGGAGCTAGGAGGACCCGAGTTCAAATCCAGCATCAGACACTTAACACAAAAAAAACCTAGCCCTGTGACCTTGGGCAAGTCACCGACCCCAACTGCCCTCCAAAATAAAGAAAACAATCCTAGCTCCTTGAGGCACGGATTATCTACCTTGTTTTGGGCTTTCTGGTCTCCCATGTCCTACAGAGAACAAACAACAAGCACAGAACCTGCTGCAGCAGAGCAGGGTCTGCTTTACACCGTTTCACTCCCAACATCTAACAGGTGTCTAAGACACCTGCTGAAACACACTCAGCCTCACAAAACCAAGCAACCAGCACTAGACCCCAGTGACTCCCGAGACACCCAGGCAACTGGCGACCTTCCGCCTGGTACTTTAAATCCTCTCCTGCTCTGCTGTGCACACGGCAAGCCTTTTCCTTTCCTTATTTTGTACTTAAGTTAAAAATGTTTCTTTTCGTTTCAATTTGTATTCAAGTTTAAATTTTCTATAAAAGAATGGCCAAAATGAAAGGATGATGGTACATCTTTCCCACGGCCCAGAGGCGACACTAAGCTCTTGGAGAGCACGCCAGGAGCCTGCTGCTGGCAGGTGCCAAGTTGGAAAGACTTTGAGGAGAGTCCTGAAGACCAATTTCACCGCCAGCCCAGCTTTGTGGAGGTCAGCCGTCATCCATCACCAGGCCGGCTGCACTGAGGCATTTTTTTTTAGCGAGAAGTCTCTGGTCGTCTAGGAACCACATCGATGGAAGAACCTACACATCCCTGACACATGACCACAGCTTCTCTGAAGAGACAAGTGATCTCCACTTAATCTGGATACAGGCAGTCTGTTAAACTCCTTGTCATTGCCCTACCTACAAGTTCCCTATACTACAGATGAAGTTGCAGAGACACGGGGGAGACAAAGTCACCTTTGCTCGGTGCTTCCCTTCGTCCAGGAGGCAGATGAGCAGCCAAGGCAGTTGTGGAGGGATGCTAGCAGCCTGGGGGGGGGGGGGGGTTAGAGGAGGCTCCCTGCAGAGGGAGGGTCATGGGGTCAGGGGGCCAGCCCAAGGCAGCTCTCAACACCCCAATCCAATCTCTTTAAGCATGAGATGCATCATAAGGCATGACAACCATTAAGGATTTAAGAGTTTAGATCAAGGGAAGAAGCTTGATGAGGCTCAGTGGGCTGGAGGCACGCCCCAGGGTTAGAGAACAGTGCATAGGCTTTCAGGTGTAGGTGAGGAAATGGGGCCAGCATGTAAGAGATGCCTGCTGGAGAAGCTGACTACATGCCCTCCCCAAAGTCCTGTGACCACTGTTCCCAACCCCCCCCCATCACTTTGGCTAATGCTTTTGCTTCCCAAGCGTTCTGAGACATTAATTTTCCTGTGGCCAATGTTTACAATCCTGGCTCATTGGGGTAACTGAAGACTGGGGACAAGATTTCAGATGGGGGCTGTCAGCAGCCTGTCATGTCTGTGTCTTAAAGGAGCAAATATACTAAAGGCACACGAGCACTAAGCCAATGTGGTGACCCAGACTGCTTCATGTCCTAGCTGACTTTAACTCCCTGGATTTTCCAGACACACTTCTTTTACAACCTGTGTTCTGTAAGCTAAGAGCCTTCATCTTTCAAACCAGATCATCCTAAGGGCATACGAACATTAGTATGTTTAGAGAATTTTTCATTCTGTCTTAAAACCTTGACAGGGAAAAAATGATTATGTGTCTTCATGTCTTGGTACTTCTCAAGACTCACGTGCTAGGGGAGAATTACTTTAAAATACTAGCTAGCTACCCGGCTGCTCTCAGAATTATGTTCCTGCTGATCTGTGTTATTTAGACACAGGAATCCAGAGATTTACTGAACACATAAATGGTGCAAAACCCATTTCAGTGTCAAACGGAAACGCAGTGGGTCCTGGGTGCCTCACGAGCAATGGGCAGCTGCACTCAAGGACTTAACAGGGGCTGTGCCCACTACCACAATTTCTCCCAATTCTAGCTCTCTACCCCAACGCACCAGCAAAGATCCCTTGGAAGACTCGCCAGATCTCAAATTAATTGGTCCATTTTTCCTCATTTCTTCCTCACCGTCGCTATTCTATTTTCAATCAAAATGCATTTCCTGATCAGACCCAAATGCCCCCATTCAGAGTCCCTAAACATTGACTGTGCACATGAGAGGCTGCAGCTTGGGGGACCACGACCAGAGGACGAAGGACGGGCTGGCTCTGCCACCGACCACAGAACTCACTTATTTTCTGTATCAGCCACTGGATGCTCTTCCCCTTCTGGTGTCTCCTCAGTCACAGTGGTTTGCTCCAAGTCACTGCAATTATAAGACATGTGTTTCTGAATGTATTGGGAGCCCCCTCTAAGGAGAGAAAGAGAGACAAGAAAGGCATCTGGTTCGCTTATACATCGCCCAGCTGCATGGCCCCTTCACCCAAGTAACAAGAGCAAATATCCCCCCCACCGACACATTCAGGAACTCCCAGCAAACTCATCAAGGCACTAGGCTGTGGTGCTGAACAAGCTCCAGATACGAGCAGTTCAACTGCTATATAACCAGAAGACGCTTAAGTCACAGAAAATGCATTCAAATGGTATACTTTCATAAATACTGGGAAAGAAATAAAAACTTGGATGGCTGAAGATTTAATGAAAATACTTATTGAAGAGCCATTCTAACTTACTAACTACAGAATTTTTCAATGGATGGGGCTTTAGAGATCCTTTAACAAGACACACCCGCTCTGGGATCACACAGGGTGCAGTCGTCAGGCACTTAGGAGCCCATAACTCTGGGCACCTCACTTTGCCTCTGCCCCTGTCTCCTCTAGTATAAAATGCCCTCCCAGGTTCTCTGTGGGCTGCTCCCCGGGCAGAGCCAGGGCACAAGGGCCTTGTCAGATGACAGCCACTCCTCCTGCCGCAATCATCAGCCCCACTTCAGAGCTGGGAGGGGCCTCCCAGGCCGTCTAGTCCAATTCCCTCATTTTACAGATGAAGAAACCGAGGCCCTGCCCAAGATCCCACAGGACATCAGCAACAGAGGCAGGATTCGAATCCAGGCCTTCTGATTCTGAAGCCATGGCCGGACGTAGGGTCAGTCCAGAATAAGGTCGGGGCCCGAGGCTCGCTCTCGACATTAGCCGTACTCAAGAAAGCGGGCAACTCACGTCAGCTCGTCTTTGACCGTCCCCCAGTTGTGCGAGCCGCTTCCGCCGCGTTTGTCCTCGTGCTTCAGACCACTGAAATGTGAATGTGAGAAAGAACTAACAAAACTGAGTTAACATTATAGTGACTGAGGACAGAAACTAGTTAAGTTTTGCTAAATTGAACATTAAATTAAGGTCGGCACAAAGAATGAATTTGAGACTTACGATCTATCGCTTCCACTATGCCTATCAAATTCTCTCTTTCCACGAGAGTCAAAACCATCTCCTCTGCCCATGCCACGGCCACGGCCGCCGCGTCCTCTTCCCCCAGGACCGCCACGACCCCGGATTGGCCGGTCGATAATAGGCCTACGACATAAGCACAAAACTGTCATCCTTTGAGAACATTCAGGAAACCCAGAGACTCACAAATGCAGACAATTCATAGAGCAGAGGGGGAAAAAGGACAAGGCCTGTACAGCATCACTATAAAAAAGTAACAAATGGGGGGGAATTATTTTGGCACAACCAGTGCTTTCCTAGGCAGGACTTGCCCTCCTTCCCCACACACCCACCTGAAGGTGCTTCACTAGGGTTTAGACAAACATCTAATGTTCTGTTGGAGGGTGAAGTTTGTTGTGCACAAATTATCTGAAAAGCACCAAAGCCGGGAGCTACCACTGGCTTTAACTCAATCATCAGGTAGACTCCAGCCTTGCACAGTGTTTCCTTAGGAGGAATCAAGGACTAACAGGTGACCCATCAGACCCCCCCCCCCCCCAACCTAACAGGGACTTTATCAAGCAAACCTGAGTCAAAGAACCGCAACTAAAGCTCCCCAACCAGGACACCCCCCACCTTCCAACGACGGGGCACCAGGGGCCTGCAGGCACCCGGGCTTCCTTGGGGAGCTGCCCCCCCCCCCCGCCCCTGCAGGGCCCCCCAGACTCACTTATCAACGGAAAACTCTCCTCCTTCGCCCTTCTCCTCGATCGACTTCTCGAACCGCCGCTCCCGAGGGGGTCGCCTTTCCGGTCTCCTGTCAATGGGCTTCCCTTCGCCCTGGAGCTGCTGGTCAGGCCTCCTGCCGACCCGTCTTATCCCTAGGACCAGAGACCCCGTTACCGCTGCCCCGCAACAAGCAAAGCCCGAACCGACGGGCGGTGCCACGGGTCCCCCGAAGGAAACACCGCGGCCGGACGAGAAGCAGGGGGACCCCCGAGACGCCCCGCACGCCGTGGGGGCAGCCTCCCTCCCTCCCTCCTCCCCGTCCGCTCCGGGGTCACTCGTAACCCCCCCGCACAGGACGGTCTGCCCATCCCGCTGCAGGCTCGCAGACCACGGCGCGCACGTGGGGCGCTCGGCTCACGCGCGGAAAACCAGCGCGGGGCCGGCAGGGGCGCCCGGGACCCGCCTCCCTCCCGCCGCGCACACACCCACCCCGCCGGACTCGGCGTCCCGAGCTGCCCCGGCACAGGTCGCGCTCCGGCCCCAGACGCGCCCGAGACGGGGACGCCGCGGGGCCCCGCCGCCTCCCGGCCCCGCTCGCCACGTGCCTTTTCCCGCCCGGCCTCAGTTTCCCGGGCCCGCGCTGCACGTGGCCCCGCCCGCCCCGCCCGCGGCCCGCACCTTCTTTCTTGAGCGCGGCGGGCGGCGGCGGGGCCTCGTCCTTCTTGTCGGCCGCGTTGGCGGCGGCCGTGGCCGAGCCGGTGGCGGCGGCGCTGGGCGGCGCGGGCGGCGGCGGCAGCGGGTTCTTGCGGTCCTTCTGCGACTCCTTGCGCAGCGGCTTCCCGGGCGCGCCCCCGCCGCCGCCCCCGCCGCCCGCGCCGGCCTGGGCCGCGGCCTGCGCCGCGCTCTTGGGCCCGGGCCCGCCGCCGCCCCCGCCGCCGCCGCCGCCGCCGCCTTCCTTCTTCTTGTTCTCGGCCGCCTTCAGCACCTCGAAGGGGTCCGATTCGTCGTCAAATAGCTGGTCGAACCGGTTGGTGACGACGCAGCCGAAGCCTTCCTGCAGGTGGCCGGGCATGATGGGGCCCCGGCGGCGCGTTCCTCCACGGATTGCAGCGGGCCGCGCCGAGCCGACGGCGCCTGCTTCAGCTCGTCCCCACAAGATGGCCGGGCCGAGAGAGAGACCGCCTTCTCTTCCGGCGCCGCGCACACATCCGGGAGCCGCCGGCGCCGCGGGGCACGCCGGGAAGGGCAGGCGGCCCGCGTCGCTCCGCGCGTGTCAGCGCCGGCGCGGACTACAACTCCCAGGGGGCAGCGCGCGCCGCCGGGCGCGAAGGGCGCGGGGAGGGCGTGGCGCGGCGGGGAGGCGGGGGAGGAGGAGGCCGGGAGCCGAGAGCACCTGCCGAGTCCGGCCGGGAGCCCCCGCCCCTCGCCTGGCGAGGCGGCGGGCCGCACGTGGGGATCGCGGTCAAGGTCACTCCTGGCCGGCCCCCACTTGGGTTTGCGAGGCTGGGAAACCGAGGTAGCCCGAGCCCCCAAAAGTTACCGAGCACGCGAGGTGGGCGGAAGGCGATGTGCATTTATTAAGCACCCCCTGCACGCCCAGCAGGCAGAAAACGGCCTGCCCTGGGGGAGCAGGCTGTTCGGCCCCGAGGTCGCTGGCCAGCCCGGCTTCTTGGCTCTTTCCCCGGGGCTCGGGCCCGAGCGGCTCGGTTATGGCGTGAGAGGGAAGGCCCGCCCCGGAGCTGGGGGCTGGTGCCCCTGCCCCCCGGCCGAGGCGGGGTCCGCAGGGACAAGGAACGCCTGGGCGGTTCCGAGAACTTGCTGTACATCCAGGCCTTACTCTCCCCCCCCCCCCCAAGACGGAGCGGTTAAGGGCACCTAGGGAGGGAGGTGCCTGCCAGCAGCGATGGGCTCGCTGCCTGCACCCCAAGAACCAGACGGGGTCGTGTCCCATGCAGCTTGCCAGCACATCTGCTGCCCCTTGGCAAACCACCCCTTCTATCCCGGGGGCTGGAGAGCACTCGACGTCCGGGTAGGTGCAGAGACGCGTCCGAGGGTCAGCCAGCACCCTTGACCCTCGGACCTCCTCTGAACCTAGGCCCTTCTCCCTTCCTTGGTTCATTCCCTCCCCCGCCTTAGGATACTGGTGGTGCACTGAATGTGACCTTTTTCCGGCTTCCAGGAGACTTCAATGTCATAGCGCCAGACCCACAATTCAAGTTCCTCCGTGGGCTGTGAGCCTCTTGGATCGGGAATCGGTGATTCCATTATTTTGTCTCAGTCAACAAACGTTTATTTAAAAATTGCAGGGACGAGCACTCTGTTTAGTCTCCAGGAGGCAGGGTAAAAGGGAAAACCTCGTGGCCTGGCCTTGGGGAACTCACGTCCTAGCGTAGAGGGGAAGGCAATATGCAAATATACACAGCTACAAGGTACACTGTATCTTTGAGTGTAACCCACGAGGTAATAAAATCCATTTCAGAGGGAAGGTGTGGGCAGCTCCGGCTCCTCCTGCTCTCCTCTCATCTCCCTCTGGGCCCTATTTCCCCCATTAGATGGTAAGCTCCTTGAGAACAGGATCTGACTCCGCCACCGCCTGCATCCTCGGGGCTGGTCGCCATCACCTAGGAAGGAGGCCAGGCCACTCTCGGAGACTAAATTCGGGAGCGATCCAGCCCCTTCCCTCCCGCTGTCCCCAAATGGCTGCCTGCCTGCCTGCCTGCCCTGTTTTCCCCCATCCAATCGTCTCTTCTCCAGGGTTTTGTCCTGATCCTTATCCTACCCCAGTGGGAAAGAGACGCAGATTTCTGGGGGTACTTTCCCTATCCTAGGAACAAGAAGGAGCTCTGGGAATTTCCACACTGGTCTGCCCAAATTGCTCCACCCCAACGAGCACACTAGGTGTGTGTGGGGGGGGGGGGTGTAGATGCCGGACCAAACAAACAAATGGACGCCCCGGGGGCGTTCACTGTGGGAGGGGGGGGTGGTCAGCAAACGTCCATTGAACCCCCGCAGTGCCAAGGGAAAGGGTCTCAGCCTACCAAGCAAATGGAACTCAAGAATAAGTGGCTGAACTTGTGTAAAAACCAGACCTGAGATTTTCCTTGGCAGAAAGCTCTGTCCACTGGTGCAGATCATCGTGCTGGGGAACACCCATAGATGCTTTTAAAGTCTGCAACCTGTATTATCTCGTTTCTTCCTCGCATGAACCCCCCCCCCCCCAAGGTTATTAACTGTACTGGCTGTCCCAGAGCTAGGAAGTGTCTGAGGCAGAATTTGAACACAGGTCTTCCGGATCCAAGTCCGGTACTCTATTCACGGTTTCAGTGGTCACTTCAGCCCAAGGCACAAAGCTAGTACGAATCCGACGGTAGGCTTGAACCTGGGGCTACGCCGCCTCGCAGGGTTCCAGAGAAGTCTCTTAGGGACTGGGAGGATCGGGAAGGTCTTCTTGGAGGAGCCGAGGCCGGAATTGGGCTTTAAGAAGGGAAGGCCGAGGGAGGGCATCTCCGACACAGAGAGCACAGAGGACAAGCTGAGAAAAGGCCTAGACTTGGGGAAGGACGAGGTTGTGTCTGGACCTGGAGAAAGGACCCACTTGACTGGAGTTAATGCTGGCACAGGTGCACTAGCACCACATTGCCAAGTGTGTGTTCTCACTTTCTGTTTCTGCTGCTTCTAAGTGTCCCCCCCATTAGAAAAAAAAAAAGCACCTTATGAGTAGAGACTTTCATTCTTTGTTCTGTTGTGCCTGGGGCTGCCTTGCTTGGCTGCAGGAGCAGAATGAATCCTTTTTTGATCGATGCTAAGGAAAGGTGTCTGAACTCGGTTCTGCTGGCAGAGTTGGCAGGGAGCCAGAAATGATTTTGGCCCAGAGGAGGGAGATGGCCAGAGCCACAGGCAGGGGAAGCAGTGAATCTGGCAGGAAAGCATATAGAAGGTCACAGGGGGAGAGAGTGGCTTCCCAGGACCTCTAGGGTCGATATAAAACCTGCTTGGGCTTTTGGAGCCCCTCTTAACTGGGCCCTGGCTTACTTTCCAGTCTCCTTGGGCCCAGTTCCTCCCCAGGTCCTCTTCTGTTCAGTGACACTGGCCTCCTGACTTCTCCTGGAAAGAGGCTCTCCATGTCCCACGACTGTCCCAACTCCAGGCATTTTGTCTGGCTGTCCTCTGTGCCTGGAGTGCTCTCTCTCCTCCCCTAGGCCTTTCAGCTTCTCTAGCGTCCCTCAAGTCCCAGCTTCGACCCTGCCTCTGAGCAGAAGTCTGCCATGGCCTTCACTTCATCCCCTCTGTATGTCTCTTGTATGTCTGAAATGGTTTTCTCCTTGTCTCCCTCTTTAGAATGGGAGCTCCCTGACGGCGGGTACTGTCTGGCGCTTTCTTTGTACCCCCTAGCACTTAGCAGAGGGTCCGGCACACCATAGGTGCTTAATTGTGCTTCTCGACTGGCCGAAGGCTGCAAAGTGACCTTCGGAGGACCAGGACGATCCCTGGGTGCCATCGTTGGTTTTGTCTGGTTGCTCATGGCCCCCTGGGGGGAAGAGAACGGCTTTCTTTGGGAAATGCAATCCTGTAAAAGGAATTGATTGTTTGGCTGGTGACTTGCCTAGGCCTCCTCTAGAGTAATTTTTCTTAATTTTCAGTGTCAATTCTGTTTGTGCATCTGTGGTCCCCTGAACTTTGGGCTTAACCTCCAGATTCTGTGTTGAAGGAGGATGCCCTGCACTAGGGATCCTCTGACACACACACACACACACACACACACACACACACACACACACACACGGGAACTGGAGCTAGATATCTCCTGTGGAGTAATGTCATTTAAATTCGGGGAGACCCGAGTTGAGTTTTGGCCTCTGGCCCCCCTGAGCTATGCGACCAAAGGCAAGTCCTCTTACCTGCCGAAGCTGAGAATGCACTATGCCTCTGGATGATGGAGCATTAGGGGCGTAGTCCTAGCTTGTCATACGTGAGGAAGCGCGTAAGTAACTATAAGACCTAACATCTCTAGAGCGTCAGGAGTTTGGGGAAGCTTTTGTGTTCTGTTCTTGCAAAGCGCTTGAATATTTTTTCTCATTTTTGTCATTTATTGAAAATAGAAATAAGTGATTACTGATTGATTGATTGGCATTAGCCCCATCCTGATTGACAGCTCTCACTCTGTCTTCTGAACCAGTGAAGCACAGCATCACTCATCGGCCCTTTGCAGACTGACTGACAGATATGCATCTCCACTGTGGGTTCTTGTCCTCCATCTCCAGTCCATCGCTCGATTATCTCCATTGAATGTTTTACCGATACTTCAGATTCCAAAGGTACCCAGCTGAGCTCATTCGCAGGGCCTCAGTGCCCGCCCAGCCCACCCTGGGGCAGTTTCTCTGTTTCTACCTATGTCAGCACCACCCTCCCAGGCTCCTTGCCTGACGACCTGGCAGGAGGACATCCCGTCCTGCTCATTTGGGATGTGTGTTACGCGGCCTCATAATTGCGATTTACACAGACTAATTCATACTTTGCTGTTTTCCCCGGCAGCCCTGCCCCAGCCTTGCTCGGCATCTAGCCAGGTTTGAAGTCAGAGGACCACAGTTCAGAGTCCATCGTGGCCATTCTGGAGCAAGTGGGTTCAGCGCTTTCGGTTTCTGATGCCTTGCCTCAAGGTTACAGGGGCAGCCTCAGAGGTGGCGTCTGAATCCACATCCTCTGACTCCAGAGGGAAGCTCTTTTAGGCCGCTGTGCTTCCTCACTCCCATTCACAAGATAAGTACAACCGGGAAGAATGGGATTATAAGCCACACCTGGAACAGACTTCAAAGTCATCCAGGCCAACCGCCTCATTTTACAGGTGACAAAATTGAAGCCAAAGGAGGTAACGTGACTTGCCCAAGAAGACACGATGGCCAAGGATCTCAAGGGCTGTTTCTGCTCTCCTTCCACAGTCCTGGGCTGCCCTTCTTTGAAGCAGATGGCTTCTAAGACGCCACCCAGCTCCAGATCTAGGATTCTATTAACACCTTTGTCCCCCCCAAAGCAAGCTCTGGAAGGGCAGAGACCATGGTTTTATTCATCTCTAAATCCCTTTGCCTCCTCTGTAGTCGTCGTCTCTTAACCAACGTTGGTTGGAGCCATGAGGATTTACTGTTTTTTAACTGTTGAGCACCTTGTCTCCTCGTCTCAATAGCCAGTTTCTTGAAGACAAGAGCAGTTTCTTCCTGGTTTTGATTGCAAGGGCCTGAAGAGTGATGAAGGCCACCCCTGCATCCTTCACCCCTTTACTCCCCTACTCCCATCCTCTCCTTTTCTGCCTAGCCTCCTTGTGTCTCATCCTGTGGAAGAAAAAAAAATTAGATGTATGTCCCCAAGGCTGCACCCTTTTACAAGCGTGGTGTGCAGCAACCTATGAGCCAAGCCGAGGATGGAACACAGCCCTCGGGGAACAGGGACGGGCTGCTCTTGCCAGAGTGGAGTACCTGTCATGGGTGGTAGGGAATGGTTAAAAATGCACGCTGCATTTGGGGCCAGAAAGTAAGGTTAAATATGAATTCTACTGATCACTGGTTGGGTGACCTTGGGCAAATCATACAGACACTCAAACTTTCACTTCTTCAAGTATAAGATCAGTTATGGGACCATTTGCATGGTAAAATTATCTTGAAAAGTCCCTCCTAGCTCTGAATTTGTCAGGACTGTACCCAAGGCTGGGTGCCTGGAGCTTTGCCTTAGGGCACCACAAAGAGAGGGTGCCAATGACAGTCCTCAAGCATAATAGAAACAGCTGAACTCAGCTCCCAATGATCGAGAATAACTAGGAAGTTTCCAGATAGCATGCGGCCCCACCAACCCCTCAGGCCCACAATCACTGCCTCCCTCATAGAGGTTTCCCAATGCCAAGGACCAATGTCCTGCTCAATGCCCCTCAGTGGAGAGCACCTTTCATGATGCTTGTCCCAGGTACAACAAATATCATGGGATCTTTGTTCTCAAGACTGTTAACGCTGCCTCCCCAAAATCCCCACGGATGCTCTGGAATCAGTGCTTCATGACTCAGCCTAGTGGCTTGTCTTAAAGCAGAGACAAAAGCTCTATCTCAGGAGATCAGATTCAGCCTTTGCTTCTGGATTCTCCAAGGCAGCTCTGTTCCATCTCTGGGCTATTGGTAACAGAGATGGACACAGTGGACTGCCTGCTGCTGAATATCCTAGGGCCTGCCCTGACATTCTCATTTCCCTTTAGGGTTGAGATGAAGGTGTCAGTACATCCGAAACTGTAGTCTCATTGAAGCTCATGCTTACGTGGTAGAAAGGGCACCAGATGTGCCTGTCAATCACTACCTGACCCTCAGTCAGTCTTAACCTCTCTGGGCCTCAGTGGCCTCATTAGTAAAATGAGAGGGTCCATCTAGATGACCTCTAAGGACCTCCTAGCTTGAACTCTATGATTGGGTCGTCCTACAATGGGGAATCCCATGTATTCATGTTAGGAACACTACTGATTCATAAACTTGATGTTATTCATGAATTATTAAATTTATTAAACATTAATAATGAATCTGCCACTAATGATTGGTTATTAGTAAATAATAGCTGGCATTTATATCACACTTCATAGTTTACAAAGTGTTTTACTTGCTTAATTCAATTCGACGTTGATTAAAAGCCCAGGATGTATAGAGCACTACTTTATTAGGTACTGTAGGTGATTCAATACTGAAATAAGACACAGTTCTTGCCCTCAAGGAGCTTACAGTTTAAAAGGAGAGTAACTTATGCACACACATCACTGTGACCCAAGGCAGAAGGAGACAAGAAAGAAATCTGAAGGAGAGAACTCTGAGCTTTGGGGTCAGGCAAGGCTTCTTGGGAGAGGCGCATCTGAACTGGACTGTGGCGGAAGAAGAAAGGCATTCCAGTAGGCATAGCGGAAGTTGGTAGGGAGGGTCCGTCCCAAAGGTGGGCACAGCTTGAATAAACAGAGAGGGGAGAGGGTCAGATAAGAGCTGGGAAGAGTGGGGAACCAGTGTAGTGAGAATGTAGACTACGTGGAGAAGAGTGTGAGATGTAGTATGTGCAAGGGTCCATTAGCCTGGACTGCGAAGGTTCTTGAAGGCCCAAATAAGAAATCTGTGACTTATTCAGTAAGTGATGAGGGACCACTGAGAGTAACATCAACAACAATAATGCAGGATGTGAGCACTCTGGCTCCCCACTCACTCTCTGCCTCTGTCTTTGTCTCTCTTCCCTCTCTCCTGTCTCTGTCTCTGTCTTTATCTCTGTCTGTCTAACTCTTTCCATCTCTTTCTGCCTGTATCTTCTCCTTTTTCTCCTGCTTCTGTCTCTCCCCTTCTCTCTTCCCTTCTCTCTCCCTCTCTCCTTCTCTCCCTCTCTGTCTCTCTCTGTCTCTGTCTCTCTCTCCTCTTCTTCTCTTCCTCTCTGTCTCTCTCTTCCCTTCTCTCTCCCTTTCCTTCTCTCTTTCCTCCTCTCTCTCTTTCTTTCCTGTCTCCCTCTCCCTCTCTCCTCTATTTCTCTTCCTCTCTTGTTTCTCTCCCCCTCTCTCTGTCTCTATTTCTCTCCCTCTCTCTCTGTCTATTTCTCTCCCTCTCTCTCTGTCTCTCTATGTCTCTCTGTGTGTCTCTGTCTCTCTCTCTCCCTCCCCACCCCACCTCTCTCCCTCTCCTCTCTGTCCTCCCCAATCTGTTTCTCTATTTCGCTTTCTTCCCTTTCTCTCTGTCTCTCCAGAGCCAGGCTACTACACCAGTCCCTCAGGGTTCCAAGGTACCCTGAGGATTTTGGAGCTGCTTTTTAATCCATTATTATTGGCTCAAGTCCCCACAGTTCACTTCCATTGAACAATGACTCATTTTTACAAGGGGAGATTTGCTTTCAATATATAGGGACAAAACCATAGACACACATCCCCTCTCTAACACCTTGGGGCTATAAATTTCCTATACCACCTCTGGTTTCTGGAGGAATCAGTTCTAAACTTAGTTCCTCCATAGCAATGGTTCTACCAAGTGCTTGTCTAGATGTGGCATGACTTCGAGATGGGTCCATTTCTCAGGCACTGCCAGGCTGGGGTCCAGAAGATCTTTCTCCAAGGTCACTCTTCAGGGCACCAATGTTGCTCTGGCTGCAGTATCTGTCCTGGACCCTCACTTCCAGGTCTGCCAAGCTCCCAAAGCTCCCGAGGTCAGCAGGGCCTTTGCCTAGATCCGGGGAGCAATGACAAGGCACTGGAGGGGCCCAAGATGGCAGACTTCTTGAGTGCCTTCAGCGTATGGTTACCTAAGCAGAACCAGTTTCCAGCTTCTCTATGTGGATAGATTCTGTGCCAGGTGCACTGCAAATGTGCTGACCCTCATTACAGTAACAGCCCCCATTTAGAAAACGTTTTAAGGTGTGCTAAAGTTCTTTCCACATGTTCTCTCATTTTACATTCACAACAATTCTGCAAAGTGGGTGCTAGTATCCTCTCCATGTTACAGGAGAAACTGGGGCTGAGCAAGGTTAAATGACTCATCCAGGGTCACACAGCCAATAAGCATAAGAGGCAGAATCTGAACCCACATCACTGTGACTCCAGTTCCAAGGATCTAGCCATTAAGCAGGGGACGGACCTCATCATAGCTGGGAAGACCATCTTGGCAGATGCCTGAGGGATGAATTGAGGACAGAAGAGACTAGACTGAGCAAGACCCGTTTGGAGGTGACTAATATAGTCCAGGTGAGATAGATAAGAGTCTGGCGAGGATGGATACAGAAATGGGGAGGAGTGAGAGGAGCTGCAGAAAGAAGGGCGGCCAAGGCAACTGACTGAGTATTGAGGGAGAGGCACCTGGCAATTCAAAGGCCTGGGGAAATAGCCCCATTCTCCCCCAAAGGCTGGATGGCCGTTTATTTGCTGGGTATGTTAAAATGGGAGTTCTTTTTTCAGGATAGATTGGGCTTAATGGCCTCTGAGGTCCTCCTAGCTCTGAGATTTTGGGCTGCCCACATATAATGTGGAATTAATTGTTTGCTTATACTTAGAAAACAGAATCTCCTGAAGAGCTCAGAGTGCTGTTAAGAAAAAAAAAACAAAACCTTTAAGCTCCCAGAGATTCTTAATCTGGATTGCATGAACTTTCGGGGGTTTTGTTTCATATTTTTAAATTATATTTCAGTGTAATTTATTTCCTTGGTAATCCCACGTATTTTACAAACAATTCTGAGAAGGGATCCATCCTTTTTTTCAGATTGCCAAAGGGATGCACGACAAAATAAGGCTAATGTCTCCCGTAGCAGAATCTCTAAAAACTTACCAGTTGAACAGATTTCCCATCTTGTTTATCTTGTAACAAACACCCGGTCCTCTCCTTCCACCACCTAAGCTCTTCTCCCACACTCCCCTCCCCCCACAACCCCTCTCAGGAACATGTTCCCACCAATCTCTCTCTAAAATATGTTGCCACTAGTAACGGCTCAAGTTGCATTTCTGTATTTTTCAAGCAAAAGACCAGAGATGAAAGTTACAGAAAGCGGTGGAACACTCAGTCCTCTGGCCGCCAGCCAGGGAAAATGCAAAATGTCACCAGGATTACTGAAAGCTGGTTAACCCAAGGCTCGTGCTTCTGGGTTCATCGGCAGGTACAGGTTGAGAAACACCGTTTAGGGAAAGAGATTTGCATTCCCATCAATAGCTACACAGACAAGAGAATTCTTGGCAAATTACAAGATCCCCTCACCCCCGTCCTGCTCCGCACAAACCCAGTCACCTTCCATAGTCCGAAAAGGGACCCAAACATGAGAGCTGTCCATGGAATCACAGAGGATCGAGTGGTGGGCTTCTCCCTTTGTCCGAGAGATAGCTCAGAGGATCCTAGGTCTAGACCTTGAAGGGAATCCAAAGGCGATCCCCTCCCCACCTCCATTTTACAGGTGAGCCCCCTGAGGATGGGAAGGGCTGCTGACTCGCCTTGCCCAAGGTTCCATAGGCTCTGAGTAGCGGAAGCAGGACGGAAGCACGCTCTTCAGACCCCGGATCCCATCTCAGTGCCTTCCCTCACAGACCAGCCGGTACAGCCTACTGCTTGTTTGCATGTTGTCCCCTCCATTAGCCTCTAAGTTCTTTGAGATCAAGGACTTTTAATTTTAGTTTAGTTTTGCTTTTCGCTGTATTCCCGGTGTTAGCTAGCTCGTAGCAGGTGCCTAATTCACACTTGACGATGCATTGCCTGGTTGAATCAGACTCCTGGAAAGCCTTCTTGTACCACCAGGGGAGAAGGCCTGAAGGTAGATAGACTGGAAGCATTCTGTGAGGACCAAAAGGGTAAGGAACACGAATGGGAGCCTGTCTGAGCATCCAGAGGGTTCACCAAATCTGAGAATCGCTGGTTTAGAATTAGAGGGGACCCTCAGTGTCACCTAATCCAATCCCTTCGTTTCAGAGTAAACTGAGGACCTGACAGGTGAAGTGGTTTGCCCAAGGGAAAATCAAGCATCATGATTCTATTGTAATCATTGTACTCGATCTTGTGTTGTCCTTCCTGAATCCAGAGCTAGGAACCCAGTCTTCAAAGCCAGGGCTCTTTGTAAATCAGTGTGAGTAAAATAATTGGGATGATGCAGCAGACCCCTGCCTGCCCCCAACCCACATGGAGGGGACAAAAGCATCAGGGGCCGCCAGAATGCACCCAGCCACCAGGGCAAGTGGCCTTGGCCAGGCGGTGATGGAATGACCAGGACTCTCAAGGTCCAGGCATCTCCCTCAGTGTTAAGGCTTCATGGATGAAACCTGCCCTGCTGTCCAAAGGCTCTCCTGTCTGACAGGGAAACCCATCATGATCAGAAACAGCAGAAGAGAAGGATTAAATGCTTAAGACACTAAGGCAGCCAACATACCAAGGAAAAGCCAGGCTCTGTAACAGTCTGTTGACTTTGTGGTCGACATCTGTCAGCGTCCCTTACATTCTGCCTCTCTCCAGTCCCCCAAGGACAGCTCCGATGTCTCCATCCTCACTGCCTGATGGTTCTTGTGGTGAGGTGCGCTGCCCAGAGCCCTGGCTACTCCTGCCTAGCACAGGGGCACAGGTTGTACCTGCCCTAGGTATGGGGCAGGTTTGTGCTGATGCTTTTTTTCCTACAGGTTTGGCCAGTTTAGGGCAACATTGATGAAAGTTGTGTCTGGATAAAGAGCAAGACCATTAAAGCAAAATTAAACACAATAATAATCATAGCTGCTATTTATAAGCTGATTTCAGCTTTGCAAAGTCCTTTGTCTTCATTTTCTTTCTTAGATAGACCAGAAATGGAGGCTATTAGTACCCCCCCTCCCATTTTTCCTCCCACATTCCTGATTCCCTACAACTGCTGGTAGTGCTCTCTGTCTTTGTGTCTCTATCTCTGTCTCTCCGTCTCTCTCTGTCTCTCTCTGTCCCTCTCTCTCTGTGTCTCTCTCTCCCCCTCTGTCTCTGTCTCCCTGTCTCTCCCTCCGCTCTCCTTTTCTCTCTCTCTCTCTCTCTCCCTCTCTCTCTCTCTCTCTTTGTCTTTCTCTCTTTCTCTGTCCCTCTCCCCTCTCCTTCTTTCTGTCTCTCTCTGCCTCTGCCTCTGTTTCTGTCTTTGTCTCTCTTCTCTCCTTCTCTGTCTCTTTGTGTCTCTGTCTCTCCCTCCCTTCCCCCTCCAACTCCCTTGTATTTATATTGCATTCTCTACCAATTAGAATGTAAGCTCTTTGAGGGCAGGACCTGAATCATTTTTGTCTTTGTATCTCCAGGACCTGGCATACAGTAGATACTTAAATGCTTATTGATTAGTTGATTTTTCAGATAAGGAAACTGAGGATCAGAAAGATTCAGGTGCTTACCCAGGATCCCAAAACTGAAAAGAGCCTTAGGTGGGTTTGAGCCCAGGGTCCCCAGACTCCACACCCAGAGTTCTGTCTACAGCCTGAGCTTCAAAACAGATGTGAAAGTGCTTTGAAGGAAAAATGAACAGCCACTAAACAATAACAAGATATTTTTGTTGCTAAGAAATTAGATTAATTTAAATAAATATACTTTATGTGAATGAAAAAATAAAGAAATGGAGAGTTTTCCAAACTACGGAAGTTAAGTCTTGGGCATCCGCTTGGGCTGAATGCTCCTACCTGACTTCTTCCAGCTGACCTGGAAGTGATACAGCCGCAGGAGCTCTGGACTTGGAGTCACGAAGACCCGAGTTCAGATCCTGCAGCAGATACTCTAGCCATGTAACTGGCAGATGACCTGTCTCAGCCTCAGTTTTCTTATCTGTAAAGTAAAGGGATTGGACACAATGGTCTCTAAGATCTCTGCTGACTTCACACCTGCTGCATAGTGTCTCCTTCCCTTTGTCACTCCCCTCGATGACTCATCTCCAATTTAATTCAAGAAACATTTATTAAATGCCTACTATGTGCCAAACACAGCAAACGGAGAAGTGAAGTCAGAAATGACAAGAGGCCCCATTCTCGAGACGTGGAGGTGGAGGTGGAGATGGAGAAAACAGGGAGACAGAACCAAAAGGCAGTGTAGACGGCAAGGCTAGGGTGACAAGTGGACTTTTAGGACAACTTTTCTCACCTTCTTCTGACCTCCACACCCCCTTTCCCTCGCTCCACCCAGGTAAGTCCCATCCCCTGGTGACTGACCCTTCCTACTACACCTGAACCTTTCCCACTGAGAGGTCACTACAACCTAACATTTTCAGTTCTGTCCCTTTGAGCCCACTCCTACCAAGGAGAAGAAAGCCTTTGTTTCTTCTTAAAGAAATCTTGGACATTGACACGTTGGTGAAGAGGTTCTCTTGGGGGAAGCAGGAGCCCTGAATTCCATGGACCCTGAAGGTCATGACGGAGGGGAGGGCAGGGTCGGGTCTGGGGGAGGGATGCTGGAAGCACACACTTCAGTAAAGGGACAGGGACAGGGTAGAGAACAGAACAAGAGGGGGAGGGATAGGAAGGAGGGACATATGATCACTGTCACAATATGTCCACTATGAAG
>CM053593.1:8375305-8448534 GCA_028646575.1 Pseudocheirus occidentalis | reverse complement strand
CCTACCAGAAAGTAAGAGAGCAGAACAGGAGAGGGGCTTTACAGTGGGATTGCTGTTTTGGGGTTGGGGGAGGGGAAAGACAGGGAGAAAATTTGTAATTCAAAAATCTCATGAAAATGAAGGATGTAAACAAGAAAACAAATTAAAAATTTTATTAAAAAAAAAAAGACCCTGAAGGTCAGCCAACCTCTGCCCTCACCAGGTGACCTGGGCGCTGACAAGGTGGGACCTTTGGTCCAGAGCCTCTCCCTACCACACTGGGCTGCTCCTCTGAGAATGAAAAACAGCGTTACTGGAAAGCCAGTCCTCAGGTATCTAGGGACAGCGCTGTCTGGATCACTCAATCATCAGTTTCCTTCCAGACCCAGGACGTTCCCTAAACAGCTGATGTGCTGCTGAGTCCTCTCCCTTCAAACCTTCCCCGCTCTTCCTTCCTTCTTATAAAGGTGGTAGGTAGAGCAACGCACCTGGGGGCCAGAAGACCTGGTTGGAACCAGGTAAATGTTCCACAGCAGGTAGGCTTAATGGGCATGAACACTTTCTTAATCCTCAACAATCAATGAACAATAACTCAAGGCCTGGTTTGTAACTTGCTAATTTCTGAGTGTAGACGGTCACACTGGACATCAGTCTTCCATCAGTAAGAGCCAGATCCAGGCCACCCCTGATACAGCACTGTTTCAAATCCTAACCCAGATACTTCTGAGCTCTATGACTCCAAGCAAGTGAACTCCCCATTCTCAGCCTCTTCCTCACCTGTAAAATGGGGATAATAAGACTTGAGTGTCCTGGGGTTGTTGGGAGGACAAAGAGAGATAGCATGAAAAGTGCTTCACACACCACTGGCTTTTGTTATTTATCCCGGCCCACTGCTTCCCCCAAAAGCCGAGCTTCTCTTCCCGGAACGATCCCTAGTCACAGTCAGCCCTATCTTCTTCTGCCCAAAGAGTCTCAGATAATAAAGATTCAGGTTTTCTAGTATAAGTGTCATATTATTTTAGTGACTCTAGAGAAAGGACAGTGTGGTGGATAGAGAGCTGGCCTCTGTGTCAGGGAGACCCAAATTCAAATTCTGAATCCGACAATGCCTAGTTCTGTCACCTCCTTCCACAGGTGAGGCAACTCTCTGAGGCAGGGCTCATTAATCTGGGGTTTGAAGACTCCCCTACCCTAGATCCGTGGAAAGATTTCAGAGGGTCCTTGAACTTCAATAGGAAAAGAGTGCACCTTTATTTGCATTCATCTCCAACTCAAATGGAGCATTTCTTCAGATTGTTTAAAAATTATTTACTGTATGACCTCAGGGAAGTCACTTAACCCCAATTCCTCTGCCTTCCCCCCTCTAAAAAAAAGACAAAAAAAATTAAAATTATTTAAAGTAGTATTCTATGAAAGAGTCAATCCATCAGCTTCGCCAAACTGTGCCAAGAGTGGGAAAGCAGATAGGGTTCATGATTCAAAAAAGGTTGGGAGCCCCCTACTCTTTGTGTTTCAGAGAAGGTACCACCCTCTTCTGATACAGTGAACCTCTCAATCAGGCTGGGTCTCCACTGACGAAATCATAGTTTCTGTCCTTATTCCATACCTACCCATCCTCACTGCTGCTTAAGAATTTCACACAATGTAATGCCTTTTATCTGGCAATCTGGAAATTTTCTCTAGGCCTATGATGCGATGGCATTTCTGACACTCCAAAAAGTAAGTCACTGGGATTCCTTTTGAGGAATACACTGACTTCACATAGGTGTTCTGAAGATGAGGACTCTTCCAATATCCTAGGCTGTGCCATGGGTACCTTTCATCTAGAAAAAAAAAAAGCATTCACTCAGGTGTCTTTGCAAAATAACACTAATCTCTGGAGATGGCCTATCCTTGGCAACTTGACTTGTCTGGAGAAATACTGCCAAATGAAAATTGCTTACCAAGATTTTAGTAAAGATTTAGTAAATTTAGTAATTTAGTAAAAATTGAGAAGGCTTTTCATGCTGTTTTTGTACCCAGGATGAAGAGACATGTTCTAGCTCGGCAGTATAGCTAAGCAGGTTTGGAATTGGCGGAGAGGCCTGACCCAATGAATAGTCATCAACGCCAACTCTTCCTTGAGTTGGGACTCTCAGCCAGTTCCAAACCCAACTGATTTGGAAGGTCTTTCTCTAGTGGACTGGCCCAGCTGTCTGCACTTGGCCTGTGCCACTGTGCATTTTTATCTATGACTTGGATAAAGGCCTAGAGGGCATGCTACTCACATTTGCAGATGGCAAAAAAACCAGTGGAGATATTGAAGAAAGAATAGGGATTGCTGAAGATCAAAGATCATATAGATTGGACCAAATTTAATCAAATGAAATAGGATGGGAATATAGGAAAAGTCTTAAGCTTGGTTTCCAAAGATCAAACTCACAGGTACAAAATGGGGGGAGTACAACCAGATAGCAGCTCCCCCTGAAAAAGATCGGGCGAGTCAATATGAGTCAACAGTGTGGGATTGTAGACAAAGGAGTTAAGTGATCTCTGATTACTTTAGAAGACACAGAGTATCATGGAATAAAATGATGAGAGTTCTCCTGTGCTTGGCCCTGGTCAAGGTACGTCTGGAATGTTGTGTTCAGTTCTCTGTAGTACAATGCTAAGGACATCGCTAAACTGGAGAGGCCATGTAGACACCCATGATATGGGCGAACAACATGGAGGGAGCCCAAGAGCTGTTTGTAGAAGGAAGGATTGTTCTGTTTCCCGAGGGCAGAACTCTGAGCCGTGGGTGCAAGAAGCAGAGAGGCAGGTTGAGACTTGGTGTGAGTCCTTGAAGAATGGAAAGGGCTCCCTTGGGAGGAGAAAGCTCCTTGCTCTGTCGAGGTCTTTAAGCAAGGATGGAAGGGCCATTTCTCGGGTATTTCATGAACAGTTTGGACTAGATGCCGTCTGAGGTTCCTAATCAGTCTGAGATTCTGGTCTAGAGTCAGAGAACCTGGGTTCAAATCCTGTCCCTGGCACTTAATACAATGGTGCCTTGGGCAGTACTCAACCTACCTGGATCTTAAACTCTTTGTGAAATGAGGGGATCGAACAAAGATCATAGATTTAGGGCTAGGAAGGACCACTCTGAGAGCCGTTCCAGGTCTAGATCAATGATTCTGCTATCTGCTGTGGGCCAGGGATTGTGCTAGACAAAGGGTCCCAAACAGTTCTGTCCTCAAGGAGCTTACGTTCTGCTGTGCAGTGGGGACAGGGAGAGCGGTCGAGGTCATGTTTACAGATAAAAAAGATCCTCCTGCTATGCATTCTTTGTGGACAAATTTCTAGCGCTGACAATCAGCACAAACACTGGGTCATTTCCCCATCCCCAACAATCATAATAAGGAGGATGCTATTAATGCTGCTGTTTATGGGTTCATAATGCTTTTCTTCCAAAGACCACAAGGCGTTTTATAAGCATAACCTAATTCACCCTCACAGCTTCCCTGAGGACGGCCCCATTTCATAGATGAATGCAGCCGAGTTCTGCCAGAGCCGAGTTCTGCCAGAGCTGAGTTCTGCCAGAGCTGAGTGACTCACTCACAGAGAGCCGGGGGTGTGTCAGCCCCGAGCCCAGGCTGGGTTTTTATCCCGGACTGTGTTTTCTCATCAGCTTTCTGAACTATCCTGTCACATTAAAAGCTGAAAAGATGAGGAAGAGGCCAGCTTCCATATCTCTGCCAGTTAATTAACTATCAGGCTCTCTGTTCCTTCTGTTCTCTGTGATGATCGGCTCAGGCCTCTAATGCACCAAGGTCCTCCTGACTCCAGGGCAGGTGCTCTATTCACTGCACCACCTAGCCACCCCTCAGTCTTTCTAATTATCAAAGAAAAGCAATTTAATACTTTTAAGGGAAAAATAATCAAAACCATGAAATTCCATGTTGTCAGAAGATGGAATAATAGTAACACTCATACATTACTGGTGGAATTGAAAACTTGTAGAATTATCTTGGAGAGCAGTCTGGCCATATGCAGGAAACATTATAAAAATAATCATACCCTTTGACCTAATAATCCAGTTTTTTCAGGATATACCTAGAAAGTATTATGAAAAATGACCCCCCCCAAAAAAGCTATTCATTCACGCCAGCAGTTTTTATAACTGCAAAAAAAAAGAAGCAACTTAAATGTTCAACAGAAGGGAAATGGTTAAGAAAATGTCCATCTATTAATGTAGAGGATTTTTGTAATGCAGTTAAAAAGCAACAAGGGTAGAATGCAATGAAATCTGAAAAGGTCACTTTGAAAGTGAAAAAAGTCAAGGTCAAAGATCTGAAGTTGTGCATGGTGGAGAGGTTGCTGAGAAGATGGCCAGGGAGGGGGTGAAGAGGAGCTTGGCTGGGGCCTGCTTGAAGATGGGGTCGAGGAGAGGCAGTAACCAATCAGGAGAGCTTTTAGTGAGGTTGTGGGAAAGGTATCCAGGGATGAAGGAGGGAACAGAGGGAGACAGCACTGGGCTGCTTTGGGGAAAATGTGCAGTGTGCTCTGATATCTCCCTCCCAGATATCTCAAGCTCCTTCTCCCTGCAAAGGGGACTCCAGAGTTCTCCTGGGGATCAATCTCACATGGTCATGAATCATGGAATGTCACCATGTCAGAAGAATTCAAATTAGAAGCAGCCCCAAGGGGAGTGCTATAAATAAGCAGGGTGTTACCTATGATTGGGTAGGAATGAGACAATAAATTTAGAGCCAAAAGGACCCCTAGAGGTGGTCTCGTTCAACCCCTTCATTTCAGAGAAGCATTGGGATTGCACTTGAGGAGTCATAGGGTGCGCTAGATACAATGCACGGTCAGCCTGGAGGGATTTGGTAGAATGGACAAAACATTGCACAGGGTGAGAAGTTGGTTGCAATCTACATCCGTTTGGGGAGTCACCCACTCGAAAGCATCAAAGAATTCAAATAAGCAAGAAAAGATGAACAAGAGTGTTTCTGTTCCCAGGCATGACCTCAGAACACAAGATGGTGCATGGAGTCAGGAAGAGCTTGGTTCAGATTCTGTCTCACTCACCAGCTCTGACTCTGAGCAGGTCATGTACTTTTCTGGCTCTCAGTTTCCTTTTCTGTAAGATGATTCAGGTTCCAAATTCCCTCTCAGCCCTAAATCTACATCCTCAATCAGATCAATTGACAAATGTTTATCAGATGATAAATGCTAGGAGTTGGCACGCCATTGTTCAGTTCTTGGGGTCACAGTTTTGGAAGGATAATCAAGAGATTGGAGGGTGTTCAGAAGAGGGCAGCTAAGATAATGAAGGGCCTTGAGGTTACGCCAAATGAGAATCAGTCAAGGGTAAGGGATAGCATATGGAACTTGGAACCAAGAAAACCTGAGAATTTTCACCCTGAGGAGAAAAAAGGAGAAGAGAGGAGGGTAAAGAAGGGGAGTGGAGGGAAAGGAAAGGAAGGGGGAGAGGATAGGAGGGTAAAGAGGGGAGAGGGGATGGGAGGGAAGGAGTATGGTATAAAAAGTGCTGACCTGGAGAAAGGAAGATGTGACCTCAGATACTTACTACCTGCTTGACCTTGGGCAAAGTCATTTTATCTCCCTGCCTGCCGACTGTAAAAAGGGGGTGATGTCCTTTCTGGAGTTTTCATGAAGGTAAAATAAAGTAATATGTGTGAAGTGTTTTACAAACTTTAAAGTGCTTTATAAATGGGTGCAGTTGCTGTTCCTCTCCTGTAAAGTAAAAGAGTTGGACCCAATGACCTTTAGGGTCTCTTCTATATCTAAACCTGTGATCTTTGATCCTATGAATAGGGATGTTTAGCTTGGAGAAAAGGAGATTTAGGTCAAGACTTAAGGTCCATCTTCAAATATTTCAAGGGCTGTAGATTCCTTCTGCTTATTACCATTAGTAGTGATACTAGCTGACATTTACATTGAGCTCTGAAGTTTGCAAAGCGCTTTACGGATGTTACCTCATTTGCAGCATACAACTGTTTCGTGAGGCTTCCATTTAACAGGTGAAGAAGCTAAGACTCATTAGAGAGGTCTAAATGACTCTCCCATGGTTGTGTGGTTCATGATTTTGGGAGCAGGATTGGAATACAGGTCTCCTTGGATCTAAATCCATCTTAGCCCCAGAGGGCAGAACTAGGAACAATGAACCCAAATTATAAAGAGGCAGGTTTAGGCTTGATGTAAGAAAAGAATCCCAAATAATTGGAGCTGTCTCAAGAGGGATGGGCTGCCTCTAGAGGGAGTGGGTTCCACTCCCATCCCTACTGGTCTTCAAAGTCAAAACTGCACAACCATGTACTTGTTGGGTATAATTAAAGAGGGTCCTTGTTCAGATACAAGTTCTCCCTTACCTCTGAAGGGCCCTTCAAACACTGAGATTCTGGGATTTGGAAACGTTTCCCTGGGACCCAAAACCACAAGGGCAGCAGGATTTTTATTCCCATCTTAACTCATCAGAGACAGGTGGTGACTCTCCTGAATCTGTCAACTCCCTTGAGGTTACATGGACTCTGGCAATCTTCCACACACTTAAGTAGCTTGCACTAGCCCTTGGATACCAAATTAGGATGTGAAGAACCAGTGAGACCTGCCTGACCAGGTCCCCAAACCGGAATTTTCCTGGCTAGATCCTCAATTGCTTGGTCTGAAAAGCATTGAGCAATAACCTACCTGCTGGAGGATGGAGGATCAAAAGTCTGGCTGCCTCCACGCCTGCTGCACTAATTATGAGATACGTGACACAGCCCCAGGTGGGTTAGGGAGTCGTTCCACAGGGTGCTCATCCTCCAGAGACACAGATGGTCAGCTTTTCTCAGCAGTGATTTAAGACCATGAGACAACTAGGGGAACATGTCTGGGGCTCACAACGCCAAAAGCCTCACTCAGGCATTTGTTCTCATTCTCCCAGGGCCAATTTTGTGTCCTGCAGGGTCTCTAAGACTCTAAGGAAGACTGTGAGGAAAGGTCAGAGGTTTTTCCCTGGCAGCATTTGCAACATTCCAAATCCAAAATATACCATCTACCAAAAGAAAGAAATGGTTTCATGATTAGTCTTCTAGGATCGAGTGAGGCAGTGCAGTGGGAGTGCACAGTGGCACCAAATTCAAATAAAACTGGGGCCACTAATCCATACGTGTGGATCCCTATGGCAGCATATTAACTTTAAAAAAACACATATTAACATTATCTATGGCCTATTGTAGCCTTATTTATATTGTTAAATATTTCCTAATTGCATTTTAATCTGGTCTGGTAGGGTCTTGGGGGTGGAATGTGGGTTGCCTACTTGACACCTCTGAAACACTGTGAAGGACTTAGCTCTTCTCAGCAATACACTGACCCAAGACAATCCCAAAGGATTCATGATGAAAAATGCTATTCACCTCCAGTGAAAGAACTGATGGCATCTGAAAATAGACTGAAGCATACTATCTTTTTTAATTTTTTTCTCTTTTCTTTTTTTCCTCCTTTCCTCCTTCCCTCCATCCCTTTTCCTTCCTTCCTTCCCTTTTTCCTTTCTTCCTTTCTTTCTTTCCTTCCTTTTTTCATTCTTGTTCAAGTTTTCTTCCACAAAATGACTAATATGAAAATGCTTTACATGATCACATATGTATAACCCATATCAGATTTCTTATTGTCTTAGGGAGGGGGAGGAGAGAAAGGGAGGGAGAAAATTTGGAACTCAAAACTTAAAAAAAAACACATTAACTTTTTTTACATGCAATTGGGGAAAACAAAATTTTATTTTTAAAAAGGTACTACATGCCAGGTTCTAGGAACACAAAGAAAAAGCAGATACAGAGAAAGCAAAAAACGTGGTCCCTGCCCTCAAGGAGCTAATAATTTAATGAGGGAAATAACATTAAAATAACTCTACTCCTGTGAGACAGAAAGAGTGTAATCTCAAAAGGACTAGACTAGCAAAAGGGAGGGTTTGAACTGAATCTTGACTGAACCTAGGGAAGCCTGGAGCTAGAAGTGAGGAGGGAGAGCCTGGCAGACTATGGGTGCAAAGGCAAAGACATGAAGTGCTGCATGTAAGGAACAGGAACTGGAACGAGGGAACGAGGACTGGAAAGGGAGGAGGGAGCCAGGCTGCCAAATAGTGCATTGGATGTCTGATCTGGGAGATGACAGGCAGCCCTAGATTGCATCCACTGGGGAGGTGGTGTAGTCAGACGTTCACTTTGCAAAGATTCCTTGTGACAGCTGAGTGAAGAGACTGGGGCAGGAAGATCTTCCAGCAGCTACTGCAGTAGTACAGGTACAAGGTGGTGAGCGTCTATACCAGAGTTCGGGGAAACATCAGAGGAGAGAAGGGGGCTATGCAGGCGATGGGAAGGTGGAAATGAAACGAGTGGACAGCAGACTGGGTGTGCAGGATGAACAAGAGGGCGGAGCTGAGTATAACAGTGAGGTGAGGGAACATGGGTGACCTGGAGGATGGTGGTCTTCTTAATAGGAAAGATGGGAAGAAGGGATGGTTTTCTCGGGAAAAGATAATGAGCTTTGTTTTGGACTTATTGATTTTGAGATGCCTATAGGTGAAAAGGGGGAGGAAGGAAAGATGGAAGGAAAGAGGGAGGGAGAGAGGAAATAGGGAAGGAGGGAGGAAGGAAAGAAAGAAGGAAGAAAGGAAGGAAGGAAGGAAGGAAGGAAGGAAGGAAGGAAGGAAGGAAGGAAGGAAGGAAGGAAGGAAGGAAGGAAGGAAGGAAGGAAGGAAGGAAGGAAGGAAGGAAGGAAGGAGGTTTTTAAGTGGAGGCTGAATGGCCACTTGCTGGAGATATACACAGAGTATTTGGCAAGCCTTAAGTGTCACCCATTATTTTGTATTGGAGAGGACATTCTCAGTTGGTTCTACTTTGGACTAGAGAACCTCTGAAGTCTGTAATTCTGAGGTTTGATGGGTCTGTGTTCTAAAAGAAGGGCAATATTGGTTCCCAAAAGCCAAAAAGAGTCTAAATTCATGAGCTGAGCAAGGTTTCCACTTCCCCTGGCCTTGGTTTCCTCATCTGGAAGATAAAGGGGAGGGGCTGCAGGGCTTCTGAGGTTCCTTCAAGCACTAGACCTATGATCCTCTGACTATATGAACTCTAAGTTCTGTTCCAATCCTAAATCTATTATTTGATAATACATGAAGTAACATCCAAGACTAACATTTTTAAAAGGAAAGAAAGAGTGGAGGAGAAGGAACGGGAAATTAAAGCCATTCAGCACAATCTTATCAAAGATAGGATGATCTAGAATTTAAAGTTCTATAATCAAATGTTAAATATATATGTATATATATTATTGTTATTATTATTATTATCATCATTATTACTAACTACATGCAACTGGGAATTAAGACATACAGGCACTGAGGTAGGGAGACCCACCCTGCCCTACTGGAAAGTTAGAGGGGCATTGGAGGAGGACATAGAAGAGAGCAGATTGGGGGAGGGGCTTTACAGTGGGATCACTATTTTGGGGTGATGGGTAGGGGAAAGATGGGGAGAAAATTTGTAACTCAAAATCTTGTGGAAATGAGTGATGTAAACAAGAAAATAAATAAATTAATTCAAATTTTAAAAGAAAAAAGACAGGATGATCGGTAAAACCATCAGAGCACTGTCTTGTTTTGTGAATCCCTGTTTAAGAATCATTGGCAGATGCACAGCACTTGGGTCTAACTCTCCACCCTCCTCTATGCACCATGTGCATGCATACATTTGTGCACGTGTGCATGCTCTCTCTCTCTCTCTCTCTCTCTCTCTCTCTCTCTCTCTCTCTCTCTCTCTCCCTCATACACATGCCCATGCCACAGGTGCTATTTATGGCAGCTCAAGGCTGGCCTATAGCAGTCTTACCTAGGGCACTGCCCCTGTTTTCCTTACCAAAACAGAAGCCCAGGGCTTTGTGACATCCTATCTCATGGGTCTGCTATTTTCAATACCAATGGACAGCTGCAGCCTGTCTGCTCAAGAAGAGGTCCTATAACAAGCTATGGGAAATGCAACCCAGGAGCCTCTTGGAAAAAATAAAGGGCAGCTTCTGCCTGGCTTCCTCATGGAATATTTAAACAAGCACCTAGAATATGTGAATGCTGCTATTTGTGGACCCCAAATAAATTAGGCACAGGACTCAAATAACATCTCATCTGCTGGATCAGCGCTTTTGGTTCAGGAAGTAACGTGAAGCAGGGCAAAGAGCCTGGGTCTTTGCATGGGAGAACCTGGTTCTGAAACCTGGCTCTGCCACTCACTCCTTATGTGACCTTGGGAATTGGGGTTACTGCCTCTGAACTTTAATTTCCTCATTTGAAAAATGAGAGGGTTGGCCTCGATGGTCTTGAAGGAATCTTCCCAATCTAAATCTGGGACTCCTGACAGTCAGAAGACCTCAATTTATATAGAATCAGAGAGCTGCAAGGGACCCCAGAAGCCACATATTCCAACTTTTTTTCTGAAAGTGACTGTTGTGTACAACAGATGCCGGAATCCACATCTTGGCCCTGGTGCTTACGACCTGTGAGGCTCTGGCGAGCTGTTACTTTCCTGCTTTAAGTTTGGAGTTCCCCACTTGTAAAATAGGTTCTAATTCTTGCACCACCTGTGTCAAAGGAATGTGGTCAAATTTAAAATACAATAGAGAGCCAAGAATTCATATGGCGTTGGAGCAGAGCTGGTCTACTGCCTGTCTGTGCAGTATAGCAAAGTACTATTTACTATTTACAATAGTAAAGAGTGACTTTTACATTTTCAGATAGTTTTATTATATTTATGAATGTAAAGCTATCCTTTGCTCCTGGGCCTTACAAAAACAGTTAGTACACTGGAGGGCACCCCTGGATTACATGTTCATGCTAAGTTAATGCTAAGTTACAAACGTAGGCTTAACTTTTTTTCCTTTCTCTGGTGGCATGAAGGGTAAAGCATGTGAGAATCCTTCAAAAAAAAGTCCTAAGAGCTACATAGAGGCTGAGACAGCAACATGAAATTCATTTCCTAGATCTTCTAAGGGTGAGGTTCTCTTTGGGTCACAGTCAGTGGTGTTCTGGTAACTGTTTAAAGTTACAACTGTTTAACAACAGTTCTCCAGGGGAAAAAGTATATGTTATGCATCTTAAAGATTAATCTGCATTATTTCATCAGTACTATTGGGTAGCTTGGTGGTGCAGTGCATGGAATTCTGGACCTGGAGTCAAGAAGACTAATTTTCAAAGATCTGGCCTCAGACACTTACTAGCTGTATGACCCTGGACAAATCTTTAACTTTGCCTCAGTTTCCTCATCTGTAAAAAATGAGCTGGAGAAGGAAACTGCAAACTAACCCAGTATCTGGGATCACAAAGAATCAGACCCAGCTAAAAAAACAACCAAAAATAACATTTTCTACATTAGTTCTTTAAATCTAGATGATGAACAAAATAATAAATCCAGTCTTTCATTGAAGTATTTGCTGATTTCCCAGGTATAAATGCTTACACCAAGAATTTAACAATTGGTTCTGCTGATGGATTAGAGCTGGCTCTAGCATACCCCTCATCGAGACTCATTCAAAACTCTAATTCACAAGCCCCCATCTATGTGCCTGCTTTTATCCTTCAGCCAGTAAACACAATAATTCAAACCAGAAGTCATTTAATCAAACAGCAGAGGCAATAAAATGTTAAGCTAAGATGGCCCCACTATCACCTCCACACGTGGCGAATTTTCTTCTCCAGGTTATCACACGGTCAGTGGGGAAGAGCATAGTTGCAGAGAACGCATGTGACCAAGGAACATTCAAGGAAGGCACATGCGTAGGGACCAAATGCTGCCAGGGAAGATACATAAAGAGACAAATGCCAGGAGCCTGCGTGACCAGAGCCCGTGTGACCAGGATGCATGCATGGAAGGTGTATTTGTTAGGAAATGTGTGGCCAGGGCAGCCTCTAACTCAACAGAGCTGCTGTTGTCCTCGGGTAATGCCATCACACCGTTCTATGCTATTCTGTGTGGATTATTGCGTCTCTGTCCTATACTGGGGCTCGGGTTGCCTCTGGCTGGCACCGTGCCTCCACTCTGCATGGCACCATGCCTCCACTCTGCATGGCACTGTGCCTCCACTCTGCATGGCACCGTGCCTCCACTCTGCATGGCACATTTTCTGCTGGTCTTGTGGAGACTGACGTGCTCTCTGTTTCCGTTTGCAGGGCTTCCTGTCTTCAAAGACATTGATCGCTTTATTTCACTATATACTAAGTGCAGTGACTAGAAAGCCTCTTCATGACAAGGTTCTCAGTGAATTGTTGCTGTCATTCCATCGTTTAGTCATGTGCGGTTCTCTGTGACCTCATGGAACATATTGTCCATGGAGTTTTCTTGGCAAAGACAGTGGAGTCATTTCCTTTTCTAATGAATTAAGACAAACTGAAGTTAAGTGACTTGCCCAGGTCTTCCTGACTCCAGGTCCAGCGTTCTATCCATTCAGCCACCTAGCTGCCCCTCTTGTGCACAGCGAACCATATTATCTGCCACACCTAGCCAGGAGACAAACAAAAGTAAGCAGCATGCCATAGCCTAATATTAAACATATGTATTTTCTGATTCTTGATTCTAAGGGACACTCATGGTCCTTGGTCCCAGATATAGGGCATTCCCTTTAACTGCAGTTAAAACCCTCATTGTATCTTCATAACCTACTGAATCTCTCTCCCCCAACCCTTCTACCCTGGAAGAAAACAAAAACCAAATCAAAATTACAAGGGCTATATGGAAACCAAGGGGAATTCATTTCTCCAATCTCCTCTGAGGAGTGTAAATTGTGTTTCATGGGGATGCAGCCAGTGAATCAGTCAGAAACCTTTATCTAACCTCTAGCCCACTACAGGGAACTGTATAATGACTGTAGACAGACTATCATGCTTGACTGCCAACAACAAAACCTCTCATTTGGGGACTAAATTCAGACCAGCACAAACCTTCACTGCTTTACCTACTAAGGCAATCTGGCACATTGAGTTTGTGATGCCAGAGGATCTTTGTGAGTTTGTGTGGCCAAAAAACGTCATCCCACCTGAGGCTAGCCTGGTGAACTGCTTTGAGCTTAGGTAGGCTGGCTCTCAGCAAAGGGGGAGGGGGAAACGAATATTTGTTAAGTGCCTTTTATGTTCTAAGTGTTCTACAAATTCATCGCATTGGATAACAGGTGTTCACCTGGTCTTGAACCCCAATGGCAGAAATTTAGCAAACCCAGGCTCATTCTCTGTCATGATGAAGCATTAGACAGCGCAGGGAGGAGGGAAGATGAACTTTTCTTAAAAACTGTCAAATATCAAGGATAAGCAAACTTGAATCTATATGGTGACTTTGGAAACAGATGCATAATTCTGGAATTTTAGTCCAGAGCCCAGTGATATAAGTGCAAGACTGAGCTTCACACTATGTCTCATGACCCTTAGTCAGCCTGAGCCTAATGTTTGGCAACCTATAGACCAAACATGGGAATGAAAGAAGGAAGAAGGAAAAGAAGAATGGAGGATAGGAAGGAAGGAAGGAAGGAAGGAAGGAAGGAAGGAAGGAAGGAAGGGAGGAAGGGAGGAAGGGATGGAGGGAAGGAAGAAGGGAGGAAGGGAGGGAGGGAGGGAGGAAGGAAGGAAGGAAGGAAGGAAGGAAAGAAGGGAGGGAGGGAGGGAGAACGGAGGGAGGGAGGAAGGAAATTCAAATTTATATCTAGTTTGGACCAATTCTGTCCCCCTCAGAAGTCACTTGAGGAAAGAAATGAGACCAGGTAAATTACCAAAAATGAAAGGAAGGAAAAAAGGGAGAGAGGAAGGAAGGAAGGAAGAAAAGAGAAAGGGAGGGAGGAAAGAAGAAGGGACAGAGAAAAGAAGCAAGTTAAGAGGGAGGGAGAAAGGAAGGAATGAAGGGAGGAAGGGAAGAAGAACAGAAACAAGCATTTATTAGATATCTGCTATGTCCCACCCTCTGTGTTCACTTTGGGTAATTTAAGCAAACCACAGGTACTTGTATAGAATTGATTCTATCAAGCAACGCCTGACTTCCAAGTAGCCTTAAAGGAATAGAGATGATCAGATTATCTGGCTGGAAGAATACACCAGGTGGAGATACTCGAATCTGGAAGGAGCACTCCTCTTTATTACAATAGTGGCTTGGAACCCAGCTGAGCAGGGATATACCAGCACCACTCAAAGGAAGGGTTTTAAGTGACTATGTCACTCCAAGCACCTGCAGTGTCATTCTGACCTGTCCTTTCTCTTGCAGCCTTTTTTCTGATGCTGCATGTTTTGTAGGTTCATAATGACCCACTTTTATAGCACTATTTGCTTATTCACATCTCAGTCGCATCCCAGTATCCTCCCTTGTAACAAAGAAAAACAGCAAAGCCAAGCTCCAGGCATCTGATGGCATCTGCAGCCCTCAGAACTCAAAGGAGGGCTGTAAAGTCATGCACAAGCAGCTTTCCAGAGGACTGTTGCTGCCTTGAACAGCTTTCAAAGTTCTGATTACATAGTATAGTGAGCTCTCTATTTATTCAACAAATCAGAGCAAAACATTCATAGAAAGTCAAAATGCAGCATTCACAATGTTACAACTTATCACAGAAAACCGAAATACGGCATTCACCATGTCACAACTCAACAACTTATCACTAAAATGGCCACATAATTTTCACCAAAGTGTTCACATAGTTTTGAACCAAGTACAATCACTTAGTGACTCACAAAATCTTTAATTCAATCACAAAGTACAAAAGTTAAAGTTCTCCACCTCTGGGTCACAGTAAATCATAATCTCCTCAGTCAGTACACAGTATCCAAGTAAAGTCTTCTTTCAGCTTGACTTGAGGCTGGCTCTCAGCTTCCATGGTTCCTCTTCCATGGTCCTAGCTCCTGGGTCACCTGGGTTTAAAGGCAGGTGGCTCCCAGTTCCTTGTCCAGCTCCTTGTCCAGTTCCTCATCCAGTTCCTGATCCATATTGAAGTTCACAGTATCCAGTCAACCTCAAGTCCTTCACAGTTCCTGTTCCTGGGAATACAATGCCCAACAGAGCCACAATAATATTCATGCACATTGCTGACACCATCATCAATTCACTATCTGTCTGTGAAAACAACTCAGACCCACCAACAAGGTCCAAGAGGTCAGCACAAATCATCAGTAAAGTCCCAGGACCTCCAAAATCCTCCTCCAGGACTTCACAGGTTTTTTCCTTCTTAACTCTGCCACCACAAGAGTCCTCTTCTCAGTTCTGCTTTCTGTAGCCTTGGCCTCTCCTTATATATGGTCATTAGCTCTTCCCCTTCCTGTTGCAAGAGTTAATGAGTTCTAGGGTTCACAAGCTGTGGGGTTCACACATTCTGTTTCTTAACAGACTTGATATAAGGCTCAAAAGAAACTGGAACTGAAACAAGGTGTTAGTTCAATAGCTGAAACAAGGTGTGAACTACCTCGGTACTTGGGACGGGCTGAGAGTTGCAGACTAGCCACTGTTGTTGGTGTCCATGTCCAATCTGCTGCCTCCCAGCCTGGCTCTGCTTTATGTTATCACAGTCTGTGGGCATTGCCCTGCACAGTCCGCTCTGCTTTAGTACAGACAGACCTTCTTCTGCTCTTCTGATTTCCTCAAATACACAGCTCAATCTGGCCCAACAATATTCAATGCACCCTTCAATCCAGTGACACTGGTCTCTTGGTTGTTCCATGGATGAGACCCCCCCCACCTCTAGGCTCTGAGCATTCTCTCTGCCCATCCCCCACACCAGGACCACTCTCCCTCTGTTTGCTCATCCCTGTGACTGCCTTTAAATCCCCACTGGAAGCCTTCCCACTCCCTCTTAATTCTTCTGTTATTCCTCTATAATGTATCCTGTCTACAGCTGATTCCCACCTTGGATTGTGAGCTCTTCAAGGGCAGCTGCAGATTTTTGCCTTTTACTGTACTGCCAGCACTTGGCACAGTCATTGTTTCATAACTCTTGGTTTGCCTTGCCCTCCATTTGTCAGTCATCCCCCAGAAAATGGACACCCTTTACGATTCCAGTTTTTGACAACTGCAAGAAGCCTTGATAGCACTTGGAGGTTCACAAGATATTTTGGTCACAATGACCCTGTGAGGGGGTTATACATGAAGCCACCTGAGTTAGTAGATTAAGCAGTGGTCAAGAGGTCAAGAAGATCTGGTTCAAATCCTGCCTCAGACCTTGACCAGCTGTGTGACTCTGGGTAAGTCACTGAACCCCTCTCTGCCTTAGCTTCCTCATTTCTTAAACTAAGATGAAACTATACAGAACACCCCATTCAATGCTTTTGCAATCTGAAAATGCAACAGGAATGCTGGTTATTATTTTTATTTGACCCTGGGCAAGTCTCTCTACCACTCAGCATCTGTAAAATGGGGAAGATGATAGAACCAACTTTTCAAGGTTGTTGTTAGGATCAAATGATTTAACAAATGTAGAACATGTTGCCAGCCTTCAAGTGCTAGATACATGTTTGCTACAATTAGATGCATGATAGCTATTATAAGGATTAATCATCCCTTTTTACTCATTTGTCTGCCTACAACCCATAAGTGTGGGAGCACAAATGACAGGGAGGTGCATAGGGCACTAGTGGTCTCTATCACATTTAGCTTGCTTGTTTTTTTTAATGTGCATGAAATTTCATGTAGTTGCCCCACCTTAGCCCTGTGTGCCCATGGCCCATTGGAACCTCCTTCTACCAGCTTCTTTATGTTCCTTAGATGGTTCATTGACTCCTTTTTCATTCATTCCTCCCTTTGGGCACTGGGATAACTACCCATTGATGTCTCTCCATGTTCCCTCCTCTTCAAATCAAAGCCTTTTCTTAGAAATGAGTTTGTTCATCGTTAGCAGAAAGAGGTTCTTTGACCTTTGGCAGGAGGGTACTGACCCTGGCCGCTGTAGCTGACAACCATCTTGGGGCTTCCCACTGGTGGCTTTGTGAACCCTTATGGCTATTGTTCTTTGGGCTCTGCTTTCTTGGCCTGGTATCTTTTCATAAATCTCCTGCTAAGTGTTTCTTTGAAATATTCCTAGTCATTGTTCCTTATCTAATCCTAGCAATCCTAGCCCCCTCTGTCCACAGCCAGGCATCTTACATTTCCCCCTCTTCCAGGGTTCTCCAGGACCTTCAGGAGATTTGGGGGTGCCTAGACTCTCTGCTATTGGCTCCAGCCTCCACTGAGGGGGTTTACCCAAGTATAGGGGGTGGTCCCCTGCACCCTAGTTCCATTTAACCACTAGCAGCCAGATTAGCTTTTACAAAAGAATATTTACTTCAAAAGTATAACCAGGGGGGTGGGGTTTGAGCCACTCCAACTACCTCCAATACCTGTAAAATATGACTCTAAATAAATTTTAGAGCTATAGAACCCACAAAATGACAGAGAGAAACAAATCTCCCACTGAAAGGAGCTTGGCAGGGCAACCGGAAGGGTCTATTGCACCAAGCTGGGAGCCAAGCACAGTACCATATGAGCCGTGTGAGACCAGACCCAGTGTGGCCCTGACCAGTAGCACAGACTGGCCAAAGAAGACTTCTGGAGAGTGAATCACCAGCATTTGTGGTGGTTTCCAGATTTCTGAACCTATAAACACCAAAGAGAAAGTAAAAGGTCAGTAGAGAACTCTGTTGGAACTGGGTGATGGAAGTGCATGGTCCAGCCCCTGCCCCTGGGGTGAGAGGTGACAGAGGCACAGTGGCTGCAACTGCTGCTGAGTGGCCTCCAGAGCTCTTGACATGCAGATTGTAGGGGGACCAAGCAACCACTCAAAAGGTAATTGCTCTTGCTTTGATCTGCTTGGATCTGGATCATAGTTTTGGGTGGTGGTCCTAGAGTGTGTAGCCAGTGTGCCAGAGCTTGTGGTAGCTGTAGAGAGGGCACCCTCCTCAATCCTCTGACAACTGCAAAAACCCCAATGATTTGGGACAAAGTTCTCCATTCTGGAAGCAGAGTTCTGCCATGGCAAAGAGCTCAAAAGTCAAGGAATTGGCTGGCAAGATGAGCAAGCAAAGGAAGCAAAATCAGACCATAGAATCCTTTTTTGGGGACAAAAAGGATCAAAACATGGAACCAGAAGAAGTCAATGAAGTTAAAACTCCTGCATCAAAAGTTTCCAAGAAAAATATGAGCTGGTTATATACCATGGAGGAGCTCAAGAAGGATTTTGAAAATCACATAAGAGAAGTGGAGGAAAAAATGGGAAGAGAAATGAGAATGATGCAAGAAAATAATGAAAAACAAGCCTGCTAAAGGAGACCCAAAAAAATGCTAAAGAAAATAACACCTTAAAAATAGATTAACTCAAATGGCAAAAGAGGCCCAAAAAGCCAAAGAGGAAAAGAATGACTTAAAAAGTTTAATTTGCCAGATGGAAAAGGAATTTTAAAAACTCACTGAAGAGAATAATTCCTCCAAAATTAGATTGGAGCAAATGGAAGCTAATGACTTTATGAGAAATCAAGATACTATAAAACATATCCAAACAAATGAAAAAAATAGAAGGCAATGTGAAATATCTCATTGGGAAAACCACTGACCTGGAAAATAGATTTAGGAGAGATAATTTAAAAATTATTGGACTACCTGAAAGTGATGATCAAAAAAAGAGCCTAGAAATTATCTTTCAAGAAATTCTCAAGGAAAATTGCCCTGATATTCTAGAACCTGAGGGCAAAATAGGAACTAAAAAAATTCACCAATTACCCCGTGAAAAAGATCCCAGAAATAAAACTCCTAGGAATATCATAGCCAAATTCCAGAGTTCCCAGGTTAAGGAGAAGATATTATAAGCAGCCAGGAAGAAATAACTTAAGTATTGTGGAAGTACAATCAGGACAGCACAAGATCTAGCAGCTTCAACATTAAGGGATCAAAGGACTTAGAATATGATAATTCAGAGGTCAAAGGAGCTAGCATTAAAACCAACAATGACCTACTCAGCAAAACTGAATATAATGCTTCAGGGGAAAATATGGTCATTCAATGAAACAGAGCACTTTCAAGCATTCTGGATGAAAAAACCAGAGCTGAACAGAAAATTTGACTTTCAAATACAAGAAGCAAGGGAAGCATGAGAAGGTAAAGAGGAAAAAGAAATCATAAGGAGCTTATTAAAGTTGAAATATTTATATTCCTACATGGAAAAAGAATAATTGTAACTTATAAGATTTTCTCAGTATGAGGATAGTTGAAGGGAATATATGTGTGTGTATACATACATATATATGTGTATATAGGAGGGCATGTGTATATGTGTGTACATGTATACATAGACAGAGGGCACAGGATCAGTTGAATAGGAAGCGATGATATCTAAAAAACAAAATTAAGAGATGAAAGAGGAATATATGGGAAGAAGGAGAAAGGGAGAGATAGAATAGGGTAAATTATCTCATATAAAAGAGGTAAGAGAAAACTGTTACAATGGAGGGGAAGAGCAGACAGGTGAAAGTGAATGGGTCAATTCTACTCTCATTGAATTTAGCTTAAGGAAGGAATAACATACACACACTTTCCTACAGGAAAGTAGGGAGGAAGGGAGTAAGAGGGGGGATGATAGAAGGGAGGGCAGATTGGGGGAAGGGTAGTTAGAAGCAAATACTTTTGAAAAGGGACAGGGTCAAAGGAGAAAATAGAATAAGTGGGGGGCAGGATAGGATGGAGGGAAATACAGTTAGTCTCTCACAATATAACTACTATGGAAACATTTTGTGTAACTACACATGTACAACCTATATTGAATTGTGTGTCTTCCCATTGGGAATGGGTTAGGAGGGAAGAAGGCAAAGAATCTGGAAATCAACATTTTTAAAACAAATGTTTAAAAAGTAATTGTAATATGATTTTTCAATTCAATCTAACGTTACCAATTCATTATAACAAAATACTTGTATAATAGCTTAAATATTGTTGATTCCCCCCATCTTGTACTATGCACATACCACACAAATGCCAGTTTTTACTTTATTGCATGGCCTGTATATGCAATCCATTTTTAAGAAATATTAATATCGTTCAGTGCTTATGGGGCTAAAAATAAGGATATGCACTCTGATTTTGGTCAGTGATACCATTTGGATAATGCTGATTCAGAAGGAGAACATTTGTTAGTTGCAATGAGATACAAAATAGATGAAGTTATGAATCACACTGTATGAAATAAAATGTTACTTTAAAGCTTAACCACAACATTGATAGAACACTTCCCCCTAACCCTTGGGAGACGGAAGCCCAGTCTTTACCTCTTCAGTCTCTGAGGAGGGAGGAGAATTAGATTCAAAGTTTAGCTAAGTTCTGACATAGCATTAGTCCAATCAAGTTCTGAGTCCAAAGCACTTTATCTACGTAGGATTTTTCTGCTGGTCTGAGAACATCCAGCCTGGAATTCTCCACTCTAAGGACCCCATGACTCAAGCCCCCTTCCCAAGAAAGTAAGCCAGAGAAACTAAGACCTGGAGGTGAAGGGGAGGGGATCTGAAAAGAATACCAGCATTGCCAGGTTAGGGACACGGTCCCCTTTCTCCACCATCTCCTTGCTTTGTGTTGAGAACCAAGCACTGGGGTAACGTCAATATGTCGTCAATACATCTCAGTAGAATGTAAGACCCTGGAGGGGAGGCACTGTTCCAGTTCTGAGACAGGGTTTGGCACATATGTGGTAGGCACTTCAAAAATCAATTTTATTTTTAAAATATAATTCCAATTAAAAAACAATCCACCTACTTTCTTTTCCACTAAAGCCTCCTCTCTTATCCCCACCTTGATAAAAAAGTACAAAACTCATAACCAATGTACATAATCAAGCAAATCGAATGTCCACACTGGCCTTTTCCAAACACAGTAAATATGTGTCAAATTCAATTACATCGAATTCCATCCTCCTGCCCCATCCCCATCCCCATCATCAAGGTAAATCTGGCATTTTATCTTTCTCCTTTCTCCGACTCCCTGAGGGGGCATGCCACCCTGGGGCACCTTCTTTCTCTTTTAAAATTTCTCTTGATGCACATTTTAATTTGAATAAAAAATTTCTAGGGGTGAGGAAGGGGAGGAGACCACCACAGTCTTAGGGTTATAGACTTAGAACTGGAAGGACCTTAAAAGTCTAGAAGTTCCATTCTAGTCTAAAATCCTGAAAGGCTGAAGGTACCTCCTGGTGGATCCCAGCCTTCCCTAGTAACTGATTTGGCATCTGTCAGCCATGACATTGTTTAATCCTTCTTAGAATCAGAGTCTATTTCCAGGGGGAATGGATGCAACCAGCCTTGGGATTCTGCCAAAGCCTTAGTCAGTGGGTTAGATAGGGAGGAAACTGGGGGAGATGGAGGGGGTCTGGAGATCCCCAACGACAGGAGCTTGTATGTAGAGCTGGCAGGGAGACCCGGTCCCTCATTTTGTAATGGACCTGGAGGACGTGCGAGGACCAACTGAGGCCACTCACAGAATGATTGACAGAGTCCAAATTCAAATTCAGCTCCTCTGAGAGCAAACCCAGCGCTCAAGCTTGTCAGCGGCTCCTGAGCTCCAGCCATGTTCCACGGAGGGGAACGAAATGTGGGAAGAGGAGGCAGGATTGTAAATTGAAATTATTTGCCAAAAAGCCAAGCTGAGCTCCAGAAAGTTGTGTGTGTGTGTGTGTGTGTGTGTGTGTGTGTGTGGTGGGAGCAGATTCATAAGAAAGGAAGAATTTCATCAGTGCTTTCAGTGGACATGGGATGGTTAATTTACTTGCCAGAGAGTTGAACTTTGTGAAATATAGCATCTCTATAGCACTTTAAGGTTTGTAAAGCATTTTTACCAGTACTATCTCCTCATTCCTTTTGGCGAATCCTCCTTGTAGGCACATCCTCCAGCTTCCTGTCTTGGTTGGATTGGACAACAGACCTCTAAAACTCCTCCCAACTCTAGGACACTTAACTAGGATTTTGAGGTTATCTTGACTTCCTCCAGTTCCTATTAGGAACTGACATTTTAATTATCTTAATTCTAAGTGAATAACTTTCATTATGTTCTGCTATGGTGGTGATTATGTGAAAAGAGGACTGGATTTGGAGTCTGAGCACCTGGGTTCAAATTCTGCCTTAGTTACCACCTGTATAACCTCGAGCAAATCACTTACCTTTCCTAGATATCAGGTTCCTTATCAGGAAAATGAGGCGGTTGAACCAGAGGAGTTCCTAGGTTCCTTCTGGCTGGAAATTGATGATCCTACCACAGGATGACCTCTTAAATCTCCTTGACTTGGAGATCCTAAGATTCTTTATACATTCACCTTCTTTTTGCATACCTGTTTCACTTCAGATTTTCCCACTGGTTTCCCCTTATTGGAGAGAAGGAAGAAGATGTGGACTCTCACCCCGTATCCACTTAGCTAAACCTTCTAATCCTGGTTGGAAGAAAAGATGCAGCCCAGTGTGGCGGAAGGGGCTGTGGACTTGGAATCATGGGACTAGAATTCTGGTTTTGCCATTTCCTGCCTGTAAGAATAGAGGATTTTGGACTTCCCCTCTTCCCACCATTGTCCTTACATCATGCCCAAGAGCACCACAGAAGCTGGAGGCAAGATTTGAATTGGGAGCCCAGGATAGCTTTAGATTCATTACTTCACAAAGGAGCCCAACCAAGACCATGCGGTGCCTAAGGGGATCTTCTTGACTACCCCATGAATGGGAGAAAGGGACTTCTAGCAATGAGGGACTTTGAGGTAACTCTTTGCTAAGCTCTCTGAGCTTAAACCCATTTTCCCCCAGACTCTAGCTCTGGGGGGTTAACTGTTCTCGCTATACCGCTTCATCTTTCTGACGGCTGGCATACTGGTTGGGGCTGGGGCTGATGACGTTAGAGAATCATTCATGACTCCTTGGAGATACTTCCAACACCACGCTGTGAGAGGTAGATGTAGCCAGCTAGCCAAGCATGGGAACGCTGAGTGACAGCTGGAGGGAAGAATCTAATCATAAGGTCTTATATGGACTACTCTGGCTTCAAATCCAACACTATCTCCCACACTAAGCTTCTCATGTGATGGATGAGAATTCTACCCTTTCACCACTCATACAGAGTTAACTGATTAAAAAAAAAATTCCACAGCCTAAAATGGACACACTGAGAGCCAGACTCCATATGCAGGATGACCCCACCAAGGTACAGAGACCCCCGATGAGTTCATCCCAAGCTGGAAGCCAGCTGGTTCTCCCCTTCCCATCATCTTAAGTGCAACAGATCCATACAGAGGGAACACTGGGCCAAACAATCACATAAATCAGCCTTCAGTGAGGACAACCTGATGGTGCTCTTCAAAGCAGGCACAGACGTGACTTAGAAGATGATGGAGGCAGGCGAATGGGGAGTGGCCGTCCCATGTGACCACCCACAGAGATCACTGTGTTATCTATCAGTGTCAGATGGAAAGGATGGAACGTTATACTTTGTCCTGGACCCTCCCCCCAGTTACTCAATCATCCCTAAATGTATTCATCTTTTAATATGGGCTTTTGGCAGATTAAAAAAAAAAGTTAAGTGAAGCACACAGGAAGGTCTGTCAGACCAATTATAAAATGAAATTTAAATTCCTTTAAATGAGATTTCTTCTACTAAAGTGCTCCTCTGATGCCTTGTCCTGGCAAAGAAGTGACCCTCGGATCTCCAGGTAAGGCGAGCATGTAAACGTTGGCAACATAAGACTACATGACCAAACGACAAGGTTCTAGGGAGCTGGGAAGGCTCTAAGCACTGACTTGTCATGGGGGGGGGGGGGTGAGGTGTCTATTGTCCAAGGACCAGTTGAGCTCATTGCAGGGGGGCTTATCACCGAAAGGCTAGCCAAAAGGCGAAGCATTTGTTTAGGTTTTAGTGACTTGTAACCATGAGATCCGGGCAGCTAGGTGGTGTCATAACAAGTAGAACACCAGGCCTGGAGTCAGGATGATTCATCTTCCTGAGTTCAAATCTGGCTTCAGACACTTAATAGTTGTGTGACCCTGGGCAAGTCATTTCATCTTGTTTGCCTCGGTTTCCTCATCTGTAAAATGAGCTGGAGAAGGAAATGGTAAATCATTCTAGTATCTCTGCTGAGAAAACCCCAAATGGGGTCATGCAGAATCAGATAAGACTGAAACAGCTAACAACAAACCATAAAAATCGCTCAATCAATATAGTCATCATAGAGTGATAGGGGCATAAATTTAAATTTAATCTAGAAGAATTTTCTAAGTGCTTTCTATGTGCCAGGTACTGGGTTAAGCACTAGGGATAGAAAAAAAAATGCAAAACCATGGTCACTCCCCTCATTCTCCTTGGAAATGCGCCGTGTAAACCAGTATGTTCATACAAGAGACACACAGTGTAGATGGGAGGTAATCTCAAAGGGGACCCACTAACAGGCAGGAAGGGGGAGGCACAGGAGAGGTCCCCTGTAGGAGGTGGGATTTGAACTGTTATTAAATTAAATTTGTTTTCAGCGAACAAATATGTACTTCCTCTCCTGCCTCCCCATTGAAAAAGAAAAACAAAACCCCTAACAAATATGTGAAGTTAAACAAAACAAATTTCCCAGCCAAGCTTCCAAATAATAAGACCAGTAGAATCTCTCTCTCTCTTTTAGGAGTATTTCAAATGAGAAAGTGCTTTAAATTGGATTAAATTGGAGCTGAAGGACTCTGAAGGACATCAGAGTCCAACAACCTGATGGATAGAAGAGGACTGAGGCCTCTGGGTTAAGTAACTTGCCCAAAGTCACACAGATAGGAAGCAGGTTGAGCTGAGATTTGAACCAAGGTCTTCTGACTCCAAGTCCAGCTTACTTTGTATGCCCCCCCCAATTATGTCATAACTTTGATGTCATAATTTCCCAGCTGAGTGTTCAAGAATCCCATAGGGTGGCTTCGGAGACCAAGGACCTGGGTTCAGATCCCAAACAGGACATTTACTACCTTGGGCAAATCCCATAATCTATGGTTCCTCTAGAACAGGAGGAGATTGGATTAGACAGTCACTCTAGTCCCATCTGGTCCAGCCCAGTTCAGAGCACAGCCCATAGGGCAGTCACTGTGAAAAGACACAGTCTAGTGCCTCTCTTTTGGACAAATTCAATCTACCAGGGCACTTGGACAAGATGTGATTTCTGATAGTACTGAGACTCACCTGGATTTGAGAGAGGCCTAAAATATCTGCCCCCAACCCCCACCTCATTGGCAGCAATGAGTCATTCCTTTGAGTTTAGGCAGCTAAAATGCAAATGTGTCCTGGGATGAGTCAAAGCCTGATTTAATTATCAGCCATTATCACTTTAGGATAAATGGGTCCATAAAGTAGCTGAAGCAAGGAAGAGAAGAATTTGAGAGAAGAGAACTCTACCTCTGGTGAACATTCCTAGTAAAGGAGTGGCTCAGAGAAAAGTCGAAAACTAAGCTTAACCTACTGCAAATTCCGTTTATGGGTCCCTCGGCTTTTAATGGGAGGTAGCCAGCCTTAATGACCCAGCTCTCTGTGAATCCCCAGAATTCAGCTTTGCCTGGGACTTCAGGTGCAGTGGGAGCCTTCACGAACCTTCGCTGCATTGAATGGGTGGCTAGAGGAACCTCAAAAGGAAGTGGGGAAGGGAGCCAAGGGAATCCCTGAAGTTCATTTAGGGGTGTAAAGTTCATAAAGTGCTTTGCACGCACGATTCTATTTGTGCCTCACAACAACTTGTGAGGTAAGTGTTATTATCAAAGACGTTTATAATAACATTATTTACATAAAACTTTCCATGGGTTTTCTCATTTGATTGCCACAACAGCCCTGGGAGGTAGGGGCCACTATTACCCCCATTTTACAGATGAGGAAACGGAGGTACACAGAAGTGATGTAATTTTCTCGTTATAAGTGTTTGAGGTAGGATTTGAACTCCGTTCTTCCTGACCGCGCATGCTGCTCATTATTGTTGTTTTTATATTATCAATAAGTTACTATCTATGATTAGCAACAATAAGAATACAATGTGGTGAACAATTCTATTCAAACACGATTTTTCAGGAACGTGTGTATCGCAAGGCGCCGGGGACACTCCATGTAGTTGTGGGTTCCTCCTGTGGGGTTTGGGAGAAGCAGGTGTCTTAGGAGCAAGCCTCGGCAAATTCGTCTGGGTCTGGTGAAGATGCTCCCCCAAGTAGGAAGCTGGACTTCCAAATCAACCAAAGCAGACGTCAAAAGGAGACCCTCCCGACCCAAACCCTCGGCTCATCTCGCGGCTGCTCCTCCTTGCCCCTGGTCTTCTAAAGGGGGCAATTCAGAAAGCTGGGAATAAGGGAGAGCTGTAGGGAGGCGTCCTTTTAAATCACAAAGGGTGCTCCGGAGTCCAAGGATCTGGGTTCAGATCCCGAACAGGACATTTACTACCTTGGGTAAATCCCATAACCCGTGGTTCCTCTGGAATAGGAGGAGATTGGATTACACTGCCCCTCTGGTTCCATCCAATCCAAATCCACGCTTCCACGTGTGCCCTGGTCATTTTTGCTAATAGCAAAAATGCCCTTGGGGGAGAGAGCGGCTGTGTGCCTCTGCCCTCCGCTCCTTTGAATAGTGAAAGTGAGCTTGGGGAAAGCCAAGCTGCCAGCCCCTCCAAACGCTGCTTTGGTTCTCACTGGCCCGCGGGCCGAGCCAAGGGGAAGTGGTTAGCTTTCGATTTTTTGTCTGTTTTTTTTTTTTACTAGGACTTTCGAGTCCTTTGCAGGTGCGCCCACCGCGACGAATGCCAGAAGCCTTTCCTGTCTGCAAGGCCCATGGTTTCCACCACTCCGGAGTTCAGTTTCGACATTTACATAGTATACTCAGGGCAGTCTCTGTTCTTGTCTCATTGCCCAGACAGCTTTTAGGCTCGAGCTGTGGTTATCTGTGTCCTTGTCTGACTTCCTAATCTCTCGGTTACTACTTTATGGCTGCCTGGAGGTGACCCCTGGTAGGATGGATCTGACTCTTCCTAGCCTCCAACCAAACGGGAATGGGGGTAGGGGGCTGGTGAAGGACGCCGTGTCTGCCCTCCAAGGACCAGCCTGTGCAAAGGTACAGACTGGAGATAACGTTAATATGTAAGGAAAAGAGAGAAAGCCAGGTTACTGAGATGACCGAATAAGGGATGGGGAGTGCCGGGGATAGGGTCAGATCAACGAGCATTTATTAAATCCCTAAGAAGTGCCGGGCACCAGGCTAAGCTGGGTATACAAAGAAAGCAAAAAACCAAAACCAAAACCGCCCCGGCTTTCAGGGAGCTCAGTCTTCTATAAGGCTTTAAAGCTAAACAGGAGGTTATAATTGGATCCTAGAGGTAAGTGAGAGTTCTCAGAGTTTGTTTAAGATCTCACAACAGCAGCTAACATTTAAATAGCGCTGTCCGTGCGCGAGGCGCTGTGCTAAGCACTTTACTATACACGTTAGCTCATGTGATACTCACAACAGCCTTGGGAGGTAAGTGGGGGTACTACCCTCATCTTATAGATTAGGAAACATAAGCAAACAGAGGTTGAGACTAGACTAGGGTCACACAGCTGGTAAATTGTCTGAGGCTGGATTTGAACTTAGGTCTTCCTGAGCCGACTCAAGCCTGTCTTTCCAGCTTTATTTCACACTACTCCTACGTTCCTGCCAGACTGGACTTCTAGCTATTTTCCGTGGTCCTCCTTCTCTTTCCTACCTCTACATGTTTGTGTAGGTCATTCATAGAGCCCATCAAACCGGGCATGACTGCTGGACCCAAGGAATGGGGATGTTGCTCCTCTCCCTCTTCACTTAAGGCACTCCCTGCTCTAGACCTGTAAATGTAGTGACTGGGTCCAGTTCTGAGGAAGCCTGGTCTCCACTGAAAATAGTTTGGTTCATTTGGTCATTCACATTCGTTTTTACGTCCGGTAAATTACCTTAGAGCCCCAGGGAAAGTTTCTTAATGTTTAGGTTCTAACTCATGTCTCCTCAAAGTGGGGTGGGAGGAGAAGAAAGGTCCTCAATGTACCCTCGAAATCAAGTGTAGATATGAATGTAATGGTCTACTGCTGTCAGAAATGATGAAGCAGATGGTTTCGGAAAAACCTGGGAAAACTTGTAGAAACAGATGCAGAGTGAAGTTAACAGGACCAGGAGAAGGATGTATACAGTAAAACCAGAATTAAAAAGACAAACAACTTTGACAGAGTAAAGAATTCTGATTAACAACTAAGCACAATTCCCAAGGACTCAGGATGATAACCAATTCCAGGGAATTCATGATGCTTTTCCTCCCTGACCAAAATGCAAAGTGTCCTTAAAAGACTTTTGTGACACCCTGTAAATTTTTTGGACGTGGCCAATACAGGAACTTGTTTTGTTTGATTATGCATATCTGTTTGTTGTTTTTCTTTTCCAATGGCAGGGGAAGAGGTGGGAAGAAGAGACAATAGATTGTGCTAATTGAAAAAATAAAATTTAATTGAAAAGTCATGCATAGGGTGGTTATTTCCTTCACATAAAACAAGTGCTAAACACAGCCTTGATAGAGAATCAGAAGAAGATATAGTAACTTGTAACTATTACTATTCTCTCCTAAAAGTTTGAGGCTTGAATATCAGAATGTGAAATGGGTTGTGGGATTGTTGGAGGGGGCATTTTCCATTTCAGCTCAACTCTGAACAGTATCCTTCAAGGAGCTTTCATTACAATGGAGGTTGGGGTTGGGCTGAGGGAAAAACATATAAATAAAATGGGAAGGTCATCTCAAAGGGCCTCCTGCAGAAGATGGCATCTGAGTCAAGACCTGAAAGAAGCCAGAGACGTCACTAGGTAGAACCAAAGAGAATTCCAGGAGTGGAGGTCAACCAGCTCAAAGGTGGAGAGATGGCAGGTGGAGTGCTGTGTGTGAGAAACAGCAAGAAGGCCAGTTGGACTGGACCATGTAGTATGGAAAGAGGAGTAATAAATAATGAGGAAAATATATAGCAAGGAAAAAACATAAAACAAGTCAGTTTGTGAAGAGCTTTAAGAGACCAAAAAGTTCATATTTTATCCTAAGGAAAATAGGGAATCATGAGAGTGTAGAGTAGAAAGTGTGAGACGGCTGGAACCAGACTTTAGGAAAATCAATATGGCGGCTGTATTGAGTCTGGCTGGGAGTGGAAAGAGTCTGAAAACTAAGAAACCAACAAAAAATCAAATTTTATATCATTTATATGGTAGTTCCAGTGAAAGGTGAAGATCTCTGAATCAGCTTGTAATTCAGGAAGACAGAAGCTAAGACTAGAAGTCTTAGTTTGCTGTTCACTTGGAAGTGAAGAGTTATTAAGCCAACTGTACATACAATTTCACATCCTAATATATTTACAATGGAAATATTGACTTCAAAAGCATTAAATAATGTTAAACTCTGTTCTCTTAGTGGCTGAAGTAAAGGCATTAAGGTGATGGCCATGCTAATAGAAGGGGATGGATTTGGGAGATGGTTTAGAGGTAGAAACAAAACTGTTACATCTGATTGGATATGTGAGGTGAGAGAGAATAAGGAATGAAGGCTAATGGACAGTGGGTATTTGGCTGTATATTTAAATGAAAGAAGGTAACACATAAAAGAGCGTGGCACAGTGAATAGAGTGCTGGCCCTGGAGTCAGGAGGACTTGAGTTCAAATCCGGTCTCAGACACTTGACACAGAAACTGGCTGTGTGACCTTGGGCAAGTCACTTAGCTCCAACTTCCATTCTTCCCCACCTCCAAAAAAAAAAAAGCAAAAAAAAAAAACAGTGCAGGGGAGGAGGAAGATATGTCTCTGTGCTAGTCGGGAGAGTTAGAAGCCAAGGAGAGTCTGGGTGGGCCTCAAAATGGAGGCTCCTGGAGGAAGGCACTAAGGGGAGAAAATGAGGAGAAGGGGAGATGTTCTGGGGTGAGAAAACCACCAACACCCAGGGAATTTTAGGCAAAGGACCAGCCCAATTCCACAGCACAGAGGAGGCTGAGTAAATGCTAGGACAGCTAGGCCAGGGAGTGGATAGAGTGAAGGGCTTGGAATCAAGAAAACCTGAGAGCAAACCCAGCTTCAGATACTGACCAGTTGTATGACCCTGGGCAAGTCACATCTCTGCCTGCCTCACTTTCCTCATCTGTAAAATGGGGATGATACTAGTACCTATTCCCCAAGGTTGTAAGGGTCAAATGAGACAATATTTGAAAAGCCAATCTAAATGGCAGTTATTATTATATATTGAATTCATTTGAAATACGCTGTCTAGGACAAGCAAGGTAAGAGACAGCTGCTCCTGGATCCAGTTCTTATACTAGAAGAGAAGATAAGAAAAACACGCAGGATGCTTGAGACATTTCTTCTGTACAGAATCCATGACCGGCACACCTGCATCAACAGATCTTCTGCTCCAGAATGAGAAGTTCTGGAAATGGTGGGAACTTCCTTGATAAGGCAGCCTCAGCCACGGGCAGAACCAGTGTGAAAATGGGTGGACTGGAGGTGCTCCACAGTGATGTCTTGTGGGTTTCCGCTGCTGGAGAGCTTTTGGCATAGGCTGGATGCCTCCTTACTAGAGGCTCAAAGACTTAGATCAGGAAGGGACCTTTGGGGCCATCCAGTCCAACCCTCTTACTTCAAACATGAGGAGACTGAAATGACTTACCCAGAAAAATATAATGATAACCAATATGGCACTTAACACATATTTATATCTGCCATCTCATTTGAGCCTCACAATAACCCTGGAATAATAATGATGATAATAATGATGATGATAAATCTCTATTTTGCAGATGAAGAAACTGAGGCAAAGAGAGGTTAGGGACTCACAGCTAGTAAATGCCTGAGGCAGGATTTAAATTCAGGGCTTCCGGATCCCAAATACAGTGCCTCATCCACACTATGCCCCTAACTGCCTCCTTTGTTGGGATATGATGAAGAAGGGTTCTCAGTCAGCTTTGGGTTAGTCTTTAAAGGCTTACAAATATCCTGCCAGTTTTGAGACTCTGCAATTCTGTAATAGGCGGGAGTGGGGACAGATACTTAAATGGATGGAAAGTGGAACAAGTCCAGGAGATGATATTTGTCCTGAGAAATCTCAAGCTTAATGCTAATGCATTAATGCAGGATACTTGAGGAAAGATTTTCCTGCTGGCCGGTAAGTAGGTCTCTCCAGCGTGGAAAATACTAAAAATGGATTTGCTTCTGAAAAGGCAGCCCAGGAAACCTTGGCAACTTCTGCCCCGTGCTTCTCCTTTGCCCATCACACTGCCGTTTGATTAGAAGCCTAGCTCCTATAATGATCCTTCTGCATGCATCAAGGACTTGGAATTCCACCAGCTTTGGAGAGGGGAAGTCTTGTGTTGCCTTTTCTTCCTTATTTTATAAAAAAAAAAAAATGTATACTTTTGACTTGGTCATGACTGATTTACCTCTATGTTATGTAATGGCAAGAAACATGTGAGGAGAACAAGGACCCGAACGCGATGGACTTTAGAATATAAGAGAGAATTCCCTTCCAGGAAGCAACGGTGATACCGAATGCACCACAGGTTGGTGGAATTCAGGTTGACATCATGGAGGCAGATCTGCTCGACACCTACGGAGACTTTGATAAGGAGATACAATCTCCCAAATCTCGGCCCGGACAGACACCTTGGAGACATTGTGACTCGAGAAGGAGAAGCCGCCTGGATGAGTCACGTGTTTGTTGGACAGATGATTGTCTCTGGTTGGCAAGCCTGTCCTGGGACCTCTCAGAAAAGTCAAGGCAGCTGTGGAGGTGGACTTAGCACTGCGTCACGCCGCACAACTGCCGCGGACGCCAGACTCCACGAGGCGCGCTGCACAGAAGGAGGCATGCTGAGCGAGGAGTCAGCGGAGCCCTGGGTTCCATTCCTGCGTCCACCGCTCAAGAGCTGCAGGAACCAGGCGAATCGCTCAGAGCTCCGATTTCTTTGAGTTTGTCTCCTCATCTACAAAATGGGAAGAATAGCGGGGCGAAGGGAGAGAGGATGGGGGGGGGGGCAGGGAATATCTCCAGAAGGTGGGATGTGAGCATGCACTGAAGGAAGCCAGGGACAGTAGGGTGGGGGGCCCGGGAGACAGATGCTTCCTGGTCTGGATCAACACGCAGCCTGAGCAGATGCAGGGGAACCAAACAGGGCTCGGAGCAGACACCAGAAGGGGCTCGCACGTGAGTGGCTCTCCCCAGTTTTTATCTGCTTTGTTGGAACCCGGTGGCGGATGAGAGCTCTGAATTAAGACTGCCTGGAGATTAAGGAAGGAAATTGGTACCCATTTCAATTCGCCAGTCAAGATATATTTATTAAGCTCCTTTGTGCCAGGCACTGGGCCAAACCTGGAGGATACAAATGCAGAAAAAAGAAAGTGAGTCCCTGCTCTCAAGGAGCTTACAATCTAATGGGTAAAACAATACCCAAAAGAAGATGAGAAAGATGAGGGGGAAGGGGGGGAAGAGGAAAAATGGCTAGGTACAGTTAAGCCCTCAAATTTGAAAAAGAAAGTGAGTCCCTGCCCTCGAGGAGCTTACAATCCAGAAGGAGGGAAGACCGTACAAAAAAAGAAGCTGAAGGGAGGGAGTAGGGAAGGGGGAAGTCAGACTTCTGATGGAGAAGTCAGTTCTGCCACTTCAGCTGGATAACACCATTGGAGTGGAACAAAAGCTGTAGTAAAGCTAGCTGCAGTCGTTCAGCGGTCTCTTTCCCTTGGGTGGTGATGGGGCAACCATGAAAATCGTCAGCTTCACAGGACTGCCCACAAAGCAAAGAGAGCTGATTCACATTGGCTTCTGACACATACTGACTGACTTCGGGACAGGTCACTTAACAACCTCTCCCTGCCCTAGGCAACTCTTTCTCTTTTAAAAAATGCATCCTCCCAATTAACAAGTATTTATTTCTCTCTATGGTTATAAATTGCAGAGAAGGGACTGATTTTCTTGGGTAGAAATCAGTGACATTACAGGTCTGGATGCCAGCCCAGGGAGTTTTATATCCAGTATCTCCTGAAAAGTATAAAACATAGCATCAAAGCAGTAAAAGGCTCTCATTTTACCGATGAGGAAGCTGACTTGCTCAGGGTCTGAAGTCAGGTTTAAATTCTGATCTTCCTGACTCCTGACCTGGAGGGTGCTTTATCCACTGAGCCAACACAGTTCTGCCTGTCCTCAGACCCATCGGTGAGTTGAGAGGGTGTCTGCCGTAGGCACGTGAAGACTTTGCTCAGCACAGTGGGTGAATGAGCATGTGTTCCAACAGTCATGAGGGCAGCTGAAGCAGGCTCTGTGGAGCTTGGAGCTTGGAGCTTGGTCAGACACCAGAGATGCCAAAGCCATCCACTGCATCCCAGGCCACTGACGGTTGTCCTGACTTTTGGAGTTCGATGACTCCGGAAGAAAGAGTGAGGCTGTGACGTTGGACGACTCTGCCTCACTTAAATCCACCCTGGGATGTCATTGATCATCACTGGAAACAAAGTATGAGCAAGCAGATACTTAACAAAGATTGGTTGAGTTGAATTGTGCACAAAGGGAGCTTCTGGGAAGGTTTTTGAGGTCTGGGGGTTCAGGGGCTTAGGAAGACTTGTCTTCTATTCCAACCTCAGATATTTGCTGACTTAAGCCACTGGATCCCTTTGAGCTCTCCTTACATATGAAATGGAATAATAATAGTAGGATGTGAGATCAAGATGAGAGAATAAGATGGATACAGAGAAACTATTCTGAGCATAACCAGTCAGAAGCCCTGGGCTGAAATCCTGAGCCTAGAACTGACCATCTGAGCGACTTTGCTCTGGGCAATGTTTCTCCCTTTGTAAAATAAGAAAGTTAGCCTAGATGACTTATAAGGTACCCTTGGGCGCTAAATATGAGATCCCACTTTTGATGGTGGGAGAAGGTCAATGAAATTCCAAAACAATTATGTTCTTCTAAGGTACCTTCCCCAAACCAGCAAAACAGACGACAGGTTTAGAAAAGGACCTGGAGAATTAATTCATTCAAAATGTTCCAAATCACCAATAATCAGAGAAATGCAGATTAAAACGACTCTGAAGATCCCCTTCACACTCCTCAGACTGGCAAAGATGACCAAAAAAGGAAAATGATCAATGTTGGAGAAGCTTCAGGAAAATAGATAAGCTAAGGTGACGTTGAACTGGTCCAGTCACTTTGAAAAGCAATTGGGAGCTACCTCCCCCTCTACCCAACCGCTAACCTGCGCCCATCCTTTGACCCAGCAATGCCGTGAAGTAAAGTCCCTTGAGCTGAGCCTTGAAGGGTTCCCTCCATCAGAGGAGGAATTAGGCAAAGTGTGTACAAGGTACTGGGTCCAGGAGACCGCTAAGCACAGGGGACCTAAAATGCTGTCAGGGGAGAGTCTCCAAAGAGGTTAGTAATTAGACCGTGTAGTTTTGGGCAGCCAGCCAGCCTTCCAGACGAGGGCCTGTAATGAGAGCCCCCTGGGTGTGGAACACTCTCCGAGGAGCTCTGCTAGGAAGGCAGGATGCCATCTGCACTCTTCAAGGGCTTATGGACCACATAGTGGGGGAGGCACCTGAGGGGGCTTTCCACAGACCTGTCACAAACATGCCAGAGTGAACAGAGGCTAGGGAGGAGATACAATCCAGCAGCCAGGCATCAAGAGCCTACTGTGTGCCAGGCACCGTCCTGGGCTCTGAGGAGACAAAACCAACAGCAGTCAAGGCCCCAAGGTGGTTTAGCTCTTGTTTGCAGGAGGGATCCCTGATTGCCCGAGGCTGCCATCCTCTCTATAACACTAAGGGGAAATGTCGGGGCCCTCCCAGGCACAGAGGACTCACTCCCTCACCTTGCAGCTCATTTCATTTTCCGGATGCTCCGGCAGGGCAGAAACCCCATCTCGTTAGTCTTGGTGCTGCCCTCTGGAGCCCCCCAGAACAAGCAGTATCCATTTCTGCAGTCTGAGGATTTGGCTTTAGACACCGTCTCTGCCATTTACTGCCTGTGGGTGCTTGGGTAGTCTCTTGTCCTGCTATTATTCCCAGTCTGTTCTAAGCTTGGAGTCAGGAAGAACTGAGTTCAAATCCAGCTTCAGACACTTGCTAGCTGCGTCAGACTCAGCTTCCTCAAATGTAAAATGCAAATGATAACCGCGTCTGCCTCTCAGGGAGAGCCTGTTGTGAGGCTCAAGTGAGCAGCATTTGCCTGGAGCTTTTCTGTGCTATGTTCCAACCCTTCACATGGTGCCGACTAAAGTTACCCAAGTAAAAACCAGTGAACCAGCCAATGTCCTGTGTTCATCTCCACATGTGAGGACACAGATCCGCAGGTTGGCCCACAGAATCTCAGCCCTTTAGAGCCGGAAGAGACCTGTGAGATCTGATCCAGCCCCTTCACTGAATAGGTGCTGGATGATGTTATATCCCAGGTCCGTCCTTGTCCATCAAAGAAAAGGCAAAAGAAATTGTGGCTATGAGAAATCATTCTGGTGATGGCTCCTCTCACCGCTTGTCCCTTTGTGAAGAGAGATCACGCATTTCATTTACCTCCCTGTCTCTTTGTCCCTGAGAGGCGGCCTGCCCACTCACATCTGAGCCATATGGCTGAGAATCTGAGACCTGGCTGGCCCTGGGAGGTCATTGGACTCAATGTGCTCTATTTACAGATGGGGAAACTGAGGGTGAGCTCAAGTTCTAATGTGATCAGCAGATCCCCGTCTAGACCTTGCTTCCAAACCACATTTATCAAGCACCTCCTGTGTGTGGGGCAACATCCTAAGCTCTCTTTGGTGGGGAGTCAGAAGCCGCCTAATCTACATCACACAAAACAGGGATTCCCTTTGTAACATCCCCAACACATGCTCATCTAGTCTCTCTTTGTTGACCTCTGGTCATGGGGATTCCGGCACAGTAGATGGGGTTCCTGAGTTCAAATCTGCCCTCAGATGCTAGCTGTATGACCCTGGGAAAGTCACTTGGCCTTGTTTGCCTCAGTTCCCCCATCTGTAGAATGAGCTGGAGAAGGAAATGGCAAATTCCTCTAGTGTCTCTGCCAAGAAAACCCCAAAAGGGGCCATGAAGAGTCAGACATGACTGAAAGAAGATTGAACAGTGCTGGGGAGCTCACTTCCCCCTAAAGTATCCATTGCCTTTGGGGGGGCTTTCCTTCTTTGTTCCTTCCACCAATACCTTCTACTCCTGTCCTCTGAGGACATGCAGAACAAGGGTAACCACTTGTCCACATGAGACGGCTCCTCATGTACTTGAAGTCCCCAGTTCTTTCCACTTAATCTTCCGCGGGGGTGGTTGCCGAGCCTCTCGTCTGCTCTCATCTCACCCTCCTCTGGGATGCTTTTCAGCTAGTCCCTTCTTTCCTAGACTGTGGAACTGAGAATCAAACACCAGCTCCAGACATTCGGCCTCCCCTGGGGAGCCCAGTAGGAAGATCCCCTTCATTCTGGCCTCTGGATGCAGTCTCAGACGGCTTTGGCTTTGGTGCTGCCTCACCGTCCTGTTGGCCCATCTGCAGCTCAAAGAGCTCTAATTGTGGCTTAGCTGTGGCTCCCCCCAGCCCAGTCCCATAACTGTGAAGCTGATTGTTTGAACCCAGGTATGGCACTTTACATTCACGCTTGTTAAGCTGCATCTTCTTAGTCTAGCCTGTTGGGAGTTTTGCCCATCAAGATCTTTCTGGATCCTGATTGTCGATACTGGGTGAGTTTTGTGTTATTTGTGTGGCTTCATCCAAGGCATTAATAAAAGGGCCAAACAGCGAAGGACCAAGGGCTGATCGACCCACTTCAACAGAGACCTCCCTCTTACCACAGAACCACAGGTGGAGAGCTCGAAGGAGCTTAGAGAAGGAGTCTAACTTTCTCATTGAGCGACTGAGGAAAGAGTCAAGGTCAGCTCAGTTCAGACCCAACCTCAGGCACTTACCTTGGTTTTTTTTTTCCCATGGCAATAATAATAGTACTTGCTTCCCAGTGTTGTAAGAATCAAATGAGATAAATATCGGTAAAGTTCCTAGAGCAGCGCTTGTTACACAGTAGGTGTTGCTAGCTATTATAATAATGATTATAATTTTTAGCACTTTAAATATCCAGACTAAACACAGCTGAATCCATCTGCTCTTCACCTCATTGGGCTCATTTGCCAGACCCTTCATTCTCCTGATCACTTTTCCTTGGACACATTCCACTTTGTTCATCTTTAATTGCAGTATCAAGAAGTGAGTGCAGGGATGGAAAATGCTCTCCACATCCAGAGAAAGAGCGACCGAGTTTGAATGCAGATAGAAGTAGACAGTTCTCTACCCCCCCTTTTTTCTTTCTTGTGTTTTTTCCCTTTTGTTCTGATTCTTCTTTCACGACACGAGTAACGTGAAAATATGTTGAATAGGATTGTACCTGTATAACCTAAACCCAATGGCTTGCCTCCCATCTTGGAGAGGGGGAAGGGAAAGTAATTTGGAACTCGAAATCTTATAAAATTGAAAGTTGAAAACTAAAAATAAATTTTAAAAAAGCAATAGGAGATAAAATACAAGAAAAGAAAAAGAAGTGAATGTGGGTGTGACCAGCCCAGAGCACAGTGAGACCGTCACTTCTTTGTCCTACAACCCTAGGATTAATAACCCAATGAGTAAGTATTTTAACTAATACGTGCCAGGCACTGGGTATACAAAGACAACATTTAGATCATAAGAGGGGCATCTTAGAGGCATCCAGCACAACTGAGTCACTTTACAGATAAGGAAACTGAGGCAGAGGGACTAGCCCGGGGTTGCACAGCTTTTCTTGACCTCAGGGTGTTATGCGTATGTAAGGTGTTTATAAGACAGATTCTAGGTCATTATGGAGAGAAGGCTCTAGCTCTGAGGAGGTGAGGAAAGGCTTCATGTAGAAGATGGTGGTAGAGATAAGTCTAAAAGGAAACCAGAAATTCTAAGAGGCAGAGGTGAGAGGGGAGGGCATTCAGGGGAGCAAAGGCAGGGAGGAGCAGAATAATATAATAATAGGATCCATTCTGTCCAAGCCCCTCATTGTACAGATGGGGAAACTGAGGCCTTTGGAGAGCAAATGACTAACCCACGGTCACTCAGGAAATAAGTGGAAGAATCAAGATCCAAACTCAGGTCTTCTAACTAAAAAAAGATAAAATCCTACTCCATCACTCTGTTATTGTACAAACGTAACTCAAGATTGTGGCAGCTTGTGTTAGAACCCAGAGGCAGGATTGTAGTCACACAGTTGGCTGTGTGGGAAAGGGGTACCAGTGGGGGTCTCTGATGCTAGGATGGAATCCCTTGGAATTTCAGAAATTCTTTCTGGCCAGAAGGCCTTCTCCTCCTCCCTATCCCTTGCAGGATTGGCCCTTGTCCTGGGCTTCTAGGTTCTGGGAAGTTCCACCCAGTGTGGTCTGTGGGCTGCGTGGGTTGTTTGGAAATAACACCAGGGAGGAGAAAACCAACGACCCACATACATGATGGGGCAGGACTGGCTGTGTGCAAACACAGCGGGCAGAGACCTGGAAGGCAGAGAGGATTACTAGCCATATCTTAGCCTTGATTCAGGGATGCTGCTGAAAAGAGAGAGCAAGATAACCCAACAAACAGACACAGCAAGTATAAGAAGCACAGCCCAGACCGAGAACTGGACATTGAGGGGACACCCATCCACTGGGGAATGAGCCAGCTGTCGTCTATGATCGTGGTGGAATATTATTGTGCCGTAAGAAACGACAAACTCTCAGAAAAACCTAGAAAGATTTAGATGAACTGATGCAGAGTGAAGTAAACAGAACCAAGAGAACGTTGTATACAGTAACAATAATATTGTATGATGAAGAACTGTGCGTGACCCAGCTGTTCTGAGCCACACAATGAGCCAAGATAGTCCCAAAGGACTCAGGAAGAAGCCTTCTGTCTGTGGATTGAATACAGACTGAAGTGCTCTATTTTTTTACTTTCTTCCATTCTTTTTCTTTAATTTGAGTCTTCTTGTACCAAATGCCTAGGAAATGTTTTACATAATTGTACACACAAATGCATATATGTACATATGTGTACACACACACATATATATATATATATACATAAATATAAAGAACTATTACTTAATTCCCCCACACACATTCATGTTCTGTTGGTGTTGGTTTGACATTTATTTATTAGAGTTCCATATTTACTTTTGGGGCCTGTTTCAGGAAATATGATATGAGGAAGTTTGAAAGTAGCAGAAGCAAGTAGCCCCCAAATGCAAGATTTAGATAAGAGGTCTGGGGTCCCCAGACTAAAAGGACCTGGATTAAAGGGACAAGGGATAACGGTAGCTGAGAAGATTTTGCGAAGGCTGTCCTCAGGGTTCAACTGTAGAAAGAGGAATTTAAGTGGGATCTGAAGAAGATGGGTGGCTCTAACTGTAAGTGTTCAACTCCATAAACATTTATTAAAAACCTACTGTGTACTAGGCCTGGGGGACACAAAGATGAAAATAGATATGATCATTAAGAACTGGGGAATTAAGGCAGACCAGACTGACCCGGCCAGGAAGGGGGTATTTAGTGCCCATCACTATGTGTGTATGTGTGTGTATTTTATTTTTATCTTTTTTATATTTATTTTTTATTTCTACATTTCTTTTTAAATATTTTTTATATTTCCATCTTTCTTCATTTTATAGTCATACTATATATTTTTATACGTATGTATATGTTATCTCTGCATAGCTAGGTGGAGCAATGGATAGAGAGCACCGAACCTAGAGTCAGGAAGATCTGAGTTCAAATTTGGCCTCTGACATTTCCTAGCTGTGTGACCTTGGGAAAGTCAGTTAACCTCTATCTGGCTCAGTTTCCTAGACCTTGAGTTGAAAGAACCCAAGTTCAAACCTGAGATAACATACGCAAAGCATTTTGCCAACCTTAAAATACGACATAAGTCCTGGCTGTTGTTCTCCTTCTGCCTTCAGACGCTGGATTTTTTATCTTTTGTAAGAGGAGACACTCCCGTGCTGGAGACTTCCTCCTTTCTTGCAATGGGGGTGGGACCGTTCTTTTCCCCTCTGGGGGAGCCCGTATCTGGATGTCCTTCAGCTTGGTTGCTGAGTCGTCTTACTAGCCACTTGGTAATTATTGTGAGCTTCCGGGCGTTACCTTCTTAATGAAATGAGTTTGGAAGAAAATGTTCCCTGACCAAGATCCTGGCCAAGGCCAAGATGGCGGACCAGTTGTGGCAGGGACACAGGACAAGGCCCTGAAGGTCATTCTGAACTGTCTGGCAGCTGAGTCCTGCTCTCTGTGACAGGAGACCTTAAGGCCGACATGGGGGAGATGAGCGCCAATGGTTTTGAGTTCCAATGAGCTCCGCTGGTGGAGGTTTTCCACCTCCCCCAAATCCTGCTACTTAGGGACCTTAGTCTGCATGCAGAGAGGGCCTGGGCCTTGGAATACATTATAAAGGCCTCCAACTCTTTAGGCTTCTATTTAGGTAATGTGTGACTGCAGGGAAGGAATATGCTGCAATGCCCCACTCAGACCCCAGGCAGAGTTCTCTTTAGGGGAGGTGCCAAAGTAGACCCCCCACCATAGACCCCTTCAGGGCTGAGCTAATTCATAGGATTCAGAGATGGAAGGGACCTTAGCGATCATCTCTACTAGAGTCTCTTTTTACAAAGGAGGAAACAGAGGCACAGAGAAAGTGACTTTCCTCAGATTACAGAGCTGGCATTGAATTCAGTTCCTCATGACATCCAGTCTCCCACCTCCATGCCTTTGTCCTCATGTGAAATGAGGAGATTGGAGTAGGTGAGTTCAAAGGCGCTGGCTAGCTCTAAGAGTGTGGCCATCCTATGAAGAGGAATAGAGTATTAACAGAAAATCAGGGAAGGCTTCATGGAAGAAATAGCGCCTGAGCTAGCTCTGAAGAAAGGTAGGGATTCTGGTAGATGGAGAAGAGAAAAGAGCACATTCCAGACATGAGGGATATAGCTTGTGTAAAAACACAGTCTGGGAGAAGGGACGTCAGACCCGTCTGAATCTGGTGGAAACATCGAGCAGAGGAAAGGTCAGCCTGCAAAGGCTGGCTGGAACTGGAGTCTGGAGAGTCTTAAATGACAAACATCCTGGAAATGTTACTCCCTGCTCGTGAAGTAGTGTCAAATGGCCTGGATTCGAGTCGGTGGAGTTGGGTTCAAATCCTAACTCTACCTGTATGAGCAGAGGCAAGCCCTGCCACTTTCCTGAGCCTCCTCATTTTTCTGATCATACACATGGAAATGTGCAAAATGACCTCAGAAGTTTCTTCCAATTCTAAACCTTTGACCCTACTTTTTTTTAAATGTCCACGGTCCCTGATAGTGCAGACTCTGGGGCTACAACCCCACCTCTCACTCCCATTGGTGGGCTGGCTCCCCAGACAGTGGCTGCCTACATTTCACCTTGGGGTTCTAGGGAAGGTCTGAAAAGACACCGAGTGGTTTTCAAGTACCATGGCTTTTGAGCCCCCACTGGTGTGTTTACCCTCTGTGAGGGGATGTCTTCTCTTAGACTCAGTTTTCACACTCGTAAAATGGGAGCCATAATGTCACCTATCTCCCAGGTTTGTTGTGATGGGATATCATACATAAAACATTTGCCTCCCTTAAAATAGACTAAAAGTCCTAGCTATTATGTCCCCTGACTTCAGGGTCATCACTCTTTCCCCACAGGAGATGTAGGCAATCTCTTCCTCCTGTATGGAACTTTGTGCTTGCCCAGATCCCCTAAGATGGAGGCACCCACATGGGGTAAAGCAGGAACCTGCTGCTAGGGAAGATGTAGCCTGTCTCTATCAGGCAAACTTTATTAGCTTTTAGAAGGTGGAATTTAGTAATGTGGGGCAGCAAGAGCATTTGGAACCAAATATCCCACCAACCCATAGACACTCCTCAACCTTGCACCCACCTCGCAGGCTTGTGAGGGTCAAATGAGAAAATATTTTAAAAAGCACTTAGCACATAGTAAGTTCTATAGAAAAGTTTATTTTCTTCCTTTTCCAAAAGCCCGTGAGACGCGCTCACACATAGACATGCAGAGTCCAGGGGGAAATGGGCTTAAACTTGGAGAGCCCGGTGGCAGATTCCCCAGTCTGCTGCTCCTGGAAGGTTGTTCCCCTCTGCAGACTCCTCCTGACATCTCCCCAGGGTCCGCCATTGCTTTCTGCTGGGCTCCTCCTAACGCCTCAATGTTGCTTTCCCTCAGTGGGTCCTTGGCTCCCAGTGGCTGCCAGTGATGACTATTCCCAGGACGCTGCTAGGACTTTGATTAGATGTCCAAACCCGCTGACTTTCTGTAGGTGATAAGGTCATTGACTTGAGTGGACTCAAGGGACTTGCCTGAAATCATTCTCCTTTAGCTTGCCATGAAATAATCATTCTGAATTCAGAATTGACTTGTTTTGTAGTAGACCCATAGGGCATATAGTAATTTAATGCATTTGATTGATTGGTTGATTCAATAGAAATTCTCCTACCCAGTAAAGGCATTGTGGTTAGAGTATTTTAGCTGCCTTAAGCAGGGATGGGGTCAAGGGTGTGTTGGAAACAGTTTATACCAGAGTGATTGTTATGTTCTCATTGTGAGCCTTTATACCTCCAAAATCAGCAAACCCTGGAAATCAGGGCTGAGTTCATTGATTTATTGATTGTTTGGATTTTTTAAATAGTGATATAGAACATCTTAATAATGCAGCTTAAACTTAAAGGTTGGTCATGCATACCCTTTTTAGGAGATCCATTTGTAAAGCATTCACCAGCCCTTCACTGGCTGGGGATGGATTGACTCAGCCAGCCACTACCCTCACACTTTGATCCTGTGAGTCACAGAAGGCTTTTGAATCGAGGAAGGACATGGTAAAAGCAGTGTCTTAGAAAACCCTTTTTGGTAAAAGTAGACAAGAGGGGCTGCTGTAGGAATCCTGGGGGAAAGGACACCTATTTGGAGGCTATCACAGGAACCCAGGAAGGAAGTGATGAGGGGCTAAATATGAGGGGTGGCTATGTGTATGGAGGGAAGGGGGCAGATCAAGAGACACTCTGGATGTACAGTAAACATGAGTCAGCAGTTGATTGGGTGTTGGGGTTAGGAGGTGAGGAAAAGAAAGGGAAACGTGAAGGATGACTCCAAGTTGTCAGCTTCCACAACTACACGGGTAGTTCATGCCACAGAAGCAGGAATGTTGGAGAAGGGGGCAGTTTCGGAGTGAAGATGATTCTGATTAAAATACACTGGGTTTGAATTTTTAATATGGTGTCTAAGTGGGAACACTGACAGATTAGCATCCAGGAAAGAAAAGTAGAGCTCCATTCGCAGATGTGCCCGCACCGGCATGAAGGGGAACCCAGACAGCAGCAGGACTATGGAAAGTGGTGGGTTCAGAATTCCTCCCATGCCCACCCCGCCCTGGTTTGGGTCAGGTGTGCTCAGAGCCAGGGTTTAGCTTTTCCTTTTAGAGCATAATTAACTCCCCACACTGTCTTTCTTATCTAGTTGTTTTTCTGACCTTTCTTCTGTGAATTTGAAAACTGTTTCGATAACACTTTTTTATTACTTTTCTTTTGGTGGGTGGGGGGTGGCTACCCTCTCCCATTGGAGGGAAAACTCATGAAACTCTTGTAACAACTATTCGTAGTTAAGCAAAACCAATTCCCACAATGGACACATCCAGAAATGTATCCCATTTTGTATTTTGGGTCTCGGTGAGGAGGTGGGAGCTCATTCCATCATTGGTCCTCCAGAATCGTGTTTGGTCATTGTTTCAACCAGAGGCCTTGATTCTTTCAAAGTTGCTTTGTCTTTACAATGCTGATATTATTGTATGAATGGTCTTCCAAACAGGGAAGGTTTTCAGCTTTTTCTAGATCCCACTAAGCAGAGGATAACTAGGGTGGAGCATCTGGATGCTGTCCAGTAGTATAGGAATTTAAAAGGTGTTAAAAACACTAGTCATCCTTCCGTGCAGAAACAACGGGGTTTGGCACTGAGTTAGCAATAATAAGAAGTTTTTAAAGTTGGAAGCAACCCTGTCCCCTACTCCTTGACACTCGGAAACCAGGTGGGCTCCTTCTGTCATCTTTACCTTGTCTACCCGTTATTCATTTGACTAAGTTGTGAAAGGGCTGCCATTTGTGTTGGTGGGGGGACACTCCACACTGAGGAAATCCGAGACCCTTGAAGCATTTGTTGTATTGCCATTATTGCTGTTGGGAAGCCAGGTCATATCAGAGCGGCAGGAGGAGCAAGGCTTTCCTCTCTCTGCCAACCTTCATGGGTCACAAAGTACTTTCTGTTTAAAATGATCCCGTGGGGTAAATAGTGTGAACTTTATTGTCCCCGTTTTAAGGATGAGGAAATTAGATCCCAGAGGTGTGAATCCTTAGGGATTTCTGAGGTGACCTAAGAATTCTCAAAGTGTGGTCCTCAGACCCCTCCCAGGGGGCCTTCAAGGTCAAAACCATATTCACCATAAAACTAAGATGTCCCCTGCCTACTAGGATACGCCCCTCTTTTCTAACTACGGATGGATTTGTGTGAGACCAGATTTCCTATAGGCTTCAGCTGCAGCATTGAATGCAGAAACAGCTGCCTTCTGTTAAACCAGAGGCTGAAGGGACTCACAAAAATGAGCGAATCAAAGCCACTCTTCTCACTTGCTCTTTTTGAAAATAGTTATTTTTCTTTCTTGGGGTGGGGGGGGGGAGGCAATCAGGGTGAAGCAATTTGCCTGGCATCACACAGCTGCCAAGCGTCTGAGGCTGAATTTGAACTCAGGCCCTCCTGAGTCTGGCCGATGCTCTCTGCACTGTACCACCTGGTTCCCTCAGAAAAGTTACTTTTCACACACACAAAAAATCATGTTAACATCATGAGAGCGCCTTAGAATGCCTTAGTAGAGACTTTGCTCTGTGAGAGCGCTATAGAATAGCTTAGCAGAGACTTGCTCTGTGAGAGCACCTTTAAATGGCCTAGCACCCCATGTGGAGAACTTGAACTTTCAATAAACTTTACTTTTTCCTTGGCTGAGAAGACTTGAGTGGAATTCTTTCCGCAGGACCCGGTATGTTGGTATTTTGGGGTATCGGGCAGCCCTAACCGTCTTTGGGCTCCTCTTCATTTTTATGGTTCATTATTGTTATTTTTAAATGAATGAAGAAATGCATTTTTAAAGTGTCATTGGTTTTCATTTTGAATGTGGCGAAGACTGATCGTCATAACCCACATAAACAAAACTCCATGATTTTTATGAGAGTAAAGGGATCCCAAGACTAACCGGCTGAAGGCGCGCTGGGCTAAGCTGTCCAGATTCAGTCCCTGGAAGCAGCTGCTGGGTATCGAGCCAGGGAGTCGCGTTGGAGGCCGGCTCGGGGCTCGGATTCGGAGAACAGCCTCCTCCTCCTCCGCCTTCCAAGGCTTCTCTGCTTCCGTCCCATCCCTGGTGGCTGGGCTCTCCCCACCTCCATCCCACAGTACTCGGTACATATACTGTAATTTACTTATGTTCTTTCCCAAAGCTAGGAGGGCAGAGACTTTGTGATTTCTGCCCCGGAATCTGGGGCAGAGCAGGGGCTTAATGAATGCTTGTGGAATGGAATCAGACTGAATTAAACTCAGGTCTGGCAGATCTAACCTCAGGCCTCCTTCAGTGGCTTCCAACCTGTCCTCCTCCCCCATCTCCCCTTCTCTCCTTCCCTCCCTCTCTTGGTGGCCTCCTAAACAAACAAAAAGCTTTCATACAATGGGTCCGTTGATATCTTAGCCAAACAAAACTCTCCAAGAGAAGGAGGCCCAGGACCGGTCAGCCTGGGTGGAGAAAGAACCAGGCTGGGTCAGACTTCAGCAACTTTGCTTCCTGGGCCATCGCTGGCTTTGGAAATAGAGATGGGAGAGACCTCGAAGGTCATCTCATCAACCCCTTCATTTGACAGATGGAGAAACTGAGACTGAAGTCACACAGGTAGTAATTATCAGAGGTGAGATTTGAGTCATTTCAATTGACCGTTTCCTTCCTTGGGAACGATTGCATGATTTTCTACCTAAGTCAGTTGTTTTTTGTTGGGAATCGATGAATAACCTTAGAGACAGGAGTTGGAGCTGTGACTTCATTACTACAGGGGACTCCCAGGGCAAGAAAGTCCCTTCACCAATATGTGTCCACACCCTCCTTTGCTACTTACAGTCTCAGAGTTTCCTGAAGCACTGAGAACATCTCGCAGCTGCTTAGGGCAGAGGATCTGAACTGAAATCTTTCTGGCTTTCAGGTGGACTCTCTGGCCTCTGGACTCCACAGCCTCTACACAGGAGAGTCCTCCAGAGTCTGAGACAAGTGAGGTGACTTAGCCAAAGCCCCAGAAGCCAGGATTCAAACCCACGTCTCCACACTCTGGCCTAAAGGGAATCTTTTCTGTGCTTAGCCCGGTGCCTAGCATATGGTAGGCACTTAATAAACCTTTAATGCCTGCTTGCTGATCTTTTTGTTGAAGGAAACCCAAGCCCACAGTGTGGGATATGGAGGTAAGGACACAGGCTCAAACTGGGCTATCCTGCCCAGTATAAAGAGGAGGGACTTGGAGCTTGGCCCACCCTAACGCTAAATGCGCACTGGGCGCTACCTCTGATACCTACCAGCTATCAGAAGTTGGGCAAGTCACCTAAGTGACTCAAACTGGGCCTCAGTTTCCCCATCTGTAAAATGAGTTGAAGAAGGAAGCAGCCAACCCCTCCAGTGTCTTTGCCAAGAAAACCCCAGGCCGGGTCATGTACAGTCTAACATAACTGAAAACAACTGAATGACCAGTGTCCCTTCAAACTCTAGATTCTGTGACCCCAAAGATCCACTCCAGAGATGCTCTGGGCCTTTTAATAGCATGATTAATTTCCCACATGTTTATTGAGGTTTTGTGTTATATGACGTTCTGTTATAGGCATTTTCCTCTTTCATTCATTCCACAAATACCGACTCAGGGCCGCTGGAGACACCGAGTATCTGCTTCTACCCCCTCTGAATGGTTGGCCACATGACAATGGCTTGACCAGGTGGGACTGGCAGCATTTGGGGCATTAGAAGGGTATCATATGGTCATGAACCGAGTTGTTCTTGCAGTGACCCGGCCCCAGATCTGGGAATCAAACTGGGTAATGAGGGACAGAGTGGCTAGTTGGCACCGATCATCTCTCTGTGGGTCAGGTCCCGCTGCCCCAGGAGGAGACTGCGACCTTGTCTTGCCCCTGGGCACAGTCCCTGGAGACTGGAACATTCTACATGGTGTGCTCCCACCCAGAACTCATCCCAGCGTCCATAGGCCTTTCTGTCCGTCTTCCTTTGCTGACCTGAGCTGCACTTACTGTGCTTTGTTTTGGGATTTCCCAGTCAGGACTTGGTCTGGTACATTTTCTAGATCTTTGTGGAAGAGTTGTATGTTGGAGGAACTGGTCTTCTCCCTGCAGCATCCGCCATCTTGGTTCCATCTCACAGACCCCTTTGGACTTTATCAATGTTGGTCTAGACCTTCTTTCTGCCTGGTGACTTTCCAGCTTTTCCAACATTTTGGTCACATACTAAGTTCTTCCTTCAGTGCAGGTCATTGTGCTTAACAAATATTAGGTTACGGTCTCATTTGCTTCCGTATATTTTGTACCTAATCTACCCACCGATCGTCATCTCTCCACATTGAACCATTTTGATGATGATGGCTTTGCAATAAATTTGAGATCTGTAATGGTTACAATAACCTTCAGATTGGTCTCCTTTCTTCAAATCCCTCCCCACTCCAGCCCTTCCTCAGGTGTAGACTTCCTCAGGTGTAGACCTCGCTGTGCCCCCCCCCATGACTTAGTAAACCCTTGGGGCTCCCATTTCTTCCACGTGGCCTTAAAGCTATTTATTATGACTTTACCTCTTCCTACCCTTCCCCTCTCCTTACATTCTGTTGTCATTCAGCCATGTCAGACTCTCTGTGGCCCCATTGAGGGTTTTCTGGGCGTAGATACTGGAGTGGTTTCCCATTTCCTTCTCTGGCTCATTTTACCCATGAGGGAAATGAGGCCAGCAGAGTCAGGTGACTTGTCCAGGGTCACACCGCTAGGGAGTGTCTGAGGCTGGATCTGAACTCAGGACTTCCTGAGTTCAGGCCTGGTGCTCCGAACACTGAGCCACCTTCTATTTACTCCCTGATCCCACCCAGGCCTCCTTGCTAGCTCTTCTTATTATTTTTTTCAAGGTCTTTCAGACACATTCTTCCTCCTCCCTCCCTAACTAACAAGCATTTAAAACAAAGCCCTTGTAAGAAATGTGACCAGCCTAGCATAGCATAGGCTAGCGATGGCTGGCATAGAGTAGGTACTTAACGAGTGATTGCTCGATTGGTAGCGAAGACAAACACATTCCTGTGCTGATCGTGTCTTCATCACCTTGTGCCCATCGTCGAGCGGGTGACGTGTTCTATTGCCAGTCCTACTTACGGTACAGGGTGTCCCAAAAGTCTTAGTGCGCCCTCTATGAAGGACGGCTCAGGAATCATGCTTCATCATTGAATTGGTAGAAATTTTTTTTTTCATTTCCCAAAGTCCTCGGGTTTCAATTTCCCTTTCTTTTACTAAAAAAATTAAATTGATTTGTTTATTTACTTTTAGTTTACAAGATTCAGTTCCACAATCCCTTGAGTTTCACATTTTCTCTCCCCCTTCCCTCCACCATGGCGCATGCAGTCAAGTACAGGATCTGCAAACACCTTCACACTGGACATTGGTCTGGTTGTATTAGAAGGGTTGTAACCGATGGAGAAAACAATGGGAAAGAGGAAACCAAAGCAAACATGGAAGAGAAAGAGAGCAGGTGGTTTGCTTCAGTCTGCATTTAAACTGTTTTTTCTGGATCTTTCTCTGAATGTGGACATCTCCTTCCATCCTGAGACTTGTAGAGTTGTCTTATAACTGTGCATCGCTGAGAAGAGTCCAGTTTATCAAAGTTGGTCCTCACACATACCATGTGTCTGTGATTGTGTTTCTCCTGGTTCTGCTCTTCTCACTTAGCATCAGTTTGTATGAGCCTCTCCAGGTAATTATGAAATCTGTCTCTTCCCCCTTTCTTATAACACAATATTATTCCATTACATTCATATACCACAACTTGTTTAGCCATTCCCCAATGGATGGGCATCCCCCATTGGTGGAACTTCTTAAGCCTTTCAAAGCTGTCTTTACACTGTTGTGCCACAAAATACCTTCCTACCAGCCTGTTACAGGGATTCTTCATCACTGGCCAGGATTCTGCCATCTGTCTGTTTTAAGGCAGGGCACAGAAATCTCATTCTCTGAGTCGCCTCCTGAGCCGGCCATTCATTTCCCAAATCGATGTTATTCTTCTGTACCTTTGGCCTTCAATGACTGACCATCAGGAAAACTCACTTGCTTCCCCCACAGTTTTTCAGCTTGCTTCATAACGTTTTGTAATCTTTAATAAGACTGAAAATTAACAGTGATGGATAAGTGGGAAAAAACCAGCCAATGTGCAGTCTGTGGTCCCTTCTCAGTGGCGAGCGGGAGAAGCGGGGATGGGGGGCTATTATATCAGACATGGATGGAAATGAATGTTGGGCCCAATTGGATTCTGTGTCATTCAGCATATGCAAATTAAATATTAATTACACATTATAGTGGTTGCTGAAGTTGAAGGCAGAGAGCTGGACTAAGTGCCAGGCTCTGTATGCTGACGGTTTAAAAGAAGAGGGAAAGAAATAAGCATTTATGTAGTGCCTACTGTGTGCCAGGCTCTGTGCTAAGTGCATTATGAATATTTGATTCTCACAACAACCCAAGAAAGGATGTGCTTTTATCACCATTTGACAGTTGAAAAAACTGAGGCAACCAGATTTAGTGACTTGCCCACGGACATAGAGTTGGTGAATGTCTGAGTAAATCTGAATTCAGGTCTTCCTGACGCCAGGCTCCCTATACCACCCACTGTCTCTACAACAGAAGGTAGAAGATCCGTCTGCTCTCAGGGAGCTCACAGTCTGATAGGGAAGAACTATGTACAAGCAAGTTACAGCCTGGAAAAAAGGGAAATAATGGACAGAGGGGAGGCGTTGGAATGAAAGGGTGTCCTTCTGGGGGGCAGAGGAGGGCATCTGGCCTTTCTTGGTGGCCAAATGGAGGGGAGACCATCTTGTTTTAGCCCAGTGCCTGGCACGTAGTAAGTGCTTGACAAACACTTCTTCTGCAGTCAAGATGGCGGCGTAGAAGGAGAACTCTGCAGCTCCCCCCATAACCTCCTCAAATATCTAGAAAATACAACTCTAAACAAATCTTAGAGCCCCAGAATGCACACAGTGACAGAGAAACAAAGCTCCTGCTGAAGGCAGCCCAGCAGGCTGACAGGAAGGGGTTCATCGCAGAGCTCTGGGAGCCCAGACCAGCACTGCATGAATCTGTGGCTGGAGCCCAAGGGTGGCCAAGGACAAGATGCGGCTGGAGCACTTGGGAGAGTGGATCACCTGCAGGTATGTTGGTTTCCAGAATTATCAAACCATTAGAAACAAGGACAAAGTGAAAGGTCACTGGAACTCAGCTAAACTTGGGGGAGAGAGTCTGGCCAAACTGCCTCCAGGGCAAGGAAGCCACACAGCGGCAGTGCAGCCGCCTCCATGTGGCTGCTTCAGAAGCTCCTAGCCCGCAGACTTCAGGGGTGCCAAGTGATCATTCAGAGGCTAAATACCCTTGCCTTAATTGACCTGGATCAGGATCGTGGTCTTGGGTGGGGGTCCTGAAGTGCGTAACCAGTGAACCAAAGCTGGTGGGGGATGCAGAGATGGTAGCCTCCTAATAGGTCCAGCAGCTATGAACACCCCAGTGATTTGGGACAGAGCTCTCCCCCCTGAAAGCAGAGTTCTACTGAGCCCAAAAGTCAAGTAATGACTGGCAACATGAGCAGGCAAAAGAAGCAAAGAAAGCTCAGCAATGCAACTTTAGATTCCTTTTTTGGGGACAAAAAGGATCAAAGTATGGAACAAGAGGAAGACAACACAGTCAGAACTCCCGCACCAAAAACTTCCAAGAAAAATATAAACTGGTTACAGGCCATGGAGGAACTCAATAAGGATTTTGAAATTCAAGTAAGAGAAGTGGAAGAAAAATTGGGAAGAGAAATGAGAATGATGTAAGAAAATCATGAAAACAGAGTCCACAACCTGACTGAAGAAAACAACACCTTAAAAAATAGATTAACTGAAATGGCAAAAGAGGCCTAAAAAGCCAGTGAGGAGAAGAATGCCTTCAAAAGTCGAATTAGCCTGATAGAAAAAGAACCTCAAACACTTCTCCATCTCTCTCGTGTCTTCATCTCTCTTAGCTGCCTAGAATTAGGAGAGTCTTCCTGAGCGGGCAGTGCTTGGGCTGAATCTTGAAGGAAGCCAGGTATTCCTATTGGTGGAGATGACGATTCTAGGTACAGGGAGCAGTCAGACAGAGGGTCTTGTGGAAGTCCCCAAAAACCAGTGTGGATGGATCACAGAGCACCTGTTAGGCAGTGATATGTAAGAAGGCTAGGAATGTAATATGGGTCAGATTGGGAAGAGCTTCAAAGGCCAAAGAGAGGACTTTGTGTTTGGTCCTTGAAGCAACAAAGAACCATTGGAACTGATTGAGTAGCAGGGGCTGTGACGTGACCAGAAGTGAATGATTCGACTGAAAGGAAAGTGGATCAGAGTGGGAGAAATGGGAGGCAGGTAGAAGGAGGCCTCTGCACTTACCCAGGACAAGGAATAAGAGTTTGAACTAAGGTGTGGCTGTGGGAGTGAAGACAAAGGTCTGTATTATGAATGTGGAGATGGAAACACCAGCTATGATCATTTATTGGCTCTGTGGGATGAGTGAGAATGAGGAGCCCTGGGTGACTGGAAGGCAGCCAGCAGTGCCCTGGGCTTGGGTGCTGGAGGGTGGGCTTGGGAGGAAAAGACAAAGTTTTGTTTGGGGGAGAAGTTGAGTTTTTGATGCGTCTGGGATGCTCAGTTTGAAAGGTCCAATTGTCAGCTGATGATGGCACTCAGGAGAGAGAATGAGTCTGGAACATAAATCTGGGAGTCATCTACACGGCCTGATGGCTGAACCCAGGGGAGCTGAGTGAGGGAGGGGAGAGGGGAAAAGAATGGGACCCAGAACCCAGCCCCCGGGACGTCTGTGGCTAGTGGGCCTGACATGGATGGAGACTCATCCAGGGAGAGGGACCCAGGATCGATCACCCACAGTGAGGCTGTGGAAGGGGACTTTGGTAGAGAGATTTTAAAAGGAGAAGTCTTAGACTCTCATCTTCCTGAAGGCTGGACGCTGGACCAGAGACGACCCTCCTGGCCCTTCCATTTCCCCTAAAGTGAGGGGCTGCACTGGAGAATGTCTAAAGTCCTTCCCAGTTTGAGAGTCCAGTGATCTCTCTTCCCTCAAGGGCTGATAAAAACAGGTGAATGGAATCATTTTTTAACATTGATATATTTTATATTTATTCACTTGTGTATTTTTTGTTTCTTCCCAATTGGAACTTCATTCCTATAGCACAGAGAGCCTTCCATTGCTGCCCTTCTATCTCCAGTGGCTAACACAATGCTTGGCACACAGTAAAGACCTAATTCCTTGTTGAATTGAATTGAGCTATACATAGTGTGGTAGAGTGTCTAGAAGTCTGACCTTGGAGCCCCGAGGCCCTGGAATCAAATCCTGCCTCAGACTCATATTGGCTGTATGACCTTGGGGAAGTCATTTCATTAAAGTCGATAATCTGGACAATTTCTTTAAGACTAAATGGATAGTGTTTTGGTAGTGGGGGTTCTTTACAGTTAGGGGGTGCCATGGCACAGAGAATGTTGGACCTGGAAGCAAATCCAGCCTCAGACACATATAGCTCTGTGACCCTCGGCGAGTCAGTTAACCCTTCTCTGCCTCAGTTTCCTTGTCCGTAAGAAGAGAATAAGTGTCTGCCCTCAGGATTGTTGTGAGGATCAAATGGGCCGGTCTTTGTGAGGTGCTTTGTAAACTTTAAAGCCCTCTATAACACTAGTTATAGATGGCTATTATACCCATAAAGCCCTGGCTTCTTCAAAGCTACACCAACAGAATAGAAAGACCCTACTTACCGTGAGGTGCTGCCGATGTGGAATCAGGACTCTATCAGTGGAGGTGGCATGGAAAGAGCTGGGATTTGGAGCTGAAAGACAGATGGACGAAAGTCAGGAGAGAGCAATGTCATGGAATCCCAGGGAAGAGGGAGCATGAAGGAAGAAGAGTCAGCAACGTCAAGTGCTGTTCATGGGTCCAACAAGATGAGGCCTGAGAAAAGACCAGTAGATTTGGCAATTAAGGGAGCTTTGGGGAGGGCGGGGGCACCAGAGGGTGAGATCAGGAGGCAGATGGCAAAGGCTGAGGCACCGGAGGAGGGGAATCAGGAGGCTATGAGTGGAGGCAACATCTCCCCAGAGTGTGATGTATTCACCAAATGGAATTCTATAATGCCACGAAGAGTAGCAAATGTGTCGTGGGCAGGGAAATATGGAAAGACCTTAGAAAATAGAACTAAGCAAAAGTAATTTTTTAAGAAGGCAGACTCAGAAGAAGGGAGGGCACATGAGGGGAAGTAAATGAGAGGGAAGGAAAATGGGATTCTGATGGGAGCTTAGAGGGAAGGCCTGATGCTTTCTGGATTGAAAGGGGTGTTGTTTCATTTGGATTCATGTTTGTTAGGAAGTTTTTTGGTAAAAGGAAATAAAAAAGTCTGGCATCTCAGAAATCAGCACTCCCTGAGGCCCTCACCAGCACAGAGCAACCTGGGCATGGATTATCTGCCAACTGCTTAGAGTGGCAAACTCTCTTCTTGGGTTGAGCACTCCCTGGCCTATTTTCCTATAAAATCTTGCTGAAAATCAGGTTCAGATGAATTGAATTCCCACAAAGAAAAGTGGAAAACCATTTAGGAGGTAGAGTGAAGAAGCTCAGGGTGAGCTTTTGGGCTCTGAGTGGCATTGTGGGAAAGGAAGAAGAAGTAGGAGGAGGAAGAGGAGGAGGAGGAGGAGGAGGAGGAGGAGGAGGAGGAGGAGGAGGAAGAGGAGAAGAAGAAGAAGAAGAAGAAGAAGAAGAAGAAGAAGGAGGAGGAGGAGGAGGAGGAGGAGGAGAAGGAGGAGGAGGAGGAGGAGGAGAAGGAGGAGGAGGAGGAGGAGGAGGAGGAGAAGGAGAAGGAGAAGGAGAAGGAGGAGGAGGAAGGGGAGGAAGAGGAAGAGGAGGGGGAGGAGGACTTGCAGCAGCAGCAGCATTATATTTATACAGCCCTTTAAAGCTTACAATGTGCTTTACAAGTATTAACTCATTTGACTCACAAGAACCCTGGGAAGTAGGTACTATTATTATGCCCATTCTACAGATGAGGAGACTGAGGGAGACACAGATTAAGTGACTTGCTTGGGTTCATGTAGATAGTAAATTTCTGAGAAAGGATTTGAATCTAATGGGAAAGGTCTTGGTTTTAAACTCAGAAAATTGGAGTTTCAATCTTGCCTCCGACACCTGCTGGCTGTGTGACCACAGGCAGATTGTCTGGTCTCTTTTGCCTCGGTTTCTCCCTCTGTAAAGTGGGAATAATGATATTTACATGACTTGCTTCCTGGGGTTGTTATGGGGGATGCTTGTGCTCCATCATTAGCAGGAGGAATGCTGGCCCGAGAGAGAAACCTCCTCCTCCTCCTTCTCTCCCTCCTCCTCCTCTTCTTCCTCTCCCTCCTCCTCCTTGTGTCTCATCATGTTTCTGCCATTTATGAGCTGTGTGACCTTGAATGTGCTACTTAACGTGTCTGGCTCTTGATTTTTATGCCTATAAATGAGGTAATGGTGCCTGCCTTACCTGCCTCACAGGGTTGGTGTGAGGATCAAACACTCAATTGCCAAATCTGTCTGTCCTGCCTCTACCATCTTTTTCACATCCTGTCCCACTCAGACAGCCACCATCTTGGCTCAGACCCTCAGTGCCTCTCGTCTGGACATTACAATAGTCTAGCTGGTCTCCCTGTTTCCAGTCTCTCCCCTTTCCAATTCATATTTCATCCAGTTGCTAAAATAATCTTTCTAAGTGTAGGTCTGTCCACGTCACTCCCTTGAATTTTCAGTGGCTCCCTCTTGGCACCTAGACATGGTACAAACTCCTCAACCTGTCTTATAAAGGTCTCCATAATAAGGTTCCAGTTTCCCTGCCCAGCCCTATTTCACAGGACACTCCCTTGTACATGCTAGACTTCAGCCAAATATACCTACATGCTAATCTCCATCTTCCATTCCAATGGTTCTCAAAGTATTGTCCAGGGACTCCTAGGAGGTCAAAACTTTTTTTCATAATAACACTAAGACATTTTAATTTTGAATATGATAAACATCAGTAGATTTAGCTTATATGAACTAAAGCTCGTTGGGAAGTCTTCAATTTTTAAGAATGTAAAGGAGTCCTAACATCCAAAATTTGAGAATAGTTGGTCTACTAGACTGTCCTGAATGCCTGGAATTCACTCCCTCCTAATCTCTGCCTCCTAGCTTTCTTAGTCTTCAAGGCTTCATCCAGCACCATCTCCAAAGGGAAACCTTCTTTGACTCTCCTAATTGTTAGTGCTTTTTCCTTCTTGAATTATCCATCATCAACAAACATTTATTAAGTACCCTCTGTTTTCCACTCTTAGAGCCTGAATAAACATGCGAAAGCCAGACAAGGACTAAGAAGGCAAAAACTAGATTGATCCTGCCTTCAAGGAGCTCACATTTGATATAAGAAAACAATATGTCTATTTTAGCCGCATTTAATCTGTTTACATAGTGTGTTCTTCAGTCAAATATAAGTTCCATGTGTTTTCTCAATTTGGATTTCTAACCCTAGCACCCAGCATGGGAGGGACTTGCATGTAGTAGGTGTTGGATAAAGGCTTGAACTGACTGAATAACAGACAGCAGAGTGCTTTGCCAAGTGCTCTACAAACGTAGGTTACTATTATTGGTGCTTGGCTAGCGTTGTGCTGAAAGCATGGGCTTCCTTGTATCTAGAAGACAAGGTCTTGAAGTCAGCCAAGGAATAATGAGAATTCCTTTGCCAGGGAATTGCTGACAAAACCAACTGTTTCAAGGATGGAGAACGGCTCCTCTCCATTCACAGCATTGGGATAATAAGCACCCTGTTGTACATGCGGCAAGAAGAGGAACATGAAGTTGTGCAGTGTTGTGCCACAAGGCAGAGACTGGTGGTAACACCTCCACCATGCATCTCGTTTGTCCATAATTGTTCACTTGTTCTTTCCACCATTAGATTGTAAGCTCCTTAAGGGCAGGATACACCATTTTGCTTTTCTTTGTACCCTGGTGACTCCCTTCACAGGGCTATGTCTTGGTGTCTGGAATACAATAGGAGTCTAATAAATGCTGTAAGTGGCTGGCAGTGGTAAGTACAAGACTGCAGTAGTTTCTGGGAGCATTTACATCTCATGTTAAATTTGCAGTGTTTGAAAGTGGCTTGTGATGACGATTGGGTTGGTGGGCACTGGACTGAACAGGAGGATCAGAGAGGGGTGAGTTATTTTGATAAATGGCCCTTTTCCTACAAGCAGATTCTCCCAGGAATAAAGCCCCATCCCTCGAACACTCATATCTTCCCATGAAGCTGTCTGTATGGTTTTGAGTCATGGAACCCGGCCATCTCTGAAGAACTGAGGGTAAGGATCAGCCAAAGGGCAACTGAGAGATGCATGGTGGGTGTGAACAGGCTGCAACACATCACACAATGAGAGTTCTGCAGGAGAGGTTGTAGGAAGGCTATCCTCAGAGAAATGCATGCCTGGAAAAAGAGATGGGCTTGTAAGCTTAGCAAGTTCCAGGGATGGCTTCCAGATAGCCCTAGGGTGTCACTGGCTTAATGAAATGTCCAGAGAATATGGGAAAGGCCCTCAGCATGTAGAGTGAACCTGCTATGGTGAATTATAGAAAGAGGGGAATGTGAGCCACACAATCAAACAATCAATCATCATTGATTTAATGATAAATCAACAATAATTTTTTAAATGCCTACCACCTATGTGCCTAGTCCTGTGCTGAGTGCAGGAGATACCAAGGTGAAAAGGAACAGTGTCTGCCCTTAAGGAACAACACATGCCTATATGAGTAAGTGTAAAACGCATAAAAAGCAAACACAAAGCTTTTTGGTGAGAGGCTCTGGTGGGGGTTGGCGTGGAGAGTGTGTGGGGGTTCAGAAAAGGCCTTTTGTAGCTGGTAGTATTTGAGCTGAACTCTGAAGAAAATGCAGAATCCACAGGCATGTCTGGATTGTAATCAGCATGATTAGAGGAAATATTCACATCACAGGGTGATATCAGCGCAGGGTAGTAGCTAGGAAGTCGGGAAGACCTTGGTTCCATTCCTGCCTCAGACAACTTACCAGCTGTGAGATCTTGGACAAGACAAAATACATCACCTTTCTTTGCCTCATCTTCTTCTTCCGTTAAGCGAGGGAGTTGACCTCCATGGTCTTCTACCGGCCTTTTCAGCTTTAGAGCTAGGATTCTGCCTGAAATCCAATGGAGCCCTGGTGTGGTTGACCCACTACTGGATTTGAAATCAAGAGACTTCTTCCTCAGCTAGGAAATGAGAACAATACTATTTGAGCGACCAGTGTCAAGGCTTTACAAATGAAATGTTATTAGGCTTTCAATGCTGGTGCCAAGGCCAAAGCTGAAATAAGTCTCCTTCCTGGAGAAGGCTCTGCAGTAGGCAATGGGTTTATAGAGATAAACCAAAGCACTTTCACTGGATAAATGAGGAAAAAACCCCAAATCAACATCCCATCAATAGCAGCTCTTTTCACAAAGTCAAAGAATCGGAAATGAAGTGGGTCCTCCCCGTTTGTTTGGGAGAATGGCTGAATATGAATGGTCACTATTATGTCTTAAGAAATGATTGAAAGGGACAGTTTCAGAAAAGCCTGGGAAGACCTGTATGGATTGGAAAGAAAAATGGGTGTAGAAAGAGAAAAATTTCTATAACGACAGCTTGAAAGACTTAAGAACTCTGATTAACTCCTGTGACCAGAGATGATCTCAGAGGGCTGATGATCAAATGCTATGTGTCTCCTGCCCGAGATCATGGACTAAATGTGCCCACTGAGGCAGGCCAGTATAGGAGCATGTTTTATTTGATTATGAAGCTTATCACAAAGGTTTGGTTTGTATTACTTTTTCAGTAGGGGGCGGAGGTGGGAAAGAAAGAAAATAAATGGTTTTCAATTAAAAAGAAAATAAGATTTAGTTAGAACAAAGAGGAAAAGGTGGAAAAAAAAAACACGCCACTCGTAATTATTCCAGAATTGAGTTTTATAATACTGATGTCACCTCACTGGCAGTGGTGAACGGTCACTTAGTTGCTCTGGCATTTTGTTTTCTTTGGCTGAAGCTGAGTAATAATACTTATGCTTGAAGATTATCAAGAAAGCAAGTGTCTGAATGGTTTCTTCCTTCAGCCCCAGACTCTAACTCTCACCCTTCTTAACTGGTAGCCAGGCTCCCTCTGGAGTCCACACATAGGAAATGCCCATATCTGTTCAGCAAGACTGACTTCTCAGGTCGTTGAGTCTCTCAAGTGGAAGAATCACACAAGTGGAAGGAACCAGAAGGGACGTCTGGTCCAGCCCCCTCCCTGAAGAAGACTTTCCTCCACCAGAGACCATCAAGTGGTCATCCAGCCCTTCCTTAAAGACTTCCAGTGAGCAACAGCCCATTCTTCTTGGGAATAGTCAAGTTATTAGGAAGATTTTTCTTACTAAACTCAAATACTCAAATGGGCTTGTGAACTCTTCAATGTGGAAATGCCCTCCAGCGATACAGACCCCACCCTAGAATCCTAGAACAAGAAGGTAGGCTTTAGAGGACTTCAAGATCATTCACTTCATTTCACAGATGAGGAAAGTGAGAAAGGCCAGAGAATTTAAGTGACTTGTCTAGGGTCACAAGGCAAGGTGAGATTCAAACTCAGGTCTTCCCCACTCCGAGTCCACTGTTCTCTCCACCATATCTTGCTTCTCTGATTTTATGGGACACATAAAACTCAGTGTGTTTGTGATCTGCTCAGTGCTAATCACCTACATTCTGCTCCTGCTTGATTTGTAACATTTAAATATTCAGTTTGGCAACTGGAGAAGTCCTACCCAAGCACCTCACCCCCTGGCCACGCCATGGACTGACTGGGCATTGCTTTCTTAATGACACCTGGCTCTGCCACTTGCTGGCTGTGTGACCTTGAACTGATTGCTTGACATCTCTGTGTCCCAGCTTCCTCATTGGAGCAGACCAGACGGCTTCTCATGCCCCTGCAGGTCTAAACCTGCAATTAAATACAAAGGTGGTGTGACTTCTATCAAGATATGGGTCGATTGTCATCTCCATCCACTCCTTTGCAGAAGTGGGAAGCTCATAAATATGGAACACCAAATACATACGCCGTCAGTTTTTTTTCCTCTTCTCACTTTTTTCCTTTTTCCAAAAAAGAAAACAATTCTTTGTACTTGTCTGTCTGTCCTTCTGACAGGGGGTGGGGAAGGAGGACAGGGAGAGTTTGAGGGGACTTTTAACGCTCCAAACACAATATTCTTCCAAAGCTACAGGTCTGATAAAAGTTTTCCATCAGAATCTAAACTCCTTGAAAGTGGGAATTGTCTCAGTCTTTGTATTTGTGTACTTGGCACTCAGCCCACTGCCTGGTCCAGAGCCGGTCTTTAGGATTTATTCTTTCACTAGAAGGCCGTTCTCATGGCCTTCTATCTTCATTAAGTCTATCAATCCTGTTTCTGATATCTATTTCTGTCGCCTTAGGAAGGTCATTTGCCAACCCTGGGCCATTATTCACTCTTCTATAAAATGAATGGGTTGGATTAGGTGGTCTTCGAAGTCACCTCCAACTAGAAATCTTTGATCCCAAGTGAGGTACATTTCAATGAACCAATCAAGCAGCATTTGTTAATCCATATGAATGCTATATAACTTTATTTCTTTGTGTTATTATTTGCTGCCTTGTTGATAAACTCCATAGAGTGTATTTTTTTCTGCAAGGGAGAGTATAAAAAAGGGAGCAGGCAGATAAATGTTTGGGGGTGGGAGCAGTATCACCTCCTTCAGAGAAGTTCAGGACTTTTGAGAGGTGAGGTTTTGTGAGCGGGGGTCACTGATCATAGAATCTCGGAGTTGGGGCTGGAGGGGACACAGGCTCCAAGCCCCTAGTTGTACTGATGCTGGAGAGGTTGTGACTTCAGTGAGAAGAGCTCACAGACAGAAGCAGCCGGGGTAATAAGGAGAGTGAGGGCATCTGGGGGAGGGCTAGCCAGCTCAGTTGGTCCCGGAGTACCGACTCTGTGCCTGGCACGGTGCGGAGATGCTGGGCCGCGAAGGGAGGCAGAAGGCAGTGCCTGCCCTCGGGAAGCCCACAGTCAATGGGGCGGCAGCTCCGCTCTAGAGAATCGCTGGGATGGGAAGCTGATTTCTGAAGCGGCCAGTTACGGATGGGCCAGGGAAGCCCCTGCTTCAGATCCCACCTCCGCCCCTCGCCAGCCCCGGGGCTGTGGGCAGTCCGGGAGCCTCTGTGACCATCGGGTAACTCTCTGAAGTTCTGTGATCTTAGCATCATTTTATACCGGGACGCGGCTGCCTTTTTTTCTGGTTCCGTGGAGGGAGTCTGCACCCTGATGCGACCTCGGAGCCTTATTCTGGCCTGATTCTCTTTGGGGCTGGACACTAGGTGGTATGGTGGATACAGGTAGTGTAGGAGGGTCTGAGTGCGAATCCTGCCTCCGATGCTTGCGGCTAGTATAACCTTGGGCAAATCCTTTCACCTCCCGGGCCTCGTTCCCCTCGTCAGTGAGATGCGCCCGTTGGGTCAAACGGGTCTTCTCTCCCGACCCCTCTCGATCCTACTATCCCGCTGTCTTACAGGGATAGCGCTCTGATCCAGTCTGTCCAGCAGGCGGCAGGAGAGGGATGGCAAACAGCGCTATCCCAGAGCTCTGCCTTCCCACCCCGGGAGGGAGCGGCCGGACCACCGCCCTGAGCCGGGCTCGGGCTGGAAGGGCTGCGGCATCTCCAACGGGGCCGTTCTGTGTGACCTGCCTTAGCGCTGCTCGGGACACCCTCACACTCACCCGCACACTCATACACATGCATACACACATATACTCACATTCACACACACTCATAGGCATGCCCACAATGCACGAGCATACACACACACACACACACACACACACACACACACACACCAGTGAAAAGTAGAAAGGCAGGACTTGTCAGTGGAATGAGCTCTAGAGGAGGGGGCTGTCTGGAAGGAGGGGGCTGTTTGGAAGTCGAGAGTTCAAATCCTGACTGCCACTAACAATCCTGCCCAAGTTTCAATCTGTGTGGAGCTGAGGTTCATCTCCCGCAACAGCTCTTCTGGGCAGCATGGGCTAGGATTTATATTTCCTAATTTAGATGTAAAGAGACTGGGTCCAGAGAAGTGGGTGATTGGCCCAAGGTCACCAGCTAGCAAAGTCAGAGGCAGGATTCTCACTCAGGACTCCGGATTCTAAGCCAAGCGCTCTTATGTTTCCAGCACAGTGCATCTGAGTGCATGACCTTCCACCTTTTTTGTAAACTCTCTGCGCCTCAGTTTCACCACCTGTGAAACAAAGATAAATAACATTTCCTGTTCTAATTCCTTCTCCCACTCTTGGACAAATTGAATAAGAAGCTTTATATAAGTGGCAGGTGATATGAAACTAAAGATATTCTCAGTACAGACTGGATTATATTGTGAATCTGGGCTCACTTGTCCAGAACTAAGGATAATGGAAACCTGTCGATTCTCTTTTTCAGTTAGTGGCAATATTTCTACTTCATTTTGACTTAAGAAATAGGAAATCTCTAGTCTGGAAAAAAGACTGGAAAGTCATGATAAGTGAGTGGAAGAAGGATTCCTTTGTCCCTGTTGGGCACAGAAGGCAGAGTGGGCAGAGGTCTCAAACAGGCCAAGCAATGCCACAGAAAGACGTCCTAACAATTTGAACTGTCCAAAGGTGGTCAAGGGGTGGTGAGCTCCCTGTTCTTGGGTCCTTTCCAACTATAGAAGTTCTGTGATTTCATGAAGCCCTGTGAAGAGAACCAGAGGCTCAGGATGGGAGCTGGGTGCTGTAGAATTAAAATTTGTAAATCTTTAATTTGAGCTGGAGACTCCTTGGCCTGGAGGGATGTTGTTGTCAGGAAAGGCCATAGTAAAGAACCTTTCATAGGCAACCAAGAGACAGCGGATGCCACAGGACTAATAAGGTGAGAGGGTGCACCAAGCCTGAGTAGGGTTTTGTTTAAAAAGTTATTTTACAAAGCCAACTCACCTAGTGGACAACTTCATCTCAGAGTGATGATGTTACCTGCTTCTTACAGAGTCAGTCGGTGTCTGACTGACTCATTACACCCTCAGGGGCCCTGCCCAGAGAAGATTCCTCTTCTGTTTCTTTCTGAGGCTCTGTTGTCTAGGACAAGGGAAAATGGGTTAGAATGGTTTTCATTTAGAGTGTGATGTCCTCCACCATCTTGTTTACCTTGTGTTACTAGGGCCATGCCAAGCTTTGCTCTTCCTGGGAGGTGGGGGGCCAGCTTCCAGTGGTGCCACTCACTGCTGAGAGCTTGTCACATTCTTCTTGACTTTGGAGCCAGAAAAGCCTCTGACCCAGCATGCCGCTCTCACTTCTCTCAGCTGTCATTGCCCAAACCGCAAGCTGGGCCCTCTTTGCTTGACTGTCTTCTTCATGGGGTGAGGTGGATGGGAACTTGCTTGCTCTGGCCCCCACTGCCATTCCCCATGTGGAGGGCTTGTGCCTGAGACCCTGCTGCTTCTTCCAATTTCTGTTGCTTTTCCTGAGCAGGGGACCTAAGGTGGTTTGTCAAGGTAGATATGTTTGTGTTCAGGCTCAGAGATGGCCTTGGGGGCTTGGAAGGTCTGAATGTCCTGGGTTCAATGAGAGGAGCAGCTAGTTGGAGCCAAAGTTGGAGCAGTGATAGCAGAAGTGATCTGCTCAAAGTTTAGGACACATTTGGGGCGGGGCGGGGGTGGAATGATGGTGAAGGTGAAATATAAAATGCCTGCTCTGACAAATGACGTGAAGTCTCAGCCTCTCAGGAGACTGGGGCTGCAGTTCCAGGTTACAGAATTCTTCTCTGTTAATGCACACTTGTGAGCGAGCTGTGTTTAGCATCCCTTTTGTGCACAGGAATAATGTCTGTCCCACACCTGATTCAGATGGTACATTGAGTACCCCACTTTGGGAGTACCACCCCATTCCTGGGGGTGTCAGGGCAGGTGGGGGACTAAATGAGCCCAAAGGTGTGAGAACAGGGAGTCTAAGGCCTCTCATTAGAGCCAATCTCCTCTAGGAATGAACCCAGTCCAACTGCATGCTTGGGCACAGAACAGGGAGGGGTGCTTGGGCTGAGCAGTGGTTCCTTAAGGTTAAATTTGTTCATACTGTGATTCCATCTTTTGAAAGAAAAATGCCTTGCTGGCTACTCTTTATGTTTCTCTGTGTTATAAAGCCCAGCAGAGTTCTTCCCAGCCCTTTTCTTGGTCACGTTTGGAACAGAATCAAAACCAGGCATGCAATTTCACTGATATAGGGATTTCTAATAAGGAGGCTCTGATTTAAGAGGGATCCAGAAAATGCCTGGATTCTGTCAAGGTAGGTAGGCTTTGGATTATAGGATTATGACCTTAGTGACTTAGGATGCCAATCATTTTTTGCATATAAAGAAAGTGAATGACTTAATGAATGAATAAATCAGCCAATCAAAGCTATTTATTAAGTGCCTGCTGTATGCCAGGCCCTGGGAATCCAAGGGCAGTGAGACAGTCTTTGATCTCAAAGAACTGACTTCTAATGGCCAGCCAACACACACATTAAACTTTAATATCTTAAAACTCTCTTAAGCCCGGGTAGTCAGGGTGGTCAAGCAAGGAAGTAAGAGTCTGGGAAGTCACAGTCAGGCTGGGGGGGAACAGAACAGTTCATTGATTTTCCATTTCCAGAGGCAATGGTAGTGATGATTGGATGATGGTTCTCCGAGCCAGAGGTGGAAAGGGAGGGAAAGAGGTGAACGGTAAGAGGTGGAGCAGGAGCGTCCTTGGCACTACAGAACCAGAAAGTGGCCTGACCCAAGAGCAGGAAGCATAGTCTCAGGAAATACAGAGCTGAGGGGCTTAGCTCCCTCCAGGAACGGCCTCTGGTGGTCCAATGAGGACAGTGGATCAGCAGGAGCCGTAGGGGCAGGGTAGAAAATGGAGGTGAGGGGCTGGGGGTGGGAGTGGAGGGGTCAGTAACCCATCCAGGGTTAGGCAGGGAGCAAGTGGCATGAAGTCTCTGACTCCCAATCCAGCAATCTCTTCCAGCTCTTTTCTAGAGCCTTCCATGTCCATGGCTGTTTTCCCTATGTATTTCTACCGTATTTGAATCTCTTGCAATCATTAATCCATAGCTCTCCCTGTCTTTAACATCAGAAATGGGAAAGCAGGCTGACAGGAGGCTCTGAAGGAGAACCCCCTCCCCACAGAAGCCTTGACCTTCAGCTTCCACAGAGGCAGTGATAATTAGGAAGGACTGGAAATTTGGGCCAGAGGTCTTGTATTCAAAGCCCCCTCTGACACTACCGAGGTGACTTTGGGTAATTCTCAGTGGCCAAGTCTGCAAAGCAAAGGGATTGGACTGTATTGTTCCCAGGGCCCCTCAAGGCTCTAAATCTGTGAACCTGTGGCTCCCTCCCCCAAGACCTTGTATTAACTTTATCTGTATTCAAGCTCCATCCCCCTCTTGACTGCTTCTGATGGTCCAGCCTTTGCCCCAAGTCTCATCATCCCTGCGCCCCTGGAGTCCCCTCACCCTGAAACATCTGCCCACCAGACTGGTCCTTCTCCCGGGGCCTCCATTTTGGGCAGGGGACCAGCCTGGCCAGACTTCCTTCCCTTCTGGATTTAGTTCTGACTTTCTGAACGCAGGCACCATGGCCCCAGGGGCACATTTCTCCCTCTCCTCCCTTTTCTGCTCCATTTTCTGTGCAACAGTTCAGGGTTAGAGTATAAGCTAATTGAGGGCAGGGCCTATCTTTCTTTTTTGCTTTAATCTGTATACCCAGAGATCAGCATGGAACCTGGCACACAGCAAGCACTTAAGAAAGGCTTATTACTTGACTATTTATGTTTATGCTACATATTTTCTATATATTATAATATGTATATACATATACAAATATGTATATATTATATAAACATAAATTTGCATTTATGTTTGTAAATGCTTTATTTTCATTATAAGGGTTGATTGAGATAGCAGTTGTAAAGTGCCTAGCATAAGTGGTGCCTAGCACAGAGTAGGACTAACTAAATGTTAGTTCTGATTGTTAGCAGCTGAGGTACTTGTCTCTTTGAAGTTAGGCATGATTTTGCTCTGCGTTGCTATATTCAGCCCCTAGCAGGGGCCTAGGACAAAGGAGGCCTCAATGCCTGATTGACTGACCCACATGGGTGGACCAGGTAGAGACCTGACCCTCTCTACAGGACATCGCTAACCTCACCCCCTTTCTCTCTCTGGCCGTAGCCCACAGACTGTCGCACCTGTGGCTCCAGGAGCTGACCCCTCCAGAGTCTAGCGACTGAAGCCTTTGACTCAGGATTCAATGACCAGGAGACTGGGAGAAAAAGGACATGTCAGCCTCCTCTGTGCCCACCTCTAGGAAAAAACCTGCAGCTGGTGCATGTGGGAGTGACATTTTGGGGAAAACAAGGAGGCTCATCTGGCCTTTATCAGGAATAAAAAATTGGAGAAAAAGACAGATCCTGGTTTAGCAAGAGGTGGCTCGGGAAGCCTCACTGGGGAATCCCATGGCCACCTACCCACTGGATCACAAGTGCTGTGCTCTCTGGTGCTACCTGAGACTCCAGGGCCCCTGCTCCTCCGCTCTCCTTCTCTCCTTAGTTGGTACCAACTTGTTGTTGAGATTCCTAATCAGAATGAGCCCTGAGCCCTGACCCACCAGCTAAGCCTGCCTCCTTCTTTGGACCAGGCTGTAGTCTGGCCACTCTTCCACCCTGGCACGGTGCGTCTGGCTGTGGAGAGGCAGATGCACACAAACGCCACAACCAGCTGGGCTTGCCTTTTATTGGAGAATCAGTAAGCAAATAACAGTAAATAATAACAAGAGCATGTGAAAAATAAAGTGTCTCCAAAGCAGCTGGGAGTCGGCCTCTCTGAACCCCCGTCCCCCAGATGTCAGACCAATCTGCACACAGGAATTCCGGGACAAACACGATTTGTTTAGTTTCCCATGGCTGCCCCCGTGAGTGGGCATAAGCGTGTGTCCCAGCTCAGCTCCCACAGGAAGTCTGAGTCATGTCTCTGAGGCCAAGCAGAAGGAGGCAAATTCCCCCCACATGAAAGTCTCTGAGGCAGCTGTCCCATCCCCTACCCTTCCGTTTTCCTTTCTCCAGCCTGAAATGCTCAGTTCTCTCAATGGCCCCTCCTATGGCCGGAGCTCAAGGTCCACACTATCCCAGAGAGCCTCTTCTGGACTCTCTCAATGCCCTTCCTAAAGCGGAGTGACCAGAGTTGAACGTGGCGGTGTCCAATGTGCTCTGATTAGACAGGGCAGGCCCCAGCGCTCCTCTCAGCTCCCCAGCCCTCCACAATGGGCCTCGGTGAAGGCACACTCACTCACATAGCATTAGCCGGCTGGGCCAAATAGGTCATCATTTCCTCATCCTGAGCTTGCAGTCCAAGAAAATGCCCAGTCGGAATGCTGTCTGTCAGCTCCTGGTCTTGTACTTGTGAAGTAAATGGAGCTGTGGATGGAGGGCCGGGTCCTGGCCTCAGACACTCGCTAGCTGTGTGATCCTGGGCAAACCCTGTTTGCCTCAGTTTCCTCCTATGTAAGATGAGCTGGAGGAGGAAAGGGCAAAGCACTCCAGTATCTCCACCAAGAAAACCCCAAAGAGGGTCATGGAGCATCAGACACAACTGCCATGACTGAGCAACACATGAGGCTTTATATTTGTCCCTACTAAGTTGCACCTCAGAAGATTGGGTCCGACATTCTAGCTCACCACCATCTTTTTGTGGCCCGACTCCATCACCCTGTGTGTTGGGTCTGCTCCTTTCCAGCTCAGTAGCATCTTCAAACTGGGTAAACACACTGCCTATGCCTTTGTCCTGTTGATGGATAAAAGTGTTCAACACAAAGAGCCAAGAACAGACCCCAGGATCATCCCGCTGGAGACCTTCCAAGGTGACTCAAACCATCAGCCACTCTTTAGATCCAGATATCCCATCAGTTCTGAATTCTCCTAAGTATTCGATTGTCCGGTCCAATGGTATTCACACTTTTTTATGTGACTTTAAAAAATTATTGAGGCCCCACCCAAAGAGCTTTTGTCTAGGTCAGCGGTTCTCAACCTGTGAGTTATGTTCAATTTATAACAATGAAAATCCATCCTGCATATCAGATATTCACATTACGATTCATAACAGTAGCAAAATGACAGTAATGAAGTAGCAACGAAAATAATGTTATGGTCAGGGGTCACCATGACATGAGGAGCGGTATGAAAGGGTCACGGTTGAGAAACACTGGTCTAGGCAGGCTATGTACAGCGGCGTGGCAAACGTTTAACAACCAGGTCTCATATATAGCTACTTTTAAGCTTAATCTGAGTTTTTAACACTTTCTCTGACCACTTTCTTAAATCTGATCAATGAAACAACAAATCCAGCCGTGCTTTGTGGCACTGGCCGGTTTCCAAGGTATAGATTCTCTCTCTATAGATTCACTCTCAACCTGACTCCAGTAGGTCCCTGGATATATCCAGTTATTGGCCATCTTAGAAACGAAGACAGTATTATTGTGAAAATAGTTCAGATCTCGCAGGCCCCTGAAAAGGGTCTTTGGAACCCCCAGAGGTCCTCAGATCACACTTTTAAAATTTAATTTATTTGGTTTTTTTTATTTATGGAATAAAGCACACATTTCACTTTGAGAACCACCAGCTTAGCTCCTAACTAACTGACCTAGAGTGAGTCATTTAACTTTTTTCAGTGCCAGGTTCCTCATCTATTAAACAGGGCCAAAATTACTCATAGGATTATCTTGAGGCTCCAATGGGATACTACTATATATGCAAAATGATTTTAATCTTTAAAATGTTATGTAAGAGTCCACTATCATTGGAGTTATTTTTCCATCTTGTCCACAAGAAGAAAGTAAAAGACATCAAATGCTCTGCTGATATCTAGGAAAACAAAGTCCTTAAATGAATATTTTTGTGTCCCAGTTGAATGTAAGCTCCTTGAGGACAAAGTCTATTTTACCTTTTAATTGATGTCTCCACCACTTGAACAGTGCCTGTCAAATACCAGGGTGTTCAATAAATGCTTTTTGATTCACGGATTGATTGATAGCCTTTCAGATGTGTGAAGACAGAATTTAAAGTCAGAGCCTTCATTCAATGAGCCTCAGAACCTTCATCAACAAAATAGGGTTAAAAATATTTGTACAATGTACTTCCGAAGGTTTCTGTGGGGAAAAAAATGCTTTGTAAGCCTTAAGTGTGTGTAGTACTTCCTCTTGGGTACTGCCCTAACCTGCACTCACACCCATGTAGTGATGCCCCAAAGGTAGCTGCCATTCTCAGTATTCAAGAATCCCTCTGTGGTGCCACTCTTTTAACATTATAGCTCATGAGCCCCAACCTGTGTGATCCCCTTTAATAATCAACCAGTGGATAAAAGCCGCTCTTAACAAAGGCATTCACTAAGATAATAAAGTGAAAACAATAACTCCAGAATATTTTCCCCTTTCCAAAAACCTGTGGCATACTCTCCCGCAATTATACAGAGCATCCATAGGATGAATAGGTCTAACAGTAGCAAGGTATGTGTTTAGTGTTCCAGCTTACAATTTTGGAACTTCACAACCTAGAAAACCTTTCTCTCCTTGTCCAGTCTTCTTTGCAGGCTAGCTCTCACATGAAAGAGCTAGTTCTTTTTTGGATCTGTAGTCAGGAGCCAGAAACAGAGGAGAATAATGTGTAGTAGCAGAGGCATTGAACGCATGTCTCAGAGCCTCAGGAAGCTAGGGCACAAACCGGATTAAAAGGTGAAAATAAATAAAATTATAATACAACATAGATAATGCCAATTTCTGATTTTCTAAGTTAACATGCTGCTTGTAGGGATCCATTTCTATTTGATTTTCTAAGTTAACATGCTGCTTGTAGGGATCCATTTCTATTTGAGTTTATTATGTAATAAGTCTGTAAAGATAGGACAAAGTCAAATTTTTAAGGGCTTTACATTTCAAATGAATATGTTTGTATTTGATCCTAGAGGTAATGAGGAACCACTGGAGTTTTTGGAGTAGAACAGAGGCGTCATGGTCACCTTTTTACAAAAATAACCATGATAACTGTGTGGAAGATGAATTGGAGAAAGGAGAGGTATAAGGTACAAAGACTGAAAATGAAGCTATTGAAATAGTCTAGTTGAGAGGTCATGAGGGTCTGAGTTAAAGCGGTGCTCATAATGGATTTGAAAGATATCATAGAGATAGAAATTTCTAATTGGATATGTGGAATGAGTGAAAGTGAACAGATGGGGACAGTTAGTAGGGTTATAAATCTGGGCGACCGGGAGGATGGTTTTGACTTTAACTGTAATAGTTATGCAGGAGAGACGGGACAGGAGAAAGTGATGAGTTGTATTTTGGTTATGTGCAGTTTGAGATGTCTATGAGATACTCAGTTTAAAATATCTAATAGCTATGCAAGATAGGACCTCAGAAGAAAAAGCAGGGCTGGGTGTAGAGAGCCGGGAGTCTATAACAGGGAAGCAAGGTTAGCCTGGTGCCGCTTGGCCTCAGAGGGCAGAACTGGGAGAAGGGGCAAAGGTACAAAGATGCTGGTTTAGATTTGATGTCAGGATCATTTCTCTAGCACTCTAGCACTCTAGCACTCCCCAAATTGGCAGTGCTTGTTTGGGGAGGTAGTGGGTTCTCCTCACTGGAGATCTTCAAGCCAAAGCTAAATGCCCATTTAGAGAAGTAATGAAGGGGATTCTTTCTGAGGCCTCTCTGGATTGCTGCTGAGGTCCCCTCCAACCCTGGGCATCTGTAGTGCTCCAAAGTTTGACTTGCTGAAGTCTGATTGCACAATGGGGATAAGCTGAAGCACAAGCTGTCTAATGTCAAACTCAGCAATAATTGGCATTCCAGCTTCCTTGCTATCCAACAGTCAAGCCCAGCAGCCCGACTGTAGAAACCCCTAAGCTGGCTGACATATTGAAAGCTATTAATCAGTTTAAGAGAGGAAAAGCAAAGAGGAAGCCAGAATCCACTGTGGGGCAGGTTGGTCTGGGCTGCCAGTGACTCAGAGTACCCTTGCCCTGCAAGCTGCTGCCTAATAAAGTGCCATACTCGACAGAAAACTATGGCTATTATGACGTAGAAATGACTTTGTACCTTAGAAGCAGCAATCTACTGGAAACCACCATTCTGAGCATGAATACGTGTATATGTATACAGACAGAGACATTGAGAGTTGTGTAAATATGGCTATGGGTACAGACCCAATACAAATGTGGTTATTATGGCCTAGAGATAGGTATAGTTGGTGATTAGAGAGATATTGATAGAGATAGACCATTGATAGGTAGATGTAAATATGTAGGTAAATGGCTAGATAGATAGATAGATAGATGGCTGTGATAGAAGGAAGGAAAGAAGGAAAGAAGGAAGGAAGGAAGGAAGGAAGGAAGGAAGGAAGGAAGGAAGGAAGGAAGGAAGGAAGGAAGGAGAGGGAGGAAGGAAGGAAGAAAGGAAGGAAGGAAGGAAGAAAGGAAGGAAGGAAGGAAAGATGCATGGATGGATGGATAGACAGACAGACAGACAAACAGATGAATGGATGGATGATGGCATTTAACTACCTGTGGGACCTTGAACAAGTCACTTGGCTTTCCTGGCATTTAGTTTCTTCTTCTATAAAATGAAGGACCTGGGGACTAGACGGCCTTTGAGACCACTTCCAGCTCCAGAGGTATAATTCTATGAGCCTAAATCCTGGGTTCAAAGTTTACATTTGACATCTATTTGCCGTGTGAGGCCTGGCAAGACACTAAATTTGTGTCTGCCTCAGGCAACGCCCTGAGAGTTACCAGCATCCTCAGAGGGAGTTTCCACACCAAAAATTCCCCATGGTAATCGACTAGTGAATCAAAGAACGAGCACCTTCTCCATGTTAGACACTGAACTAGCCGCTGGGGACACACAGACAAAAGATGAAAATGGTCCTTGCTTTCAGGGCACTTATTATCTCTTGAGGATGAGATCTTCCCATGTCTGGACCCCAGCCCAAAGTTGCAACAGTTACAAGCTTTTTCAGTCCCCTTTAATGCTGGTGCCTTCCCTCTATTGGTTCTCCCTAAGCCAGCCTGTATCTTGATTTTCCATGGTTATTTGGAAGTTGTCTCCCCCATTCGACTAGAAGCTCCTTGAGGGCAGGGAATTGGGGAGGGGGAGTGTCTGTAATACAGTAAATACTTAATAAATGCTTGTTGACTTACTGACTACAGGCATGGATATAGTTATAGATACAGAAATGGAAGGGGGCATGGACCCATACTTCAGGGATCTATGATTTTCTCCTCAGCCCTCCTTCAGTCCTCAGAACTCAATGCTGTCCCTCCGAGATCATCTCCTTGCATACACCCCATTTGTACAGAGTCATTTGCATGTTGTCTCCTTTGTTAGACTGTGAGCTCCTGGAGGGCAGGAACTGTCTTTGATCTTTCTTTGTAGCCCTGGTGCCTAGCCCAGTCCCTGGCATGTAGTAGGAATTTAATAAATCCTAGATCCCTCCATTAATGCAGATTGCCATCCTACTATGGGGTGAGGTAGGGGTAAAGGAAGTAAATGGTTTTCTAGAGTTTCTGTGGCCAAAAATGTCATGACCCTACTATAGCCAACCTCATGATGAGGTGACTTTCTGAGCTTACCTAAGTTGGTCTTTGGATGGCAGATCTACAGTCTACCACTAGGCTTGTCCTCAAAGCCTTTCCACCTTGACAAGAATTTCTATGGCTCTGGCAGAACCTTGAGAGTCTACAGTCACCTTGGTGCCAAACTTCATCTGGTCAGCACAACCCATCCCAAGTTAGTGCTCCCAAGCTCCTGATCTGCCTCAGCCTTGCAGGGAGCTGGGATTATGGGAGGGTGCCCTGCCCCCAGCTACTACATCTCATATAATTCCATGGGGCCGGATGGCTGGATCATCAGCTGGATAGAGCAGAGGATTCATTCAACTTTCACGGGATAAGGAGATGGCAAACCACTCCAGTATCTTTGCCAAGAAAACTCCACAGACAGTATAGTGGCCAGGGTCACAAAGAGTCAGACAGGACTGAATGACAACATCTTCCAAGAACTGTGGTAAGCTCTAAGGAGACAAAGAAGGTAAAAAACAATGTCTGCCCTCTAGAAGCACACAGTCTAGCAGGGGAGGCATTTTTGCACACAACTCCATGCAAAGAAGGTAAGGACAGACTAGATTAGACACAGTGTCAGAGGGAAGGCATCGTGATCGAGGGCTGGAACCGGCTTCTTCTAGAAGGCGGGATTTAGCTGAGTCTCAAAGGAAGCCAGGAGGCAGCGATGAGGAGGCAGAGCCTTCCAGGCATGGGGGACAGCCGGGAAAAGGGCAGTGAGTCATTTCTTGTCCTCTAGAAACAACAGAGCAGGTGGCAGAATCCAAGAATGTAACGGCTGCAAAGGACCTCGGGCATCATAGAGACATGGGGCCACAGATCTTGGCGGTCACCTAATAATAAGGGTCAAGCACTTTAGGGTCCACAAAGCGAGCTACAGATGCTGCCTCATTGGGTCCTCAAGACAGCTCTGCCAAGTGAGTGTGAGGATTATGCCCATTTAACAGATGAGGAAACAGTGCCCAGAGTTAAGTAAAAATCATTACCAACATTCAGTGTTGAAGTGGAGATGCCTTTTCAGATTTGGCCTAGTCTAGGAGGTCCCTTCCAGCTCTGATTGTGACCTATAATGGTGTGATCAAGGAGTGAGTTTGTGGGTTTGAACCCAGATGTGGGTTTGAATCCTGCTTTAGACACTATGCTTGACCTTGGTCAAGTCA
>CM053593.1:8359562-8374805 GCA_028646575.1 Pseudocheirus occidentalis | reverse complement strand
TTTTTGTCCCTTAGCTGTGTTTGTCAATAAGTACTTAAATACTTGTGGAGCTGAATGGATTTTTTTTCTTAAAATCCTTTTTTTTTTTAAGTAAGCAATTGAAAATTCTGCTCTCATCTGGGAGTTCAGAATGTAATGTATGTATTATAGTATATATATGTGCATAATATGCATATGTATTATATATCAGTGTCATAATAAATTATGATGTAATATGTTATGTACTATATTGACATTCCAATATGATCTGCCACACAAAATACATCATAATTACGATATCGTTATATACTGTTATATGATATGTCACATTAGTATTATGTATTATTATACTGCGTTATATTATCATACATATTAGAACACATTTTTGTAATATAATACATAATACAATGCGCATTGTATTGTGCACTATGTTATAATGCATATTATACCGTAACAGTGCAATAATTTGCTATATTGTAAATAATGTAATGATATTATATTTAATATACATATCCACACATGCACACACATTTTTAAAAATATAGTTCAGAAGTAGAGTCAGTGACAGTTTAAACTGTGGGAATAAATGAAATCACAAGAGTAGAGAGAAAATGAAAAGCTTAGAACAGAACCTATAGCAAGAGGCACCAGAGGCTGTAGGAGAATCAGTGAAAGAGATAGGAGAGGATTGGTCAGACAGGTCTGAGGATAACCAGTGACCACAGTGTCATATAATCCAAAAGAGGAGAGAGTTTCTAGCCAGAGGAGTTTGGGGGTGGTTGATGTTAAACGCTTCTGAAAGTTCAGGAGAGTGAGGGCAAGGAAGGGGTTGTGGATGCTGTCCGGGAGAAGGTCACTGGTGACTTCAATGTAGCCGTTGGTTGGGGGCCTGAGGGCTGAGGGCAGATGCTGCCTCACAAAAGGCGGAGGAAAGAGTGGGTGGGCTGGTGGGGAGGGGGGCAGGGTTGGAAGTTGCAGGAAGAGACTCCTTTTAAGAAGTCTGGCCACGAGAGCCGTGTTCTAGGTGGCCCACGAGTTTCCTGCAGAATGTGCTTCGTTTCATTTTCTCCTGAGGGGGTTTCCTGTGTTTTCAGCTCTGCTTGGATCATCACCACCAGCAGAAACATCTGGATTCTCCTTGCTACAGGGAACACAGATTAACTGGTAGCTCCTTGCGAAGTGGCCGGGAGGGGAAGGACAGGGAGGGCAGTATGGGGGAGGAGCAGCCTCTTTCCAGGCTCCAACAGCTGGTCAGCATGTCATGTTTCAGAAGGTTTTAGCTGACGTCAAATAAAGCCGATGGGCTGCAGATTGGGGCGGGGTGGGAGGGTGGGGGGCATAAAACTGGCCCCTCCCACTTCCCCTGTCTCCCTCCCTCCCCGCCCCCCACCCTTACGCCAGAATGCTGGAGATCATTAGGAACCCAGACTTGTCATTTGATCTCCATCTGGCCGCTGTCACTACAGCTGCCTTTGATCGCTTGCCAAAAGTGTCTGGGTAAGCGGCTCCTCTTTCTCACAAATCTCTGCTTTTAATCCTTACGTTTATAATTTTCTGGGTTGATGAGAGTTATTCCCTCTTTGTGTGGATCTCTGGAATGCTCCCAGGGATCAGGGAGAGGACCCACTAGGCTGTTTTGCACACTTACCACCTTTTCTGTACACTGGATTCGATTTAAATTATCACCCATTTCTGTAATGTTGAACTCAAGTTTAATGTGGTTTGCAATTCTGATATATTTTTGAGCATCACAGAGGGTAAGATGCTTTTGTGTGTTTTTATTTATTAACTTTTAAAAGTTTTGTTGATGTATTCTGCTTTTTACACTCATAATTATTCCCCCAAGTGGCCCTTCAATCTTGGAACTCTTGGAACATTTAGGTGAACAGTTCAACACAATAATTATTGTATGTAACATTCTGTTCCCATCATCTCCACCTCTACATAAAGTCAACAAACATTTACTATGCGTCAGGCATTCTGTTAAACACTGGGATTACAGAGAAAGTCAAGAAGAGATCCCTGCCCTCCAGGTGTTCTCAATTTAATGGGGGGGGGGGGAAACGACAAAATGCACTCAACTATGGGCACATAAACAACACAAGACAAATTGGAGATCGTCACAGAGGAAGATCCTAGCACCGAGGATAACAGAGAAAGGCTTTCTCAGAAGGCAAGATTTCATCTGGAACTTGGCTTTATCATCTCTTCTCCAGGACCTAGTCTTGGTCATAGTTATTTATCTGAGTCCAATTACCTTTTAGAGTTTTTCTCCCTTGCATGACTACAGTCATTTCGTAAACTTTTTCTGGTGCTCTTCTTTCGTTCTGCATCAGTTCACACAAGTCTTCTAATGCTTCTCTGAATTCCTCATGTTTGTTGTTTCTTAAGGCAAGGTAATGTTCCACTGCATCCTTAAACCACAATTTGTACAGCCATTGTCCAATCAATGGGCATTCACTTAGTTTCCTGTTTGTTACTACTACAAAATAAAGTGTTACTATGAATATTATGGTGCATATAGTGATCTTCTTTCTTTCTTCGATATCATTTGGGAATATACCCAGTAGTGGAAATATCTGAGTCAGTGACTGTGGGCAGTTTTATGACCTTTCTTGCATAATTTCAAGTTGGTTTATTTGTTTTTCCAGAAGGATAAAATCAACTAATGGCATAGTGTATTTGTGCTTCACGTTGATTTTTTAAAAAAAAAATTCATTGATGTCTTTTGTTTTGGTATTACTTTCACTTCCAAATAACTATCTCCTGCTACACTTTCCGGTGAACTATCCCTTGATGTAAAGAATTAAAAAGAGGATAGAATATCAATGAAGTCCTTCCATGAGTCTGGCAGGACTGTACATAGAATGTTTCACAACATGTTCACCCACTTCTGTGAAGGAGGGGAGGAAGCAGGTTGTGTCACTTCTTGTTTGGGGCCAGCACCATTAAAAATCACACTGTGTGAAGTTTGGGGTTTTTGTTCGTCCTGTTTGACTTCCTTTTCCTGATCATGAGCTCTTCACTCCTCATCAGTTCATATAGGTCTCCTCATGCTTCTCTGAATTCATATTAATTACTTCTTAGGGTGAAGGAAAACTCTGTCCCATTCATAATGCTACAGTTCTGTTAGCCATCTTCCAATCAGTGGACACATCTATTTCCAGTTCTTTGCTCCCACAAAAGCTATGAATATTTTGGTGTCTATGAGATTGTCCTATTTTCAGACTTGTTGGGTCATATGCCCAGTAGTAAAAGGTCAAGCAGCATGAAAAGCTTAGTGATCTTTCTTACAGAATTTTGATTTGTTTTCCAGAAGGGTTGGACCATTTCACAGCACAGAATATTCATGCCTTACATCAATCCTTTCAAGGATTCTCTTGAAAAAGAATTCCTCAGATTTGTTGTTTCTTAATATTGTTGCAATATTCCTTTACAGTCACGTGCACCGCTTGTTTGTCTATGAGCACTGACTTCTTTTTTCCAGTTTTTTGTTAACTCCAAATCAAAATATTACTTGAACACTCTTAACAAGGACAGCCTACGGTTGAAGAGATTGTGATTGCTGAGGGATTAGAGAGTTTCATGGCTATGGAAACGATGCCAGCACATCCATTCATGCCACGTAGAGACACCGGTGCCAATTAAGTTACCGTATGCAGTAAATTGGTTCTTTATACTCTAATATGCAAAAGTGATCTTTACAACAGCTGAATTGCATAAGAAAAAATTAATTTTGAATTGCCATTAAATATTTCAGCCATTAAAATGTTCTCAGCTAAAGCCAATATTATCTTTAGTACCATCTGTAAAGATCAATTATCCCAGTGGGTCCTAGTGGGCTGTTGTGCTCTCAACACAGTGGCCTGATGCTCATTCCAATCCAAGCCTTAATAAATGTTTGCTGAGGATTATGATCATATGCTCCATTGAGCCTGGGATTTCATCTGTGCATGTTCCCTCAAATGGCACCCATCACTGCTCATCCATGACTGTGCCATTGTATGACTTTGTCCATGTGTCTTCTTGAGTTCAACTCTGGGACTCCATGCAGGGGACTGGAAACCTTCCCCAATTTCTGTTGGGATCTGTATATAATGATGCACAGAATTTTTAAATGTTTGGAAGCAGATTCAGGAGAAACATTAACAGTCTCCACCAACAGGAGCATTGTTATAGTGAGGAGGGCCACCATGTTCCCAGGTTCTTCAGGTCTAGTCAGATAAGAGCGTAGGCTCTGGTGGGTTTTACCATCCTAGAAAGGTCTGGAATCTACTCTAATACTCCACAGTGAACCAGTGAGTTCATTGACGCATTTCCTCCAATAATTCTGAGCACACCCCATCCATTCTTTCCCTATTCTGTGAAGCTCTTGTCAACATCCTTCCTACAAAAGAGAATGATATTAAGTCAAGGGAAAAGACAAACCAACCAAGATGACTAAGAAAAGGTTAAAACCCAAACTGAGGAGGAAGATTTGTGAGCTGTCCTTGGTTAATCAAACAATATTTTTTTTAAAGAAACCACTGTATTAGGTTCCAGGGACATATGCATGAAAATGAGACAATTTTGACTCCCCAGGAGCTTAGATTTCTACAAAGTTAAAGTTAGCAGATCCAGAAGGATGGTCCAAGTCCCTGAAATAATTGAAGAATGTGACGATGCAGCCTCCCTCAGAGACGCCTGAAAGATTACGGCAGACGGGAGAGGGGCTGCCAGGCAGAAGAGCAAAGAGGCCCTTTTTTCCAAAGAGTAAAGTGAAAGCTACAAATCCTAGACCTGTGATCTTGACCTGGATTCCTGGTAAAATTCCAGAATGTATTTTTAATGGGGTAATTAATGAACCTCTAGAAAACGACGTGGTGATCACAAAGAGCCAGCGGCTTCAGGAGAAGAGGTCATGCCGGGCCAACCTCATTTCCCTTTTGGACGGGATATTGGATGGGCAGAGCAGCAGAAAATAGAGTTTATCTCAAGTTCCGGGAGCCTTGATGAAGCCTCCCATGCTGTCCTGGGGCCAAGATGGCAGGATGGAGTAGAAGATCCTGCCCTTGGGAGGACGGAGTAGAAGATCGCGTTCCAAGGGCGGTCAAAGGACTGGACCCAAAGGTGACTGGCTCATGGCTCTGGGTCCTGGAAGGCAGGTTTCCAGGCCACTCCCCACCTCAGGCTGAGCTCATCCATCCCTGTGCACTTTCACAGTTTTGTTAATAACTCAGAGGAAGAGATGGATGGACTACAGGCACCAAGCTGGGACATGGATGCCTGCTGTCTGTCTGTTGACTCAAAGTCACAAATAGGAAAGTAGTGTCTGGAATAGGAAAGTAGAGTCTCAATAGGCTGTTGGGTGAATTGTTACAGGGATAAATATACACTCCTACTCAAGTTTAATCGATAATATCTAATATTTATGAAGTGTCTTATACTTATTAACTCATCTGATCCTTAAAACAAACCTGTGGAAAAACTGCTGCTATCATCCACATTTTAAGAGGCAGAAACTGAGGCAGACAGCAGTAAAGTGATTTGCTCAGGGTCATTCAGCTAGATTTCTCTAAGGCTGGATTTGAACTCAGCTCTCTCTCATTTCAGGCTCAGACCTCTATCCACTGTGCCAACTAGCTTCCTTTAAAAAAAAATCAATTTAAGGCTGAGATAAGTTGATCTAAAGAAGATCTGGGGATCTTAGTGGATCACAAGCTCCACATGGATCACCAATTCATCAGCCAAGTTAGCTAATGTGTTCTTGGGCTGCATGAAGGGAGGTCTAGCATCCAGGACTAAGGAAGTGATTGATCCGTTCAGACCACATTTAGGGTAATAACATTTCTGTTTTGTTCATCAGATTTTAGGAAGGATAGTGATAAGTTGGAGAGCCGCTAGAACAGAAATGTCAAACAAGAGGGTTTGTTCCTGCAACACTAGAGTGGGGTCTGAGCCATGTTAAAAATGAAATTAGTAAATATCTAACAAAATAAATAAAACACAATAGCACATAGATAATGTTAATATGTGGTTTCTAGGTCAACACACAGAGAGCAGGCACCCTTATCTAGAGTTTAGTGATCTCCATTTCTGTTTGAGTTTGACAAGAGGCAAACCAGGGTAGTGAGGGTCTCACTGTCCTGGAAGGATTGGCCAAAGGACTGGGGCGGGGAGTGGAGAGGGGGAATGTTGCCTTTTTGTTTTAAGAGTGTTCATGGGAAAGGGCTACTAGAATTGTGCCATTTTTTTCCAGAGAGCGTAACTAGACATAATGGGTCAAAGACACAGAGATGGAGATTTAAGCTTGATGTCAGGAAGCTATGTGGTACAGTGGTTAGAGTGTCAGGGAGACCTGAGTTCAAATCCAGCTTCAGACCCATACTAGTAGTATGTCCTTGGGCAAGTGGCTTAACCTTTGTGAAGAAACCTCAGTTTCTTCATCTGTAAAAACACCCAGAGTGGATACAAGGATAAAATGAGTTAATATTTGTTGAGTGCTTTGCAGACCTTGAAGTGCTATAGAAATGCTAATTATTATTTTTATTACCAATTAGAATTAGCCCAAAGTGGCACAGATTGCCTCAGGAGGTAGGAGGTTCTCTCTCACTGGCTGACCACCTTCTGGGGATATCAACATTCTCAGGCATTATGGGCTGGACTCTGGAGCCCTCCTGGATTTCACACAAATGAATAATAGTTAACTTTTACATAGTTTTCTACTTTTCAAAGCGCTTGACATCTACCATAGCTCACTTGATACTTACAACAGCCCTGGGAATTGGGTATTGCAGGTACTATAATGCCCATTTCCCAGATGAGGAAACTGAGGTTCAGGGTCTTCGAGTGACCTGCCTGCAGTCCCCATTTACTGCCTGAGATAGGATGGGAACCCTGCTCTTCCTAATTTCAACTCTGGCTTTCTTTCTGCTTAACTACAGCCTCTCAAGAGTTTGTGACGTTCTGAGGCTCCAAGTGTGCAGAAATACTTGTAGCAGCTCTTTTTGTGGAGGTCAAGGATTAGAAGTTAAGGGGATGCCCATCTATTGGGGAATGGCTGAACAAGTTGTGGTATATGAATGTAATGGAATGCTATTGTGCTGTAAGAAATGAAATAGGCAGACTTCAGAAAAACCTGGAAAGACTTCTATGAACTGATGCTGAGTGAGGGGAGCAGAACCAAGAGAACACTGTATACAATTACAGATACATTGTATCTGTGATGACTGCCTTTGACAGACTTAGCTCTTCTCAGCAATGCCAGGATCTAAGATAATTCCAAAAGATTCACGATGGAAAATGCCGTCCCCACCCAGAGAAAGAATTTTGGGATCTGAATGCAGATTGAAGCAGACTATTTGCTCTTTTTTTGTTTTTGTTTCTTCTTTCTCCTGGTTCCTCCCATTGTTTCTAATTCTTCTTTACAACATGATTAATGTGAAAATATATTTAATATAAATGTATATGTAGAGCTTATATCAGATTGTACACTATCTTGGGATGGGGGAGGGAAGGGAGGGAGAGAAAATTTGGAACTCAAAATCTTATGGAAGTGAATGTTGAAAACTAAACATAGATAAATACATTTTAAAAAAAGAAAAAAGAAAATCTAATCTTAGGATTAGTTACTTATACCCTAAAAAAAAGTCTGTGACGTGAGATGTGGTTTCTGAGCTCCAGAAGTTTGTGAGGGAGTTGAGAAGATAAATGACTAGGGAACAATGAAATGCCTAGGTGCCTTGTCTCTGTTGTAAGGGCAAGGAGACTTCTGAGAGGGGAAGAAGTGTTGAGGCTGGAGCTTTAAGAATCCACTGCCTTATTTTGGTAGATGAAGGAAGAGTGGGCTGGTTGGTGAGCCTCTGCCATAGATGTGGGGGGCTGGCTCACGTGGGAGCTTTTCTTACAGAACACTGTGTTAATGAGGGCAGGTTGAGGTAGATAGTATGCAGGCCATAGACCAAGCAAGCAATGCACACTCTGTTCTGTGGCTGTGTTCTGGCCCAGGAGTTAGCACATTCCAGAGGTGCCTTTCAGATGATGTGAGGGACTAGCCACAGGAAAAGTTGTGCACTATGTATTTACCCCTTCGATCTGTTCCATCCACACCCCTTTCCCCTGTATTCTCCCAACCACCCCCACCCAGGTGTGCCTCCCAGCTTCCAGCCTTCATCTCTTATTGAAATTGAAGGTATTATTGGAGAATATATTCCTGTCAGAGACTTATTTCTACATTCGAGGAGAGATATAAGGGAATCATTGAGGAAAAGGAGATAGTCCAATCATATAGCAAGAGTAAGGGGTAAGAGATAGGGAGGGACCAAGTTTGCCCAAGGAAATACAAGGTGTATGCTAAGTGTACTTTTAGTGCACTAAGACTTTTTGGACGCTCTGTTTATTTTATTTTTTGGAGGGGGGAAGGCAAGGCATTTGCCCAAGGTCACACAGCTAGTAAATGTCAAGTGTCTGAGGGCAGATTTGAACTCAAGTCCTCCTGACTCCAGGGCTGGTGCTGTATTCACTGAGCCACCAAGCTACCCCTGGTGGGGTAGACATTAAAGAGACATAAGGGAAGGCCAATAGCCAGTTGATCCTCTGTGGAAGACTATGGAAAAGAATGATAGAGTATCAGAAACATGGATAAATCATCCTTTTGGAGATTTACAGAATGAGATCATAGAAACCCTTATAATGACTCTGCTGGGCTAGAGCCCTCACTCCCACTAAAGAGGCCCTTTGACCTCGATCCCCCTACAGGGACCTACATGCTCCTTGAGGATCATGGGCTCTGGAGAGAGGCGGGGTCTCACTGTGGAGCACTTAGAGCTTAGGCGAGGGTCTCCCCTTGAGATAGTAGAAAAGTACTCAGTCACTCTATTATGTAGAACAAGTATGTATTTTCTCCACTCAAAAGAAACAGGGGAAAAATCACAAAAGATTCATACACTTACTTTGAGACCTGAATATAAAGTGGTAACTTGTGCTTTCCTGGAAAGCTGATACTTGAAATGTCCCACATGAGGCATTTTGTGGTGCTGCTGAATTGGCATCCCACCTTTCTCTCAGTACTGCACTGTTCAGACAACTTCCTCAAGGCAAATATCTTATGGCCAGGGGAGTCCGGGGCGACCTTCCTCCTGCTAGTCATTTTCATACAAGAGGAAAGCTGTAATGGCCACTGAAGGCTCCTCCTAAGTGAAGCCAACACGATGGTTACTGGGGTTGCCATTCTTGAAAAGCCTATGTCATGATTGCTCTTTGGACACCTGTGCTTAGGAAAAGAAATGCGGGCCCCTCCCCTCCCGTCTCCAAGACTATTAGTTAAGGATAATTTACTCAGACAACCTTAAGCTGCTTTTAGAAAGGGGTGCTTACTAATCTGGTATAATGAGAGTTAGTACAAAACGTACCTCCAGAAATCTATGACATGCTATCCCACAAATATGTACAGAAACCAGAGGAAAACGGGCTCGTGTTTGGCCAGACCCACGACCAAGCTAGCTGAGGAGGTGAGGGAAAGGGTTTTCTCCCATGTCAGGTCGTGAAAAAATGTTCCTTAAGCATAGAAAGTCTATGTCCATCTGTCATTGCATCCATAGACAGCCACTGCCATCCACTGACCTAGTGATACGGCTAGGACTCAGATGGGAAGATAGGAAGACCTTGGAAGCTGGCAAGACCATCCTTCAGCCAAAAGCACAGTGGGGGCGTGGAGGGGAGAGGTGACCTCGCCAAGGCCTCTCCTTTCCCCCTCTCCAGTTACTTTCCTTCCTTTCTTCAAATAAATGCAACTTTTTCCTTTCTCTTCCTAAGTACTGAAGCAACATGAAGACTGTCCATATACCAGCCTCTTATATCAAATACCTAGAAAATAAATTCTTGAATTCCTTTAAAACTGTATTGCCTAAAGAACAGATTTCTGCAAAATGCATTTGGGTCAAGGTAATCTTTTGAAGGGCCATCTTAACTTCCTCCCATTGGGTCCTGGGATGGGAATGAGTCCCAGTAAAGGCTCCAATATCATCACAGAAAAGGAGCTTCACTATTTGGCTTGTTCCATGTCAAACTCAATTATTCTTTTTCTTTTGGTTGATAAATGGGCCCATAGGCTCAGGGAGGGAAGTGACTTGGCCAAAGTCACTTTACCAGTAAATGGAAGGTCAGGACCCAAATTCAGGGCTCCCAGCTTCAAATGCAGTGCTTCCTACCAAACCATTATGTCAGCTTTAAAATCTTATCTAAATCACACTTTTCAGAGTCTGTTTTTTCATTTGTTTTGCTATAAGTTAGAGGAAAGAAAAGATACCAATCTGAAAGACCACTAGACTGAGAGCAAAGACGCAGGGGCTCAAGCCTTAACTCTACTAGTCACTAACTGTGTGATCTTAGATGTGTTATTTTATATATGGATGTTATATCCATTCTTAAAATGGAGATAATACTTGTAGCACTGACCTCACAGGGTTGTTGTTCAGAGCAAATGAATTCACGTATGTAAAGAATTTTGTCATTGGAAAATGCTTGATCTCTTCTGACTGTAAAAGTGAGCTATTAATTCTCATTACTTAATTGATTCTTTGAGGCTCTGATGGAGGTGTGTGCTCAGCAGTGTGGTAACCTCTTTGTTAGTGCAGATCTCAACCCGTTGCTATTAATGGATATGAATATATTCTTATTTTATTGCAGAAGTCACTTCCTGTTTTCTTTGTTTCTATTGCAATGTTGAATGTGAAATTCAAATAGAAAATCAAAGTGAACCATAAAACCTTCTAGAAAACTGTGATAACTTGAGGATGGTTTATTTTTCTACTTCATGGGAAAAACATCAATGACCTAGAAACCATGGTTCTTTGGAAAGAGACCAAAAAAGAAAGGAATAGAAAGTGATTGAAGTACCTCTTATGTCACCGAAATGAATGGAGATCAGCAGACTGTCTTGTTTGGCTTTTAAAAACTCTCCCTGAAGATCTAGTCCATTCATGGGCAGAAGTATCTTTTATATACTTGGATGGATTGATTTGATATACTCAGTTATATATGGAATATCAAATTGATTTTATATAAGCTGCTCTTGCTTATAAGACCCATCCCTTGGAAATGAAAGAATAAACAAGTTTACACTAAAAATAACTAGACAAAATTTCTTCAGTACTTCAATGGATCTGTGACCTGGGTTCAAATCCCAGTTCTGCTACCTCTATGTCTGGGCAAACTACCTCAGCTCTCTGAATGTGTTTGCTTATTGTTAAATGAGGGTGACAGATTGGGTGGTTGATAAGGCTCCTCTGGCTCTAAATCTGACATCCTAGAACCTATATTTTCATCAGTGTGGACTTTCTCCTTTACTGATCACACATTTCTATGATGACATTCCTCTTGTACAAAGTTCATCATTGGAAATGTGTTGGTGTTCTACTCATGCCCACACTGCCACTGTCATCCTCTGCGCTGACTAGATTGGCATTCCAAGATTCATAACCACGTGATTATCAATAAGAGAGCATATGCTAAAAAAAGACACAATTAAAAGATAACAAGTACCTGTATAATACAAATTATTCTCAACAATTGAGAAAGAAAGTACTCTACCAGATTCCTTTTTTTTAGTGGGAAAAAACGCAAAACATGGGGTCTGGGTTGTGCAGTGGGTAGAGCACTCAACCAGAAGTCAAGAAGATTTGAGTTCAAATCTGACCTCAGATACTTACTAGCTATGTGACCCTGGACAAGTCACTTAACTCTATTTGCCTCAGTTCCCTCATCTGTAAAATGAGTTGGAGAAGGAAATGGCAGACCACTTGGCCAAGAAAACCCTAAATGGAATCGAGAAGACTCAGACAGGAGAGAAAAATTATTCAACAGCAACAACACAAGTTTAATACCTAAATCACAGAGTAATAAAGCAAAGAAAATTAGACCAGTAGCTCCAGTGAACACAGACACATTTTGTAAAAATTTAAAACATTTTATTGATAATATATATATATATATAAATTTAAAAATCCTAATTATTCATCTTATTTCTTTTTTTTGTTGTTGTTACTTATTTTTTTATTGACTTGTTTGTTTACTTTTAGGTTACAAGATTTTGTTTCAGAGTCACTTGAGTTATATATTTTTCTCCCCTTCCTCCCCATCCCCCACCCCATCCCCCATGGTGGCATACAATCATGTATAGGATCTGCAAACTCCTTCACATTGTACAATAGTCTGGTTGTATAGGTGTTATAGCCAATGGAGTGAACAATGAGAAAAGAGAAACAAAAAAGCCAAACATTGAAAAGAATGATAGCATGCGTTGCTTCAGTCTCCATTTAAACTCTGGTCTTTCTGTATCTTTCTCTGAATGTAGACATCTCCTTCCATCCTGGGACTTTTATAGTTGTCTTTTAACTGTGCCTTGCTGAGAAGAGTCCAGTTTTTCAAAATTGGTCATCACGCATATGATGTATCTATGACTGTTACAAATTTTTCCTGGTTCTGCTCTTCTCACTTAGCATCTGTTTGTATAAGCATCTCCAGGTAATTATGAAGTCAATCTCCTTCCCATTTCTTATAGCACAATAATATTCCATCACATTCAACACATAACTTGTTCAGCCATTCCCCAATTGATGGGCATCCCTTAAATTTCCAGTTTTTTGCCACCACAAAGAGAGCTGCAATAAACATTTTTGTACATATGGAACCTTTTCCCACTTCTGTGATCTCTTTGGGATACAACCCCAAAAGTGGTATTACTGGGTCCAAGGGTATGATATTATTTATAACCCTTCGGGCATAGTTCCAGATTGCCCTCCAGAATGGTTGTATCAGTTCACAGCTCCACCAACAATGCATCAGAGTTCCGATTTTTCCACATCCTCTCCAGCACTTGTCATTTTCCTCACCTTTTTTCTTTAATGTCTCTCTACCTACCCCCGCCACCCTCCCCTCCCATCCAGGAAGCCATGCTTTATAAGAAAAGATTAAGAGGGGAAAAGTAGCTTAGCAAAATGAGCCGTCACATCTCCTCTGTCACATCTCCTCTGTCTTATTCTCCCCACGGTCCCCCAGCTCTGCAAACACAGGACAGAAGTGAGCTTTCTCCTTTTATCTTCAGAGCCAAGTTATTGTCATTCCCGAGAAAGCCTCTTCCTGCCCTAATTCTGTAATTGTTTCCTATTGTCCTAATCTATGAAACTATAAATTACCAATTTATAAACACACAAAATATTGGTCTGTGCAGTGGAGCAAATTTCCTCATCGAGAGCTGCCTGTGATGAGTATGAAATTACAAGTCCAGTCCAAAGTTACGACTCTATATGTAGACATGCACATATATGTACAACAGACACATGTACCTGTACATACATATATACACTCGCACACACTTAACACTTACCTCCCTCCGATATAGCAGGATACAGCAAATGAGTCTGTAGCTGAGGCTTTGTCTGTGTAAACGTCCCCACTGAGTTACTCACTTGGTGCCCAGAGAACAGCTGACTCTTTCTCCCCTTCGGGGATGAGGGGCTTTGAAGTGCAGAGATTTCTACTGCCCATTCAGGGGCCTCCCAAATGTTCTTCCTTTTGATTATTAGTCAACCAGACTTAATTAGCATTGAGAAAGGGTATTTATTAACCTGTCTTAATAACAACAATTAGTAGAAGACATTCCCCACAAATCGGGGCACATCCTATCCCTGAACATGCTGGGTTTCTATAGAGAGTAGAGTTGAATCCCCTATAGGTGAGCTTCATGGTTCTTCTGGGCCCTGAGAGTGGGTGTCTTTGTAGGGCCCATAGCCAGCACTTCTTGGGGTCACAAAGGGCAGTCCTTGAAAGTGATGCCATCCTTGGCCACAGCTAGCTATGTTCATGGGAGTTGGATCTTCCAACTTTCTGGGAGTTGGATCTTGCAATCGCTCAGGTTCTCTAGGTTGTAATCTGGTAAGTAGGGAAAGGGGGCAAGGGGAGGAAGACAGGGACACTGAAACTCTCTCCCTCCCCTGCCAAGGACAGCTCCCTCTCTGGAGTCCTTCATCTCTGGCTCCAGCCACCATCCCACTGCCCAGTTACTGACATGCCTGGTCCCAAGCAGGCTGGCTGCTCTGTCTATAGCCCACAGGTATATTTCATTCACCCCTATTTATCCGATTATCAAATCATAGACTTCTCTCAAATTAATTAAGGATTTCTTTACCTTTCGGTTATACCTTTTGTTGAATGATTGATTCAGTTCAGCTGCTGGGCCTTCAACAATTACTCATCCATTCGTTCAGACCCCACCAGCACCTAGTCTAGAGCCTGGCACAAGTGTATTCATGCACAAGTGCGTGTGTGTGAATAAAAGAGTGGGAAAGTGTTTATTGGCCTTTTACCGTGTGCTTACACACCCCAAACCCACAGGGGGTACAAATGCAGACAGGCAAGACCATGTCTGCCCTCAGGGAGTTTGAATCCTAAATTGGAGCAGGCCCTGGGAGGCCTGGCAGGCGCCAGAAGACAAAGTGATGGTCGCTGGAGGTGAAGAATGGTGGAAATCTGGGGAGAGGAGGAAGAGGAGGAGGAGGGGAGGAGGAAGAAAAGGAGGAGGAGGGAGATGTAGGTGGTGTGACTTTGAGATTCTGGGAAATGGCATCTATTAAAAATATAGGGATAATTTAATTGTTGAGTGTTAGGCCTGGAAAGAAGCTTGGACTCCGTGGCATCCCAGAGGGAATTTGAACGAATCCTTTCCTGCTTGTTCAGAGAATCGAGGCAGTTTTTTTTTTTTTTGGAGGGCAGTTGGGGTTAAGTGACTTGCCCAAGGTCACATGGCTAGTTTTTGTGTTAAGTGTCTGAGGCCGGATTTGAACTCAGGTACTCCTGACTCCAGGGCCAGTGCTCTATTCACTGCTCCACCTAGCCGCCCCGAGGAAGTTTTTTGAAAGGAGCTGAGAGAGAGATGAGAGAGAGAACTTTGGGGCTTTTCAGCCCATCTAAAAAAGCATCTTCATTCTAGATTGAGAACAGGAAAGGTCCTCACCTCAAGCACTAGATGGCCCAGTAGATAAAGCACCATGTCTGTAGGCAGGAGGACCTAAGTTCAAATGTGGCCTCAGGAAACTTCCTAGCTGGGTGACCCTGGGCAGGTTGCTTCAGCCTGTCTGCCTCAGCTTCCCCATCTGCAGAATGGGCTGGTGAAGGAAACCGAAAACCGCCCCAGTGTCTCTGCCTGGAAACCCCACCATGGGGCCATGAGACATTGGAAGCAACTGAATTGATGAGGTGTAGGCTCTGGGACTCCCCTCCCCCCCCCCC
>CM053593.1:8348256-8359462 GCA_028646575.1 Pseudocheirus occidentalis | reverse complement strand
TTCCTCTGTATACAAGACCCCATCTTCCCTCCACGTGGGGTGAAAGTGCCTTGCAATAGCTTAGCACAGACTTACTCTGTAAGAGTCTACCCCATATCTTTCAATAAACTTTACTTTTTCTTTGGCTGAGAAGACTTGAGTGGAATTCTTTCCGCAGGACCCGGCATGTTGGTATTTTGGGGTCTCAGGCAGCCCTAACCCTCTTTGGGCACCCTCTTCAAAATGACAAAGAACCACAAGGGATCTTCGCTCTCTCAGGGGCGGCACAGTCTCTAGCTCATATTGTGTTCTTACTTATTTCGTTAACTTTCCCAAGTACCTTTTCGTCTAGCTTGGGCCTCCTTGGGGGATATTGGGGCACTGTGGGGAGGCCTTGGGACCCAACCTTCTCCTTCTATAAAGAGGAGAAAACTGAGCTCAGAGAATTGAAGGGACCAGACCCTCCACCTCCCCTTCTCTCTGGCCATTCTCATTCCTGGAACGCTCCCCCCTCCCCGACTCAGCTGCTAAATCCCACCTCCTGAGGGAAACCTCCCCAACTCCTATTTATCCAGGATACTGTTTTCTCTATTTGAATTTGTTTGCCGTTCCCTCCCCTATTAGAGTGTAAACTCCTTGAGGGCAGGGACTACCTTTTACCTCTTTTTGAATCCTTGACACAGTGCCAGGCACATAGTAGGTGCTTTTAAAATGTTTACTGAATTGAATTAAGTGACTTGCCTAAGGTCACACTAATGAAAAGCATCCAAGGCAGGATACGAACCCAGGCCCTGTCTCCAGAGCCAAATGAAGGAAGGAAGGTCAAGGGAGGGTAGGGAGTCTGGCCAAGGCCGAAGAGCAAATTCACAGCAAAGCCAAAAGGGTCATTCAGATGTCTTAGTTTTGGGTTTGGTTTTTTTTTTGTTGTTGTTGTTGTTTTTTTTTTTGGAGAGCAATTGGGGTTAAATGACTTGCCCAAAGTCACGTGGCTAGTTTTTGTGTCAAGTGTCTGAGGTCAAGATTTGAACTCAGGTCCTCCTGACTCCAGGGCTGGTGCTCTACTCACTATGCCACCAAGCTGCCCCCCATCTGAGTGTCTTGATTCGATCTGGAAAGCTCGTGTGCTCCCTGGCAATCTCCTTCCGGGAGGAGCCACACTGGCCCAGGCTCATAAGTTTGGGGCTCACAGGGATCCTCTAGGTCTAGTGGGACCCCCTCACTTGATAGATGAGGCAACAGGCCCAAGGACAGTGAATGACCTGGTCGGGGCCATGACTCAGTAAGCCGGACCCTCTGAACACCAGGTTTGGTGGCCTTTCCACATTTTAAAATTATGACTTTGATCTCTGCACTGTATATGACAGCTCTGACAGCTCCAAGGTGTTGTAGCAGAGGTAGGCAATGTAAAAAGAGACCAGTGAGGAGGTGGGGGGGGAGAAGGGAGGGTGGTCCAGGGAGAGATGAAGGAGGAGTGTGGGTTTGTCTGCTGGACATGGCAAAAAGTGACTAGATGCCAGAGGTGGACGTCCAGCTGACCAGATCTGACATATGGTGGATGATGGAGGGGGGAAAGAACCAAAGCTAATGGGATTAATCGATTGATTCTGGACGCTGGCTGAAGGGAAGCCAGGGGAGTTTCTTCCTTGGAAATCCCCTACACTGGTGAAATCAGGAGTTGTCAATGTGACTCGATAATAAAGAGACCTAAATAATACCGGTCCTGTCCTATCTAGCAGGCATTAACTAAAAGGCTTAGTCCTGGCCTGGCACATTCCCACTGAGGGCAGGGCTTTCCCCCACTTTATATCCCAACGTCAGGCACAAATTTAGGCACTAAAATGTTAGTCAGATTGATTGCTGTGAATCCTTTGACAAAGTACAGCAGAAGAGTTGCTGTTGTATGTTGAGAGAGGGAGGAGGAAGGAAGGAAGGAAGGAAGGAAGGAAGGAAGGAAGGAAGGAAGGAAGGAAGGAAGGAAGGAAGGAAGGAAGGAAGGAAGGAAGGAGGGTAGGGAGGGATGGAGAAAGGGAGGAGGGGAGGGCGGAGGAAGGAAGAAGGGAAAGAGGGAAGGAGGGAGGGAGGAAGGGAGGAAGGAAGGAAACAGGTACTTATTAAAAAGCTACTATGTGCCAAGGCTCTATGCCAAGCAATTTACAGATATTACATCATCTGATCCTCACAACAAGTAGACGCTATTCTTTTTCTCATTTTGTGCATGAGGCATTTGAGGCAGAATACAGTTCAGCGACCTGCAGGGGATCACACAGTGAGCATCTGAGGCAGGATCTGAACTGGGGAGTAACTCCAGGGCAACACTCTACCCACTACACCAGCTGGGAGCTGCAGGGAGTAATTACCCAAAGCAATGAAATGAAAAGTTGGCAATAATGATGAAAATTGCTGGGGGACACCATAGCACACAGATAGCTCAGTCTGGAGCCAGAAGATTCATCTTCTTGAGTTCAAATCCAGTCTCAAACACAAACTAGTTGTGTGACCCTGGGCAAGTCACTTAACCGTATTTGTCTCAGTTCCCTTGTCTGTAAAAAGAGCTGAGAAAAACCCAAATGGGGTCACAAAGAGTCAGACTGAACAACACCAACAAGAATAATGACAACACTACTGTTATGAATAAGAATCAATAAAGAAATTATAGGAAAGCTATCATCAAGGACACAAACGGACAGTAGAAGCCACGCAGCCCGTCAGTACTGGCTTCAGAAATTTAACAGCTATTGCAAATGTGGCTGGAAAGACACGGCCCAGTGGCATGAAAGCTCCGACCAAAGAGCTCCATCTTTCATGGACCAACATGATGAATGGTCGTGCTCAAGACAGGGATGTCCTTGAGAACTGGCCCAACGAGCCGGACTGGGATGGCCAGGAGAGAGACCCTGAAGGGAGATGCATGCTGTTGGGCCGGATCTGGCCAGGTATATGGACGGATGTGAGAAGTCGTGAAGGGCAAATGATCACAGACTGAGCTGCTTCCAACAATGACCCAGGCATAACGGTGATCATAAAAAAAGTGTGACAAGTGTGTTAATGGAGGTTGTGCTCCCAAAGATTCCAACTCTCCAAGATATGTATCACAAGAAGCAACTGGGTGTGTAGAACCTTGGACTTGAAACCAAGAAGACCTGAGGTCAAATCTGACTTCAGAGGTGCCTAGCGTTTGATCCTGGGCAAGTCTCTGCCTCCGGTCCTTTTTGGCCAATGCAGATAATAGCACTACCTCCCAGGATTGTTGTGGCAAAACGTATTTGTAGAGCTTGTGGCAAACCTTAAAGAATCATATAAATGCTGGCCATTACAAGTATTCCCATGTATAGAGACCTCGAAGAGGAGACTGAAGCTGCATGTGAACGAGGTGACGTCATCCCTGTCATCCTGTCTGCTCCTAGAGCTGTACCCATGATGCTCTCAGGGAGCCTACAGAAGATAAAATTCTGGTCAGCTACAAAAAGCCATCATGCTTCCCCACCTGTGGTATAGTGTGCATGACATTAAATATTATTCACATAGCATTGTTAAGTATTACATCATTTATTATTTTCATATTAATTATTATTAATATTATTACATTTCAAGGAATAGTTGCAGAAGAGTGATTTGTCCTAGGCCCATTTCTATCTGAATTCCATCAAACAAGATGAATAAAACCTCACTCACTACTCATTTATATACATATTTTAACATGTGTAAAGCACTTTCCACTTAATGGAAATCTGTTCTCCCTGAGGACAGATCACCTCTTTCACTGTCTTTGTATCTTTAGCCTAGGTGCAGTAGGTGCTTAACCACTATTCCTTGAACCCGTGAGAGATTTTGCAGAGATTATTCAGCTTCTGAGGCATCCACTCCTACCATAGCCGGGAGGCCATTTGACCAGTCTTTGCTTTGGGGCATCGGCAAAGGTCTAAAATTGACACATGACATGAACAAATACTTTTTGACCATGGCACCAAATAACAGAGTATCAGTTAATACACTCCGGGATACCTCAGGATCGGAAGTTTCACCCCGGAGATATCGGAATAATTCATGCTTCACCGGATATTCTGGAAGGAAAGAGAGTCAGCCAGACCTGCATTCAAATCCTGCCTCGGATATTGTGTGGTTTTGGATGAGTCACTTCATCTCTCTCTGATTCCCTTTCCTTATCTGTAAAATGGGGGTCGTAGCCCCACCTACCTCACAGAGTTGTGTGGGTCAGAGGAGATCATATTTATTAAGTGCTAGATTTTGTTATCGAGGAACCCAAAAGTCCGACTGCCAGGGGAACCTTTAGAACGTGGAAACGTACTGCCAGCTATAAATCATGCAATAAAGGAATTACTGAAGAAACACATTGTCGGACTTTGGGAAAGAACCCACCACGCCCAGTGTGCCCAGGTCCTACTTGGCCTTTTGTCCAAGGACCGGAAAGCAGCCCCGTGGGGGCCATATTGATGGATTATGGAGATTTGGAGGCAAAGAAAATTTGTAGTCTTCTGGAGGAAGCCAATTACCGATCTTTCCCAATGGGCGCTTGCTAAGAAGATCTTGATATTTTTAACCCTCATTAAGAGCGGATTGCCTTTTCTAAGAACCCGTGTCCCCGAATTAGTACTTCTTGGAAAGATGTGTTTGCTCAGGGGAGATGCACATATTCCACAGCATCTTCCACATAAGAGGGCCTTGACAAACGTTGGTTGGCTTGACCACAGTGTTAATTAAAGGAGTCAACCAAACTCAAGTCAAATCAGGGCTTCCAGCTGGAAGGGACTGCAGAGACTTATTTGCCCAACCTCCCTCCCCTCCACCCCATTTTACAGGTGAGGAAAGTAACACCCAGGTTGGTAAATGTCAGAATTAGGATTCGAACCCAGAACCTCCGGCTCGGAACCAGTGCTATCTGCTGGCCTAAGGGAAGTGAAGAGTTTGAGGAAAGGCTGACAGAAGCCAGAGGCACCAAAAAAGGTTCTGTTGCTGACATTCTGGGTTCGTTGCCTGCTGTTTGTCATTTGTGGTTCTGCCTGGGCTGGGAAAACTCCTTGGGCAGCAGCTTTGCCGGAGACGCAGCCCCGCCCCCGCCCCCAGCCCAGCCACAGCTGCCTCTGGACCTCTCTTCCCTGGGGACCATCTGGGAGACAGAAGAGTCAGCATCTGGAAGCCCGAGAGCAGACACCGTCCCCGGGGGGAGCACGGAGACCGGAGGGGGCTCTGCCCGGCAGAGCTGTTCCCACGAAGCATGGGCAGGGGCGGTCATCGCAAGACTTCTCTGCCCCCTTGCTCGTGTTGTGCTGTGTCGTGGCCCTTGGGAAGGCCTCCACAGATGAGCAAAACGTGTTTGAGTCACAGAGTTTGAGTCACGGCAGCCACAGAACCTCAGGGCTGGAAAGAGCCTCAGAGCTGGGAGAGACCTACCGATGGATACCTGAACAGCAGTCCCGACAAGGTGTCATCTGGACGACCCCCAGTGATGGGAGACTCCTTACTTCCTAATGCCCTGCACTCTACTTCTGAAGGGCTCTGATTGTTAGGAAAAGTTTGCTTACATGACTGCTTGTACTGAGAGCTGGTTGTTAAAATGTTTAATGTCAGCATTTACATCTAAGAAATTAGCAAATGCTACAAATTAGGGCTTGATTAATTTTTTTGTTGATAGCCTAGATTTAAGAAAATGAGGAACAGGTTTATAATGCAGGTTAAACTTAAAAAGTATGATGTAGGTTTTTTTTAATTGGGGGGGAAGGGGAGCTGATTGTTAAACATTCACTAGCATGTGCCTGTACATGGAACCCAAATTTTCTCTCTACAACTTCCACCTCTTGCTACTGGTTTTGCTGTCTGGAGCCAAGCTAAGTGAGTCTGCTGACTCTTCTACACAAAAATGGCCATTAGGCTACATAGGATAGAATGAACAGGGCTTGGTCTCAGGATAAACCCAGGTCTAAGACAGACAACATCTGGGGGGCAGAATTCCTAACCATGGTTCTTGGGTATAGCCTCACGATAAGACTAGTTCTATAATAGATAGTATCTGTGTAAGATGCTTGGGAAGGGGGTAGAAATAGCAGAGGGAGGAAGGCTGTAGAGGAAGGTGGAACCTGGGAGAAAGATACCGTAAGAATGTGGGGAGTGATGAAGCATCTCCCCAAGGCTTGGAGGTCATCAGTCATGCCCAAGGACTTGGTCCAGATTCTCCTGGGGATGGTCCATCTCCTCTCCTGGCGCAACTATACCCAGATGGGCTGAATTATAGCCTCACTACCCCAGGCTCAATTGAATTTGCCCCCAGCTACCAACATTCCTAGGTATGCCTTGGCATCAGATTGACTCTGTGTTCTTTTTTCTGGCATTTGTACCTAGGGTGGATCTGAGTTTGGCCCGCTTTCCAGACCCCTCACCCTTCTCATTGTTCTTGGGGACTTGCTCCAGCCTCTCTACACTCAAAGTGTGATCTGACCATGTATTCCTGTCCTGTAACTGGGGTTATGATGACTATTACTGTTTTACTTGTAATAATCCAGACTAACCTGGATTATAAAGTCCACAGAATAACTCACTGTCCTGGCAAAGTACTTTGTAAGAATTATTCATTGGCCTAGAAATCTAGTGATAATTCAAGGGTCTCAAAACCCCAAGAGCTAACTCAGTGTTGTGGATAGAGAACTGCCCCCAGGGAGTTCAAATTTTGCCTCTGACACATACTGGCTGTATGACCTTGGGTGAGTCCCATAACTCCTTGGTTTCCTAGGGAACACATTAGCAGCTGTACCAATCTCCATTCAGTAGAGGAAACTCCTTTCTGGAAACCCCCTACATGGATGAAATTGAGAGTTGGGTAAGAAAAGAAAAACAGAATACTGTCACTGAAATATAGAGCCCTACCTCTCTTTAAGATGGTCCAGAAGATCCATAACTGAAAGGGACTTCAGGAGCCACAGAGACCACCTTCCTCTTTGTGCACACACACAAGGCCCTGATGTTTTTAAGTGATTTGTCCAAGGTCATACAGACAGCAGGTCGTGGATTCAAACCTAGGTCTTTTGAACTTCAAATCCAATATGCTTTCAACTGTATGTGTGAAACCATTTCCACTGCCACACTAAATAATGGACTAGAAATACCTCTGTCCATTTCCATAATGATTTTTTACCAGAAGAGCATTTTTGTTTGTTTTTTTGTATGAGTTTTTTGCCTAAGCAAGGAAGTCATTTTGAGAGTTCAAGCATCTGTGATTTGATGAGTATGATTGCTTCCTCCTCCAATGCAGATCATGAGTCATTTTGCTTACTGGAGCCAAAAAATTAATCATCTAATGGCCATCCTTCTAGCGATGAGTCGCTTTGAATTGAGCCCGATCAGTTCTCCTGAGACAGATGGATGAGCAGCAGGGAGGTTCCCTGAGTCACGGCCAGCTCCTTCTGTCCCCTGACACAATGAACTCAGTCCTAATCAATACTGCACCTGCTTTATCAGGCTGCTCTCACCTCCCCTTATTCAAGCTTTTGTCTCATATGTCCTAGGATCAAAGATTTAGAGGTCAGAGACCTCGGAGGTAATTTCTTCCAGCCCTCCAATTTTACAAGCTGGAAACTGAGGACCAGAAAGGAGAAAGGTTTCACTTGGAATAGCAGAGTCAGGAGGTGGAAAAACCAGTTTCTCTGCCTCTGGATGGAACACCTTCTCCACTCCATGGAGTTGTCATTTCTCTTCTCACTTAAAGTAGCATGATGGCTTCCTAACCAGGCTTCCCATCTTCAGTGTGTCCTGCATATGATTGATTCATCCTTTAGACCTCTGAGTAAGCTCCAAACACACTGTGCTGTTCCCATTACTCTTCTACTCAAAAGCTGACTACAGCTGGGTTCTTGATCCAACACTCAAGGTTCCAACTTCCCTTCCCTGCCTATCTCATACTGTTCTTCCTGTATTCTAGGTTCCAGCCAAACTGGACCCCTCTTCATTCCCTGTTTTAACCTTGTCCTCACCCTTGTCTGAGTCTTTATCCACCCTGGAAGAGCCTCTCTTCTCCAGCTCTATCTTTAGAAGACTTCCCATGCCTTCCAAGTTCTGCTCAGATGCCAAGTTCTCCATAAAACCAAGATGGAGAGAAACCAGGATGGGGAAGGACCTTGAGTTTATGCAGTGGAAAGATGAATTAAAGGAAGTGGGGGCATTTATTCAGGAGAAGAGAAGACTTGGGAAGGCCTTGGTACCTGCCTTCAAACAGCTGAAGGGTGGTTATCTGAAACAGGAAGTCAACTTGTCTTGTTTGGCACCAGAGGGCTCAAGGTTATAAAGATGCAGATTTAGGCTTGAGGTCAGGAAAACCCCTGAAGGATTAGTGCTCTCTAAAAGGCAGATGGGTGATTAAGTGGATAATTGGCTTAGAGTCAGTTCAAAACCAACCTCAGACTTACTAGTTGTGTGACCTTGGGCAAGTCACTTACCCTTTGTTTGTCTTGGTTTCTTCAACTGTAAGATGGGAGTGATTATAATAGCTCCTACCTCCCAGGGCTGTTTTAAGGATCAAAGGAGGCGATGTGTGTAAAGCATGAAGAATAGCTTCTGGTAAAGAGTTGGTCCTTAATAAATGCTTTTTTATTCCTTCACCTAAAAGTAGTATTAAGTGCCTCAGTGTGTAGTGGGGTTTCGGCTCACTGAACTTTGAGCACCAGCTGGATTGTCACTTGCTGGTAATATGCTAGGGGGGATTTTTGTTCAGGTACCACTGAGGCTCCTCCCAGCTTCAAGATTCAATGATGTGATGTAATGGGATAGTTATCTTAACAATTTCCATTACTTTAAAAATTGTTTTGTTTTTGTATTTCAAACAACAGGAATTCTGATCTTTTAATGGGAATATACTTGTCTCTGCTATGGCACAATACTGGGACATGTTTTATCATTACATCAATACTCTAATGTGTCCACTCCCTCCAACAGTGCAGATTACCATCCCACCATGCTTTCTCATCTTGGGTGACTCAACCACATTCTCCGAAAAATCCTTCCTAGACAATCTTCTCAATGCACCAATGACCTCCCTTTGGGTCTTTTAATATTCTATGGAACCAGTGAAGGTCTGTTACCCCCCACTCTTGATCTCTGACTGACTCACTCGCCTTTCCAATCAGACATTTCCTAGATGGTACCTTGTTACATATTATCATTGGTAACAATATTAATAGATAATCAGTAATAAATAGAAGGTAAGCTTCTTGAGGGCAGGGTCTGGTTTTCCCTTCTCTTTGTATTTCCAGGGGTTGGCAAAGTGACATGTCACAGAGGAAGAACTTAATATAAACTTGCTGATTGAGTGACTGATACTAACCTGCTGTCTGCTTTCCCTGCTATGTGTCTTTCCATTCCTGGGTGAGTTATCCAGTGCTCAGATTCTTAGGAGATTATGGAATTTCAAGATTTGCTAAAATATAGCATAACTAGAAAAAATACTACATGTAGATATTAAAGCAGTAGGTTCCTTCACCCACTTTTACCACCTGTAAAGTTTGACTCATTTAATAAGTTATTTACAGAATCTTGTTGGATACCCCAAAGATTCTGTTTAGTCTGGCATATATAATGCACACTTCAGATATAGCCCACTTCAGATAAACTTTGCTGAGGGACACTTACAAGATCAGCTCCCAGTTTGTTGGGGGTTAATTGTTCACATGAGTTGTTTGCATGAGCAAAAACACTGACGGATAGTGGTCAGCAGTCATGAGTCAGAATCAGGGAGAGAAAGCTCCTGCCAGCTCTCCCTTTTTGTAGCCTGCTTTCCACAAATCATCATAAATATTGCCAAATTTCTATTCCCAGCATTTTGCAGTGTAAGGTAATTTTCTCCCATTATTAGAAAAACAACCCTAGTTACTGTTGGGTTTTTTTGGTCATTGTTGTTGGTGGTGTCATATATCTATTTATATAGAATTAGTTAGCAAAATTAACAAATATTGTTTGAATACTTATTAATGCTGGGCAGCTAGCTAGGTAGCGCAGTGGATAGAGAGCTGGGAAATCAGGAAGGTTCTTCTTCCTGAGTTCAAATCTGGCCTCAGAGACTTACTAGCTGGCTTCGTGTCACTTAACCTTGTTTGCCTCAATTTCCTCATCTGTAAAATGACCTGGAGAAGGAAATGGCCAAACCACTCCAGTATCTTTTCCAAGAAAATGGGGTCAGAGAGAGTCAGACATGATTGAAAAAGCAACTTACACCCACAGTTAGTATGTTAAAAAAAATTGTGCTAAAATCTAAGACCTACAAAAGTCACAAAAGATATGATACCTTTCCTTTTGTTCCTTAAATTCAAGTTTTGTGTGAATCATTTATCTTCGGAAAAGGAAAGGAAACTCTCGATCTTGAAGCTCTGGAGGTGGGAGCATAAGTGACTCCCATGAGAAGAGGGGGAGTTGTTTTGATAGACAAATGTGATCGTTCAAGGAACTCACTGACCAGCTTTGTTGGTAAAAGGGTTACTTCAGTAGACATCCATTAGTAGCTACCTCTGACCTCAGGCAAGACACTAAGCTTCCCTGGTCCTTGGTTTCTTCATCTATAAAATAACAGGGTTGGAATAGTTGAGGTCCTTTCCAGCTTTAAGCCTATGATCTTAGTCAATGCTGGAGGCCTTGGGGAAAGATGAGTCCACTAATACATTGTTGGTGGAGCTGTAAATTGATCCATCCATTCTCAAAAGCAATGTCAAATTATATACACAAAAAAGTAACTAAAATATCTATATCCTTTGACTCAGAAATTCTGCTGCTTGGTCTAACCCCCAAGGAGGACAATGATGAAAAGAAAGCTCTGTAATGTGAATCTGAAGCTCTTTCCTGCCCCTAGCCCCTTTGCTTAAGTGGCTCCGAGAACGTTCCCTGATTTTGGTGGCCACGTGGAACCGGTGGCGAGAGGCTTGTTTTTTGGGAATGGCCACAACTTGTTACTTTGTAATTGGACAGTGGGTCAAGAGGGCTGACCCAGGAAAAGCCTATACATACACCCTGATATGAGGCTTTGCTTTGGGGCTCACTTTGAGAAGAGTTGTGTGATTTGACTAGATGAGACTCTGGGAAGCCGTCAAGCCCCCCGGCTTTGGAAAACCCAGATGTTGGTGCTTCCTTCTCTGGTAACTTGAATAGGTAATGGATGTGATGGTCAGATGGTTGGAAGCCCATCTGCTGATCTGTTTCTTGGTCTGTTTGTAACTTGTGCTTGTAACTTGGGTTTGTA
>CM053593.1:8328222-8348156 GCA_028646575.1 Pseudocheirus occidentalis | reverse complement strand
CCTCTGAACTAGATAAATGATACGCTTGTTTGAGTAAAGAAAGATTGTTAACCCATTTTGAGTTGCTTTCCTTTAGAAAAGCAGATCTAAGAACCTGTGCTAGCAGCTGCCCTAGGTATGCTAGGGTGCTTGTTGATACAAGCTCCCATACAGATCAAGATGTTTCTAGTACAACTTCTTGTTATAGCACAGACTTAGGAACAAAGTAGCTGCCCATCAATTGTAGAATGGCCAAACAGGTCCTGGCCCTGTTCCTTCTCTGATTTGCCCGTAGGTTTGCCCAGGTATAGAAAAAACATGTTCTAGCCAGCTCTTTAAGATGGCAAGCTGCAGAGAAGTTTCTAAAGGTGCCATCCTGTGCTGATAGAGGGAATTTCCCCAAGCAGATCCCTGTATTAATGAAAGCACAAGTCCAGTAGCTGTCCACAAAAAATGCCTTGAACACAGTTTAAAAGCAGGGGCAGGGGACAGTAAAGAAATTATGAAAAGTGGCCATAATGTCCCAATGGTTACAGCTGGTGCTGAGAAAGACTGACAAGTGAGTCCAATCCAATCCAATCAACATTTATTAGGTGCCTATTGTGTGCCAGGAAGGAAGGATACAATGAATAAAAAGATAACCCCTGCCCTCAAGGAGCTTATGATCTAAGGAAGGGGGGCAACTCATAAAAGAAGGCAGGAAAATGGGGCAAGTAGGTGGGGGTTACCCTGAAAGTTAAAACCACACAGAGCCCCTGATGCAGAGCCAGTTGGACTCCTGTACCTGCCCCCTATAAAGGAAGGCATTGGGAGGAGGTCAGTGCTCCACCCTGCAGCCCTCCAGTGGGCAGGGAGAGGAAGCTGAGGCAGGTGGTGTCCATCAGATTCGACAGGTGATGAAATTAACAGTGCTGAGCTTTACCTGGAAGGAGCTGCGCTTCTTCTTCCTTCTCCTCCCCCTCCTCTCCCTCCTCTTCCTCTTTCACTCCTCCCTTCCCTTCCTTGTCTTCCCCTCCTCCCTCTCCTCCCCCTTCCTCCCCCCTCCTCCCTCTTCCTCCTCTTCCTCCTCCTCCTCCTCCTCCTCCCTCTCCCTCCTCCCTCCTCCCCCTCTTCCTCCTCCTCTTCGTCCTCCTCTTCCTCCTCCACAGTGCCCTAATGCTTGGCTAAATGTGAAATGCTTGGCCAAATGTAGGTCAAGAGAGGACCTACAAGAGAGACCAAGGAAAAACTCACCAGATTTGGCAATTAAGAGATCACAGGTAAGTTTGTTTCTGCTCCCCACTAATGCAATGCTTTTGACTGGTTCAAGAGTTCTTCAGAATGAGAAATAGTTAAAGGATATGAATAGGAAATTTTCCAATGAAGAAATCAAAACAATGTATAATCATATGAAAACATACATTAAATCAACCTTGAGGTATTGTTTTACCCTTACCAGACTGGCTAAAATGATTGAAGAGGAAAGGGAAAATATTGCAGGGGATGGGGAAAAAGTGGATCACTAATTCATTGTTGATAGAATTGTGCACCATTCTGGAGGGTAATCTGGAATTATGCCCAAAGAGTTATTTAATTACCTATATCCTTTGACCTCGTAATACTACTACTGGGTCTGTTTCCAAGGATCATTAGGGAAAAAGGCAAAGAACCTGTATGGTTTAAACTGTTCTCAGCAGCTCTCTTTGTGGGGTCATAGAACTGGAAATGACTGAACAAGTTGTAGCATATGATTGTGATGCAATACTGTTGTACCTTAAGAAATGATGAACTCAGTGATCTCAGAAAAACCTGGAAAGAGCTGCACGAAAAAATAAAGAGCAAAATACTCAGAACCAAGAGGACACTGTATACAGTAACAGCAATGTTGTTGTAAGAATGACTTAGCATGAATGTTATTTTGACTATTATAAATACCCACATTAAATATAAAGGACAAATGAAGAAAAATGCTATCTGTATCCAGAGAAAGAGCTGAGAAATAGAAGCAGGCATAGAATAATTTTACATATATGTGTGTGTATATATATATATCCATATACATACACACAGATACATACACACAGATGCATATATCTAATTGTGTCTAATGGTAGCCGTCTCTGGGGGAGGAAGAGGAGAGGAGGAAAAAAAAGAAATGTCCATGATAATTTTGTTGTATATTTGAAAGGAATATTAAGTTGTACATAATGGATTTACAATTTCGTGTGTAATCATGTTCTTATTGTACTATATTCTGAAAAGCTTGTCTTACTCTATAAATTAAAAAGAAGTTTTAAAAAAAATAGGGCTAATTATATGTACAAAATATTTATTGCAGCTCTCTTTGTGGTGGCAAAAAACGGGAAATTAAGGGGATGCCCATCCATTGGGGAATGGCTAAACAAGTTATGGTATATGAATGTAATAGAATACTATTGTGCTATAAGAAACGGGGAGGAGATGGACTTCATATTCACCTGGAGAGGCTTATACAAACTGATGCTAAGTGAGAACAGAACCAGGAGAAATTTGTACACAATCACAGACACATTATATGTGTAACGACCAACATTGATAAACTGGACTCTTCTCAGCAAAGCACAGTTAAAAGACAGCTCTACAAGTCTCAGGATGGAAGGAGATGTCTACATTCAGAGAAAGATCCAGAAAGACCAGAGTTTCAATGGAGGCTGAAGTAATACATACTATCATTCTTTTTCATGTTTGGTTTTCTTTCTTTTTTCCCATTGTTCACTCCATTGGTTACAATCCTTCTATACAACCGGACTAATGTCCAGTGTGAAAGTATTTGCAGATCCTATACCTGATTGCATGCTGCCGTGGGGAGAAAAATGAAACTCAAGGGATTGTGGAACTGAATCTTGTAAACTAAAAGTAAATAAACAAGTCAATGAAAAAAAAATAAAAATAGGGCTAATTGGAGACTGAGGAGAGAGAGAAACTCCCTCTTCTTTCCTACAGAACATCCCTGACACAGATAGATCCTGGCTTGGATTCCATCTCTCCCGCTCTTTGATTACAGAACTCCCCCAGAGCCACGATTGTAAGCCTCCAGAAACCTGGACGGCCCACCTCCCTTCTTGGCCCAATCAAAGAAGCATTCACTTCTCATAAAGGGGTCTTGGCAAACGCAATAGTGTTGACCCATTAAAACCTTGTAATATGTGACAACCTTTCCTGATTGTTTTTTGTTTTTTGTTTTGTTTTTGTCTTTTGCTTTTTGGAGGGCAGTTGGGGTTAAGTGACTTTTCCAAGTTCACACGGCTAGTTTTTTGTGTTAAGTGTCTGAGGCCGGATTTGAACTCAGGTCCTCCTGACTCCAGGGCCTGTGCTCTATTCACTGAGCCATCTAGCCACCCTTTCCTGATTACTTTAAATGAATCCAGAGGAAGGGCATGGGAATCACCTCCTTTATGTTCAGATGAGGGAAAGGAGACTAAGAAGGATTAAGGCACTTGCCCAAGATATCACAGTGGCAGAACCAGGCTTTGAACTGAGGTCCTCTGAGTCCAGACTCTGCTTCATTTTTGTCATGACAGTCTCCCCCTCCCCATTCTTTTATGTAGCTCTCACATCCCTGCTAAGCCTTCTTTTCTCCAGCCCCTTCAGCTCATCTCTTCCATCCTGGTCTCCAGGTCCTGTAGACCAGCCAGCCGGTACTGATGTGTGTAAAGTGTTTTGTGAATTTTGGAGTGCTATCTAAGTGGCTTTTCCTTCTCTCTTCTTGTCAAAGTCACTCCTAAAATGTGGCAGCCAGGACAGCACACAGTGCTCCTGATGCATTTTGACCAAGAAGAAGAGTACATAAAGATCACATCCTTTGTGAAGGACCTTTTGACATATTTCAGGGACTTGGGACTTGGTGGCCTGGACCTCCATTGATGTGAGAAACAATTCTTCTGTGATGAGGGAAATAGTCTTTGAGAGTTGTGAGTGAAATACTCATTGCCCATCCCCAGCCCATTTGGGAGCCATTCCTGAGGTGATGAACCTCCCCGAGCTTCACTGGGCTGGTCACTGGATGGCAGGCACACTGCCCATTGCTGGCTCATACTCACAGCTAGTCCAGCTTGGTAGGAACCACCAGAGCTTATGTGTAGCTGGCAGAGCCTGTAGAGAATTCTGATTCACCTCCTCAGCACTGTGAGGTGTGAGAGAATCCAGAGTTGGAATAACCCTCTGTAGTGGCCATCTACAGTTGAACCTAGGCTGCTAAGGCAGCCCCATCATAGCAGACCTGACAGGAGGGATGAACACCCTTCCATCTGGGATAGCTCTAGTGGTTGAGAGTCCTGATGAGACTCAGTTTGCCTTTTCCATCTTCTGCCTATTGCTTTTGGGGCCAAGTGGACAGGTCAAATCCCTTCCACGTGCTTGAAGGCAGTCCCGGTCCCTCTCCTGGGGATGCTCTCCAGCTTCTCCAAGAGCTCCCTGAGCAGACTGGACACACCACTGCCAGGTGGATGCGGAACCATGCTGTCTAATTGTAAGTGTTCTCAGAGTTCTATCCTGGGCTCTCTTCTCTCCTCCCTTGTCCTATTTCTCTGGGTGACCTCATCAGCTCCCATGCATTTAATGACCATCTCTATACTGATGATTCTCAGATCTACTTTTCCTGCCCCAAACTCTCTGTTGACCTCCAACTGCCTTTCAGACATTTCAGACAGGATGTCCAGCAGACATCTTAAACTCAATATGTCCAGAACAGAGCTCCTAATCTTTCCTCCTAAAGTCTTTCCATTCCTACCTTCTCTGTTACTATAGAGGGGAATCCCAGATCCTCAGGCATGAACCCTAAGAGTGATCTTGGATTCCTCACTATCTCTTAACCCCCACACCATCCAACATGGTGCCAAGGCTTATCAGTTTTTACCTCTGCAGCATCTCTATGGGATATGCCCCCTTATCTCCTCTGACACTGCCCCTACCGTGGTGGGGTCTGATCACCTCATACCTGAGCTTTTACAATAGCTGCTGGTGAGTCTGCCTGCCTGTTTCTCTGCTCTCCAAGCCATTCCCCATTTAACCATTAAAGTGATTTTCCAAAGTACAGGTCTGATCCTGTCACCCCTTACTCAATAAACTCCAGAGTCTCCCTATTATCTTCAAGAGCAAATACAAAACATGGTGTTTGACATTCAAAGTCCTTCATAACCTGTTCAGTGTTTTCAGTCATGTCTAACTCTTCATGACCCTATTTGGGGTTTTCTCCACAAAGATACTGGAGATGTTTGCCATTTCCTTCTCTGGTTCATTTTATAGATGTGGAAACTGAGGCAAACAGAGTGAAGTGACTTGGCCAGGGTCACATAGCTAGTCAGTGTCTGAGGCCAGACTGTACCACTTAGCTGCCTTCTAGCTTCATAACCGAGCTCCTCCCACCTCGCCAGTCTTCTCACACCTTACTCCCTAACACAAACTCTTCAGTCTAGTGAGACTGGCTTCCTGGCTCTTCCACACACAAGCTACTCCGACTCTCTGGCTATCCCGTGCCTGGAATGCTTCCCCTCCACCCCACAGGTGCCCTCACTGGATTCCCTTAAGTCCCCATTAAAGCCTTACCTTCTACAAAAAGCCTTTGCCAGCCCCTCTTAATCCCAGTGCCTGCCCTCTGTTAACCATCTCCTGTTTATCTCATTTATGGTTTGCTTTGTGCTCATTGGTTTCCACGTTGTCCGCCATCAGACTATGAGTTCCTCAAAGGCAGGGCTTGTCTTTTGTTTCTTTCTGTGTTCCCAGCACTTAGCACAGTGTCTGGCACATAATAAATACTTAATGAATGTTTGTTTGATTGCAGTTGACTTTTTGGCCCCGTGTATGGGACTTTACATTTGTTCCTGGTAAATTTCCCTGGACTTGTTCCAGCCCAATGCTCTAACTAGCTTAAGATCTCACTGGACCCTAGCTCTGGGATTCACAGGGATGCACAGATTTAGAGAATCCACCCACAATGTTCACAAAGACTATTTATTTGTGCCTGACCTGTGGTAGAGCATTCTGAGCTCAAGCTCATGCTGGCCTCATCAGTCAGAGCTGGATACACTGTAAGTTGACTCCAACATAGTGATATCATTTTGGTTGTCTTCTAGAACAAAAGACAACAACCAGCCAGTCAATAAGCATTGATTAAGTGTTTACTGTGTGCCAGGAACAAATTTTGGGGATACAACAAAACTTGAGAAAAACCTATAGTTCCTGTCAAGGAATTCACGTTCTAATGGGGGTAGACACAGTATGGCAGCAACCAGTTACCTCCAAGATCTCACTTCCAGCTTTGGGTCTTGAGCAAATTGGGTCTTTATTGAAAGACAATGCTGCTACTTTTTTTTTTTACACTTTCTTTATTTGTGTGTTTGTGTGTGTGTGTGTGTGTTTTCTTTTCCAACATGGCTAATATGGGAATGTGTTTTGAATGACTTCACATGTATAATCAATATTATGCTTGCCTTGTCAAGGGGTGAGAGGGAAGGAGAGAATTTGGAACTCAAAATTACTTTTTTATGTTCATTTTGTTTTCATGTACTTGTGAAATATTTGGCAAAAGAAATAAAAAATATATATATTTTTAAAAAGACACTGCTTCTCCCAGTGCAGTTTAAACAGACCCTGGGCCTTCCTGCTCTCTCTCTCCCTGCCACACCCCTTCTAAGATCCTCTCTGGAACCCACCTTTGACACAAGACTGACTGTGTGACCCTGAGTGAGTCACTGCCTCTCAGGGTCCCAGGCAGCTTTCTAAGATTATAAATTACAGAGAAGAAATCTGCATTGGTGAAAGGTATTTCCTGACTGGGAACTCCATGAACTAATAAAATCAAAGATTTAGCAAACAAAAAAGAAAGATCATGTTTAACTTTTTTGGCTGCCAAATGTGGCCATATTGAGACTATTGTGATCTCTCCCTAAATCATTTTTGCATAATTGGCTTCTCTTTAGCCCAGATGTCGGAGTGATGGTCATTCCTATTATATTTCATCTTTCTAGAGTCGGAAGGCTCATTCTTGCCTGTCGAGAATTCTTGGGATCTTGACTCTATCATAGAAGAAGTTAGAGTAAGACTCTATCACATGACAGCCCCTTCTTCTGCTCCCCATGTTGGGCCATCTCCAAATTTTAGAACCTGCCAACTAATCCCTTCATCCAGGCCATTGATCCAAATAGTCAATAATGAAAGATGCCAGAGAGATCCCCAGAGGACACCTCTGGGAGCCTTGCTCCAGTTTGATTCCAGTTCCGTTAATTATGGCTGTGTGAATCTGGTCCTTCTGACATCTCCAAATTCACTTGGCTGCACGACCGTCTAGACTCCACCTCCTTGCCTTGTCCCCAGGGACAGCACGCAGGAGACCATCAAATGCTTTGCTGAAATCCAGGCCTGTCTTTGGTGTCCTTTCCTCAAATTCCCTGGGGCCTCTTAGCTGCTACAACTAGCAAATGAAGCCAGCCATTGATTATCCCCCTTGGGTTCAACTGTGTCTGGGCAGCTGCCTCACCCTCCTCGGAGTCTGGGGGAAGGGCATGACTTCAGCTCAGGTGACACTGAAGTCAGCGGACTTATGAGCTCATCTCTGGCCAAACCAATCATGCATTTTCTAGGAAAGGGCACTGGAAGATGTGCCTGTAGCCTCCCTCCTCCTCCTCAATGACCCAATCCGTCTTCTTTATCTCTATTTCTGACCTCTTGGAAACTTTCTTTTGGTGTTTTTTGATCAAGGATGCTGAGAGCCTGTTGTTTTTCCCTCTGATGACTCACTTAGACTCGAGTCCTTGCTGACATCTATTGTTCCTGCTCTCAGTGGCTTTGTGGGATCTTGGCTGTATCCTACAGGGGCACTTGCTTGTGTATTCACTGTCCAGGGTCTCCTTGGCCTGCTGCTGCCTGCTGGCTGCTCTGGGCCTTGCCTTATGCTTTTCTCTGCCCTCTCCTTGGCTCTAGTGACCTCTCCAATGATGCCACCTCAGTCTGCTGCTCTGGTCGTCTTCCCACTCCCAAGTGGGAGCATTCGCCAAAGGTCTGAGCCGCCTTTCTTCTTCCTCTCACTCCTTCTCTTGGTAATCCAGCCGCTCCCAACGCTCCCAATATCACCTCTGTGTGAGTAACACCCTGTCTGTAAATCTGATCCCCATCACCTGCATTTTCACCTGCTTGTCAGACCCTGCTTGAGAGACAGACCATCTAAAACTCAATCGACTGTTCCTCCCTGATCCACAACCCATTTCCCCTTTCCTAAACTTCTCTATTTCAACTCATTTTCAAGATACTAAATGTAAGACACACTCGCTTTGCCAGTAGAGCTTATAATGTGAGACAGATATATATATATATATCACACTTTATCCCCTTTGTGCCACCAAGGGCAAATTGGGCAGGGCATAGCTAGGGGCAAAGATTGGGCCTGGGAAGATGGGACAAGAGTGAAAGTGGTCAGGGCAGCTGGGAGGTACAGCTGATAGAGTATGGGCCCTAGAGTCAGGAGGACTTGACTTCAAATCTAACCCAGACATTTACTAGCTGTGTGACCCTGAGCAAGTCATTTAACCCCAATTATCTCCAAAATAAAACAACACAAAGAGTGAACTTGGTCCATGCCACTGGTGCTCATGCTGGTTCCTTGGGTCAGAGGTCAATGCCAACTTTCTGGACAATGATGCCATCCTCCAGGACAGTAACAGTACAGACAATCTCTTGGCTGTGGAGGCATCAGCCTTGTTGTATGGCCTGGGAAGCTGTTCCCCTTCCTGAGTCACTGCCATGCCTGGCTCTGTTGCCTTTGCTGCACCACTGAAGCCTCCTGGGAGATGGCAGATTCCTCGATGCCCTGGTCTACAGCCTCCCATTGCAGCTGCTTGTACAGCCCTATCTTGAGGCCTTCAGTCATCAGTGAACTGTGCCTGTACTGAGCTAGATGCCCCAGCCCTTTCTCAAGTCTCTTCTGTGATGGGATCCTTGACTGGCATGGGGCACCTGGAATTCTCAGTGAGGTTCTGGCCTGCAACCCTGGGCACACCCTTGTCAAGGCCACTGCTAACTCCCCCACTGTCTCCCTGGGCTCTGGGCTCCAAGTGTAGTTCTCAGGCCAGTGAGTCCCAGCAGCTCCATAGCTTGATGTGGCCCACCCTGGGCCAGTCCACCTGTGTTACAACATTACAGAGAACCATGGCTGTTTTGTGAGCTAGCTCCCCACTCCTGTCCCAGCAGGCCAGAGACTCTGCTGCTCTCTCCCTGGAGGCTTTCCCACTCACCAAAACAAATTCAGATGTTTGTCATCGTTGTTCCTTGTGGGACTCCAAAGTCCCCTCTGACAGAATGAAGAAAGCCTGTTCCTTCCACTGAGAAACAAACAGATTGGCATGTCTGGATAACCCCTCTCTGAGCAGTGTAGATCACTGCTGGGACAGTTGCTGCCTGCCCAAGGCATAAGGGGTCTGGCAGGGCCTGGAGAGCCCCCTGAAGTTACCTGTGTCTAAGTCCACCCATCGGTCATAAAGGAAGGCTCCTTCTGGAAATAGGAAGCAGGGGGAGCAGAGGGATGGAGAGAGGCAACTGCAGGCTATAAATTCAGAGAATGGGGTCTGACTGCGGCCCAGAAGGCGCCATTCAGACTCTCATGATCGAAGGAAGCTTAAGAGCTATGAAGAATCCATCTCGTCCTGCTCCTTCCTTTTACAGACCCAGAGAAGGGAGAGGAAGGATTTGCCCAGGGTTACAGAGTGGCCGACTTGGGGCCAGAAGCTCAGGCTCTGTATTCCCAAGCCAAGATCCTTTCCTCAAGACCATTTTTAAAAGCATGTTCTTTGGTCCCTTGACCAAAAGTAGGTAAGGTAGCTCCAGATTGTAGAAGGCCCTTGAATAATAGGCCAAAGAGGATGAACTCTGTTTGGGAGGCAGTAGGGAAACTCTCATGGCTCAAGTGCATCCTCATGGAGAGGAATAGCACTGTGGAAAGGCTGCCCTATTTAGAGGTGGAGGACCTGAGTTCAAATCCTGACCCTTTTCTGTATTAGCTGTGTGACATTTCCCTCCTCACACCTCAGCTGCAATTTTGGTAAAATGAGAGGCTGGACTAGAAGAGGGTATTTGAACCCTTTTCTGTATCCTGGATCCCCTGGGCCGTCTGGTGAAGCCTAGGGATCCCTTCTCACAACCATGGGCTTTAATAATGAAGGGAAATGGCTTGTTCAGGTCCAGTACCTTGGCCAACGAAAAGATAGTTGGGGTGTCAATGAAAGAGTGGCTGGGGATGCCCAGGCATGGGGGATTTCATGTATCCCCTGGAGACTAGGGGTCCCCCAAGCGTGGCCATTTGGACCTTTATTTAGCAACAACCTGTTAATGTGTGTCTATGATCCATGGAGCCACAGAGACCTCAGGCCCAGAAGAATTTTATTTAATTTTTCCCCAGAAGAATTTTAAAAAGAGCATTTCCCCAAGGGCAGTGGAGAGCACTAAAAAAAAGGCATTTTAGTCACAAGCCTGCCAGAAGCATTTTCATAGTCCTGTCACCCCAAACTTGCCTTGACCCATCCGATCATAAGTGCAACAGTCAGACCTGGTTAGACCTTGGATGGAAAGGGGAGAGGGGGCTGGAATAGACCTCAGAACTATTGAAGACAAATATTAATTGTATTCACTCCACTTTAGGCACAAGTCTGCCAGACACAGCTTTTTATTAATATAACATTACTCTAAATACAAATCTTTTTAGCTAAGACAAAAATGCCAACCCGTCGAAAGTGACAGTCCCTTCCTTTGGGACAGAACTCCAAACAAGACATTTTGAAGTAGCTTTACAGGAACTTTGAACAAGGAAAGTTTCACAATGTGGTTGCACAGTGTTGGGTTAACATTCGACTTCCTCCCATGAAACAATAGTCACTTAATCTTTCCCAAATGCCCTTGGAGAATGATTCCTCTCAGGGCACCCCCAGGTGGCCTAAGGTAATCCGGGGACCTCTTGGCTCCAATCTAGGATCTGATGCCTTCAGGGCATCCTTGAGGGCTCCTCCACCTTGCCCTAGTCTGGTCCTGCCCCTAACTCTTTTGGATGGAGGGACTCTGATCTCAGAACTGAAGCAGAAAAAATGAGCTGGCTTTCTCTCTCAGATCACTACAAAGGCTTCAGACTAGCATCATTTTCCAGGGATTTCTGAGTATTTCTAGAAGGAGGAGCCTGTTCATTGCATCATCTCTTCCACAGGAGGCACACAGTGATGGAAGCAGACTCCTACTCAGGACAAATTAGGAAGAACAAAGGAGACCCTGAGCCCACAAGATGGGCTGGAAGAGTGAGGGATAATTAAGGGCTACGCCGTGGGTGCCACTGGTGTCCTTGAGATGTCAGTTAGGGGACACTCACGGTGGGCCACAGACGAGCCTGGCCCAGGTCAGGGAGGCACAGTGGGCAGGACTACCTGCGTCCATGAGGTCACTGGTCCAGCTGGACTATTTGGGGACACACCGCTTTCTTTTCCCGTTAGTCAAAGCAGAAGGGCGTGGCTTTGGAGCTCGCAGGGGATCCAGGCGCCAGTGAGCCCAGGTTCCTCATTTGAGGGAGGAGCAGCTGAAACCGAGAGAAGCTAAGCAGCGGAAGGACTCCACTGCACTTTATGGATTGCACCTTGGGAGAGGTGACGCCTCTGATGCTTGTCTGTGAAATCGGCATGTGACAGCACCTACGTCACAGCCTCATGGCGAAGATGAAATCACGTGTGCCGAAAGTTTTGCAAACCCACCGTCATCATTCCTGATAAATGCATCCCTTTACCCTGAAGGCAAGGAAATGGGCATTTTTTTTTCAGGGCAATTGGGATTAAGTGACTTGCCCAAGGTCACACGGCTAGTTTTTTTGTTAAGTGTTCGAGGCTGAATTTGAACTCAGATCCTCCTGACTCCAGGGCCGGTGCTCTATTCACTGCGCCCCCTAGCTGCCCCACAGTGGGCATTTATTAAGTACCTACTGTGCACCAGAAACAGAAAGGTAAAAAGATCGTCCTCCCGTCAAGGAGCTCACGATCTCGTGGGAGTAAACAAAAGGGTCTAAGCCAGCTAGAGGCGACATAAAAGAGGAAGATAAGTGTCCTTTTAGAAGAAGGACCCTCCTTGAGGCCCATCCCCCAGCCTGGCAAACAGCTCCTGGAACAGTCACTTAGTCAGCGAGCATTTATTAAGTGCCTGCTGCATGCCCGGCGCTGGCTGAGCGCCAGTCCCTTCCCTCAGAAGCTGTCATTCTAGCAGGGGAGAGATAGAGAGGGAACAGCTATTTACAAACAAGCCGCCTACAGCATAACCGATTGGTCATCTCCGGGTTAAGGGGCCAAGACTCAGGACGAGAAGGGCTAATGCATGAGTCTGGGGGCCTCGGAGGATGCTGGTCTCCCCCGCTGGAAGAAGAAGGTTAGAAGGAGGGGGTGGTTTGGTGGGAGGAGAAGGAGCTCAGTTTTAGACAAGGGTCTGCAGGACACCCAGTCTGCCGTAGCCAGTTGGCAGCTGGGTGAGTGAGATGGGAGGTCAGCGGGGAGCTTAGGGTCACACAAGTTCGCTTGAGAATCATTAACAGTGAGCCCGTCTTTGAATCCATGGGAGCTGCTGAGATCACCGAGCCCTGAGGAACACCTGCTGTGAGAGAAGGGATCCGGCCAGGGGAGCGGAGGAAGGGTCAGAAAGGGAGGAGGAGAGCCAGGAGAGGGTGGGACCCCCAAACCCGGAGAGAAGTGAGTGTGGAAGAGAGAGTGATCACCAGTGTCCAAGGCTGCAGAGAGGCGGGGGAGAGGGAGGATTGGGAAAAGGCCATCGAATTATTCAGTAAGAGGTCGATAGTGCCTTTGGAGAAAGGGTCTCCACTGAATGATGAAGCCTTTTTATCAGTGAAGGAGCAGAGGCTACTCTACTGACCCTGGGGGCGCATTCAGCATTCCTCTCCAAAGGCTTCCCCTCCCACTCACACATAATGCAAGGGCTTTCTTTTGCCTTTCCTTCCCAGCTCCTTTCACTTTCTGGGTAGAGAGAGTTCAATGTCACCTCTGAAAACGTCAGTCTTACCATCCGCCCTAAGAATCACAGAGAGGCCGCGTGTTGGTGAAGGGAGGAGCCTTAGCTCTGTCTAGAGTAGGGTGCTGAACATGGGATCCGGATTTGAAGGAAGCTCTGCTCTATCTCCACCTCCTTTTTATGGATGAGGAGGCATTCAGGCCCTGGACATAGAAATACAGATTGTCAGGGACGGACGGCCAGGCCCCTACTTTCTCCATTCCACTTTGTAACGGCCACCTCAGTAATGTCCAAGCCCCAAGAAGCCTCCCTTCTATCCTGACTGTTTCTTTTCTCTACCCATAACAAAACCCACCCTTACCACGATTATTCAGTTATAAAATGTTACACCTGGCAGGAATAATCCACTCAAGGAAATTTGCTCGGCCCATTGCCCACCTCATTTGGGCACATTCAGAAGTAACAGCTCAGCTTTACCAAGGCTGGTGAAGTTCTTGGCACCAAGAAACGGCATTGTGCAGTATTGCTGCCCACTGACCTTTAGTGGAGAAGAGACACTTGGGAAAAACAGGGTTTAAAGCTACTGGACCACAAGGGGCCACTAGGGTTGGTCACCCTGGTTCCAGGAACTAGCTGCTCAGCCTTGAAGGCCTGCAAACCGGAGCACTGATTTACTCAGATTCTGTTAGATCCCAGGAAAATCTACTCATGCAGACTAAACTCACAGTAGAATGACCTCTCAGGCCAATTACCAATTTGTTTGCTTCTAGGGGAAGAATGTAGTGCACAATTAGTGAGAATCATTCAGTCATACTTGTGACAAGCAAGAAGGGCCCTCAACAGGATCAGCTTGATCCCCCTTGGGACCCGCCAATTTTACAGATGAGGATGCACATCATGGTGGGTGCTGGGTCTGGAGCCCAGAGATCTGGGCTCTGGATTCATAAAGCCATAATAACCAAGAAGAAAGAGCAGTCACAGCCCCTCAGAAGATGACTTTCCTTGATTCCTGCCCCCTCTGTGACTCTGATGAGATGCTCCCACTTATTCCCTCCACCTCTTCCGTTTATACGTCTTAAGAAATCGTCTGCCTCTGACTTCTGGGGCCGTGTTCTGTGTCTTCTCCTCTTCCAAATCTCCGGGGTCTTTGTTTCTAAGACTGAACCAATAGTATTGGACCACCAGCAAGAGGCTGATTGGACTGGCCTGAATCCAGTGGCCCCTAGGCAAGGCAACAGAGCACTCAGCACCAATGTGCTAAAAGAAAGAGACTCCTTCCCTTCAAGGAGCTTACGTTTTACTGGGGGAGAAAATGCTCAGGAGAGACCTGAGGTTGAGGAGGGGATTGGGGGAAGGGGCTCCCTTCTGAGTCCCCACAGTCAAACATCCTGGAGGGCAGTGAATATCAGCAGCAGTGGGCCATAACCAAGGCCTAGATCCAGGAGAGACCATGCTGCCCTCCTTCATTTTACAGCTGAGGCAGCTGAGTCCCAGAGAGCTGAAGTGACTTAGCTGCCCAAAGTCCCAGGAGCCTTCAGGGCCAGGGCTCATTCAGAATCAGGAGGTTAGAGTTCACATCTCAGCTCCGCCTATGTTTGGACCATCTGGGCTCCAGTTTCATCATCTCTAAGAAATGGAACTAGATTATCGCCAAGGCCTCCTGTAGCTCTAGAACCTTTGAGCCAAGAAGCCAGCCCACAGAGCAGCTCCCTAATTTGTTCAAGGTCAGGACTCCTGGTTCTGGGTGTGGCCCACCACCAGACATCTTCACTTCACCCAGCCTTCTCCGCACTGGCTCGGAAGCCCTATTGAGATCACGGAACAGCCGACTGGGTGGCCGTGAGCTGACCACAAAGAGAAGCTGCCTCCCCGAGCCCACCTCAAGTTTCCTCATTTGTACAATAGGACGAGCACCTGTGTCACCTCTCTCATCTGCTTGGTTCAGGGTTCTAGTGACGCGATGTCTACCAGTCACCAGTCACCGTGCAGACCTTACAGGGCTACACCCATGTCAGATGATGATTTTGCCCAGGCCTGTGAATTCATGGAAGAAGGGGCTCTCTCTATGAAAGTAAACGGTCAGGCCGAGTGGGACCTCCAGGCCTGGGGTCCAGGAGCTTGTTGCAACTGCTGTATTTCAAATGCTTACTTTCCTTTGCAATCCTACCCGTTTTATTTTATGCATTTTAAAAAATCCCAAGAAGAGTGTATAGAATTCGCCAGACCGAGGAGGGGCCCAGGTCACTGGAAAGGTAAAGGAGCTGAGGGTCAGAGACTTATCCAGGGGCAGCCGGCCTGCCCCCGAGGCAGGATTTGAACACAGTTCTCTCTTCCTGACTCGGTCTTTTGGTAGGTTAAGAATGACTGGACACTTCAGCTGGGCTGTGGCCAAGTGAAGACACATCTACAAAGCACCTACTACATGTCAGGCACTGGGATAAATGGGATTCAAACGAAGGCCCAGCTGTCCCTGCTTTGGAGAAGCTCAAAGTCAAAGGGGGAGACCATGTTCGGATGGGCTCTCCACATGCTCCGTGGAGGGTGGTCTCAGGGAGGCACCAGGGAGGCCTGAGAGAGGCTTCAGGTGGCTAGGACTCAGGGGAAGGCAGAGAGGAGGAGGGAGAGGAGATGGGCTATCTTGTGGGAGGCCAGTGAGGAGGCTGGTGGGTGTCACTGGTTACCTAGTACCCTGAAGGGTGCAAGGTGTGAAAAGCCTGGTGGGGAGCACACTGTGCATGCCTTAGGACATTCTGCAGAGGGACTCATATTTGATAGGGAGCCACTGATGGTTACTGAGTGGGAAGAGGGGAACGAGGTCACATCTGCACTGGAGGAAGCCGGGTGGAGGATGGGCTGGAGGGAAAGGCCTGGATGGAGGCAGGAAGGCTGCCAGGGAAGCCTCCTGACTCCATCTCAGGACACACCTCCCGCGTAAACCAGAACAGCCTGGCTCCCAGAGCCGAGCTGGTCTTTGCTCCTCCTCTCCAGCCTTTCCCTAGTTCTGATGGGTGTGGACGCTCAGGGTCATAGCTAGCATACCTTCCTGAATAAACACTAGGCAGGCCTATGGACTCAGGAGGATTTTTCCTCCTGACTTTTGCCCAGTTCACCTTTTACCCTGTTCCCTGTGTTCACCTGAAGCCTGATGCTCAGTTTCTTTGAGCCATTTCCTTTCAAGACCAAGGTTCAACAAGAAATTAAATGGACCAAACTCTGCAAATTGGGGAAGTGATGAACAATGGCGGTCTGTCCTTACTTACATGTCCCCTGGTTGTCAGGGGGTGTTCTGGTTTCCCCAGGCTGGGCCAGCACATCACAACTTCTAGAAGGGCAGAAGGTTGAAGATTTAGAGCTGGGAGGGGCCCTCAGGGTCATCTAGGCCAACCCCATCATTCTGTAGAAGAGACTGAGGGCCAAGGGCATTCATAGGACCATCGACCCATGGAGCTGGGAGGGACCCAATCCATTTTATAGATGAGAGGCTGACTTGCCCAGACCTTCCCCCCATAACCTCTCCCTTCCTTCTCCCCAGTGCTCTCACCCTCCCCCCCAACGGCCAAGCCTTCACTTGACCCAAATCCCATTGTCTTCTCAATATAATGTCATTATGGACAGACTTTGTTCATGGTCATTGACACATGCATCCAACACCAAATTTAGAACTGGATGAGAACCTTGGAGGTTACCAGTCAGGCCTCTTCATTTTACAGCTAGGGAAACTGAGGCCAAGGGAGTTTAAGTGACTGAGGATCACAATGGGTTCAAGATTTGGGTTTAAGGTGAGTTCCTTACAGGTCACTGAGTCCAGCCCTTGTATTTTAATGCTGAGGAAACCAGTGAAGTGACTTATGATCCCAGGACTGTGGACTGAGAGATGGAAGCGATGCTAGAGGAAATCAAATCCCATGCCCCCATTTTAAAGCTGCTGACACTGAGGCTCTGGGAGACCAGTGACTGGCCTGTAGTTGCACAAGGAGTCAGCGTATGCGTCCAAGTTCTCCATTCAAGGCTCTTCGCGCTGAAATCTTTCCTCTCCAACTCCTCTCACATCCTACATCTTCGTGAAGGTCCAGGTTCAGGGGTAGAATTGACACAATCTAATTTGTGTATAAACTCGCCATTTCTTTTGGGGATAAAAGAGGCATCTGGGAAATGAAAATGGCTCTGAAAACAGAAGAGAAAAGATCCTTATTTCTCCACCAGTTTTTTTGTCGCATGCTACAAAATGATAGTGAGTTTCTTCGGTCATTGGGAGCATGACAAATAAAGCAAAGACAAATTTGCAACGTGGAGTTTGGGTAAAAGCCTAGAAAGATGCCCTCTCCTAACCCCCCCCCCCATTGTCCTCTGGTCAGCCTCCCCTCCCCCTCCTCCTCTCTCTCTCCTGCCTGGTGGACACCAGCAAGGGCACAGGGTACCACCGGCCTGGGAAGAGCTCAGCCGCGCCATGGGAACAAGGGCCAACCTTGGGCTTGTCCAAAGCTTGAAGTGGACACAAAAAAAATCTAGTCTCACCTCCCCCCACCCGAGGAATGGGGGCAGAGTTCCAGGGATGTGTAAAGGATACATTGCACCAGCAAACTTGTTAGCTTTTGTGGACAAAATTTGCCTCATTGTTACTGGATGCTGGACCAAAGAACAGCAGGGTGGTAACGCATCAGAATGTCTAGCGATGCTGTGCTCCGCCATGTGCAAGGGAGGCAGGAGCTCTGAGGGATGGGCTTCCAGGGTCACCTCCACAGGCAAGCTCTGCATGTGCTTGGGAGGTGGTATGTGTAGGCGAGTGGGTCACCGTGTGCCAGCAGGGAGAAAAGGCCCATCTGTCGCTCTGAAGGACAAGGCAGGCCGCTCTCAGTCTGTGGGAGATGGCGCCTCCCATCAGGACGGAAGACAGGGACTGAAACTAAACTGCTTTGCTTTCCTGGGCCCAGTGGCGCCTGGTGCCTAGTCAATGTTTGTTGTTATTGTTTTTTTGTGGAGCTGATTGATCGCTGTAATAATAGGCAATAATATATCAAAGTAGAGAGAAACAGGTGGAGTTCAGATGCTGCGTGACCTTGGGAAAGTCATTTCATAGCTCCGAGCTTTGGTTCTTCATTTATAAAACTGGGAACCACAATTCACCTAAAACTCATTTCACAGGATTGTTGGGAAGACAAATGAGATGATGGGATAATAGTAGCACCCCCTGAGGCCGGGGGGAAGATAAAGGAAAATAATACTGGGAAAGTGCTTCACAAATCACGTTGCCATACATGCATGACCTGCTCTTATTGTCGGGATTTCTGTCATTAATTGTTGTGGATGTCACAAATCCTCGGCCTCATCCACACTGGCCACACTGGCCTCGTCCACACTGGCCTCATCCACACTGGCCTCGTCCACACTGGCCCCTTGGCCTCATCCACACCAGCCTCATCCACTTGGGTGGGCACTCTGCCCTCCCTGCCAGCTTGTGCCCTGCCCACCCCTTCTTATCCTGTATGCTTCTTGGCCCCGTTCTTCCATAAAGCCTCCACTGAGACCCTCCTGTGTTCTGGAGGTTACAGATGCCAGGGTGGCCCTGGGCTGCTTATCCAATATTCATCACTCCTCTTATATGACAGGCCCACCCCCTGTCCTGGTCAACCACAATCCAGATGATGTGTCTCATGCAAAACAAATTGGGCATTGGGCACTGACCAACATGACTCTGTAGCCTCCTCACTCCCCACACCCCAATCTTCTGCTGTCCTTTGGGCCTCCTGTGGTCTTGATGGTTCTGAATTCGTGGTGTTCCATGATTTGGAGCTACATGGTTTATAGGAATATGTGTGAAGTCTTACATTTGAAATAAAATAATCAGATTCCTACGTACAAGATTGGGGAGTTGTGGTTATCTAGAAGCTCATCTAAAGAAGATCTTGGGGTCTTAGAGGACTGTAAGCTCAACTGTGTGATATGTCAGGCAAAGAAAAAAAAAAGCTAACATGAGCCTGGGTTGCATGATGTGTAACACTAGGAAGGTGACAGTCTTTTTAGTGAAACTGGAATAATAGAATTATAAGTTTGGAGACTGGAAAGGACCTTGGCAAAGGTCAAGTTCACCTCTCTTGTTTCAGAGACAAGGGACCTGAGGCCTAGGGAGCTCACACAGGCAGGGAGCAGCATTGCCGGGATTTTAGACCAGGTCTTCTAATTCCAAATCTAGGGCACTTCTCACCATACAAAGGTGGCTTTCTTGCGTCATGGAATCTCAGTTGGAAAGGACTTTGGAGGCCACCTTGTCCAACCCAAACCCAAAGAAGGATCTTTTCCATGAGATACCCTGCCAGGGTTCATCTACCCTTTTCCTGAAGATCTCCAAAAGAAGGAAACCTTCCCTCTCCTGGGGCCCAGCCCAAAAAACAGATGCTTTGGGGGAGTTGTCATCATTAGGATGTTTCTCCTTACACTGATCTGAAATCTGCCATTCCCAGAGAGAAGAGGGCAGACATAGCCCTTTTCCCACATAACAGCCCTGAATACACCTGAAGAAGTCTCCTCATCTCAAGGCAAGGAGTTTTTTTTTTAACTCATCCCCATGTAACATAAACTCCTGCCACTCACATCAGTCAACCAACATTTATTAAATACCTACTATTGTGTGACCAACCATCGTACTAAAAAGATTAAACATCTACCCTGGCCTGCCTTCTTTTTTAAGTTTAATTGTATTTTTACTTATTGTGTTAAACATTTTCCAATTGCATTTTAATTTGTTTTGACAATACTCCGGGAATGCTGTGGGCTGTGTGTTTGACGCCCCTGACCTAAACGATTCTTCCTAACCCATCTTAATGTTGGCTCTCCAGCCTGTGCTCAAAGACCTTCCATTACTGGAGCCCACCGTTCCCCCAAGGGAGCCACTGCATTTACTAATGTGATATAATAAGAAAAGTTGGTACAAATATGTCCCCCCGAAGCTCCCATGGTTAGTGAGTTTTCAC
>CM053593.1:8314799-8327722 GCA_028646575.1 Pseudocheirus occidentalis | reverse complement strand
AGAGAGAGAGAGGGGAGAGAGAGAGAGAGAGAGAGACAGAGAGAGAGAGGGAGAGAGAGAGGGAAAGAGAGGGAGGGAAAGAGAGAGGGGGAGAGAGAGAGAGAGGAGAGAGGGAGGGAGGGAAAGAGAGGGAAGGAGAGAGAAGAGAGTAAGAGGGGAGAAGGAGGGGGAGAGGGGGAGGGAGGGAGGGAGAGAGGTTTAACTTGGCACAGTCCCTCCCCCCCATGCCCTCAGACATGATTTTCCTCTAGATGATTTGATGTAACATTTTTAGGAATCCTGAACAAGAAAAAGATAGAAATATCTAATACATGCAGTTTGAGGTTAACATTCCAAATCCATGGTCAGTCCTTAACTCCTTCTGGAGGGGACGAAGGGCCTCTTGCTCTCCATATCTGAATCTTTTCTTGGTGGCCAAGGAGGGCTTAGTCCCAATCTCTTCTGGGTCTGTGCCATTAGCTGATCACTGTTCTTGACGAAATCAGAGGCACCCTTGGTTCTAGGTTCTTGGCTAAGTGCTCTTAATCTGTTTCCCTAAGAGAAACCTTCTGGCCTCACCCTGACCACATACAAGGAAATCCAGAATGGATTTTGCTCCAGAGAAATATCCTTTCTTAATTTTTCACTTTTTCTTAAATGAAAGTTATCAAATGTGCGTTCCCAGTGCTTAATAAATGATTTTTCATTCCAGATAACATTGTCACCCTAAAAACGGCCTGTCACTCTCTTGAGACAGAAGTACAGTAGGAATCTAGGGGCCATAGCCAGCCCAAGTGATTTGGAGAGCCGATTTTATGCCATTCTGCCCCGGCCCTCCCTTCTCACGATTCTCTCACGTTGCTTCCCATCAGGCATTCCTCAGCCCAGCCAAGTGGCCCGCTCCACGTTCCTCATAAATGCCACCTGATCCCCCCTCGCCAGGCCTCAGCCTCAGCTATCCCTGAAGCCTGAAATGCTCTCCTTCCTCCCCTTCACCCTCCTGCCCAGGCTCAGCTCCAGGGGCTCCTCCTCCAAGTGACCTTTCCTGTCCCTCGGATTGTTAGTGACTCCTTTCTCTCAAATTACTTTGTATAGCAGGTTAACTCACCATGTGCCTAAGAAGTGCTCTGGATAGTTCTAAGCCCTAGAAATACAAAGAAAGGTAAGAAACATAGACCCTGCCCTGGAGGAGGTGCCAGTCTAACCAAAAGACAAGACGTAAATAGGGAGCCACTGGGTGCTTGTTGGAGAGGGAGGTGCAATCAGACCCAGGTTTTGGTAGCTGATAGAAGGAAGGATGAGCATGGGGAGAGAGCAGAGGCAGGGGGCCCCATGGGAAAGCTAATGCTGCAGATGCAAAGGGATGAACGCTTGAGCCAGGGAGGTGGTTCAAGTGAACAGAGAGAAGGGGGCTCGTCTGAGGGCTGCTGAGAAGGTAGAAATGACAAGATTTGGCAAAGGATTTAGTATCTGGGGTGAGGGACAGTGAGGAGACTGAGGGCCTGGGTGACTGGGAAGATGGTGGACACCTGGACAAGAGCAAGGAGGCTGGGAGGAAGGGAGCCTTTGGGGGATGAGGAAGATCACTGAGTTCTTTTTGGGCCCTGGGTTTGAGATGCCTACGGGCTGCCCAGCTCCTGAGGAGCAGGAGGCAGTGGGTGGTCAGGGCTGGAGCTCTGGAGAGAGGTGAAAAAGTTCGTTTTCATTGTCCATATGCTTATTGTTCTCCCCTTCCTACCTCTCTTCCTCCCAGTAGAACATAAGCTCCCTGAGGGCAGGAGTTGTGTTCTCTATGTGGGCTGAAGGGTTTTTTGTTTTTGTTCTTGGATGCCTGTGGTCTACCACAGTGCCTCACACAAAGCAAGTATTGTCAGAGTGAATTAAATTTGAATTTCAACCTTCAGACATTCCTTAGAGGCAGGCCTGGAGCTAGCTTGGGATTTCCTGGAGCCAAGGCTAGGAGTGAAGAGCTCAAATTCTTCGTGGCAGGACATTTGGTACTTTGTGCCAGATAAGTTGACGATTTGTTATCGACTGCACGGAGCCAGAAACTCCGGACACTGGCTTTAATTAGCTCCTAGCACAGCACTCTGAATACATCAGGTGCTCAATAAATACACAATTGTAAAACAGAAGAATCGAGAAGTTTAATATGCTCAAGGATCCTGTTGAAGAGGATGTGATTGCAGCATGGTGCAGGGCTTCCCAGACCCATTGGTTTGCTCAGCTGGCGCATCCTCAATTCATAGAGAATCTTGGGAGGCAGCCTCTGAGAGAACCATGGAATTATAACAACATATAAAGGAAGTGCCCTGGGGAGGGTTCGGGAGCATCCACAGACATCCTGTAATGGCCTCCAGGTGGCTGGGAAGGCCCTTCTCTGATTGCCTGGGCAGCCAGAACTGTTGGGCCACACTCTGCTTGTTCACATCTAGGAGGGCTCAAGGGGAGAGGGTCTTCTGCCCCCACAAGGACATGTGGCCAGAAAGAAACACGCCTGGATCCTGGACTTCTGTCACCTATTACTTTCCATTTTAGGTACAGGGAGCAAGAGAGTAACCTGGGAGTCAGAATCCAGGGGTACAACCATCCCTGTATCCACACCACAAGGAGTTGGCAGTAGGAGAGACCTTCGGGAGCCCAGGGCAGCAGGACTCAGCCAGCCCGACACATCTGCCTGTGAATTTAGCGGCCCAATATTCTGTAGCTTATATATAATATAAACTACATAACATAAATCTAGATAGTCGACTTATAACAACTTACAACTTCTAAGCCTACCTCCCCAGAGATCAGTGTGGTACAGGAGAGAGTGTGTTTAGGAAGTATTAGGATAAAAACTATCCTTAAATTAATTATCCCTTTGGCAAAGCTGATTGATGTGGAGTGCTTGAAGGAGAAAAGGGCTCTAGCAAGAAAAATCAAAGTGACTCGAGTAACCTAGAACCCTAAGAGGCAGACTAGATTGCCTGGCCCTGAGAATGTCAGAGGGTGCGTGCATGGCGCAGGCACACACACACACACACACACACACACATACCCCACACTGTCTGACTTTAGATATTGGAAGGGCCGTCAGTTGGAAGAGGGCTTAGACTTCAGGCACCAGTTCTAGATTTTTGGTTTGGGTTGCTTTTGCTTTCAAGTAAAACCCAGCACTTAGCCCAGTCTTATTAATTGCTTGTTGACTTGACTTGTTAACTTCCTTGGTCCCCAGAGGCAGAACCAGAATCAGGGAGTAGAAGTTGTGAAGAGGCATATTTAAGCTAGATTTTAAGAAAACTTCTCCACCCTTGGAGCTGTCCCAAAGTATGGGCTTTCACTATAGGGGCAGCCTCCTCCACTGGAGATTTCCAAATAGCGGCTGGATGACCACTTGTGGGGTATATGGAAGGGTGGGTTAGAACAGATTGGAATGAATTGGAGCAGGAGCTCAAGGCCATCCCCCTGAGCTCTAAAACTCCATGTGAAACTTACTAATAATTAGTCCCATCCCCAATTGGCATTGTTTGTCCTCGGAAGGTAGTGAGCTCCCTATCACTGGCCTTTAAGTGAAGGCTGCATACCCACTTACTTGTCCAGGACATTGAGGAGAGGGTTCCTACTCAGGTATTAGTTCAACTCCATCAGCTGGAAGCTCCCTTCCAAATCTGAAATTTTATGATGACGTGCCCAGGTCTGGGAGTCTACAAGGACTTTCCACAATAATAGAGAAAGAAATCCCTGTTCCTCTGTGGAGGTGTGAAGTAGATGCTAAGGCAGAGAAGTGACAAGTCCACAGGCTTATAGACAAAACTGGGGGAAATGTATTTATGACACATGGTTCTTAGCCAAATCAGCCTTTTTGCTAGTCCTCACAAATGACAGGCTTTCTTCTGATTCTGACTGGAAGACACCCCCTTCCTGCCTCCATCTCTGAGAATCTCCAGCTAACAGGCACTCCAGGTTAAGAGTGACATCAATCAGTCCATCAGCAAACATGCATGAAGCACCCAGGATGTACCAGGCACCATGCTTGGCCTTTCCAGGATACAAATGTCTCCGATCCTCCTCTTTCTGGTGCACAGTGATCCTTGATTTCAGGCTGATGGGTATAAATGGTTGCACCCACACACAATCAATGCCAAGATGTTCCTAGAGGCTTCTGGTATCTGTTTATTGGTTTTAAGAAATAGCCTAAAGCTGGATTTTCCCAGGAAACCAAGTCATTGGCAGCCTGAGATGGCCCAGTTCAGTCACCGCTGGTAGAAAGGGGGAAAGAGGGGATGAAGAATTGGGGGCCATGCTCCTCATGGCCTTGCATGTAGTAGGAATCCAAAACAAATGTGATAATGAAGATGGGCAAGGCAGCTGGCAACGCCTTCCAAAATCCCAGAGGCACCTCACCATGAGGTCCTGCCCTGCTATGCCCTCCAGGTTGTTGATGGCCTTCCTAAAGTGGGACACTCAGAACGAGACTAACCGAGGCTCCGCATCAAGGAATCCATTTTATAATCTCTTCGTCCCATTATTTCAGGGTCCCCATTCATACACAATTCTCCCTTCCGCTTCTCCTTTCAGTGTGCAGTGGATAGAGTTCTGGGGCTGGAGGCAGAAAGACCTAAATTCAAAATCGGTCTCAGGCACTTACTAGCTGTGTGACCCTAGGCAAGTCATTTTGCCTTGGGCTACCTCAGTTTCCTTATCTGTAAAGTGGGAGTGATAATAACAGCCTTCACCTCCCAGAGTTGTTGGGAGGAGGGAAATTGTAGTTGTGAAGTTCTTGGCGCAGAGCCTGGCACACAGTAAGGGGTACATACATGTGCAGTGTGTGCAGTGGACAGGGTGCTGGGTCTGGAATCAGGAAGGCCTGAGATACTTGTCAGCTATGTGACCCTGAGCAAGTCACTTTACCTTGACCTGCCTCAGTTCCCTGATCAGTAAATGAGGGTGATAACAGCAGTGTTGTTGTTGGAACAAAGTGAGCTGAGGCTTCTAAAGTACTTGCAAAGTCGTCCGGTCATTTCATTCATGTCCAGCTCTCCATGGCCCCCTTGGGGTTTTCTTGGCAAAGACCCTGGAGGGGTTGGCCATTCCCTTCTCCAGCTCCCTTTACAGATAATGGAAGTGGGGCAAGCAGGGGTAAGTGACTTGCCCAGGGTCACCCAGCTAGTAAGTGTTTGAGGTTACATTTGAACTCAGGCCTTCCCTACTCCAGGCCCAGAGCCCTAGCCACTTAAAGGATATAATGCTAATATTACTATTATTACTACTGGGCATGCCTTGGGCTCCCCTCTACGGCCATGCCTTCTATCTCCCACTTCACTCTGTTCCCTTCAGTTTTTCCTCCACTAGCTAATAGTGAGAAAGAATTCTAGAATGAGACGTACACTTTATTGGAAAGGGCTTTTCCTGCCATCTCGTCTGCCCCCTTGCCTGAGGCAGGAATCCTTGGGCTTCATCATTTCTCTACGGTGCCAGCTCCCTTTTTCAATGACCCCTCCGCACCGGGACATTGATGTAAGTCCTGGGAACTGGGGCCAGGGTGGCAGGCAGGTAGCCATTGCTGTGGGATTTTGCAGGCATCTCTGAAATGTCCGCTCTGGGCCTTCTGCAGGCCATGGAGGAGCCCCGTGACTGCTCCCAGATCTTTCCTGATTAGACCCCACCAATATTCATGGCCCTTCCCATACAGAGGACAAGTTCAAGCTCATTTTCCAGAGGAAAAAACTGAACACAAGAGGGGTCAAGGCACTTTCCCAAACCACAGAGCTTCTGAGAGGCATTTGGGATTCCTGTCCGATCTCTGAATCATGGCCTAGAATGTTACAAACCCCCCTGTTTGCTTCTCTGGTCACAGATGGTCTCAGCATTGGGTTCAAATCTGAACTCCACCATTAGGGAGGACCCTGGGCAGTATCAAGAGGAAGGGGCCAGGAAAGTGAAGGGTCCCAAAGCCGTGGAGGCCAGTCAGCTGCTCAGACTGGGGCCAGAGGGGAGACTCCTACTGAGGGCACTAGAGAGCCCTTGGCTGGAGCACCGGACTTGAAGTCAGACAGACTGTCCGAGTCACTAACTGCATTAATTAACTCTGCCTCACATTCCTCATCCATAAAATGGGGGTAACTTATTTAGCTCCTCTATCACAGGCTGTTGTAAGGATCAAATGAGGAAATTTGTAAAACACTTTTCAAACTCCAGCATGCCGTAGAAATGCCACCTGCTGTTGGTATGATTATCATTAGGAAGAGAGCACGCATTTATTAAGCTTACTATGGGCCCAGCCCTGTACAGAAATGGTATCATGTGACTCTCGCAACCCTGGGCACAGGTACTGTTATCACCCCCACTTAACCCCACAAACGGGGTTAAGTGACTTAGCTGGGGTGACACAGCTAACAAGTGTCTGGGGTTGGATTTGGACTCAGTCCTTATGACTCTAGACTCAGTCAGTACCACCTAGCTGTGGCATAACGACAGTAGAAGCAGCAGTGCTAGTGACAGCAGCAGCAGCAGTAGTAGCGGTAGCGGTAGTAGTAGTAGAAGTAGCGGTAGTAGTAGTAGCAGTAGCAGCAGTAATAGTAGCCGCAGCAGTAGTAGTAATAGTAGCAGTAGTAGTAGTAGCAGTAATAGTAACAGTAGTAGCAGCAGTAGCAGTTACAGTAACAACCACAGTAGTAGCAGTAGCAGCAGTAGTAGCAGTAATAGTAGCAGCAGCAGTAGTAGTAATAGTAGCAGTAATAGTAACAGTAGTAGCAGCAGTAGCAGTTACAGTAACAACCACAGTAGTAGTAGTAGTAGTAGTAGTAGTAGTAGTAGTAGTAGTAGTAGTAGTAGTAGTAGCAGTAGTACCAGCAGCAGTCGCAGCAGCAATGCCCATAAGCACAATCCCCCTTCCTAGTCCTCCTTTGTGTCCTTGGCTACTGGGTCCCTTAAAGCCTACTGGACACAGGCTGTCCGGGGCCATTCCCATTCCCTGCTCCATCTCCTTTCTGGCCTCTCTCTCTCTCTCCCAGGCAATGTCCGGGTGCAGTCAACCCCCGACCCCATCCCCTGACCTCCGGGGTGGCTAAACTCCCAGGGAGAGCTGCCCAGAGCTGGGACCTCCCCAGACTGGTTTTCTGGAGGAGCTGATCATTCAGCCTTCCGTGGTGTTCCAGGCCAGCCCTGCCTCCTCCCGGCTTGTGCACAAAGTTGTTTTATGCATCAGGAAGGATAAATTAGAACACAAGAAGGGGACAAATGGAGCCTTCTGTGATCCAGGCAGAGGGCACCAAAGGCAGCCAGCTCTTTCTGAGTACAGGAAGGGAATTCCTGGGTAAATCTGGAGGAAGCTGATCCCACGCCTTCGGCATCTTCTGGTAACTCTTTTGGGTGCAAACATTGGGAGGAAACATATGATCCCCCACATGTCTCTGCCTCCCTCAGAGCAGAGGCTGAGCTCTCTGCTCCCAAGCCCGATGCCTCTCTCCCTTCCATCTTCTCTTTCCCTACTGCTCCACTAACCAATCCCAGTCCCTCCCATACACAGGCTCCCAGAGCTTCTCCTTCCAACATCTGGGGTTGTGCGTCCTTGGACTGCCAGGCCTCTCTGGCAGGGTCACACAAGGGGAGTTGAAAGAACGGCCGTGTTCAGCCAAGAGAAGTGATGATTCAGGGGATACTCGATACCTGCGTTCAACCGTTTGAAAGGCTATCACCAAGATTACACTTGTTTGACTTGGCCCCAGACGGTAGAACTAAGAGCTGTAGAATGCAAATTTTGTCTTGATAGAAGGAAAAAAAAAAAAACCCTCCTGATGTTAAGAGCTGCCAATCACTGGCCACAAAGGGAATGCTTCTACAGAGAGTGAGTTTCCCATCACTGGAGGTATTCAAGGAAAGGCTGGCTGACCCCTTGTTAGGGATTTTGCAAAGGGCCTTGTGGTTTAGGTATGAATATCCTCAAATGGCCTCTGAAGTTAACACGTTTGCCTGTGTGTCTACTTTGAAAAACAGGAATAGGATTGGTCGGTTGCTTGACTAAGTTGACTTGTCACAGCCAGTCTCATCAGGAATTCTCAAAGTCAAAAATTCAACCCAACAGACATTCATTAAAGAACTACTATGTGCAGGATTACATAGTAGGTGCTGGCCAGAGCCAAAAGCAAACCTGATCCTGACCTTAAGAGCCTTAATTGGCTCTGGCTTCTGTGGTGGCACCTAGTACACACTGACTGCCCAATGGACAGTGCTGGAGATTGTCCCAAGGGCCAGGTGTGCGGGAGCACATCTCTTGAGCCCTCTTCTTGCCTCTGTCCCACAAACCAAAGGGAAACTCTGACAAAGACGAAGCAGGCAAAAGGGGAAGAGCTTTATTCATCTACCAACCCTCCCACTACCAGGCAGGCAGGACTCTGACAAAAGTGGCCCTGTTGCTCTGGAGGCCAAGGATGGAAGGGGATCCTCCTGGGATGCTTGCATCAGCCTTGTTTTGCTGAAGCTTGTACCTAGGATAGGACAGATGGGACTTTGCCTCAGAGGGCACCTACAGCCTTTGAGATCCTTGACCAGAGCACAGATAGATAGAGATAGACCTTAGCACCCAGTTAGCAGAAAGTACTAGAAAGCTGCTCCATGGTGCACTAAAGTGACCCTTTCTTCGGTCCCATGGTGATGGACTGGAAGGCACCTCAAAGCCCAACCCTCTTCATTTTACATATGAGGAAACTGAGGCCAAGAGAGGTCATTCAGCTCAGTGGTGGTTCCCTGGCTCTAAATCCTGTGCTTTTTGTGCCCAGTGGGGCCCCTTTGCCTGTCCTTAGTGTCCTGCACAAGCTCCCATTGCCCTCTCCTCTCAGTGTAGGGGCCTCCTCTCCCCCTGCCCCTACCAAAGTGCCTTGTACTGATTTCTTAAACCTCATGCAGATTCTTCCATGTGTATCTACTGTCTCCCACATAAGAATGTCAACTCCTTGAAAGCAGGGGCTCTTTCTAGCACATAGTAGGGGCTTAAAGAATGCTTGTGCATGGCTCCCTGGTCTCTCTGGGCCTCCCCCTGGGGGTGTTGGGTTGCCTGCCCTGGGTGCAGACTTTGCAGCTCCAGCTCTGAGCAGCCATGCTGGGCTTGGCCCAGTGCCCTGTAGGCCACCAGACTTGTTATTGAAGCTTACTTGGAAGCAGCTGGTGAAGACTCACTCAAGTGTGCAAGGGCCAAGATGTGCCCGAGGCCCGTACACAGTGAGGAGCAAACAAGGCTGGCTGTTCCTGTTTTCAAGCCCAGGAGAGAGGCGGTCTATTTTTAGGCCTATTGGGTTTGGGCTCTGCAGGGAGGGAGGGTGGCAGGGAGGGTCCAGGCCTGGTCTTGCTCCATTCAGTTAGAGCAGAATCCAGAGCCTTCAGCTGGGCAGGAGGAAGCTATTTGTCAGTTGTTTTCACTAATCAGAAGGCCGGGCTTTTATTTTTGTTTTTGCTCCAAAATAAGACTTTTCAGGCTTCAGAGGCAGATCATAAACAGTTAGCAAGACCAGAATTTAATCTAAAAACTATCAAGTCTTTGTTCTATCCATTTTCCATGAGATAACTCCAAAACAGGAAACAGTCACATATATACCTTTGCCAACAGCCTCGGCATGAGTAAGTCGGGTTTCGACTACAGGGAAAATCTTTTGTGCACAGGCTATTGTACAATTCATGAAAAAATAAACTTTGGGTGGGCGCGTCAGAGTTCAGGAGCAGAGCCCGGAGATGACGCCTGGCTAGGATTTCTGAGGTGGGTGTCAGGTGCAGCACCACCTGGGCTCCCAAAGGCTGGCCCACAAAAAGGGGCAACAGTTTTGGAAAGGGGGGGGCAAAGTGACATTTATACAGTTTTTCATTTAAAAAAGATGTTTTTAAAAAGGCTTAATATCCAACTCTTAATGCAAACAATTAAACTTGTTTAATATTATTTACATTTAATCAATAAACTTCAGTTTTAAAGGAGGCCTTTCATGGTGGACAGAGAGCTAGCCTCTGTCAGGAGGCTAGCCAGAGGTTCAAGCCTTGCCTCTGACACATGCTGGCTGTAATTTAACCCCTCAGGGCCCCTAGGCAACTAGCCCATATTTCAAAGATGATAAATTATAGGACAGGTGCTGATATCCTTGGGGTGAAGGATTTTCCTCACTGGGAGTTCCCTATTCCAATGAAATCCACCCCTCTATCTCCCTACCCCACAGTGTTTCCAGGTCAACCCAGGGTAGGCTGTGGTGCTCTCCTTTTCCCTCTCCCAGTAAGGGGTTCCTCTCAGTTCTGGACCAATAGAGGGGTCAGTCCTAAAGGAAATGGGCCCCTAAAGAAAAGGAACTGTCACTTTTTTTTAAACTGGATCTTTATGTACTCACCAGGAAACTCTAAATGGGATCATATAAAACTTAGATCATGTCTAGAGGCTCCCAAAAAAGAAGAGTAAAAAGGTACTCAATGTTCAATTAGGAACAAATGATATATTTGTAAAGTGCTTGGCACAGTGCCTGGAACACAGTAGGCACTACATAAATGCTTATTCCCTTCCCCTTCCTCCAACATAGATTAGGTATAGGACAGCTATTTATTTTCTCTCTGAAAGAGAAATTAAATTTTAAAAAACACAGAAGAATCAAAAGCATGGCTTGAGAAAGACTTAAATATAATGCACAATGATTTTGTTCTTCCTGGAGGTTGACACTTACATTTCAAAACACAAAGCAGTTTGTAGAACTGCTCCATCAGCGTTTTCCCCTTGCTTTGGCTCTGAACTGTCTCTTTCAAGATGTCTTTTGGTAAGTAAGAGCAGGGATTGGATTCCTCTTCTTGTGGATGATCATCTACTCTTTCAGTAAGTGCTGCTGTAGCTTTTAGGGGTACCAAGTGAAGAGCCAGGAGCTCCTGACCTCCTGAAGGTTGACTCCAAAGCAAGAAACATCCATCTCAGGATCACTGAAGTCACCCTATGCTCAGGTAAAGGAATACAACTACCTCAGACTGAATGTCCAGTAGACAGCATAACCCCAACATGGCCAAAACTGCATGCATGGGCCTTCCCCATAAACCTTCCTTCCTCTTACCGTCTTAATTACTATAGAAGATACCGCCATCCTCCCAGTCCTTCAGGCTCACAACCTAAGGGTCATCTTGGACTCAACTCTCTTTCCCCACCCTCTTCCCATATCCAATATAGTGCCAAGATCTGTTGATTTCACCTCTGCAGTACCTCTAATAGGTTTCACTTCTGCAGCATCTCTGGTAGAATTCACCTCTGCAGCATCTCTGGTAGATTTCACTACTTCAGCATCTCTGGTAGATTTCACCTCTACTGCATCTCTTGTTGATTTCATCTCTGCAGCATCTCTGGTAGATTTCACCTCTGCAGCATCTCTGGTAGATTTCACCACTGCAGCATCCCTCCAATACATCCCCTTTCTCTCCTCTGACATGCCATCACCTAGGTGCAGGCCCTCACCACCTCATACCTGACCCATTGCAGTAGCTGTTGGCAAGAGGTCTCCCTCCCTCAAGTCTCTTCCCACTTTAGTCCATCTTCTACTCAGTCACAAAAGGGATTTTCCTAAAGCACAGGATCAACCATGTCACCCCCCAACTCATTAAACTCCAGTGGCTCCCTATTATCCCCAAGATCTAATTTTTTAAATGCTCTGTTTGGCATTCAAAGCCCTTCATAACCTGTCCCTTCCTACCTTTGTAATCTTCAAGCCTTACTCACCAATACGTACCCTTCAACCCAGTGAGCCAAAACCTCCTGGCTTTTCCATGAACAAGACCCTCCATCTCTGGGCTCCAGGCATTCTCTCTGGCTGCCCCCATGCCTGGAACACTCTCCTTCCTCTGCTCCAACTGCTGACCTTCCTGGCTTGAAGTCTCACCTTCTACAGGAAGCCTTCCCTAACCCCTCCTAATTCCAGTGTTTTCCCTATTGATCCTGTACATAGTTGGTTTTATTTATATTTGTTTGCATGTTGTCTCCTGTGTTAGTTATTAAGCTCCTTGAAGACAGGGGCTGTCTTTTGCCTCTTTTTGTTGCAGCACTTAACACCATGCCTAGCAAACAGTAGGTGCTTAATAAATGCTTATTGGATTATATTGGTTTGGGTTTATCCTCAGTCTCTCTAGGGAAGTCTCAGAGGAAGAGAGCTACACTTAACACACATTCCAGAGATAGGAAGATAGAGAGCTTAGTAGGGAGTAGAGTTACTTCTTTTTAATTTTTATATGTAATTTATTATTTATTGATTTTAAACATTCTTTTCCTTTTACATTTTGAGTTCCAAATACTTTCCCACCACCAAGGAGGCCAGCAATATGATATCAATTATACATGGGAAATCATGCAAAGCATATTTCCATATTAGCCATATTTCTAAAAAGCAAGAAAAATAAAGAAAGTGAGACAATTATGCTTCAGTTTGCACTTGGAGTTCATCAGTTCTCTCTGGGGGTGGAGAGCATATTTTCAGCATGAGTCTTGGGGTCATTGTAATGTATTGGTTGGGTCATCTCGGATCATTGCATTGATCAGAGCAGCCAAGTCTTTCCTGGTTGATCATCATGACAGCGTTGATGTAACTGCACACAAGGAGCTCCCTCCCCATTCTTCTCACTTCATTTTACATCAGTTCTTATAGGTTTTCCCATGTTGATTTTTTTCTGAAACCACCCTCCCATTTCTCACAGAGCAATAGCATCCCAAGATCTATCATCTCAAGAAATTACTCCTTTTAACTGGAAACTTAGGGGACTCCCATCCATTGGGGAATGGCTGAACAAGTTATTGTAAATGAATGTAATGGAATACTATTGTGCTATAAGAAATGGGAAGGAGACGGACTTCATATTCACCTGGAGAGGCTTATACAAACTGATGCTGAGTGAGAAGAGCAGAACCAGGAGAAATTTGTACATAGTCACAGATACATCATATGTGTGATGACCAACCTTGATAAACTGGA
>CM053593.1:8275540-8290920 GCA_028646575.1 Pseudocheirus occidentalis | reverse complement strand
GTCAGGTGAGGCCAAAGGAGGGTTTGTACATACAATGTCGTATCTCCAGAGAAAGGAACATTCTAAGTAATTTCAAGTGATGGACTCAGCTGGTACAAGTTAGCAGTGAGTGACGGCTGAAGCCTTACAGGGCGCCTGAATCAAAGGCATTGTTAATGTGCCCACTGCACAGAGGAGCATTTTTTAAACTGCACGAAAAGTCCCCAGATCAGTAACTCCCTTTAAGAGAGAGAGCAATTCATCATTATATGAAATAGTGCCTTGTCAACAGCTGAGTAGATTATAATAATTATTAGTTATCTTTAAGAATAAAACAAAATAATTTTTTTTCATGTTCCCATCCCTCTGAAAGGCAGTGTGGAGTAATGGCTAGCAAGGTGACCTTTGAGCCAAGAAGACCTGAGTTCAAGTCATTGATTGTGTGACCCTAGGCAAGTCACATAAACTCTTGGTGCTCTAAGTCACTCTCCCAAGATGAGAGCTGGATGGATAGCACAGAGGCTGGAGCACTGGACAGGCAGACGGGAAGATGGGAGTCGAAATTCCTCTTTAGACACTTCCTAGTGGTGGGACCCTGCTGAGCAAGTCACTGAGCCAAAGTAGTCTCCTCTTACATGAAATGGGGATAATAACAGCCCCCACCTCCCTACAAATAAGATCGTCTTTGTAAAGCGCTTATACGCTCTTTATAACATATTATATTATTATATAATATATATCTTACATAAGCTTCTAAAGTAGCCTTGTTTATTATAGTTACTCTTCTTTCATACCATGAACTCCAGTCTGTGGGCCCCTTCTCAGAATGATATTTTTAAATGCATAAAATAAAATATATGGATTTACAAATGAAGCCAATGATACAGGAATACACTGATCAAAATACCTATTCTTGTTAGTTCTCAGATCCCTAGGTAAAGAGGCAGAGAAGGCACCTGCGCTCATGGGGGAGTTTCCTCATTCAGGAATTCCCAGGGCTGTGAAATCACAGATCAGGGCCCCTGCCTCTTCCCATCTTCACGCATCTCCTCTGCACAAACTGCAAATCTTACCTCCCTTCCTTGTCTTGCCTCCTATCTGTTTCTTTCATGTCACCACTGAAAAATAATTTGTCTTTCTCTCTCCCCAAATTTGTGACCAACTCCAATCTCTACCTTCTTCATAAGCTTTAATATTTCCATCCTTGAATGGACCAGAGACATTAATAAATGGCACAGACTGCAATCCAGCCACGCCCTCTCCTTCTTGTCCACGTCTTCCCACAAAACCAGCACAAAGGGCGTTTTTAAGGTAACAGAATATAGTCTGAAATCATAAATCCTTAGTGCACAAAGAAGTTGCTTTCCAGGCAGTGAACGGTGCCCTCTAAGGTGGAATGATGTCAGAGTGTGTAGTCCCTCCACCAGTACAGGTCGCAGCTTCCTTCATACCTGATCCCAAGAGAGTCTCTGCCCCTTCTCTGGAAGGCATCGGGCGGCAGGAATCTCCCCATGTCTGCTAGTGGTGCATTCTAATTTTGGATGTCTGTCACGGTCAGGAAATACTTCCTTACTCAAAGGTGAAACCTGTCATTGATACTGATGCTGGGGTCAAGCGGAGAATGTGGATTCGAACTCAGATCTTCCTGACTGCAGACCCGGCACTACCCACTGACCCACCCAGCTGCCTCATTAGAGGACAACTATCATGTTCCTCTAAAGCATCCCCTCTCCCAATGAATCTTCTGCCTTCCTCCACCTGCCCCTGACCTGGTGTGGTATCATTCAGTCACGTCTGACTCTTTGTGACCACGTTTGGGGCGGTTTTCCTTCTCCAGATCCTTTCACACATTGCGAAACTGAGGCAAAGAGGGTAAGTGACCCAGAACTTCATTACCATTCTTAAGTGAATACGGGTTTGTCCAAAACCCCAAATAGGGCCAGCGTTGTTGTTAGACTGAACAACAAAGAGAGAGTGTTCTGTTCTGGGATCATCGGGGAAAACCTGTGCCAATGTAATAGGTGTTTAATTAACTCTTGTTTCCTCCCTCCCTCCCTCCTTCCTTCCTTCCCTCCTTTCCTCTTTCCCTTCCTCCCTTTCCTCCTTTCCTCCTTCCCTACTTTCCTCCTTCTCTTCCCTCATTTCCTCCTTTCCTCTTTCCCTTCCTCCCTTCCCTCCTTTCCTCCTTCCCTTCCTCCATTCTTTCCTCCCTTCCTTCCTTCCTTCCTTCCTTCCTTCCTTCCTTCCTTCCTTCCTTCCCTCCTTCCTTCCTTCCCTCCTTTCTTGCTTCCTTCCTTCCTTCCTTCCTTCCTTCCTTCCTCTTCAGAATGGTTTTGGCTACCATAGTGTGCTTGGTAGATTTGCACCCTAAGGGCAATTTGGTGCCAACAATCCCTACTCTCAAGGAAGTTCTCCTCTAATAGGGAAGACAAGCATCACACAGATTAGGATCTAAAGAATGGATCCAGCCCAGCTTCAATGCAAGGTATCTGGGCAGGGGGAGGACAGCCTGCTTGTTTCCTCTTCTGCAAATTGGAGGCAAGACCAGCACCTCCATCACCGGGTTACTGTGAGGCTCAGATGAAGTCATTCCATCAGCCTGACCAGCTTGAAAGGGCCCTGTGACCCCTCCCTGGCTCCTCTCAAGCTCCCAGGAGCAGGCTGTTCAAGGTCCAGGAGCTAGTTCCTGGTGGAGCTGACATCATGAGTCCCATAGCCGATGATTAATCCACTGAGTCATGAATCCACTGAGTCAGGAACTCAGGTAGGGTTTACCCCAAAGTCAGCTGAGCGGCCCAGGCCCCAAAGAAATCAGGATGATGCTGGGCCCACTCAAGAGCATGGATAAGCACTGCTGACTCATGGCCACAGAGAAGACGTAAGGGAAAGACTGACAGCTCTTTGGGGGATTGTCAAGTGAAGTCCATTCCTCTAAAGACACAGCTGACCTGCTCGGGCCTGCAACGGCTGCATAGCCAGGTGGATAACCAAGGAATGAGCCCTGGTTCAGATCCCAACCCTGACACATGTAATAGCTGGGTCCAAGCCCCACTCTCCACAGCTGCAGGAGGGTGATAAGAGCAGCCATCAGCTCACTGGTCGTGGTGAGGGCCAAATGAAATCCCATCAGCCTCTCAGTCAACATTTATGAAGGACCTACTCTGTGCAGGCACTGTGCTAAGTGCTGGGGATACAGAATGACACAGAAGGCTATCCCTGCCCTCAGGGAGCTTATGGTCTAATAGGAGAGATGTGTAAACAAGTATATGCAAATCCAGCTTCTAACATACAGAAGCAGTTAGAGGTGGTATCAGTGTATAGTCACCATATTAAAAGTTAAAACATCTTAGAGTTATTATGAAAATGATTTTGATTTTGAAGATGCCCAAAAATGGTCTTGGGACTCCCAGACCACACTTTGAAAACCACTGACTTAGTAGATAAATCTTAGAGAGGCCCTCAGGGGCAGCTAAGTGGTAAAGCGGATACAACACCAGCCCTGAAGTCAGGAGGACCTGAGTTCAAATTTGGCCTGACACTTAGCAGCTACGTGACCCTTGGCAAGTCACTTCACCCTGGTTACCTCCAAAAAACCCCCAAAGAAGTAGAGAGGTCCTGAGACCCAGGGAGCTTAAGGCACTCACCCATGGTCACCCAGCTAATAAGGATCAGAGGCTTTCTACCCCTGTAATAGCTAACAGTATAAAGATCTCTGAGAACCTCCTTAGGCTAGTGCCTGGCACATAGTAGGTGCTTACTCAATGCTCAATTGTGTGAAGGGAAATGACTTAATAACTCAATGTACTTATTCTGATAGAATGCAATCTTCTTGATTACTTTGTTTCCTCCCTCCCTTCTGGGCTGGGGTCTCTGGAGCCCAGGACCCTGGCACATGCTTATCAGTTGACTATCCAGCCAATGATTCTTATACCCATCTGGTGGGGTGACTTTTACAACCAGAAAAGGCCACAAAGCACAGTGGTCAGAGAGTCAGGAAGTCCAGGGACCAAACCCTGATGCCCACTCTTCCTAGCTGTGTGGCCTTGGAGGGGTCACTTCAGCTCTGAGCTTCAGTCTTATCCCTAAAGTGGGCATCGCCATACAGGCAGTAGTAGCTGTTCAGGATAGTTGAAAGGCTCTGGCAGGTGAAAGTTCATAGAATATTCTGCAAACCTTCGTGGCACAGTATCGGCTTTCGGCTCTCCTAGAACGATGGAGGCTCCCTGCCTCAACCTGTTTGTGGGACACTGAGGAGGGGACGCTGTGGCAGGGAGGCAGGACGGGATGAAGCGGGGGTGGGGGGATCCAGCAGCAAAGAGCAGGGAAGATGTAAGTGAACATCTGAGCCAGAAATCACAACAAATCAACACGAAGGAAAGCCCGGCAGTCTTGGAGCCTGGCCCAGTAATGAGCACGATGGTGGTAAAACAGCTTCTAGGACAGCCCTTTCCTGAAAGGGAACAGCAGATCTGGGGGCAGGGAAGGGCCCTTTCATAATGGCCCAGAGCACGGCGTATGGTGTGTGTCCTGTGTTGTGTGTCGTGATCTTTGGAGCTGGAAGGGACCGGAGACGCTGTCACATCCAGCTGGCTCATTTTTCAGATGGGGGCTTGGAGACCTCAAGAGGCGTAGATCATAGATTTAAGGTGTGGGATGAAAGCCACATTATGGAAACCCAGAATCTCAGGAGTGGGAGGGATCCAAGGTCCTCTGGTCCAACACCTGAGCCAGAATTCCTGCTATGATATGATAGACCCCCACTACCTAGGGAGAAACCAATAATACTCTAGGAGAGAGAGTGACAGAAACAGAGAGACCAAGGACAGAAAGACAAAGAGACAGAGAGACAGAGAGATAGAGACAGAGAGACAGAGAGAGACAGACAGACAGAGAGACAGGGGTGACAGAAACAGAGGAGACAAGAGAGATAAAGAGAAATGGAGGAGAGAGACAGAGACAGAGAGACAGAGAGACAGAGACAGACAGAGACAGAGACAAAGAGAGACAGAGAGACAGAGAAGAAGAAGAAGAAGAAGAAGAAGAAGAAGAAGAAGAAGAAGAAGAAGAAGAAGAAGAGGAAGAAGAAGAAATGCCAGGCAGAGGGCTGGAGCCCTTGACAGAGCCAAGGTATACTGACTTTGGGCCAGTGTTAGTGCTTTGGGCCAGAGAATCCTCAAGGGTAGCTGGCTGGTCAGTCAGTCAGTCAACAAACACTTATTACACACTTACTGTGTGGGGGGCACTGAGCTAAGCTCTAGGGGTACAAAGAAAGGTAAAAACACAGTCCCTGCCTGCCTTCAAGCTCACAGTCGGTTGAAGTACGGAGTTCTTTCTGGTGGACAGAGATGAATTGAATGAGATAAGATGACTAGACCGGTGAGGGGGTATAGATTGTGGAAGTCTGACCTTGGTTCAGTGGGGAAAAGGGAGCCATGTGAGGATTCTGAGCATAGGAGGAGAAATACCACCAGATCAGTGTATGTAGAAAAACAATGGTGCACCAGTTTCTATGACTTGGAGGTGGGGCGGAGCAGAAGTGGGACCTTTGGGGGCTGCTATGACAGTCCAGGAAGGTATTAAAAGGATCATACTAGTTGGTGGCACTATACGTGGAGATGAGGCAAAGGTTTCAGAAATGTGGTAGGAGCTGAAGAATCTAGCAGGGTCTGTTGGCTTCCAGAGGCACCTAGGAGAGGCCTGCGGTCAGGAGAGACCCAAGTTCAAGTGGAGCCTCAGTCCCTTCCTAGCTCTGTGACCCTGGGCAAGCCACTTAGCCACTGCTTGCCTCAGTGTTCTCATCTGGAAAATGGAGGTAGTGATAGCACTCCCCTCCTAGGGATTGGGGGGGGGGGCAAATGAGATCATAATTGTCCCTTGCTTTGTAAACTCAAAAGCTATTAACTGTTAAAAATGAATGCTAAAAATGATCTTTTCATATAACTGGAAGAAACCAAAATTATTAAAAGAAGAGAGTGGTTACTGTTTATTAGATGAGATCTGGGGACAAGCAGGGGCTACAAGTCCCCTGCAGGGGGCTGATCTCCACCAGAAGACATGGGAGACACCCCCCCTCCCCCTATGTTTGCCTTCCCTTAGTAACACCAGCTGGAGGCCAGGGCAGGAACCAGCAGCTGAATGTTCAACGTAGCCCACCTTCAGATTTTCCCCATCACATCAGGATCAACAGAACCTCAAGCAATTTATCAAGAAAGACATAAATAAGAGGGGGGGCTGCAAATATCCCCCCTGAGCCAAATAGCCAGCTGCCTCAACCTTTGCCCATGCAGTGACCTCAGTCACACCAGCCCTGTTGTGACCTACCAGCCCCCAGGGAAGCATTTTCATTATTTGGGGGGATTTTAGATGGTCTAAGAAAAAGCTTTGCAGGCGGGTGCAGACAGTCTCGTGAAAGCTGAAACCTTAAACAAGGAGCATCAGAGTGTAGCTTTATGCTGGTAGAGCCTAGCGTATGCCCCGGGGGTATACTTTAAAATGCTTGTTGGATTGAATAGTTAGGCTTGGATAAAATCTTATCTCTGACACTTTCATACCTGGGTGACCCTGGGCAAGTCACTTAGCCTCTTGGCCTCGGTTTTCATGATCTGTAAAATGGGCATGAGATTAAGAATAGCACCGACTGAAAAGTAGAGGGCTTTTTGGGAATAAAGGGGGACATGCCCGACTGAATGAGGTGGGAAAGGGGGACAGAATCTTGGCGAGGCCTCGAGGGGAGTACCTCCCCTTTCCCAAGAGGCCTCTCGTCCAAGGGGGAACAAGGACTCAGCAAGCTTTTCCCCATTTCTTACCCCTATGGCCCCCGATGACCATAGGAGGTAGCTGGGGCAATCACTCCCATTTCCCAGGCAGCGAAATCACCTCGTAGGAAGACTGGGCCAGGTTTGCGGTTGGCGTAGCGGACGGAGCCCCCGGGCGATCCGGGGTCGGGGGGAGCTGGTCTTAAATCCCCCCCTCAGAAGCCTGACAGCAAGTCACAAAGCCTCCGGCTGCCTCAACATCCTCATCGGTAAAATGGTCATGACAGCGCTTCGGGGAGGCTTTATAAAGGGCTAACGTTATCAGATTCCACTCTTGATTCCTATTAGCCGGGTGACCCTGGGCCAGTTCCTCTATCTCAGCCTTAATCTCCTCATTTGTAGAATGAGTATCATAGCAGCGCCCATCCTCCGGGGAGCAACAAAGGTTTTGCAAACCTTAAAGCGCTATAAAAACGCCACCTAATATTAGCAACCGAACTTTCCAGTTATTATTACTATTTTTACAAAATCTAGGATTGTAATAAATCAAGTACGGGCCACCGCGCCCCTCCCCCAGCCTCCTAACATCACCGAGGCGAAACTTTTGCATAGGACGAAAAACGTCCCTTAGCTTCATGATTCAGCACTTGCAAAGCCAATAATTTACAGCGAGATAATGGGCGTGTGTGTGTGTTTGTGTGTGTGTGCAGGGACAGCAGGACATCGGAGTTCGCACACAAAGGGTAGCTCAGGGCACCGCTCGGGTGCCAGGGGTGCCATGCATTTTTCCAGGCAAGGATGGGCTGGCTGGAAGCAGCTCAGAGTGCCAAAGGTGACCCGGGGCTGCCCTGGTCACCGTGCGGGGGCCCTGCAGCTCTCCCACATGCACATGCCCCTCTGCTCTAGTGTTACAGGCCTGGCAGCTGGGCGGTCCCCTTTGCCCCCCCTCCCCGCCCCGGAAGGGAGCTGGCCTCTGCTCTCCAGCGCCCCCCAAGCGGCTTGTGGGGACTGCCACTGTGCCCGCTGCAGCCCTTGCTCTCTGCCCAAAATAAGCCCACGCAGCCACCGTGGCACCGAAGATCATCGCCCTAATAATAAGCACCCTTGCCCAGACTGGCACAAATAACCCTGGCAGGCAGACTTTGCCCCAGAGGGCTGGCCACCCTCCTTTTTCTTTTTATGTGGGACCTGCCCTTGCTAATAATTACTGGAGTGGGGAGGCATGAGCCCTGCAAAGAGATTTTAAGAGAGAACCTTGCAAACAAAAGGGCACGAAACCAACACAGACAAAAACGTGCGCTGGCCAGCAAGACACCTGAAGCCTTGAAACTCCGTTTGATTGACAAACTCTCTCCCCCCGCCCCGCTCCGCTCCAGGGCCCCGCCTCCTCAGTCACCCAGGACCAATGGGAAGGGCGAGGCGGAGGGTGCTCCCTCCTCTTCCCAAGGCCTTCGGCTCCCTTAGCCACGCCCCTTAAGAGCCCCGCCCCCTTCCGCTAGGCTCTCTCTCGGGCTGGGCCTCGGCGCGAAGGTCAAATTGCCCGAGAGGGCTGATTTACATCTTCCAATGGATGCGTCGCATGCAAATGAGGCGGGAGCTGGTTGGCCAAGGGTTGGCAGGATAACTCCGGCTAGCCGGGCTCTTTGTCCTTCACTGGTTGTGGGGCTGCTGCAGTCGGGTGGTGCGGCCCGAGGGGGCGAGAGGGCTAGGGAGTGAGCGATCCGCCGCCGGCGGGGAGGGGGCGGCGGCAGCAGCGGTGGTGGCCCCGGGGCGGCCGGGCGGGAGCAGAGAGCGAGCCAGCGCTGCTGCTGCAGCCGGTGCAGCCGGTGCAGCTGGTGCACGGCTCCTGGGAGGAGAGCAGTGCAGAGCCGGGACTCCGGGGACCCGGGCAGCCGCAGGGAGCAGCAGCTGCAGCGCACGCCGCGCTCCGGGGGGGAGGGGGAGGGAGAGGGGGACGGGGACGGGACCTGCCAGTGCAATATGACTTTGGAGGAATTCGCGGCTGGAGAACAGAAAACTGAAAGGTGAGCGTGCGGGCGGCGCTGCCCTCTCGGGGACAGGGGCCGGGGGCTGCGGGCAGTGCTGCTGGGAGGGGACCTCCCCGACCTTTGCCTTTAGCACCTACGGGGTTGGGGGGAGGGCGGGGGAGGGGCTGGCGGCGCGAGCTGCTGCCCCCGGCATCCAGCTGGGAGCGGGGACGCGGCCGGGGGAGCCCTGGCCATGTCCAGCGGGGCCCCCCCGCCGGTGGCTCCTGCGGTTTGCAGCTTGGGCTGTGGGTTGAGCTCCGAAGACAGGAAGTGTCCCCGGTGGGGGGAGGGCGGCGCGTGGGAAACGGCACTTCTTTCCCCGGGCCGGACGTGTGTGGGCCAGGAGATGGGCACGCTTGTGGGGGTGCATGCGAGGGCAGGGTGGGGACGTGGTAAGCCCGGTGAGGCCGAAGTTCGTGCCCGGCTGCGCTCAGCGTGGCACCAGCCTGGCTGTGGACTTGTGTGCTGGGAATTGGGGGTGGGGGTGATGGCCCCGGCCGTGACTGACCGCCCTACTTCCCTTGTGCCCACTGTCAGGATGGACAAGGTCGGGGATGCCCTGGAGGAGGTTCTCAGCAAAGCCCTGAGTCAGCGAAGCATCACGGTGGGGGTCTACGAGGCTGCGAAACTGCTCAACGTGTAAGTGGGGGAGGGGGCGGCGCACCTGTCTCCCCTCCGCGCCCCACTTTGGGGACACTTGCTTACTTTCCTGCTCCCCCTCCCCCCCTTGTTGGTCTTCTCCTTTCCCAGACTCTGCTGCTGAGAACTCCACTCGCTATCTGTAGCTTGCTGTGATAGGGCGGCCGGGTGCATGCGTGTGTTGCGAGTCCCTGCGCGGTGTGCACGCGTGTACCTGCGTCAGGGAGCTGGCCGGGGCCGTGCTCGCTGCTCCCTGCGTGCGTGTGCGGCCCTGGGGCTCTGCGGTGTCCTCGGGGGCGGCTCTGCCGGCTGGACGTGTGGGTGTGTGGCCTGGCTGTAGGACGGGGTCCTCCCGGTCCCCTCCCCTGGCCCTGACTGTCCGCGCCCCTCCCCCGCAGGGACCCCGATAACGTGGTGCTGTGCCTGCTGGCCGCAGACGAAGATGACGATCGGGACGTGGCCCTGCAGATCCATTTCACCCTCATCCAGGCCTTCTGCTGCGAGAATGACATCAACATCCTGAGGGTGAGCAACCCCGGGCGCCTGGCCGAGCTGCTGCTGCTGGGCACAGCGGGCACGGCCACGGCCACGGCCGCGGCCGCCCCGGGAGGGGGAGCCGAGCAGCCCCCGGACCTGCACTGCGTCCTGGTGACGGTAAGAGCGCCGGGGGGCCCTGGGGCCAGGCAGGGGGATGGGCGGCCTCCGCCTGACCGTCACCTGATTGCGGCCCAGGGGGAGGGGGCTGCCTTTGGTCGGGCTTGGGAGCCGGCCGGACTTTCAGCCGAAAGGGGTTGGTTTCATCATCCGGCCTCTGTCGGGACAGAACATGCCCAAACACGTTTGCGCTGCGCAGCCGGGCCGGCTCTGGAGAGCTCCCCGGGTGTGAGTCAGCAGCCGAGCGCCCGGCTCCTTCTGTCTGTCCGCCTCCCGTGACTAATTCTTTTAGCAGCGCAGATTAGATAAAGCCAAGCGAATTCCTGGCTCGCCTTCAGCCAGGAGTCACCTCCATTCTCTGCCAGTCCGAGCTATAAATAGGAACACTGCAGGGGGTGGGGAGGGAAGGGCCCGACGGAGCTGATTCCCTGGAAGTCCAGTGGGGAGGACAGTGGAAAAGTTCCCTGAAAACTTGCATTTTTTGAAAAGGGAGCGTTTTGGTTTTTTTTTAAAACCTTGATGCCTGTTGGAGGGGAGGCAAGTCTTGAGTTGGAGGTAAAGATCCTAGGAGCATATATTTGGACCTGGAAGGGAACCATCAAACAAACCATCGGCCTTCATTGATCTGGGAAGGTCTGCTTTCCACTTATTTTTGGCCTTTTAAATATTAATGTTTTTAAAGCTAGCCAGAGAGTAAACAGCTTGGTTGCTTTTTTTTTTTTTTAAGTGTGGCAAGAATGTAGTTTAACTATTATGAAATCGAGCTGATACTTCGAATGTGAATTCGTGCATGTGGCTACTCTGCCCCAGTCCTTAAAGAGATACCATCATAACATGACATCCCCGCCCCCTTCAGTAACCATGCTGAAGGAGCTTAGGCTTTGCCCACTTCAGCCCCCTCTGCTTTCATGTGCAAAGAAAGAGGCCACCTAGGGCTCGACCACAGTTGTGCAAAAGGAGGCCATTCCTATGGACAGATGGTTATCACCCATGCAGACCCATAGTGGTGTGTGGCCGGCCTTGTGCTCTCTGACTGGAGAAGGTGGCCTTTGAGACGCTTGGGTCAATTCCAGGAAAAAGACATAATGATAGTGGATGTTTATATAATATTTTATAAGGCTGCCTAGAGACAGATTGGGGGGCGGAGTGGAGTCCAGCCTTCAGATTTCCCCTCTGATACACTCCCTTAAATTAATATAAGGCTTCTGGGCATTTCCCATAGCAACCCCTCAAGCCAGCAGTGGAGGGTGGGGAAGCCTTGTGTTCATTTTTACTGAGACTCCAGGTCTAGGAAATAGACCTTCTCATGTTCCTCTTCCCCTTCACCAACCAAGTCCCGGTTATTACCAGCAAATGCTTGTGTTTTAAACATGCATTACCATTTTTTTAACTATAAGTATTCATTTCTTTCCAGAATCCACATTCCTCTCAATGGAAGGATCCGGCTTTAAGTCAGCTTATTTGTTTTTGCCGGGAAAGCCGATACATGGATCAGTGGGTCCCAGTGATTAATCTCCCTGAACGGTGATCTCTTCCCACTGAAAGTAACTGAGCCCAGTTGCACTGAAGTTTTGAAATCCTTTGTAGTTACTCAAGCAGTTACTCCCGACACTGATGCAAAGATTACAGAAATTGATGTCCAGTAGGCTGAGTCCAACTACAGGTTCTTGGGGACTGGAGATTGCTGACTTTGCAGAAGGAAAGAGAAGAGGGGGAAAGGCAGAAGCTGTTTGGAAACCAGCGAGAGTCAAAAGGAACAAAAATTGGCAAAGAACCATGCAGGAAGGGGGCAAAATGTATTCATTTAGGATGGTTGAGTTACATTGCCATAAGCCAAATATGCATTGTTGAAGTTTAAATGTACAGCAGTAGTCTGGGTGTTCTTTGGTTTATATGCCCTTAAAATGGAAGAGCAAAGGGGTTAATTCTATTTTAAAAACCGTATTTTATTGTATTTTGATGGGATGTTTAAATTCTTGGAGTTTTATTATGAATTGTACTAAGTTATTTTATGACATGAAAGGTTATTTATGCTATAAATTTTTGGAATACAGTACCTGAAATAAACTGGTAGAGTAATTGCATTGTTCATGTTTTGGATTGTTTTTGTTTACTTGGAAACTAGTTGGGGGAGGGAGAAAACCTAAGTCAACCCCTTCCCCCCACCTCCAGCCTGAGGAAGGGGGGAGCCCCAGGACTGTATCTTTGCAAATGTAGCTAAGGACGGGACTTCCGGCTCTGGTTCTGGGTTTAATCTTGCCCCTTGCAGGGTTGGCTTATCTTGGGAACATTAGGGCCCTGGTGGCCTGGCAAAGATTTCTGGGATTTCTGGGGCCCTGCAGCAACTGCCTTGAGATCAGTGGCCCTCCCTTGCAGCTGTGTGCATGGGATAGAGGGGATTTGGTTAAATTATATATCAGCTGTGTGGGGAGGGGGGGGGGAGGGAGGAAGACCAGAACTGGCAAGGTCGAAGTCCCCAAGTCTCCACTTGACGCCAGGCTTCGAGAAGGAGGTGAGCTGGTCCACACCACACAGATGCAAAGGCCTACCCACTGAGGCCTGCTGTGCTCAAGAACTGGTCAGAGGGTGAATGTGACCTTGGGCTACCGGGCATGTTAGCCCAGGACCGATGTAACTCTGGGCCTTCCCTCCCACCGCCCACCCTATGGTCTCCAATCTCCTTTTCTCACAAGAACCGCTTAGAAGGAGAAAGGGAAAAAGGGGAATCCCCCTCCTCCACCCTTAGCAAAAAGCTGGGCCCTCGTCCCTCCCCCCTGGTCCATATGCTTCTCTAGTCACATCTGCCACCAGGGCTGTCTTTCTCTGTTGATTGTAAACTCAATTAGTACAGGGTAATGCCCAGAACTGGTGCTTGGGGGTATGTTGGTGGTTTCTTGAAGTTTACTTATTCCCAGGTGATAAGGCCACAAATAAATAAAGCAACTGATGCTTTTAACCTACATTGAAATCAAGAAGGTTCCATGCTGAATGTGGAAGGGCCTTTCCCCAAGACAGGTGCTCCTTGTTGGGGGGCAGAATTATAGTGCACTTAAGCGGTTTTCATTTCTCACCCAGACCCAGAGGCACCGTTTGAGCTGTCCTCAGATTCCAAAGCCAAAACTAGCGTCCAGGCTTAGAGAGCCACCCAAGGCCCAGAGGGACACACTCTGTGTTAAAGCTCCTACTATGTGCCAGGCTCTGGGAATACAAAGGCAAAAGCCACATCTCTGTCCTAGGGGAATTTACATTCTAATGGGGGAGAAAACATGCTAGGTGAGGTCTAGAGAGTAAAAGTGACCTGTCTAGGTCACTGTCCAGAGCCAGGATAAGTCTGATGCAGGCCTTGAACTCAGGTCTTGGCCCTCTGATCACAATGCTTCCCTACCAAGCCCCTCCCCAGAGCTCAGGGCAGAGGACAAGTTGAGACTTTCTAAACTGTTGCTTAGAAAAGAGAGTATTTGGTATTTGAACTGGTTTAAGGATTGTCTCAACAGAACTGCCTTTTTTTTTTTTAAGTTCTGCAACCGTCCTCAGAACAGACTCCAGGCGACCCAGAGTAATCTAATCAGAACAGCTGGCTGTAAACGTGTCCACAATACCCTGGACATGGGCCACCTTCAGTTGCTGCTTGGGCCACAAAAGGTTGCATATCTTTTTCAGCCGCCACTCTGAAAACCATTCAACAAAACTAAAAGACATCCCAAGTACTTATGCCCCCCCCTCCCCCCTTTTAAATCTTGCAGTAAAGAAGCCTATAAACCACATCCCCACCCCTACCTGAAGTCCTTATCTGGCAGAAAATGCAAAGAAGCCCCAGTGAGGCCTCTGGCACTTTCTCCAGGAGTGAGATAAAGTGTTAGTGCTTTGGGTTAATTTTATTCTATTTCTATTGGGATCCAATCCAAAAATATTTCTTAATTAAGCACCCAAAAGGGATAGTCTCTGCCCTTCTGGAGTCCCTGCTGAATGCTGGGTTTCCCAAGTAAAGACAAAAAGGGCACAGTTGGTTCCTGGGCGTTGGGTGCTGCCTTTTCTCCAGCGTGGTTTGAGAAGACTTTACATAAATAGAACCTTTGCGAAATGCAAATCCCCAGACCCACCCAAGATCTCGTGGGCAGGATGGAGGGTGGTTCACCTGGAGCCCAGGCAGCCCTCCTTCTGCGCTCGGCTGCGACTCCGGGCTATGTCTGGTCCCCAGTGAAGTTTCTGCATCCTCTAACAGGTGGGCTATTGGGAAGGGGATGAACCAGCTCTTCCTGACCCCATTTGGGATCTTCTTGGCCAAGACTCTGTAGTGGTTTGCCATTTCCTTCCCTCATTGGGCTGATGAGGATACTGAGACAAACGGGGGTTAAGTGATTTGTCTATGGTCACCCAGCTAGTAAGTGTCCAAGGTCAGATTTGAACTTAGGTCCTCTGAGTCTACCCTTGGGATGGTAAAACTCCTGTTTAGTGTTAAGGGCTGTAAAGGCACTTCACAAACAGAGGATGCCAAAGCCAGGGTGTCTGCCCTCAGAGACTATATAATTTAATTGGAGGAGAGGTCATTTGGTCCAACCCAGCTCTTCACTTTACAGATGAGGACCCTGAGGCTCATAGAGACTGACATGGGTCCATAGGAAGGGAAAAGGGTTGAGGCCTCTCCGCTCCTAAGTCAGTGTATACTTATGTAGTTTTAAAAATGACTTATTTGTTAGCTTTTTAACATCACTACCTCTCCATCCTACTGTCCCCCAATAAGAAATAACCCCCTCCTTACAGAGGTGTAGAGCTCCTCCAGACAAACTCCCAAACCAGGCCTTTCCAGAGACCGGCTTCTAGCCTCCAAGTCACCAGGAAGCTCGGTTTCCCCTCTGGGGAGAGGTGGGTGGCCGCACTCATCTCCGTCCCCTCCACTCATCACATTTACACAAAAAAAGATGCTTTTGTAGACTTCTCAGGCCAATCCTTTAGCCAGCAGTGATTAGGACAGCCTTAGGGCTGGGCGGTCCCTTTGCTATTGCTCATATGCTGAGAAAGGCCAAAGCAGTCCCTGCCCTCAGGGCACTTCCAGACTTCCTCCAGGGGTGGGGACCCCCAGAAGAATGAAGATGGTAAGCCCACTGACTCTGCTGGGTTCTGGTCTGGAGGGCCCTCCTGCATTCTCAGGGCCTCGGGATCTCTCCCAGGTGCCCCCGGCTCCCCATGGTTCCTGCCCAGCTGATCTCCCCAGATCTCCCGGGGCTGCTCTGGGAATTCCAGCGGCCTCAGGCTTTCTTTATCTTTCCCTGACCCAAGTGAGCCGCCTTTCCCCTCTTTTTTATTCTTTGCACATGCCAGAAGATGC
>CM053593.1:8195217-8275040 GCA_028646575.1 Pseudocheirus occidentalis | reverse complement strand
GTCCTTGGCAAAGCTGGCAAGAGAGGCCATTCCCCCCCTCCCCAGGTGGGAACAAAGGCTGTGTATGGTCTCCAGACTCCTGGGAATGTGCATTTCTTTGTTGGGGGTGCACCAAGATGAAAGGAAGCCTGATTTGTGCATGGTGGGGGGGGGGCTGCTCTCCCTTGCCCAAGCTGCACCTGCAGGGCTTGGGGGACCAGAGAAGGCCAGGAATCCCCCCAGGGCATGGCAGGGACATAGCAGAAATGCAGTAGTGGGGGGGGGGAGGCCACTTGCTATGTGCCTGGCACCACAGAGCTTGGCTGAGAGGAGGAAGCCAGGAAGCCAAGAGAGCCTTCCAATCTTAGCCTGGGGGGAGAGGGGAGCTTATTCAGTCTAATCAGCAGTGATAAGGAGCTGGGAGCATCCTCTGGCAGGTTGGGAGGCAGCCTGCTCATATCAACTTTCCTCTGTCACAAAGTGTGGGAGTTTCTGAAACCTAAGAAAGAAGCTATTTGGCACAGGGGTCCCTGGGCTCTTGGCTCCTGGAGGGACCTGGAAAGGACCTAGGAGGCCAACCACTGCTCCTCAATTTGTAGATGGAGGAGCGGATGCTCAGATCGAGAGTGTGTGTCTGTTTCCTTTTCTGTGAAATAGGCCCCGGAATGAGATCATCTTTGTAAAGGACGTGGCAGTCCTTAAAGCGCTAGGGAAATTCTAGTTGGCACGCAAGTGGGGGAGCAGGATCTGAACCCAGGGTCTCAGCACCAACTCCATGATCCCCTGCCAAACCCTGTCAATACCTCTTGGCTCCAAACACCTGCATCATCGGCATCTTTTGCTCCAGGAGAGGGGAAAAGGTTCCCTTGTCTCTGCATTTCCAGCACCTAGCAGGCATTGATCAAATGTTTACTGATTGGCTGCTGGACCACCCTGGCCTTGGAGGAGGAAAGTGTTCTGCAGTGACCCTGGGAGGCTGTTTCTTCTCGGTTTCTGTTGGCCCTCCAGATAAGCTAAGGAGGTAGATGCTGTTCTTAGTCCCATTCTACAGATGAGGAAAGCAAGGCTGGGGGGGGGGTGCTGAGGTCGCCCAGTTTAGTAGCAGGGGAAAGACCTCCAACGAGGTTAGTCCTGACCCTGAAACAGGTGATCTTCCCCTGGGCCCCCTCCCTCCTGTCCTATTAGCCTGGTGATGATTCCGCACCAGAAATGTCAGGAAGTCATTCTTTAAATAGCTTTAAAAAACCCCAGAATTGTAAGTTGCCAGATCACACATTCTTCTTTCACTCCATATCCTGAACTCTGGGCCTTCTATTCTTAAATTTAGGGTGAAATAAAGCGGAACCATAATGGTTCTGGGGGCCCAGAGAATCTCAGAGACCAAAGGAACCCCACAGTTTATCTCCCTGCCCCTTCCTCCTGCTACCCTCCATTTGTGGGAGGGGGAGCTTGGTGCGCAGGGGACTTGGCCAAGGTCACAGAATGTGCAGCTAAAGCGGTCCTGATTCCTGGACCTGATACTGCTTTCTCTGCCTCCTGTTGTCTTGTATTTGTTGGGCCCTGGGATGCTGCCTGTGTCCAAGGAACTCAAATCCCCCCAAAGGTTCAGTGACAGGCACAAGAGGGGAACCCCCATTGGATCTGGGATATACCGTTGATGGTGACACATTGGATAGAAAGCTGGACTTAGGGCTGAGTTCAAATCCAGCCCCAGACACCTCTTAGCTGCATGACCTTGGGCAAGTCAACTAACCTCTGCCTCCATTTTTTTCCTTTGTGGAGGAGGTCTAACAAACAGCACTTACCTCCTGGGGCTGTGAGAATAAAAGCAGGTAATAGTTATCAAGCCCTTTGGAAACCTTTAATGGGACCTTTGATGGGTTATAACCTCGTTGTTGTTAGCACTGTGACAAGACCAATGAGTTTGGGGTGGAAGGACCGGAGTTCAGAACCCAGCTATAACCCCTACTAATTGTAGAGCTGTGGGGAAGTCCCTTCCCTGTGTCCACATCCAGAAACTGAGAGGCCTGGAACGACTGGTCCCTTCTGGGATCTGCAAGGCTCAGGGTCTCCCCAGAGACCACAAAAGCAGGGGCAAATTTCCCCCTTCCCCCTTCAGGGTCTGGCATGGTGCCTTACGGTGGGTAGATGCAAAATAAATGAAGAGTGTAGACTCAAAGGAGTATCATGGTACTGACCCTGGAGTCTGAGGCTCTGTATTCAAATCCTGCCCCTGAACCTCCTTTCTAACTTTGGGCAAATCCCTTCTCTGGAGCCTGTGTCTTTTGCTTTGAATGGAGGACTTAGGTAGATGGCTTTGAAATCCTTCCCTTGCAGATCTCACTTAGCTGCCTGGGTGTTTATCGGCTCTGGTTGCCCAATGATAGTGTGTTCAAAACAAGCCTATATGGAGGCCACGGCCAGGCAGGATACAGCTGACTGTGGATGTCTGGGGAAGCCGGGAGGGGCCTAGAGGCCCAGGAGGGGCATGGACCTATGGATGGACTCTTAGATTTGGATCAGGGAGAGGCTGGAGGAAGCCCCTTTTTGATGGAGGAGGAAACCAGGTTTCAGTGACTAGCCCAGGGTCACACAGAAGGGCCCCGGTCTCCCCCTGCCAAGGACAGTGGCCTCTCTATACTGCTTGGACCACAAAGAAGAATGGCAAGAAGGCTGCCATGGGACCCAGGGCACTTGGGTTCCAATCCTGGCACACCTAGAAGACCTTGAGAGAGGTTTCTCCTTTCTGGGCCTGAGCTTCTTAATATGTAAGCCAGAAGGTTGGGCTCGAAGGTCCTTCTAGCTCTAATTCGGTAACTCTTCAATCAACCCAACTACGAGCTTTTCTCTCATGTGAGGGGAGGGGTGGGAAAGGGTGCAGAAGTAAGGCAGCTCTGCCTACACACAGCTTACACTCTCAGGGGACACGTGTTTACAGAGAAGCAGATACTGGGGATGCTAAACATATGTGATGATCATTTTCGGGGGAGGCAGCGTGCCGCAGTGGGGGACCCTTCTGGCTCTAGCAGGGAAGGCTTCTGGGGGACAGGAGGGACACAGCCTTACAGGCAGTTGGGTAGTGTAGGAGGTGGAGGTGAAGAGGAACAGTGTCCAGGTGTGCGGGACAAAGACTAGGAGGGGGGAAATGACTTTTTGTAGACAGGGAACAGTCATGAGCCCGATGTGGGCTGGAGTACAGAGTGTGTCTGTGTAAGGAGCTTGTTTACAGAGGCTGGGAGCACTTTCAAAGCCGAGGAGCCTAGGCATGGGCAGCAGGAAGATTTTGGCTGCTCGGTGGAGCAGAAATTTGGGGACTGGAGGCAGAGTCTGACAACAGCCCAGGGGAGAGGGGATGAGTGCCTGTATGGGGGGTGGCAGCATGGGAGAGGAGAGGGGACAGATGGGAGGGACCTTCTGCAGAGACACTTGAAAAGACCTGGCAGATGGCCGGCCATGGGGGGGAAAGGGTGTGCTCATCCTCAGGGCAGAGATGCTGGGGGTTCTGTTGAGCCTGTGGGTGGAAGGAGTTTATCTGAAAAGTGAGGAGATATGGGGAGTTCACTGAGAAGAGAGCGGGGTGGGGGGGGGAAGGAGAAAGGGAAAAGGCATTTACTGAGTCCCTACTGTGTGTCAGGTTCTGTGCTAATGCTTCATGAATAGGACCTCATTTGATTCCCACAACTCTGGGTAAAGAAGCTGCTATTGTCTCCAGTTTACAGATGAGGAAACTGAGGTAGAAGGTAAGTGACCTGCTTGGGGTCACAGAGCTGGTATGTGTCTGAGGTTGGATTTGAACTTGGGTCTTCCTGACTCAGGTCCCACCTGGAGCCACCAAGCTGCCATGGGCTTCAAAAAGGTTCAGGGAATTGAACTAGGAAAGGAGAAAGCCAGTTGGGAAGTGGGAAGGCCTAGGCCCATCAGCACAAGCATGAAGTCTGGGGAGAAGGTGCAAGAGCCGGCGGCATGGGGCTGGACTTGGGTCAAGAAGTCCTGAATTCAAATTCTGCTTCTGATAGGAACTATGTGGACCAGGGCAAGCAAACTGACCCCTTTTAGCCTCAGTTACCCAGTCCGTAGGATGGAGATGAGCACAGCTCCTATTGGGGGGCTATTGACGGACTGTGGGTAAAGAGCTCAGCCATTGGCATTGTCATGTTAGCAATGTTAGGGACAGTGAGTCAAGTCTGGGCCACTGCTCCCCTCCCCCAGGCTCCCAGCATCACCCCAGGGAAGCCTTTGCCCAGGACCCGGACAATAATTTACAGCGAGATAATAAATGTGTGTGTGCATGCGTGTGTGTGTGTGTGTAAATCCACTCCATACACCCACTATCTGTGTGATTGTGGGCAAATCACTGAACCCATCTGGGCCTCAGTTCTCCCCTGGGGTAAGTGGGGATGGTGACAGGGCCCCTCTCCAAGGGCTGTTGTGAGAATCAATCATGGCCAGAATGTGTAAGAGATGGTGGGGGAGAGGTTCCTCGCCAACCTTAAAGTGCTCTGTGAACATAAACTACTATTACTTCCATTACCTGTAAGGTTACAAAGTATTTTTCTCACACTAGCCGGGTGAGGTGGGTTGTCTGGGCTTTAATGCTCCCATTTTATAGGTAAAGAAACAGAGATTCAGAAGTGGAATGAGCAAAGCTGGGATTTGCACCTGGTCCTCTGACTCCCATCAGAGCAGCTGGAGCATGGACATGGGCAGTCTGCATGGTCCCTTCCCCACCCGCCAGAACCAAAAAAAAGGTGGAGAGGCATCCCCTCACCTGCCAGGGACCCAGGCTCTATGCTTGGAGCTGCCATCTCCCCTGGTGACAGCTTCAGAGGGACTGGAGGGGTGTGTCAGGCTCGAGGGGGAGAGAAGCCTCAAAACCAAAGGACCCTGGGATGGGTGGTCGTGACAGCGGCAAGGATGGTGTCCTGGGGAGGAGGCGCACCCTCCACATGTCAGTGTCCCTGTCCCCCCTCCCAAGTCCCACTGGCCCTAGGCAAGTCACCTCCGTTAGCCCCCCAGGCTTGGCCCCGGGATGTGCAGAGTGGGGTGGAAAGCCCACCACCCCTTCCTTGACAAAGCACCCGGTGAACAGACTGAGACACTGGGAGGCGGACTCAGTATAGAAAGCCATGATGTTTTTAATTCATTTGATTGGTATCCGTGCTATTGAACAGATGAGCTGGGAAAGAAATGCTTCCATCTTTGACAGTCTTTCAGACGATGATCACAGTGTCAAGGTTATATACGACACCACATACAAGCAGCCAGAGTGTTCTAAGACAGCTAAGTCTCATTGACGAGAAATCAAAGGCAAATTTCCAGCAACACTCAAAGGACACGTGGGGGGAGTTACATCAACAATGCAAAGAACATTGAGAAAATCACAAGTTCATAAAATCAGGAGAAACAAAAACACCATCATCACCACAGAAGTCACAAAGTCGGCTTTTCCAATTGCGAAAAAGAAACCGAGAACACGTTCAAAGGCTGTTAGCTCGTGACAACATGAGGGAAGAAGCAACATTTAGATATAGGAAGAGCAATGGCTCACAGCACGAAGATGGTGGTGGGAGAGGAGGAGCATTGGACCATGGAGTTTTCCAGTTGGAAGGACCAGAAGTCATCTGGTTCATCTGTCATTTCTTAGACCAGGAAACTAAGGATCAGGTCAAGAAAGTCAATCACCCAGTGGTGGGCAATCCCAGTTTAATATTCTTTCGATTGCAATGGACTTTTGGAACAAGGGTATTTAGAGAGCCTCTCTGAAAACAGCATTTTAGGGAACATCCAGGGGATGAGGATGTCCGTCTTCAGGCCAATTGAAGGAAATGGAGGTGTTTAGAGAAGGCTCCGGTGGAATTCGATTTATTGATTGGCCCCACAGGGCAGATGTTGCAAATAGGTCAATTGAGGCTTCGGGTCAGGAAAATCTTCCTAACAACCAGAACTTTCCAAAAATGGAATGGTTTGTCTGGGAAAATTGAAGGTCTCTGAGTAAGGACTAGGTGACCACATATGAGGGTGCTGTCCTGGGGACCTTTGTCCAGTATGGGTTGGACCAGATGGCCTCTGGGGTCACTTCCAACTGTGACAGTTTATGATTTGGAGAAGAGGATGACTTGATTAATTTCTGTACCACTGCCAATAAGCCAGGAGTTATAGATTTCAATCTGAAGTGTCTAGATTCAATTTTCTCATAATTATTCTAATTAGATCTTTTGAAATTTTACTCACTCAGTTGTAGAATCATTATTTTGGTGGGGGACAGCAAAGAAGGACTAATTTATGTTAGAATTAATTTCCTAAGCCTATGCATCTTTTAAAATGTACAGCTCAAAAGAAAAATAAATTCAGGGTAACCAGATTGCTAATACCATTTTCCCCATTTCTTTTAAAATCTAGAAAGTTAGCTAAAATAGAACTGAGAAGACAGCTCAACACATCCTCCACCATCTGTTTTTCTAGCCTCTGCCTCAGATTTAAAGATGCCTCTGCATTTCCATAAATCTTTATGATTCTGTTAAAACATATGCACATTTATATACACTGAAGTATTGGTATAAATTTTTCTTCTGGTGGTTTACAGATGAAAAAAGTACAAAAATGGTTTCAATTGGGCTGAAAGCAAACACCAGACCTTTTCTCTAAAAGGTGAATATGGCACTTCTGATTTTAATTAGCCCAGGGAACTTAAAAACCAGATTCACAGGAAAAAAGAGCAAGCCGGCACAATGTATCATTTGTTAATTAATTATCTGGTACATAAAATATTTCCCCTGTTCAAAATGTGTTTCTGTAAAAGATTTTGGGACCAATAAATTCTGTTTAGCACATGGTCATAGCACTGAGACCTTGAGTTTAAATAAAAACTGTACAGACATGTTGGAATCATGAAAGGATAGAAATGAACCAAGAAAACAGCATATTTGCAAAACCACCATCAAAGTACATACATTGAACCCACACCATAGGAACTTCAGTGATAACAAAGCCAGAGGGTTACAGTTTATATATACACATATGTGGATGTATATCTGTGTCAACATTACAGTGGTAGCTGAAAAAAATTATACACCCAGGTATCTGCCCTAAATCATCACAACAGCTGCCGTGAGAGCGGCTGAACCTCACAAAGGGAATCAAGCCAGCTAAATAATAGTGATTTTTGTTTATCATACACATATATATATATTATCTTTCCTCATATAATCTTTTTGGTTCTAGGTACATCAACAATCTTTTTGGTTCTAGGTACATCAACACTGAGTTACTATCTCTGTCTTGGTCCAGAAGCCAAGGTCTAAATTTGGGGTTATTTGGCTTTCATTGCTGGTTCGGGAGGTTTGCCCATGCTTGAAGGCCTTGATGCTCTCTAGCAGGCCAGGTGGAAGGACCGGATGGACCAGGGCAGAGGGACCATACCTCAGACAGGGGAAATAAGAGAGTGGGGCTGTATAAAAGGGTCCATGTAACACCAATGAATAAATGGTGACTGCCCTCAATGGCATCCCCAAATAGTCAAGCGTATTCAAGTTCATCAAGTAGATTTTGCAACAGGCTGCATCCTACATGACTAATGGTTAAAAATCAGAGTGGAAAAGGCAGAGTAGAGTTTTGAAATGGTTGTTAGAAAAATATAATCATTGAATAAAAGGATGTGAGTGTAAGGAGCATGTATGGAGAACGTTTTTCCTCATCTGCATCTCCGAGTTTATGCTTCGAAAGGGCAGGACAACACTCCTGCTTTGGACACAGGGAAGCCGAGGCCTACTCTTTTCTTTACTTGGGGTTGGGACAAATAACAGCATTGAGCTGATGGTTACAAAGCTGTTAGTCAGAGGTGATGGTGAATCCCATCCACGGTAGGGTAAGGGCAGCCACAGAGGAACCAGAGGAGAATTTATCTGAGGACTATTATCAATACAGATTTGAATAATTTTCTCCCCAAAGCATGGTAAGACCCAAAACAGAAACAAGAGATCTGAAAAGGGGTTGGCACCTCCAAGAACAGCCTGCAGGATCTATTGAAGACCCATTGTAAAGAATTCCCATGGAGGGTTCTTTTTGGAGAGTTGGGGTTTTTTGGGCAACTTTGATTCATAAAGAGTTTTGCTAATAACTTGCATTTTTCCCTACAATGACCCTGGGAGGGGGCAACGTTCTCATCATCATGTCCATTTTACAGATGTGGGCACTGAGGTTAACATACGCATGTGGAATTATCATTTAAAAACGTCTGATTTGGTCAGTTTATGTTCTGTATAAAAGACCACTTGAAAAATGACCCTCTTGATCTCCCTGGGGAGACTGTGGCCTAGATCTGTGCCCAGACTATGGGCCCATCTAAGGTCAGCAGAAAGATCCAGAGCAGCATATCTTGTCCTCAGCTGTGGAGTGACCTGGGGAGGATGAGGAGTGACAAGGTGGTTTGTTTTTTTTGTTTTTTTTGAAGTTGTATTGTAATGCCAAGAGCATGGTCAGACTGGGCTAGACCACGACAAGCTAGGAATCGGAAAATCCCCTAGCATCTTGGACCTTGCTCCATTCTTTCTGGACAAACAGCCTTTCCACCTGCAAATCAACACCCTGGGATGAGGCAGGGGATGAGGCATAGCCTCAAACAGGTAAAAATTAGGCATGGGAAGGAAGTTTTGGGGGAAGGAGAGGGACAGTGAACAAAACTCCAAGGGGAAGGAGGTGCTATCCCCCAGTCGAAGACGCTGACTGATTTCCTTCTCTGTAGAGAGAACCAGGCTCACATTCATGGACCCTCTCTCCTCCGGTCAGTGGGCTCATGGATACCTTTCACCTCTACTAATCAGACTTTTTCTGCTTGGCCTTGGAGGGCTGAAGTAAGAGTAACAAGGGGAAGCATATTTTGCTTTGAGGTTAGGAAAATCCAGCCAGGCCTTAACATTATCCTAAAGTGGGATGGGTTGCCTTCGGAGGCAGTGAGTTCACCTTTACTGGAGGTCTTGGAGAAGAGGGAGGATGACCGTTTCTCAGTGTAGATGGGGTATGGGTTGGATGAGATCAAGGGCTCTTCACTAGGGTCCATGAACTTAGTTTTTCTGAATATTTTGATAACTGAATTTCAGTAGAACTGGTTTCCTTTGTATCCTATGTGTCTTATTTTATGAATTAAAAAAAAAATTCTGAGAACGTGTCCATGGTCTTCAGCAGACCGGGCAGATGACTTGTCAGGAGAGAGGCGACACAGAGGATACGTGTTTAGGCACGGGTTGGACTATCCGGCTGTGGGATTTTGTGATTTTTGTATCCTGACTGTGCAGAGTCCATAAAAGCAAAGGGGGCCCTCACAGCGTAGCACCTCAAATTACAAGAGGATTTTGTTTTTCGCTCTCTTAAATTGGCACCGTTTGTATTTAGGCCGTGAGGACCAGAGAAGCAAACAAAAGGGAGAGAGTACGATAATGATAAAAAGACCGGAATTTGGTATCGTGAAAACGACTCTTGGGGGCAGGCCGCCCTCATCCCCCATAAGCCAGAGGCAAACACAGCGGTGGCCGCCCGACGCGTGGCCGGCTTGGCACACAGCTGGAGAGAGAGAGAGAGGGAGAACTCAGGGGGGGGTAGAAGGGGAAAGACGTTTCTGAACTAGAAAATATGCACTTTGAAATGTATATATACAAAATCATATACACATACCAAACACATGCATAACTTGTGTACTGTACATAGAGGCACCAACCCGATTAAGGATGCTGAGAAGTGAAGCATTTTAGAGATTGGATTTGCCGCGGCCCCGGTGATTCATGGGCCCGGTGGGTCTGGAAAGAGAAGGAGGCAACTTTGGTCTTCCCTCAAATCAAAAAGGAGATCACTGGACAATGAATTTACATAGAAACCAACCCAAACCAGCATCCTTTAAACATGAAGCCAGTCTAAGAGAATAACCACCTTAAATCATTTCAACTGGAAACCAAGGATAAATTGGACTGATTCTAATCCATTTCTAAAGAGAGGGAGACTTTTCAAAACAAAGGCTTTAAAACTCATTTTCTGTTTGTTTGTACAAGTTAAAAGCAATTTTGTTTTTAGCAGTGGTTACCAAGTGAGCAGAAGGTACATTTCTTCATGGAGCTGCTTAGATCATGGAGGGGCGGCACCTGCAGGCTCCCCAACACACTATAATATGATGCAAGTTTTTTTATCCTTGAAGGGGTTTTCTGAAGTCGGGATTCCCATGAGCAAGGGGTCGCCCCTGGCATGTTCCTCACAGTAGGACATGAGATCTGCCGATGCCTTGGACACCTGGAGGACACATGAACCAAAGTGAAAGAAAAGAAATGGAGAAGTAAAGTCAGTAGGAAAAAGGTCTCTTTCCAAACTTGTAAAACTCGTATGAATCAGCAGTGGGGACGTGTCTCAGTTTCTACTGAATAAAAGACAACATGAGGCTGGTATGTGGGACAGAGTTCAAAAACTGAATGAAGGTTTTGGGCCCAAAGCCAAGACCTTGTTGCAAGCCTGGGGTAAAGTACAGAATTTCTGAATTTATCGTTAAAGATATCAGGGTCAGGGATGGGGGGGAAGAGGGGACCGTTGGCTGAAGAGTCAGAAGCCCCCAACCAGAGGGAGGCTGGGAAGGGGGCACCTGATCTGCATAGGAATGAACCATCACCCACTTTGGCCTCTGGCTTGAATGTTCAGTTCCTTGGAATTCTCATGCGTACCCGTGGCCTCCTGAGAGAATGCCAGGCCTGCTGGAGGGTGGGGTCGGTCTAACAGTTAATGTCTGTGTCCTCCAGGCCCAGATAAATTTATGATCCAGTGACCGCTGCTGTTTCTATTCCATCAAGCCATGATTCAGTCTGATTTTCCCACCAGAGGCCATGGGATTGCAGATACAGGGCAGCCTGCCTGGTCCCCTCATTTTTCAGATGGAGAACCGGAGGCCTAGGATGCTGTTTGCCCGAGGCCACGCATGAGGGGACCATCAGAGGGGAGACTCAAACCCCAGTGGACATCTGATTTGAGGCCAAATTTGCCACTGTAACCTAGATTTTCAGTGGGAAGGAATCTCAGGCCACCTAATTTGAGGCCCTCAGCTCATACATATGAAGAAACTCAGGTTCATGGTCATGTAGTAGCAAAATAAGAATTTGAACCCAGGTCCTCTGACTCCAGAACCAATGCTTGCTAGGAATTGGGGCTGGAAGGGGCCTGGGAGACCACCCTAGCCTTACTCTCTCATTTTACAGATGAGGAAACTGAGTCTCAGAGAGGGGACGTTACCTGTACAAAGTCACAGGGGTAACAATCCTGGAATAGGCATCGAGGGAAGGGCATCAGGGCCAGGTAACTGTGCCCCAAGCTACTGCAGCAGTGCCCAGCTGACGATGGCATGCGGTACAGGATCCAACCACTGAAGCCTCACCTTGAATCCGCCTACCTGGGTGGGCTGTCATTCCCTCCCTTCTCTCTCTCCAAGCACCTCAGGCGACTCTCCAGGATTTATTTTCTAAGTCATAGCTGGGCTGCAGTTTGCTTTAGCCAAGGGACTTTCCCCCACTGGTGAGACTGGATGAGCCTTACCTTAATCCTCTCTATGGATGCTTCTAATCTCAGCTGCTGGACAGTTCGCCGGGCCTGGGCCACGCTGTTGGTGTTGGTGGTTTTGCTGGACATCCTCGATGTGTTTCCAGATGGGATCTGAAAAGAGACATTTTTACATTTAAAGCAAGTAACATTTATCTCTTTGAAATGTCAGCAGCATGGCTGAAATGTGCAGAACCCAGAGGACGCTTGCCCACAGACCGGAGCATCCCGAGGTTCAGCTCGCAGAGGAGCACCTGGCATCCAGCAGGCATTTAATAAGTGCTTTCTGAATCAAAATGAATGGTTCAGGCTGCCTGCTTCCCAGGAAACTCCTCATAGATCCCTAGAGCTTTCTGAACTTAGATTGGGACTCAGAGAACCTTAGCATGTGAATGCTGCCTTTGCTAATCAAGCAGTTGGTGATCTTGGGGAGGTTTATTGTACACCTCTGGGCCTCAGTTTCTCTATTTGTAAAATGAAGGGGTTGGGCTCAGTGGCTTTTAGGATTCCTTCTAGTTCTAAACCTAAGAGCCCATGAACTTCTATCGATGAAGAGGAGCTGCGGCTCTGTGGCCAGCAGACTTCCGAGTGTCCAGGGACCCTGGAGAAGGGGGGTCTTGTTCTGAGTCACCCCGCCTGCATGTGTCACAGATGAGCCTAGGTCACTGTGCCATGAGACCTCTCTGAGGGCTGCTGGGAGCAGCAGATGAGGAAAAGTCTATAAAGTGCTTTTCAAACCTTAAATGCCAGATACCATCATTATTGCCAATACGCCATCTGTTCGGATTCCATTCAACCAAAATTTATTTTGCACCACTGGGAGTGGCAGCGTGTAATGGACTTGGGTCCTGCTGGGATTGGACATCCAAAAATGGGGGACAGAAAGGGCCTAGGAGGTGGCTGTCCCAAATCTTGGGAGTCAACAACTTGGAGAACACCCAAGAAGCAGCAACAGTCCCCAAGAGCATCAATTATCCAGGTAGAACCCAGGGAACCTTCCTGTCACCCTGCTCTCAGTGACTGACATGGGGAAAAGGGCAGGTAGCGCATTGGACTAGATACCTCCTGGATGCTGGATTGAGACAGGGCTTGGGCTGAGCCTGCAAACTTTCACCCCCTCCTCAGGCCTCTGGGGCTAATTCTTCCCCACTCCTTGTTCCAGGCCAACCTACATTTCCCTCTCTAGCCCTAGCACCTGATGCACAGGAAATGGTGGGGACCTTGACCTTCCACTTCTCTGGCTTTGCATCCGCAACATTCCAGGTGATAATAACCCAGGGCTGTGGGACAGGAAGGCTGGGAGCATTAGCCATATAAGGCCAGGCGAATGCCAGGCACCATGCTGACTCACAGGAGGCAGGAGGCCCTTAGGTGTGGCTCCCCAGAGCTCTAGGCCAAGAATCCTGCAGGGAGCCTCTTCAGAGCTAGAGGGGAAGGAAAAGGGGTGGCCGGAGCTCTTTTGGGGGATGTCCAAGCCAGGCTTGTGAAGTGACATCCTATCAGAACAAGGCCTAGGGCTTTCACTTTCATATCTGCATCTCCAATCAATCTATCAATCAGTCAACAATAGATATTTGTGCTTACCAAACACCCATTCCTCTCTCCTAGACCCACCCATCTCTCCATCCATCTCTTGAAATTCTGTGATTCTAGGACTGTGTCTACAGTAAAGTCAGGAAACAGTCAAAGGTCAGGCAAATGCCTACAAGCATGTTTGCTGAATTGACCTGTACAATATCACAGATCTGGTGTGGAGGAAAGGGTGCTGAACCACGCACGCCCACTGACGCAACAAGGCCACACCTAGGTCTGTATGGCAAAGAGAGAAAGAACAAAAAGGAAAAGGGCCTCTATGTACAAAAATTGGAAACTGAGGAGATGACCATCAACTGGATTATGATGGTGATGCAATACTACTGTGCTGTAAGAAATGGTGAGCAGGAGGGTTTCAGAGAAACTTGGGAAGATTTGTACCGAACTGATGCAGTGAAGTGGGCAGAGCCAGGAGAGCCCTGCACAAAGGAACGGCAATAATGCACAATCATGAGCTGTGAAAGATTCGGCACTCTGATCAATGCAATGACCCAAGATAACTCCAAAGGACCAGCCACTGAAAGCGCTGCCTGCCTCCAAGACTACTGCCGGCCTCTCCCCAGCACTCCCTCGGCTACTCTGATTTCTGCTGCTTTTGATCTTCCCGAGGCACCTTCTTTGTGTCTTCACAATAAACCTGCAGGAAGCATGTCTGGGGGATGACTGGCCCTGGGCAAGTACCAAGTGGGGTGACTTGTCACAGCTGGGAGTTACCTCCCATTTCATCCCCTGGGGTGAGGAAGTACCAGCCCCAGAGGAGGCAAGGAAGAAGGAGGCTAGTGAACAAGGCTGACCTTTGTGGCCTCAGGGTACAAGGGGACTCTGGCAGCAGCTCTGGGCAGGCCTGGTCTGGTACCTTGGAGTCCCTCCCTCCCTCTCTGACATCTTTGTGTAGGGGCTGCAGCGGCGGTGGTGCTGTGCCATGTGCCCGGGATACATAAAGAGGCACAAGATGATCCCTGCCCTCAAGGAGCTTACAGTCTGATGGGGGCAGAGATGTGAAGCTGTTCTGAAATATGTCACCTCAGAGATGCTTGGGACACTGAGACCGTAAGTGGTTCTGGAAGAGCTAGGCAGTGTGTATGTGTGTGTGTGTGTGTGTGTGTGTGTGTGTGTGTGTACGCGTGCGCGCGCATGCATGGGGGGGGGGGCACAGGACCTGAGCCCATGTTTTCCTGACTCTGAGGCTGGCTCTGTAACCACCAGGTCACACTTCCCTTCTGTTCTACTGGTCACACACACTAGATTCTCAATGCTACTCAGCTGAAATGAATGTGCTTGCCCAGGGCTACGGAGCATCAGAATCAGGATTTGAACCCCTCTGCCTGACTCCAAGTCCAAACTGAGGGACTGGACCAGATGACCCTCTAAGGTCACAGGGGTCCCTTTTGTCTTTTTACACCCATTTCCTGGCACGTAGTAGGCATTCAGTAAATGCCTGTTGGTTGTTAAGATGGAAGGTTCTTGACGTTAGGGACAAGGACCCTTTCACCAATTTCCTTCGCCTTCCTAATACCCAGCACAGTGTTTGGCGCACAGATGGTGCTTGATCAATACTTGGTGACAGCAACTGCTTTCCAGTTCCCAGGATGCTTCTTGATGAGGCCCAGTGGCCAGAGATGACCGTCTGGGTGGCAGGCTGGCCACACTGGCATCTGAGGGCTGGGCATCCACCTGCCCCCTCTGACACACAAGGGGTCACTAGGGAGCCCTGAGCATCTCCAGGAGGGGCCGGAGAGGCAACGGGGGCAGCAGCAGCAGCAGGTGGCCAGCCCACTTTTCTCAGCAGCTGTTGCCCGCCTGTCGCACCTCCAAAGAGAAATGCCTTTTCTGCCCGGCTGTGGCTAACTGGCTCAGCACTCCCCAGCTCTCTGAAAGCTCCCTGTGCAGGAGAAGAGGCTGGAACATTCATGGCTGGGAGCTGACAATGTGGTCACCAGCAGGCTTTCTGAACCTCTGAGGGGCTAAAACACAGCCAGGCATCCTCATCTCCCTTCACCAGCCTTGAGGCGGGAACTCACTCTGAGCTTCCTTCTTTTCTATCTGCAGAAGGCTTAAGTAAAAGCCTCCTTTAAAAAACAAACAGGAGACATTATTTCACTGGGTTAGGAGGACACTCCCACAGAGCAGGGCCCGGCTCCCGTGCAGACTGGCACCTGAATGTCAGTGAGAACACCTGCGGGCTCTTAGAGGTCATGATTAGCCACCATGTGTCAGAGGGAGCCCTCGAACCCAGACCTCTAGCACTGTGCCTCCCTTGCATGCAATGCTGAAGGCTCCCTCTGTTCCTCAGCTGGGTTCTGTCTGGGGTTAACAGCTCCCAACTGAGGGCAATTCTATGGCATTCCCCAGCTTTCCGCAGCACGCTGGGTGCGAGGTGCTGGCATTCAAAGGATGCATCTTGGTGCATTTATGGGGTCTGACCCGGGAGGCAGAGCCAGAGGCTGGGGTTTGACCCATGTGATGTGGATGGACTCCAGGGCCTAGGAGGTGCCTCCTGTCTCTAGGGCTTGGATCAAGTGCCTGGTATGCAGAAGGTGCTTAATAAATGTTTACAGACCGATGGACTTTGCTGGGCCTCCTAAGGGCTCTTCCAGCTCTAAATCTGACTCCATCATACAAAAACAGTCCCTGCCCCCAGGGAGCTACCTCGCCTGGGCAGCCAGTCACACCCAAGTTATTTATAGGCCTTCTTTCATCAGGCTGTAAACAAGGAGGCCCAGCCACCCTCCAGCCCGTCCACACCCACCTGGGAGCCTGGGATTGGGGGTGGGGCCCACCTAGCTCTGCCCCTGCTGGGCAGCATCCTGGTCCAAGCTGCTGGCCCTTGCCTCTAACCCCGGCTTTCCGCAGCCCTGGCTCTGGAGCTCCACAGCCTGGGATACCCTGGCCGGTCTACATGACACATCGAGCAGGCTGAGGCCCCAGGCCGGTGGGTGACCCCACCCTGGGAGGCTGCACAGGATGGCTGAGGACGCTACCCCCACAGATGGGACCTAGGATTCCAGCTCAAGCTCCCTGATGGTTGGGAGTCAGAGGCCTTGGGGGTCAATCCTGGTCCTGCACCTCACCTGTGCTTCCCTCAGTTATCCATCTGTGAAATGGGGATAGCAAGAGCCCCACCTCCCACAGCTGTTGTGAGGGTATAGTAAGTGCCCAGGGCTTAGATACAGATATAAACCTATCTCTGCTGGTCGATCTGCAGGCTGGCCGTTCTCACCATCATATTCCTGTCACTGATAAACTGTGGGATTTGCTGGATTTATTTCCCCAAATGTAAACCGAGGAGGAGGGCATTGGACTCCCTTCCTAGGTCTCTTCCCTTTCTGAATCTGTGATCTTATCATTAGAGTTAATTAAACAGGGTGTTTTTTGATCACTTAAAAACAAACAAGTTAGGTCCCAAGCTAGGGACATAATTGCTGTCTATCGCATCATTCATCAGATGTGATATCAGATTGGCCTTCCAGCGTTCCCCCTTATACTACCTTTTCCTCTAACAGAGTCTGCTCCAAGTCTGAGGCCTGCCTCGCGTTGGCCAGCGTGGCCACTGCCCTATTTTATTTCTGGGCAGCATCTACTAAGTAGGAGATTTCAGAGAGCCCTGGGGTGCTTCAGTGTAGACCAGTTACACAAGGCTGGAAAAGTCGCCATATTTGCTGGGTGGTCAAGGGCAAGCCTTGGGCAGAATCACAGAGTATTTATTAGGCCTCTGAGCAGTCTCTAAATCTAACCCCTTGGTTTTCTGATGTGGAAGATGAAACCCAAAAGAGTCAAGGCAAATTAGGAAGACAGAAGGGCAAGGTCAGGATTCAAACCTGAGACCTTTGACTCCAAATCCAGCTTTCTTTCTGCTACAACATAGGAGGGGGGAAAAGCCAACGCAGCTAGCTGGAGCAAAACTACATTTCATGATAAGCTTATCAAAGGCAGCACAAAGGAACTTTAATGAAAACTGGAGAGAATCCCTAACGGCCATGCCAAGCCAGAGATTGTGCTGACCAGCAACAATGAAAACCCATCTTGAAACAGGAAGGGCTGGAAAAGATGACCTCTCGGGTTCTCTCTTGCTCTAAATCTGTGATCAGAGTTTTCCAACAAGGCTTCATTTACCACCAGGGGCTGCAAAAGTAACATTTTCTGGGACCCTCAAGGTTGGGGGGAGTCCTTAGGGAGGATGGGAGGAAGGAAGTCATCTCCTGCATCTTCTAGTCCAGGGCTGGGGCCCAGCCTGGGTATTCCCAAGGAGAACCCCAAGAGGACGACTCAAAGGAGCTCCCGAATTCAGCCAAGGACTAAGGCCAGCTGGGAGGGCTGGGAGCCAGGAAGCCAGCCGGCTAGCCAAGCCACCAACCTCTCTCTGGCTCTGGGGATGGGGAGGCAGAGAGGGAGAGGAGACCGGGTAGGAAGGGAAGACTGTGGGGAGATCTCCTGGGGGAGTTCTCACCAATGGGACAAGTAAAGCCCACTTATAAAGGCCCTGGAATCTGGAGCTCCCAGGCCCCTCCACCCCACCCAGCCCCACCCCAGGGCCCCAGCACCAGCCTTGGAAGAACAATGCACCAATATTTTTATAAGTGCATCTGGTCTCCCTCCCCTGGCATCTCTGGCGGATTACTTTTTTTTAAGAGGAGAAATTAAACATTTTTATGTTTTTCACACCTGCCCAGCCCACAGTGAGTGAGTGAGCTCAGGAAATGCAGGCCTCAGAGGGAACTCAGCAGCATCAGGACTAGGGGCAGGGCTGGTGCCAAAGTCAGGGCAGGAGAGTCAGGATAGAGGGGCACAGCAACCAGCTTCAGGTTCTTGGCAAAAGCCAAAGGTCCTCTGGGCCTTCTGAACCTGCAGACGAAGACACTGGACCCAGTGAGTTCTCTGGCCCCTTGTGGCTCTGTCCCCAGGATCCCAGGTCTGGGGCTGGCTGAGGGTGCCAGGACGGGGGAGATGCCTCCTAATAACCTCTGGTCTCCTAAGGCTACATTCAGTGGGGGTGGTGATAGAGGCGGTCAGGACACAATTGAACGGCTGTCAGCCAGCCTTGTTTATGGAGAATTAGGCGTTCTCTTTCAAAAGAACAATTTCTTCCCTAGGATCCAAGTAAAAAATCTATAGCCAAGGAGGCAGAAATAGAATGAACCAACCCCTGGTTGGCCTGAACAGGCTGGCACAGGACAGGAGACTCACAGGTCTGCCCGGCTCTGGAGACGGAAGGAAGAAGGCCCTGGGGGTGGGTGAAAAGGAGCCAGTCCCGGTCCTGGCCCGGCCACTGCCTGGGTGACCACCCGGCTTCTGGGGCCTCAGGTTCCTCACTGCAAAATGAGAGTGTGGGGAGAGGGGGCCAGATCACCTTGGAGGTCTCCGCTAGCTTTAAATCTATGTATCTCCTGTACACATCCATATCTGTCCATCGATCCATCTATCTATCTATCTATCTATCTATCTATCTATCTATCTATCTATCTATCTATCTATCTATCATCTACCCATCCATCCATCCATCTCTTTCTCTCTCTCTCGCGTGCGCGCATGCTATCTATCTATGGAAACAGAGCAGAGACAGAGGGAGAGAGAGATGGAGACACAGAGACAAAAACAGAGGGAGGGTGTCCTGTGAAAGGCACATGGTGAATGAGAGTGGCCTGGGCCTGGACCTGGGCCCCACCTCTGGGACTGATCCCCTCTGTCCTCCTGGTTGACACATTCAGTCTCTGAGCCTTAATGCCTTAATGCCCTTGGTAAGACGAGGACCCTTGACTTACTGACTGGTAGTAAGGGCCCTTGTACAGCTCTGCCTGTGTGATGCCGTGACTACCCCAGTGTGCAGCCAGGGTCTTGGGCTGGGCTCTATGAACTTGTTTTTACAAATATTTTGGTAATTACATTTCCATATAATTAGCTTCCTTTGTAGTCCAACATATTTTAATTTTTACGCATTGAACAGACCTAAAAAAACCATGATTCTGAGGAGGGGCCCAGGGGCTTCACCAGACAGAGGCCCAAAGGGAAAGGGGCCCAAGCCACACAAAGGAACTCCCTTTGTGGAATCTCCCTGCCCAGGTGCTCACCAGACTGGCGAAGCCTCGGTCATTTAGAAGTCTCAGAGGTCTGCCTGAAGCACTGAGATATTTGGTGACCCACCTAATCATCCCGTGTGCCCATCAAGGCTTGAGCCTGGGTCTTGGGCCACGGCGAGGTCCCTTCTTGGACACCAGCACCCCATGCTGATGTCCATGTGTATCTATGGTATTAACACGACCATGGGATCACTCAGACCTAGCCCTTCCACCTGTCAATTTTTTCTAGTGTTAACAGCACCATCATTTTGAGAAGAAGGCCCCTTATTGCCCATCTCTTGGGGCCCCTCAGTTCAGTTCCTTCCTCATTCTCTACATGTGGTTCTGCTCTCAGCTGTGGGGCTCCCTCCCTCTAGAAGTCTCTGGTCTCACTGTCATGGCCCTCTTGGGTGGCTGGAAGGGAGGCGCGGTTTCCCTTGGGGCAGTTTGGTTGTTGAGGGTGTCTGGTGGCAAAACTGGGGAGCCAGAGGAGAGCCCAGCTGCCACCCCCATCCCAAAGGATTCCTGGTCCCAGCAGGGCTGACTGATCTGGCCAATGTGGAACTTCTGTGCTGGGCCTCCTTTGCATCCTCCCTGTAGGGCCCATCCTATGCTCGGACACTAGAATGGCCTTTCCTAGGACGTCTACTCGGGGGCTCTCTGGCTCAGGGCTCCTCACGGCCATCCACATCCTGGAGCTCTCACCCAACCTGCCCACTCTCTTTCTGGCACCTGTTCAACACGGGTCTGGCAAGCCTGGTTTCCTCAGTGTCCCTGAACCCAAGGAGGCCCCTCTCCAGACTGCTCAGGGCCATTCTCTCCACCTGCAAGGCCTCCCTCCTCCTCCTGCCTTATCCCAGTGCTGAAGGGGCCCCTCAGGAACCACCTCTTTCACAACCACTTTGATCTCTTCCTCCTTTGAACTTCTGGGACAGGCCTGTGAAGAGGGAGCTCTGGCTGTGGCAGTCTCTGACACTTTGGGGGCCAGGTCACAGGAATGCACACTTGGGGATGGGGCTTCACATCCCACTGGAAAGAGTTGGCACCCGCTCTGTGCTCCAGGGGCACACCCACAGCCTCCTTACTGCTTGGCACACAAGACACTGCCTGGCCTGACTCTGGGCCCCTTCCCTGGCTATCTCCCAGGCTTGGCACGCTCTCTCCCCTCGTCTCCTCCTGGCCTCCTCAAGTCCTGGTTCAAGTACCCCCTTGTATAGGAAGCCTCCCCAGCCTCCTTTCTGAGACCAGCCTCGCTCCGTCCTCCATGGGACTCTCATGTGGTCTCCCATGAGACTGGGAACAGGGGCTGGCTGGGGCCTGTCTGTGTTTTCCCAGGCTCTCAGGAGGTGCAGGTTCACTAACACCTCTCCCAGCCTCAGTCTCCTCATCTGTAAGAGGAGGGGGCTGAAGCCAACGGCCTTAGGCTCCGGCCCAATGGGGTCCCGCTGATGGGATTTAGGAGGAGGAGACTGGCAGGAGGCACAAGCCAGGTCTCTGAGCCCAGAACCGGCCAGCTCCAGAACTGAGTCCCCAGGACTCAGTTTGCTCATCTATAAAATGGAGATAACCGATCCCTCCATTACGGGGAGAGCACTTGGCTAAATTTCAAGTCCTTTATACATATTATTGATTGGCTTTGAATTATTGACCCTGGGCAAGTCACCAGACCCTGTTTGCCTCAGTTTCTGTAAAATGAGAAGGAAGGGGCAAATCCCCTGGTGTCTGCCAAGAAAACCCCAAGGGGGGTGGTAGAGAGTCAAGCACCCGTGACCCACGCTCACCCCACCGCACGGAGGAGAGGGCTGAAGAGACGGTGTCACCCCGCTTCTGAGCGTCAGATGCAGAATCTGAACCCAGCTCTCCAGGGTCCTGGCTGGAAGCCAGCATTTGAGCCAGAGCCCACACCCCTGAGTGTGGCCTGTTTACTTAGAAGCAGGTTCTCCCTCCCGCGTCCTCCAGGGATCCCACAAAATGCTGAACGCTTCTGGACACAGGTTACTCATCCACTCACTCTGGTGTCTCTATTTAAAGTCTGGCTGGATGGAGTCTCGGTGGCTGGGGCCTGTTTTATTGGCCTGGACCTTCTGCCTTTGGTGTGGACCAGCCTCTGAGGCAGCCCCCAGTCACCGGGACTGCCCTGTTCTGCGAGCACAGCTGCCCAGTGTCTCCCACCCAGGATCTTCCAGGATCTGCTTTCAAATGCACACGCTGACCCTTCTGGGAAGAAAAGGTCCCAGAGCACTGGATCTGGCCTGCAGGGTGGCCTGGCTAATCCAGGGGACATTGAGGGGCTGGGGCGGGGTCTTTGAGAACATCTCTGTGACCAGGACACAATACCAGGAACCCTTAGGGAAAAGAGGCAAATCAAAAGAAAAAAAAAAGCCCACTAAAATACTCCTTCCAAATAATTCCAGCTACTTAGGTGGGGTGAGGGTCACTTCTGGAAGTAATGAGCTCCCCATCACTACCCATCTCTAAGCCGAGGCTTGGCTGCTACTTATCAGGGATCATCCTTCTGTGCCTAGAAGGGGCACCGGGGGCTGTCTGATATAGCCCAACCCAAGAGGAACGTGGGGGCTCTCTCCACCCCACACCTGCAAGGGCCACAACGCTTCAGGAGCTGAGGGGCAGGATCCAGCATCATAAAGGATGAAGGCGCAGCGGGCAGCACTGGATGGCTACTGTTATAGTTACTGTCTCAGAAGCCAGGCAGAGGGGAACCAATATGAACAAGGAATGACAACAAGAACCATTTACGCAGCACTGTACGGATCCTCCATTGGCCGGTCTCATCTCAGCCCTCTCAATCAGGAAATCCTCTTCTCTCCACTCTAGAGGTAAGGAAAGGCTGCCTGAGGCAGGTGAGCACTGAGGCTCAATTTGAACTCAGGTCTGGCTGGTGCAAGGCCCAGGGCTCCACCCAAAGAGTGGAGACTCAGTAGGCTCCATGGGGGAGCCTGGGCTTCTGGGCCTGCGCCCCCGGCCACCTTGGTTCTGCCCCAGCTCTCTGGGAGAGGAGCTTGCTGGAGGCTGCTCTCTGAGGGGGAGCTGCTGGACACCTGACCTCTTTCTCCAACCCTCCAGGCCCCCTGGGGTGTCCCTGGAAGCCGTCCTTTGTCTCCTTTTATATCCCCAGCACTAAGCAGTGCCTAGCACAAAGCAGACGCTTAATGAATGTGCACTGACCGGCCTAATGACTCACTGTAGATGACGAGGGGAGGGTTCATCCAGGCATCCTATGGTCCGTAAGAAGCCTTGGAGATCCTAGCCTGGTCCCTCCAGACTAAATTACCTCCAGAGGGGTGATCCTGGATCACTGGATGTTGCCCAGGAATTAAAGTCTGAGAGAACTGAATTCAAATCCTACCTTGGGAGTCTGCTGTGTGCCTCTGCTTCCCTTATTAAAACTAATTATTAATCACCGTGAACTAATGATGAATATATTAATTATTAATAAAATAGATATAAATTAACCATCAGCCTTAACGGCCTCATTCATAACACTGGGGAACAATGGCCCCGCCTCACAAGGACGGTGTGTTGGGCTCAGAAGAGGGAAGGGAAGGTGAACATGGCTATTGATTATTTTTCTGTTACGGCAGTTCTGTGGCCCTTGCTGATATCCACGGGCCGGGATCATCACCAACATCCTCTAACAAGAGGCCGCTTACACGCCATCTAGTCCAGCACCCTTCAATCGACAGAGCAGGAAACCTAGGCTGTGAGGGAGGAGGTCCCAAGGCCACGCAGGCTGTGAGGAGCGGGTTGCAGTGATTTCTGTTATCTGGCCTGCAGGGCAGAGGGGCCCATAGCAAGTTGGTACCCATGGTGCCAGGTGGGTGGAGCCGGCATGAAGCAGGCCAAGAGTTCAGGAGGGAATGAGGGGTGAAGGAGGGGGTGCTGAGGGGCTGGGAGAAGATGGGGCTCGGGGGCAGAGCCAGATCCAGAAGGGACCAAGGGCCGCCGGAGGCTCCACATGTTTGGGGAATCACTGTGAAATCACTGGCTGTCGTAGAGTATAGATACTGTGCACGTGCCACAGAGGGCAAGCTCCCTGCAGGCAGGCTGTTTGGCTGGTGTGGCCACATGCCAAGGGCCTAGCTCTGAGTAGGCGCCTTGTCAGTGTCTGCGGACTGAACTTTGTGTATGCGTCCTCTCCCCCTATAACATGTAAGCCCCCTGAAGGCAGGTTCCTCCTGGGTCCGTGATAGCACAGACCTAGAACCTGGCAGGTTCTTAACACACTCTAGTTGGCCGACTGGTTCATGTGTTCAGGTACAACCTAAGATTGTTGCTGTTGGTCCTTCATTCCAGAAGAGGAGCATCAAGGGCAGTGTCTGGACTTGTCCGTGAACTGGATTAAAGTGAGGCAGTTACACAATGTCCCCAGCCTCACTATCTCCTCCAGAATCATCAAAGTCCAGGCTCAAGACAAAAGCCAAGGCCACCGGCCGTGGCCCCCCCTCAGCCTTTCTAAATGAAGGTTTTTCTCTGGTCTCAGCTGCTCGGAGGCAAAGTCCATCTGATGACTACGGGCTAGGTAAGAAGTGAGACCAAAGACGGTCTAATTTGCCATCCCAGAAGGATCAGTCACGAAGGGGAAGACCCTCAGAGTTTCAGGCCAGAACCAAAAAAACGCAAGTAGAAGCTGCAATTGGGGTTTGAAAGCCAAAAGAGGGGAGAAGCTGGATACAAGAAACACTGGGCAGGGTCCAGAAGACTTAGTGTTCACCTGGACACGGGTCAGGGAGGAAGGAGGCAAGGCTGACCAGAAGGCTCCATGGCTCGCTAGGCCTGAGGAGTGCAGCTATGAATGTGGAATGGACCTCGGGGGCCACATGAGCCTACACAGGAAGGCCCAAGGAGGTGGAGATGGCCAGAGAAGTGGCCAAGTCCACTGGGGTGGCTGGATGTAGGGGAAGGAAGGAGAACTTGACACATTGAGTTTGAGGGGCTGAGAGGCTGTTCAAGGCCTGGAGTGTGGGAGGAAGTTTGGAAGAATGGCACTGAGGACATGGCCGAGCCACCAGAGAAAAAAGGAGATCTGGGAAGACTGGGGCGTATGGGGAGAAGAGCAGGGAGCCAAGGGAGGCCTGGGCCTTGGTGCACCACTGCAGGAGGGGAAGAAGCAAAGTCAACAATGGCAGGAGGAGCAGCCAGAGAGGCAGGAGGGAAACCGGCGTGCTTGTGGTCAAAGCAGACAGCAGAAGGGAAGGCTTCAGGAAGGAGGGGAGTCGTAGGCTGGTCAGCACTCAATGCTAGAGGAGCCTCGAAGAACGAGAATGGAGAAGACGCCGCTGGGGACCTAGGAAGTGTGATGGAGGTCAAAGCTGGTGCCAGCCTGGGATGAGGCCAAGTACAAGGCACCTACTATGTGTAAGGCACGCAGGGTCATAACCCTGTAGAGGACAGTTAGTGTGAGCCCCTCATTTGACAGAAGAAGAAAGTGAGGCAAACAGGGTGAAGTGACTTGTCCAGTGTTACACGGCTAGTAAGCATCTGAGTCTGGATCTTCCTGACTCCTGGCCATGTAACTAGAGTCTGTCACAGGCCCTGGCTGCATTTCCCTTAACACCAGCCGGACTACAGCTGGTCTCCCCTGGACCTTGCCCTCTGCCCATAGAGTCTCCCACCAGCTTTCTTCTCCTGCTGTTTCACTCCCTCCCACAAAGGAAAGTAAATCCTGGCCTGTCAGCCTCCTCTGAGGCCCTGGCGTGGAGGAAGGGCAGGGTCCATCTCACCCCGACTCTGCCGGGAGGTGACGCACAGAAGAGACTGAGGCTGTCAGGAAGAAGGAATGGGGAACTGTTCCTTGCCTTCTTTCCCTGGACCCGAGCTGTCCTCGGCTCCACTCCTCCGGGCCTCGCATGCCCTCCTCTGTCCCGGCCCCATCCTCACTCCCAGAGGCCACCAGGTACAGGTTTTCTGGTCCAAGCCCCTTCTCTGAGGCTTATGAGGGTAATCCTACTTTCCCCAGGCCTCGGTCTCATCTACAAGTGGGGGTGGTCAACTAGATGACCTGACTAGAACTTCGACTCTGCGGTCCTGGGCAGCCCCCCACTCTGGAGAAGGAGAAGGCTGGCTTGGACAATTGATAACCCAGACTCACCCAGTCTTAAGAGCCCAACTTTCATCATCTGAGGGCACATGGCTGAAGTGCTGAAACCAGTTAGTGGTCAGTGTAAGGGAAGAGAAGAAACACGTACAGCACCAACTATGTTCCAGCCACGATGCTAAGGCATTTCCCAACTGCCTGAAAGGTAGGTGCCACTGTTATCACTGTGCAGATGCAAAAATTGAGGCCTGGGTGTCTGAGTGCTAGCCGAGGGTCTCACAACACAGAAGAGAAACAGAGAAGCTCTGGGCATCTTCTGGCCAGGGACTCTCAGAATCTGGTAGAAAAGCACCTGAGAGGGTGGGGGTGGGAGGAATATGGTGACTTCACCTCTGCTGAGAGGCCACGTAACATGTAAAGTGGAGAACGTGCCAGGAGCCAAGGAGATGGGGTGCACGCCTTAGCTCTGACACACGCTGGATGTGAAGCACCTGGTGCGCCTCGCACAGCTAGCCAGGTTACTATCATTGTTATTAGCGGTTATTGCCCCTCCTTACCCTAACCCACCGTCTAAGACCTTAACTTGCCAAACGGGTCATCACCAGCACTGGTAGAGGGAGTTTTCTCCCCAAGAGTTCCCAGTACCATCAAATCCCAGGTCGTGACCCCAAACAACAAACAACAAAACCCCAGCCCCCTGGGACAGTTCCCTGAGGCTTTCCAGTTTGCAGGGCTCAGCCCGTCCCCTGATCACCCAGGGAGGCGGAGGCTACAGTTGCTAGGAGATGAGCAGGCATCTCTGAGAAGCTATGACTCGCCCAGGGTCATCCAGTTTGGGGCCTGGGCTGGGATCCAAGTCCAACCCGACCCACTCCACCAGATGGGCTTGCCGGTCCAGCCACCTGCCTAGGGCATGAGTCACCTCAACAACATGCAACCACAACAGGCATCATATTTGCCTGGGGATCTCCAGCTGTGGAGCAATCGCTCCACCCTTGGAAACTGCCTTCCATGGGCGGTGGGGGGGGGAGCTGGGACAGACTCGGCTATTACAGATTGTCGCTCCTTACCCTGGTGTCCTTAAGGGCTGAGCTGAATCCCCCACCTCCCTTCCATCCACATGCGTCTATCTCACTGGCACGCAGCTGTTCTCATGTTGTCTGCCCCCGTGGAATGCCTGTCTTGCCTTTCTTTATATGCCTGGTGCTTAGCACAGCGCCCTGGTACACTGCAAGAGCAAATGCTCCTGGACGGGGAGCGGCCTGGGGATGGCAGACTGTTCCAAGGTGAGGAGGCGCTAGGTCTGGAGGAAAGTCTCAGGAAGAGACAGTTGTGGGGAACACCCCAACTTGGAAGGCAATGGGACTGCAGCGATCCCTCAGAAAGAGAAGAATCCCGAGAAAACAGTGACGGGGGAGCCGAGGGCGGAGATAGTATTTTTCATCCGTCTATATATATATGACTCAAGGAGTATAGCTAAAGAGCAGACTGGGGCTGGGTGTTTGCTTGTTTAAGGGAAACCAGGTCTCCCCAGAAGGCTGCTCAAAGGGTGCCCCCCCCCCAAGCCTCTCCATCCTTCTTTAAGGAAGACTCTTATCTTGGTCAGCTGCTTTTTCTTAGACACACCCTCACTCCTTCTTCAAAGTTTCCTGGGCCATATTTTTAAAATGAAAATAAATGGAAAGGAATTCACTTGCTAGAAAATGTCATCAAACATACCCACCTTCCCTCTCCTTCTGCTTCCCTGGTCCAATGCAAAACACTGGTCATTGTTTCTAGAATGTCTAGAGGTGGCCAGCCAGGGCCAGGCCACAAGAAGGTGAAGGGAGCGGTCAGCTTAGGTCATTTCTCCAAGCATTTAAAGAGCCATCTTGTGGAAGAGGGAGGAGGCCAGCTCTCTTGGGGACCAGAAGGCAGGTCAGCAGCAAGAACTAGGAGGGCCAAAGTCACAGACAGAGGCTTGATGTCAGGAGACTTCTCCCCAGAGTCGCTGCTATCTCCATGTGGACTGGGCTGCCCCTGGCTGGGATTCTTCCAGCAGAGGCTGGAGGGTAATTTTTTGGCCTCTCACCTTCCGTGGTTGTGTGGAAATGCCTATTTTCCCACCTCCGCACCTTAGCATGTGCTGTTCTATCTACTTGGAATGCCCTTCTCCATTTCTACCCTCAGTTCTTCTTTTGCAGTCATAGGATTTATATCTGCTGAGGCCCTGAAAGTCAGCAAGTGCCTACTATATGCTGGGCACACACTCAGTACAAAGAAAGGCAAAAAAGAGGAAAGACCCTTCTTGTTCTCCAGGAGTGTGGAGTCTGATGGGGGAGCACGTGCTGACAGCTGTGCACAAGCAGCATACATGCAGAATAAACTGGAGACAGTCACCAGAGGGAAGGCACTCGCCCTGAAGGGGACCAGGAAGGTGGGATACTAGCCGGTTCTGAAGGGAGTCAGGTGGGAGAATGAGGAAGGAGAACATCCTGGGTGCGAGGGGCGGCCAGGGACCAAGGGGCAGAGCCGACATTTGAATGGAGGTCCTCAGACTCCAAGCCCAGGGTTCTTTCCCTCTGAAAGGCCCCTTGGCTTCCCAGTCCCCTAGTGCCTTGGGCCCCTCTCCTGGGCTGGATCGGCAGCTCGGGTAAGTGTTACAGAATCTGGGCCCCAGGAGTGACTGGCTGAAGCTGCACAGGTTCCTGATGCTGCTTTTGGTCGGCAGCCCCGCTGAGCACAGACTCACCAGAGCCAGTCACCACCTGTGTAACCCGGGGCAAGCCCCCTCCCCTCCCTCAGCCTTGGTTTCCTCCGCTGTAAATAGGGCGAGAGAGCACCCTGCAGGTTTCTGTTGAGGACCAAACGATCGCCTGCAAAGTCAAGTGCTGTGTCCACTCTGGCTGGTGCTACTGCTGATGACTGCCGCGTGCACTGAGAGAGGAGGTGAGGGTTTGCAGTGTCCTTGTTGTCGCCCGGGAGACTGTTGTGGTTCCGTGGGTCAGTTGAGTCCGACCCCTGGGCCTCTGCCCTTCGGGTTCTCTTGGCAGAGATCCTGGCAAGTCTGCCACTTTCTTCTACAGCGGCCAATGAGTTAAGTGATTTGCCCAGGGTCACAGAGCTAGGCCGTTTCTGAGGCTGGATCTGAACTCAGGTTTTCCTAACTCAAGCTCAGCACATTGTCTACAATGCCACCGAGCTACCTCTGTTGTTATTTCCATTTTACAATTGGGGAAACCAAGGCAGGAAACAGTTAAGTGACTTGCCCAAGGTCACACAGCTACAGCTAGTAAGTGTGTCAAATTCAGAGGCCGCATTTGAACTCAGGTTGTCCTCCAGGGCTGTGCTCTGTTCACTGCCACCAAGCCTCCCCGTTTGTATTGCATTCTAATCTATGTGTTTCATGAATCCCTGCTTCCTCTCTCCTTCCTTTCCTCTTCCCCTCTCCCTCCTTTCCTTCCTTTCTGAGTTCTCTCCCTTCCACTCATCTTTGCGTCTGCAGCCTCCAGTATAACCTAACAGAACAAATGAAGGCTGAATAAACACTTATTGCTTCTTGGAGCGGATCACTGGCTGTGCCACCAAGAGCCCAAGCTACAGAGGAAGGAGAATAAACATGCTGAGACCCACTTTTACCCCCTCCCCAAGAAAGAAAATCAAGCAGAAACGGAGACAAAACACTTTCACAACAAATAATAGAAAACAATGGGAAAGGAAGATCAGACTTTTAAAAAGCCAGTGTCCACAGAACCTCTTCATGACACTCCCACGGGATGAAGGGGGAAATGCCTGTGCTTCAGCCAGAGTGCGTGGGGCAGAGGACCGGCTCATGAGTACGGCAGGGGCCCAAAGGCATGATGGGAGGAGCTGTTACCACCTCCAGGATCCTGTCTCTGGTTCAATGGAGCCTGCTCCTTGTCTGGCTCCAAGGTCTTGGTGAAAATCCAGAATGTAACAACAGAGACCCATGGCTGCACCCACTGCACATTAGGTAACCTCAACTGGGCACTCGCTGCGCCAAGGCAATCCAGACTCCTTCCCAGCTGCCTCTCCTCTCCCAATGCTACCTCTTACCCATCGCACTCACCACAAAGCCTGTTCTGAACCTTCTCTTCTCCTTTCAAGCCCCCCTTTCTACCCCAAGTCCCTCCCTCTCAGCTGAGGGGCTTGTCTCATACTGGGCTGAAGGGAAAAAAAACAAAACTGGACATTCAGCAAGGGGACTCCCTCTTCTCTCCTTGTCTCAGAGTCCTCTGAAATAATTTCCCGTTATTCCTGCCTCTACTACAGAATCTAAAGGGGCTTTTCCCTTTGCCAAGGTCAACCCCTTTACCTACAAATTTAAGCCAATAAGCATTAATTAAGGACCTATTGTGTGCTTTGGTCCCACCCCCCCACCCATCTCTGATCTCTCTCGGTCTCCAGTCTTACTTCTTTACGGCCTAAAGATGTGCCCAAGTCTCCTGTCCAGGAACTATTTCCTCACTGTCCGTGTGTCTGACCTACCTAGCACAGTGCCTGGCCCCAGGCTTGCTGAAAGACTGACACAGCTGATGACCTCAGCTGCCATCCACCATCAGAGTTCTTCCACCCAGCACAAACGTCTTCGATGATGTCACTGGATGGGGATGGGGAAGTGACTAAACACAAAGCACCTACTATGCGCTTTGCAAAAATCTTAGGTGACCCTCACAACAGCCCTGTGAAGGGGGCACCTTATTATGCCCACTTTACAGTTGAGGAAACTGAGGCAGACTGGGGCTAAGTAACCTGCTCAGTGTCATAAGCCAGTAAGTGTCAGAGGATAGATTTGAACTCGGGTAATCGTAGAAGCCTTTCCTGGTTTCTCTGGATCCATCGTTCCTGCCATTCCCAACAGCACCATAATGGGCTGCCATACTCCTACGCCATCACCTGTTCAGCCTTCCCACCTGCGGTGCCTTCACTTTGTTCCCAGGTCTCTGCTATAATAAAACCCACTGTTATAAACATTATCATAGTCCGGGTCTTTGATGCCCATTTTAGAGATGAGGACACTGAGCCTCAGAGAGCTTGTGACTCGTCCAGAGTCCACCAGCCAGTAACCAGTTAAACATGGTGTGCTGTGTGGCTCAGGCAGGGCTTGGATCCGGTTTCTTTCAACTCCAAACTCAGCCCTCGGCCGCGCCTCCTCCCTCTCCCCCCCCGCCCCCCACTTTCCCATCTTTTCCCTCTCAGTAATTTTATCTGGTTCTGAAGTGACAAAGACCACAGCTGCATGTCAGTGTGCATACTGCTTAGGAGCATAAGTCAGTGTGAAAGGGGACTCCCAGCACCACATACAAAAACGGCTGTCTCTGGGTCTCAGAGAGGGCAGACGTGCCCACAGTTGGCCTCTAAGTGTCTGAGGCAGCACACAAACCCAGGTCTCCCCTTCTCCACTAAGCCAGGCTACTGGGGGGAAGTCCCCTATCTCCACAGGTGAATGGGCAAACACAAGGAGGGAAGGGGAATGGGAGGCTGCTGGATGCTGCGGCCGGCTTCCTCAGCCTGACGCTTATGTGAAGGACCCTAAGTAGCTGGCCATGGACGTTCCAGCGCTTCCTTTTCTATGAAGGCTCTGCTCTCATTTGTCAGGGAAGAGATCCTGGGCCTGGCACTCCTAAGGAAGAGCAGGCAAAAACTCCCCATCTCTGGGTCTCCTTACCACACCTGCAATCCAGGAGGCAGTGGCCCTGAGTTTGAGTCAGTCAGTCAGCAAATGCTGAATTATGCTCCTTATGTGGCAGACACCAGGCTAAACTCCAGAGATCACAAAGAAGGGGCCTGGATGACCCTGGGCGAGTCACGTCCCCTCGAGGCTCCCTCAAACCCAATCCACCTAAAAGTCAGGACATCACACTCCAAAGTCACTGGTCCTCTTGGAGAAGGAGGACAAGGACCACGCATCCCCAGGTGGCTTTGGCTCCTGCACCTGAAAGGCCAGGAGGCTTCTGGCTTCAGATCTAGGATGTTATGAGCTCTCTGGGACTCAGTTTACTCATCTGTAAAAGGCAGGTGGGGAGGGAGGACTAGCTGACCTCCAGTGTCTACTCCAGCTCTGGGCCCATCTGGCCAGTCCCCAGGTATTAGTCAGATACTCTCCAATGAACAGAAGGGCAAAGATGAAACCTGGGAGGGAGAGGAACTGGTGGGCCGGCCCAGGAGGCCAGCAGCCTCAGAAACAAGCCAGCGCAGCGTTTTTCAGGTTCCAACAGCCATGAAGGGAGGGAGCCCAGGCACAAAGAGACACCCCAGGCTCTGGTCCCCAGATGTCGGCTTGGAGCCTGAGATGGGCAGAGAGGAAGAAGGTGGGTGAACGAGGGCCGCTCCTCCTCCCACCAGACCACAGCCATCATCAGCCCTGACTGGAGGATTTTAAAGGGCCTCTTATGGAGGAGGACAGAAGGGTGCTGACATTCTACACACTTCACAGATGAGGAAACTGGGACTAGATCTTAGCTCTGGAGTGGTGAGGGGCCTTACAGATGGAGAAACTGAGGCTCGAGGGACTGGCCAAAAGGCCACAACCCCTCCCCCCAGGCCTCAGAGGGGCCAGGACCAGAAGATACTTAACATTCCTCCTGGCTGTAGAGCCGTCCCTCTCTGGGCCTCAGTTCCCTCACCTGTACAAAGGGAGGGAGCTAGACAGATGGCTGTAAGACCCCCAAGGGCTCTGAGTGGGCAGCAGAGGAAGCCTCTTTGATTCTCCCCCCCAGGGGGTCTCCATCCAAGGCGGCCCCTCCTCCATGGAGCTTCTAACTTAGTAGCTGAGACCACTAGAGTTTCATGAAGCTCAAAAACACCCCCTTTGTGGGGGAAGCTCTGGACAGATAAGTGCACAGAGACCCTGGTGGAGCAAATGCCAAGGAAGAAAACTCTACCCCAGATGCCTTCTACACAGCCCAACCCAAACCCCTGGGGGAGCCGGGTTAGAGAAGCGCAGCCATCTGGAGGGCAGTGCTGGTGCAGAGGAGGCAGGAGCCAGGAGCGACTCCACTCCTGTGACCAAGAAAACTCGTGTGGCCCACTGACGCTCTGGAAGCTCACATGCCCTCCTGGGAGGGCCCAATCTCCGAGGGCTCCTACAGTCTCAAAGCAAGCACAAGAGTCTGCCCAGCCGGAGGAAACAGGCCCAGGGGCCGCCTGGCAGAAGGCCGCACAAGTGCTGTCAGAATTTGAACCAGGGCCCCTGGACTTGGATGTTAGAACTCTTCACTCTTTCACAATGGATGTGAACCCTGCCTCTGACAGTCACCTTGGCCATAGCGCTTTACCTTGCTGAGACTCAGTTTACTCATTTGTGAAATGGAGAGGAGGCACGAGAGTCAAAGGAAACCACCCAAGTGATCTGCGCTATGTTCCCTCCGTCTCTTCAAAGACCTCTGAGCCCCCTTCTGGCGCTAACATGGATTTTCCCTGGGAAATCATGATTCCGGGTAAGAAGTGAAAACAAACAAGTAGAAAAAGCTCTGCCCAACACAGGAACTCCCCTAGACCACGGATCAACAGATGGTACGGGTGGAGGGAGCCTGGCAGAGCAGTGGGGGGGGGGTGGGTAGGGGCCGGGCCCTTCTGAAACGCTGGAGGAAAGACGCAGAGGTCACTGGGTCACTTGTGCACCGCTGGTCACTGGCCAAGCGTGGACTATTCCGGTGGGGACGATGCCAACCACAGCAGCAATGGTCATGAGACCTGACACCAACAGAGAGCGCCAAGGGTTTGTAGAATGCTTTGCAGCCATCCACCCGCTCTGCTCTCCTTACTCTGCTCCTCTCCCTGATGCTTCCTTTCCTTTCCCTTCCTCACCGCCCCTTCCCTTCCCCCTTCCTTTGCCTTCTTTTCCTTACACTCCCATCCCTTCCCTTCCCCCTTCCATATGTCCTTTCCTTTCCTTTCCTTTCCTTTCCTTTCCTTTCCTTTCCTTTCCTTTCCTTTCCTTTCCTTTCCTTTCCTTTCCTTTCCTTTCCTTCCCTTCCCTTTCCTTCCCTTCCCTTCTTTCCTCTCTGTCTGTCTGTCCGTCTCTCTTCCAGATCCAGAGACTGTGATACAGCTAGATGACTGGACGTGAAGACAGCAAGATGGGAGTTTGAATCCTGCATCAGATACTTATTGCTTTGGGTCAGTCACTTGGCTTTCCTGAGCCTCAGATTCCCTGCATGTAGAATGACGAGGCTGGCCTTGCTCACCTCCAGAATTCTGCAATATCATTGCTGAGGCAGTTATCTAGAAGTCACCCTCCTGGAGACCTTCCTGGGGCACTGAGAGATTCAATGACCCGTCCAGGGTAACAGGGAGGCCGATTGGTCAGGGGCAGAGCTGACTCTTAGCCCAGCCTTCTATGCCCTGTTCTAGCTCAGCTGAGCCTTGGAATAGCCCCAGGAAGGAGGGCACCCCGGGTATTATCATCTCCATCTTACAGATGTACGAGCCGAGGCTCACAGAGCAAAGTCACTCACTAGCAGGCATCAAAAATAAAAGGCTAAGCCAGCTCTCTCTTAACAAAGGAGGAGAGTTCTTTAGTGCTGTCTTTCCGGCAAGGTTGTGTCCAATGGTAAGATGCTCCTGTTCCTAGAAACACAAAGGCATGGAGGGGTCAGTGGGCCTCCTCTCCATTGGATGGGAGCCTCAGACACTCCCGAGAGGTAGTCAATGAGCTCTTCTTATGGGCAGTGGAAGGAACACAGGACCCAGAGGCCTGGCTACAGGAGACTACCCCTGGAAGGGCCTTCGGAGCCCTCTGGTCCAGCACCCCATTTTACAGATGAGGGAATCAAGGCCAAAGGGCGAGAAGAGGCTTCTCCAAGGTCACAGAGGCAGTACATGATGGAGAAGGAATCTGAACCCCAAACTACAAAGCCTTTTCTATCCTTCACCATCAAATTCCGTTTCCTCCTGTGTGAAAAAAAAAAAACCAAACCCCAACCTGCCTTCATTATGAAGACGCTCCCAGCCTCTTTCCAATTACTGATACGTTATGAGGCACTAGGCTGTTATTGGCACATGTCAGATTTACAGATAATTAATGAGCCAAGGTCTCTGAGGCTGGAAGAGAAGAAACAGGCCAAGGTTTATCCCCCTTCTCTGTGTGTCTCCTGTGGACCAGGATCGGTGCCCGAAGCTTTGCTCGTCTTCACAAACTAAAGCGTTAAATTTGTCCTGTGGGTAGGAGCACCAACCTTGAACTCAAGTCTATTTGTGCTGCCTAGAACAAAAAGAACTAAGGGGGACTGAAAATTTATCTTTGGTGGCGGAGGCCTGCTCCATTCGGCCCCAGTGGACAGAAGTGGGAGCACAGAGGAAAGAATTGACAGGCAGGTGGCCGGCGAGGAAGGAGAAGGGCCCAGAGTCAGACCAGGCTGCTGACTCAAGGCCAACGCTCTGTGGCTCACCCTGTGCTACTCCAGGGACCCCCTTCTTTCCCATGGCACCCGCCCAGCAGGTGGCTTGCCCTGATAGTTGCCAGGCACGGTGGTCATGCTCATTCTCGGGAAGACGTTATGCCTTCAACATGAAGAAGCCATGTTCTGGGCTGCTATCAGAGCCGGCCAGATGGTGGTGGGGCAAACGAGTGTGCCATGTTGGGAGAGGTGAGGGAGCAGGAAAGGAGGAGGACAGCCTTTCTGAGCACCTTACAGGGTAGGGAGAGCATCAAGAAACTGTATTCTGGTTGTGGGTGCACGATCCAGGGTGAGGGGTGGTCTCACGCTCCATACAGCCCATGAGATTTGCAACCAGTTGTGAAAGATCTTGTCAATGAAGAGAAACATTATCGGCCCCTTTGAAGGACAGGGGCTGGCCAGGGGCACATCAGCACTGCACAGATTCCACACAGGCCTGAGGGAGAGGAGGGATGCACCCCTACTGCAAGGAGGTCAGAGGGAGCAGGACCTGGACTCAGCCCCAGAGGGTAGAGAGCAGGCTTCAGTCAGATGTCTGGGAGTAACGTACCAGGACAACCTGAGGTGGGAGGGGTGGCCTTGGGACCGTTTGTTCAGCTGGGGTCTATGCTTAGATTACGAGGTCCATGAACTTGGATTTTATTTCAGCATAACTGACTTAGTCTGTAACCCTGTGTATTTTATGCATTTTGTACCATTATTCTGAGAAGAGGTCTGTGGCTCTACCAGGCTGCCAACAGGGGACATGATGCCCAGAGCACCCCAAATCTAGAGGGTACTTTCTTCAGCTGTTTGGGTTGGATTAGGTGGCCACTGATACTCATCCTACCCCCAAAGGTCCACAAATGTGAGCTAGGGAGAGAAAAACACTGAAGAGAAAGCTCCTGAGTCAGGGGTGGGGATCCTGCGGCTTGAGGGCACACTTGAGGACCTAGGGGGCTGCACACAGGTTACCCACCCCTTCCTGAGCCTAAATAGAAAAGATTGGAGGTTGCTAAACAGCCTCAGAAGATTATGAAAGCACACACCCAAGAGGGAAGAGGCCTTCAAGGCCATGGGGGCCAAGGATCTCCAAGCTCTCTGGTCATGCAACCCATCAGTGAACATTCTTGATCCCTCTCCCCATGTACACATGTATAAATTTTATACGTTAATAATTGTGCTTAGTATAAGACTCACATGAACAGAGGAACTGAAAAAGAACCAGATAAAGATAGATCCATATTTCTTCTAGAGTTAATAGGGAGGTATTCTCAATATACTATATTGGGGAATGAAAATGTCAGAGCGGCTTGTGATGTGTCTTTCTGTGTCTTGGTTATGTGAGCACAAGCCCTCTGGATCATACCATAGTTCTCTTCTAAGTCACGGACAGCTTTTGGGGGGCACACGGGACTCCTGCTTCAGAGACCCCTGCTCTAGACCAATCCACCCATTTTACAGATGAGGAAGCTGAGGGTCAAGGAGGCGGTGGCTTTTCGAAGTGCCATGGGTGGCAAATTTCAGAGGTGGACTTGGACCCGAGTACTGCTCTTTCCACTGATCCAAGATACAGAGGATAGATTATAAAACTGAGATGAACAGGTTCTGGGGGCACTTGCAGCGGCCCCTGACAGTTTGTGACACATTTTCATCTCAATTATTCCTATGGTCCTTACCACAAGCCCATGAGGTAGGGAGGGCAGACAGCTTACGGGACTCACCTGGTCATGAGGGGCATCATTGGGCCTTACGGGAGCACGTAAGACTGAGCTGGAATCCTCTCGGACACTCGGCAGCTGTGTGAGCCTGGGTGAATCAGGGAGGGAATTTCTCTGGAAATTAGTTTCCTTACCTGTGAAATGGGGATAATAACAGCACCCCCCTCCTGGGGGGTTGCCATATGTCACTTGGAAACCTGAAAGTGCTCTAGAGAGGCTGGCTGCCATTGTCAGTGCTGGAAGAAGCCTCTGAGGCCAGCTGAGCCACCCCCGACTTACAGGGGAGGGATCTGGGGCTCGGAAAGCTCAGGGGTCACACTGGCAGTGAGGAGCCCCAAGAACCTCTTTCTGGACACAGCATCACCCCTGAACATTCATCATGTCCATCAGGAAAAAGTCCTGGACAATCCCTAGTCAGAAAGACGGCAGTGGCCCATGCCTCAGTACTAACGATATGACTGATGCCTTCCTAAGGCTGGAGGCCTTAGGCCACATTTTAAAAAGGGGCCCCGGGCAGGCGGGGTTCAACGAATATTAGCAGGTCGAAATGATCTCAAGAGCAGTCGCCCAGCCACCAGCCCCTTTGTCTGAGAGGAGAAGAGCCCCGGCTCCTGACTGTCCTCCTTCCCAGGCCAGGGCTTCCCTTTGGGCCAGGGGTTCTCTCTAGGCCAACTTTCCCCTGTTGGGGCTTCTTGTTGCCTGGGGACAGGGAAAAGGGCTGCCTTCATTCTTTTTTGGAGGGGGAGGGGATTCTCACCCTTGGACCAAGCAGAGCTTGGCATCTGAGAAGGCTCCTTCCTGTTTCTCTTCTGTTCTGGGCTCACACAATGAGTCACTTATCTGTCATTAGGTTTGAGACGCTGCGACCCAGCCCAGCCAGGAACTGTTTTCATCTTGAATTTTTATAAAGCAAACACAAACCTATTCCGTCCCTCCCCCCCATTTTTTCCTCCCTTGGACTCTTGTTTGCTTTCCAAATGGGTTCCGGCAAGACAAGAGTAAAACCCGGCCAGAGAAGGGAGAGGTTAAATTCAGCATCTGGTGTGAAATGCCAAGCCGAGCATGGTTACTCCAGGACTCAAGAGTAATGTGCTCTCAATGGCCCAAAAAGCCAATAAATGGTCTCTATATTTCCTGCTGGGCAATTGGGTAAATGAACCTTGGGCTCTGGGCCCTGGCCAACAGCTTGGTATCCTGGGCTGCGATGAAGGGGAGGGGCAAGGGGGCAAGGCTGCTTCCCAGAACCCAGAGCAGTCTGCACATCCCTTCGTGACCCACCCAGCCGCTCAGCCCCAGGGCACAGTGGCACTCAGGATGTTAGCTCTGCCAGTAAAATGGCCTGGGGAGCCGGCCAGGTAGGAGAGATGGGAACGTTCAGGAACAGTGAGGGACTTGGTGTTACGACTCAGAAAAGCCAGGAGGGCAATTGGGCAAATGGTTCTGGACTGCGGCCAAAACAATTTCTTGTGGCTCTGGCCCTGTGGCATCGCACTCTGGGCACTAGCCTTACAATCAGTCTGTCAGCACAGCATTATGAAGCACCTGGTATGTGCCAGGACCTGTGCTAAGCCCTGGGCATACAAAGCCGGAAGGCAAAACAGTGCCTGTCCGCACAAAGCTTCCATTCCACCAGAGAGGATAATGTATGTGTGTATGTAGACACAAAACGGGTATGTATACACACATCTCTACAAACCCACAAATAAATGTGTATATTTATAGCAGCTACACAAAATTAATACAAGGGAGTCTGGGCTATGCAGATGGGTGCTATCAGCTCAGGGCACCTCGGGCAAGCCTTTCCATAGGAGGTGGCGGCTGGAGTTGGAAGCTCCGGGTTCTAATCCTGCTTTACCGGAAAGTCGCCTCTTCCTCAACTAGGGCTGACGGCAGGGCTGGGAGGGAAACACTGTGTACAAAATGCCAGGGTCACAGTAATAATTCAGCACTAGTCGCCGTCCCAGCACGTCCCAGGCACGTGCACACATTTATGTGCATGGCCTCACCCGTGCCTCAGTCAGCCTGTCTGTGATCTACTGCCCCTTTCATGAACCCCATTTCACAGATAAGGACACTGAGGCAATAGAGGCTGAGAGATGCGTCCAGGGACGTTGCTGGTGAGAATCGGAGGCAAGATTTGAATCTCAGACCTTCCTGGCTCCACACACACACATCCTGCTCCTTGGAATCTTCAAGCCACAGGCCACAGAGGCAGAAGGAGCCCTCCTTCAGATGACGCAGTGGCTCCAAGATAACAGGGCTTTGGAAGTATCCGACTCCATTGGCTGTCATGGCCGAAGATTTGTTACCTAGAGGCCCAGTGATCCGGAGAGCATCCCAGAGCTTGATGAAGCAGGTCCTGGGCCGGCAGCTGTCCAGTAGAAAACCCGGGTTCAAATGCTAAGTCTGCTACATGGATGCCTTGGACGAGTCACCGAACATTCTCGGTGCCTCAGTGTCTTTATACACAGACCTGAAGGTCCTGCCAGCTCTAAATCAGGGCCCCAGTGGTCTAGAGTGACGCCCGAAGCCTCTGCCCCGATCAGACCAGCAGGACTTGACCTCTGACGGGGCACAGCAGACAGCACACTTCCCTGTCACCTGGCGTTAATGGGTCACTTTTTCCTAATACCAATGGGTGTTTGCTCCAGGGATTACAAACTCGTTATAACACGAGCTGAAGTAAAATTGAATGCTGAAAATAAACCTGCTTCAAAATACACAACTTGGGCATTTCACAGTCAAGTGGAAACGACCCAGGGATTATCTGAGCTATTACCAGCAGTTACTGGCCCTAACAGCTGGCATTTCTGTGGCATGTGCATAGTTATCTACGCACACACGCACATGCACATGCACACATATATACACACATCACTGAATAGTCCATATTCCAACATAGCTTTCCTTTTGCTGTGGGGCAGTGGGCTGAGCACAGAACGTGGAGATGTGGGTGAGGGGCCTGCCTCAGACACTCCAGCTCTGGGACACCGGGCAAGTCCCTCTATTTCTTGAGAACTCAGCTCCCTTCTCTGCAAAAGGAGGGAGGTGGGATGGGACCGCAGCTAAGGCCTGTTCAAGTTGGTCTATGAAATCTCCTGCCATCAAAGAAAGCCATCATCCCAAATTTTCCCATTTTTTTAAGCAAAGGAGAACCCCACTTCCCTCTCTCCCCAGGACAGTTCCTTGAATGATTGTGCTTTTCACACTTAATGGTGTGAAAACATAATTCTTTAAAGGTTCAGATGGTGTAAAAATGCCTTGGGAATTTAAGGGCATCCAGTCATCCCAAAGCACCTGAGAGGAGCCTTTCTATGGATGGGTGGGAGCAGAAAGTGGGATCCAGTGGGATCAGGAAGCCTGAAAGGGAGAAAAAATCTGAAGCCACAGAAATGAGGAAGAGGAGGGGAATGAACAGAAGAAAATGGTGAGGAAGCCTGAACTAGGAGTGAAGGTGGGGAGCTTCAGGGAGATTCCAGTTCAACATAGACTAACATACAAAAACCCAGCTTCCTACTGATTTGGAGGCATCCACAATGTAACCAGGGTTCCACAAGGGAGGGAGCCCTCACCTCAACCACAGGGTCATAGAGCCAAAGATCTGGGGCAGGAAGGGGCCTTCTAGATCAGCCCCTAGATCAGGTGCTCAATGGTATCCATTAAATTAAGTCTCTTCATAACTATTTCAACATAACTGGTTTTCTTTATAACAATTTTATTTTGTGCATTTACAAATGTTATCCTGAGAAGTTTAATCAATAAGCATTTCTTAAGTGCTGACTATATTTTAAGCCTCAATGCCATTTTAAGGCAAAAGACCATCCCACCTACCCAAGACCCTCCCAAAGTCAGCAATCATGCAATAAGTGAGGTACAGGAGAAAGGGGAAAAAACCAGAGGGAAGAGGCTAGAAGGGAGATGGATCAGAAGGCAGGGGCTTAGCTGAAGGAAACCAGGAGGTAGAGGTGGGGAAGGAGGGCATTTCAGGCAAGGGAGGGCCAAGGAAAAAGGTGGGAGGGGCTTCACCATCTGCCTGGAAGGGCTAGATCATTCACCAGAACCCTCAGCAGTCTACTAACAGACTTCAAAGGGCCAGAGATTTCAACCTGGAAGGCACCATGCACTCCAGACCTTGAAAGATTTGTAAGCTGAGGCCCAAACGTGGGTTGCTAAGTGATGAAGTGACCTTGCAGAACCAGACCCCGGAGCTCTGGACTCTGAGTTCAATGATCTTTCAACAACTCGGTCTTTGGACTGGAATAATTTCTTAGTGAGTTTAGAGCCCCTCTGGGCATTTTTTAATTTTTATGGGTGGGGTCTTGGCTTGGGCAGGGGGCAGGGGAGTCTCTAACCAGAAGGGGCCCACCACATGTACAAACGCGGCTCTGAAATACAACATCTGTTATGAGCCTCCTTCCGCTCCCTGTGGAATGCAAGATTCCAAAGCATCCCCAAAGTCAAAGAAAGCCCTGAACCACCCACAGAATGTGCCCAAATTAGCCCAAGGAGCAAATGGGCCCCTTTGATGTTCCAGGTCACCTGAAAACTCCCAGCAAGTGGGGATGTGAAGCGATGGAGGGAAAACGTCCAAAATGAAAAGCCAAGTGTGGAAACTGAGGCTGAGCTCCACTCCCTTCACTTGTCTGTCTACTATCCATGGGAGGTGCCAATGAGGGGATAGCTGAAGGCTTAGGTCATTCCTGAATTTCACAATCATAATAATAATGATAAATAGTGAACAGAGAGTCAGGCTCACACTTAGGCAGACTTACTTTCAAATCGTGCCTTTGACACACACTGGAGTGTGGATGTGGATCTGGAGAGGGTATCTCCCTTACCACTGAAATCACAAGTATGGTCAAATAATAATTAGCAACAATAATTGATACTGATATTGTATTTAAGTATTTTTTTTAACCTTGGCTTTTCTGAAGCTCAATTTCCTTATCTGTAAAATAGGGCTAATCAAACCTTTAGAACTTGTATCATGCCATACTTGTACTAGTACTATAGTACTTCCCATCCCCTTCACCCCTCCCACCCCAAAGTCCCCACCAAACACCATCCACACACTCTACTGTGCCCTCTGGAATGCCTGTTCCATAGGCAACAGACGTGCCTTCATCTTCACTCTTCCTACCCCACCCCGCTTCCGTTTTCCGGCAATCACAGAAGCCTGGCTCCCCCGATGGCACAGCCTCCCTGGCACACCTGATGGCACACCCTCCCTGGCACCTCCTCCAGTCCTGCTGCCTTCGCTTGCTCTCCTCAGCTCCCTGGTCAAAGTGAGGGAGTGGAAATCCTCACTGCCCTCCACTGACCCTTCCTCTACCTCCATCCCTCAGTACTGTCTTGTGTGATTCATCTCTATCACTGACCGAAATCCTGGGAGCTGCCATCTACAGACCTCCAGGACACTCCCTTCCTTCCTCAGTGAGTCTGATGTCCTGCTCGTCATCTGCCTCCCCCTCCCCAGCTCTTGACCTCACTAAGAGACTTCAATGTTCCATGTGGACTTTTCTTCAAACGTTCCAGCCGCTCACTTCCTCCCCTGACTCACTTCATTGTCCATAGCAGGATTCCAACCCTGGGCTCTCCTAATCCCATGTCTAGAGTTCAAAGTGTGATGTCATGCCTTTCTCTCCAAATTTCTGCTATGATCCCCATTCTCAATTTCTGAACCTCTAAGCATCCAGTAATTACATCAGAGAACTTCCAATGTGGAAATGCCCTCCGCTGATGCAGGAAGAGTCCCATCTGTGGCTTAGTTTTGGAGAGCTGCCTGGGGGACTGAGTGGCTAAGGACCCCCACCCCCCAAGACACCTAGCCAGTGTATGCCAGAAGAATGAGGTGAACCCAGCTACTGCAAATGACCTCTCACATCAATCAAGAGCAGCACCTGCCATGCTGCGGATAAGGATTGAATCTGGAACCAGAGGGCCTGGATTCACATCTAGGCTCTGCTACTTCCTGGCTGCGAGACCCTGGGAAAGTCACTTGTTTAACTGGTCTGCGGCTGCAGGGGCTGGATTAGTTAACATCCAAGGTTCCTGACAGCTCGATGGAGGAGTAATAGAGCTCACAGGCCCTTTCTTTCTTTCTCTCTCTTTTTCTTTCTTCCTTTCTTTCTTTCTTTCTCTCTCTCTCTCTCTCTCTCTCTCTCTCTCTCTCTCTCTCTCTACCTCCCTCCCTCCCTCCCTCCCTTCCTTCCTTCCTTCCTTCCTTCTGTTCTCTCCCCAGCTCTGAGACAAGTGCCTAAAATGCTCTATGACTTGACTTGGTCACAGATCTATCAAACAGCAGAGGCAGGCCTGGTGTAGTGGCACAGTTCAAATGATCATTTTACAGGTGAGGAAACCATGGCCCAGAGAGAGAAGGTTCAATCCAGATCCCTCGACTCTAAATGCAACCCTCCTTCCATGCCCCCATGTGGATCAAAGCCCCTGGCAGCTTCATCCCCCCTGGGGTCTGGGGGGGAGCTGAGGGCCCCCCTGGCAGCAGTGAGGGGAGAAGCCTCTCTCTTCTCATGCCACTTGCCCAAGGCTGGGGCCTCACTGGATTTAGAGGCTGGGGATGAACGTCCCCTCTGGCCTGGTACAGGAACATGGCTCTGGGCTTCTCCCAGTCTGTACACTGAGCATGCAGCTGGCACCTGATGGCTGGGGCCAGGTTCATTGCCAGGGTAAGCAAAGCCGGGCAGAGGCCATGAAAACACAACATAACAAGAGACCCAGCCACATGATGCCAGGCCACAGGACAAAGGTCTTTAACACCCAAATGATGGAATGTGGAGATGTGTCCCCTATCCCAAGGGGTCTGGAAAGGTTGAGCCCCTCAGGGAGGTGGATGAGGCATGTCAGAAGGAAGGTTAAGGATCTGTACTTTGAGAGCAGCCAGATCATTTGATTTAATTCCTACCATTTTCCCCGAATTACCTTGTTTTGGAGTCGGGAAATCTGGGATCCAAGCCCTCCTCTGACCCTTAATGGCTGCAGGACTTCAGGCAACTTCTTCATTTGTCAAATGGGTGGTTTGGACCATGGGGCCTCTCAGGATCCTTCCAGGGCTAAACCCTGTGAGCCTAAACGTGTGAGGTTTCTTCTTGGTATGATGGCTCTTGAGCTATGACCCTCGGACCTCCCTGGGCCTCAGTTTCTGGTCTTTCCCATTTTTCACTCAGTGATGCTGTGACGTGGGTTCGAATCTTCCTTACCCCCGACCACCCCCAACCTTCAGCGAGTTCCTTTGGTCTAGTTTCCTAAATGGACCCACCTCATTTAGAGGCTGTCTTCTTAAAGCTGATGCTTATATGGTGCTTGCTACTTGGGGAATCTTTTGAGCGACAACCACCCTGAGATGTACGTCACTGGCAATGTGTCATGCCCTCCTTATAGGTGGGAAAACCACAGAGAAGTGAGGCTTGACCAACGTCACACAGCTGAGGCAACGAGGGGACTCAACAGGCCTAGACCAGGGGACCACGAGTCGGGACAAAAGGCTGCCAAAGCTGGCACTGGCGCCTTGAGAGGAACTCCCCACCCGTGCGGCTGAATGCTCAGAGCCTCCTTTCCTTGAAGGTGGAACAAGGATAATCACGCAACACTCCATCCTGTGGGAAGGGAAAAGTGAACTGGCCAAAATGAAGAAATGGTGCCCACGCATTCAACTGTTGGGCTGTTTGGAGGAAGGCGCCTTGTCACCCTTAAAGGACTGTATTAAATGTGAGGTCATATCATTGGCATTATTATTCATTACCACTATATTACCACCAACAATAACCACATTATGACTAATAATAATATTTATATCCTAACTCAAGATACACGTATTAAACCAATCCACGAAACTTCAGATGGCGTGCTCCTCTACAGACCGTGGCAGTAATATGAATGTGGTCGTTGGTTTATATGTTTGTGGCTAAAAGAGATAAACACCATAAATCGCTCAGTAACTCAATCTGTACATGTACATAGGGTCGTAAATCTAGAGTTGGAAAGAGCTCCGTGACCAAGTTAACCCTTCATTTTACAGAGAAGGAAGCTGAGCTCCAGGAAGAGTCAGGGATGTGCCCAAGGTCACAGGCATAGTAAGGGTCAAAGGTGGAATCTGAACCCTTGTCCTCTGCCTGCAGAGAAGGCTTGGCTCTTAACCTGGGGGCTCTGAACCTACCTTTAAAATATTTTGAATACTCTGTTTCAATATAATTGGTTTCTTTTGTGTGTTACTATGTATGTTATTTTATGCATTTAAAACTTTATTCCCAGAAGGCATTTCCTTGGCTTCACTGGACCGCTGATGAAGTCCATGGCATGAAAATGGTTAAGAACCTGCGTTCTAGAGTCAGTGTCCTTTCCGCTGGTCCCAGTTTATCAGCTTCTAGATATTCCAGGACAATGATCAACCTTTTAATTCCAAGACATAGCTCCCTTAAATAAAAATTCTTTTTGTATGGAATGGAAGAAGTAGGAAAGGACTACATTTCTAAGGATACTTGGACTCAGAATGCAAACATTCACCGGGAAACAAATACTCCATTTCTCATGAGCCTAAATACCCAGGATATAGCTAGACAGATGAAGTTTCTGGGCTCTTCTAAGTAGAGCAGCTCCAGGAGATGCGGCATCATGACATGGGAAATATGGAGAAGAATGAGTGAGGAGGAGGATGTGGATGTGAATTCTGACAGGTTCTACCAAGTCAAAAGCATCAGGCTTGCATAAGGACTGACCCATGTCTCTGTTTAAGGACCAGCCAGGCTAAGTTCGGAGAATCTCATCATCAGCTTGGCCAAAGCAACTTTCAAAGATGGCTTCCCCAAGTCCCAGAGAGGTGGGTGGAGGGATTGCCCAGACCAACAAAATCCCAAATCTGCCACATTCTGAAGAAGCACCATTGGGCTCTCCCACAGACTTTAAAAGGGTCCTTCCTTGGAAATTATAGGACACATTTAAAAAGCTCTCAAAAGAAGGTAGAAAACTAGAGCTGTCAGGGTCCAAAGATGGCCTCCTTAATAATAATAATAATAATAATAATAATAATAATAACAACAACAATAATAATAACAAAAACAAGGCACAAGCCTGGGAGGTGCTCTTGTTACCCCATTTCACAGCTGAGAAAACCAAGGCTGAAAGGTAAGATAACTTGACTATCGCCACAGTCAATCTGAGGCTGAATTTGAACTCAGGTCTTCCTGACCCCAGGTCTGGGGCTCTATTCATTGCACCACCTGGCTCAAGTTGTCTGCTGGGGACTTTATAGCTGTCACTGGCAATCATGGAGGAAACCACTGTGTAAATGTGTTTTTTAAATTTTTCCATTAGGACAAATGGCATTTTTACAACTTCACAGGTCCTCGCTACTTAAGCGTAAGATAAGAAACAGGTTGTGTCTGTGAAAAGTCAGGTTACAAGAAATCCCACAAGGTAAGAGCTTTAGCCAAGGAACACTTCATGTTAAGTGAGTGTTGATAAGGAAGGAAAGGAAAGCTCGGGGTGAGCGGTCAAAAGTCTGACTATACAGAGAGCCATCTTTTCCTGTTAGGGATAAGATGTTAGTCAAGTTATTATTGATGAACAAGAAGATGGAGAGAATCCTGCCGCATGTGTCTTTCTGTTCAGCTGTGAGAGAGAACGCACAAGCAATTTGGATGTCATGTAGTCATGCGGGAGAAATTAAGAAATGAATTTTGTTGGAAAGAGAGATGAGGAGATGGAAGAAAAATGGAAGACTGAGACAAATACCCTTCTCTCTGAAAACACAGAGGGTGAAGAGCTCTCCCTCCTTGCATGGAACACCCAGAAGTCGTGGGTAAGCACAACCTAGGGAGGCAGCAAAAAGGGAACCAGAGCCGAGCAGCAACTGTGGACTGTGTAAGCTCAGTAAGAAGAGTGCTTAACTTGTACTTAGGTGTCCGTGTTTTTCATATTGTGTTTCAACAATCATGCCTCCACAAATTCACAAAACCAACGAGTGAAATTAAGGGATTGGTTAAGGACTGGTAGGGGAAACAAGAGGCTTTGCTCCCATACTGTTGGTAGAGGTCATTAGTTTGTTCCCAATCCCTCCAGTGATTCTAATGACTTCTTAAGATTTATCAAAGCTCATGACAATTGGCAGGGCTTGGGTACCAGCTGCTGGGGGAACGGTGGGAGTTAAAAGGGCAAATGTGGTGTGCGTGTTTACCTCCTCCATCTGAAAGCCTCCACAAGAGGTGAGGGTGGGGAATAGAATTCACTCCCTCTGACTTTGCGCAAGTGAGGCTGGGCGACCTTCCTTTGTGAGTCAATGAGGTCTTGACAGCTGTTGAAGCTCCCCAGTTCCGTGTCTTGAAGAGGTTAACGTTAAAGCCCTGACTAACAAAACAGCTGAAGATGTGCAGGCTAGTTTGAGTCAGAAGGCCAGCAAAGGGCAGGGCAGTGGCACAAGGCAGGCCCTTAGCAGATGACGGCAGAGTAGCGAGCTGCCCAGCCTCCCATGGATGAAAAGAGGAATGAAGAGCAATACAGCCCCTGGGCCTTGCCCAAGAGCCAACCACAAAGCAGGTGGTCTCCTCCTCTTGGAGCCTAAATCTTCCAAGGATTTGTTTGCTTTCTCCACTAATGTGTGAATCAGCAGGAGATTGCCACATCAGTGTATGGGAGAGGAAGAGATGAAGATGATTTCATTTCTTGAATTTCCATGATTTACTATGAGTGAATTACTTCATTCATTTGACAAGCATTTATTAAGTGCCTGCTGTGTGCCAGACGTAAGTCACAAAGGCAAAACTGACCCTGACCCCAGGGGCTGAAAGTAGAAACTAGACATTCTAAAGGTGAAGAGGGAGAACCTTGTAGGTAGATAAATAAGTTCCTGCCTGGAGGCCGATGCAGGGAACAGCAAGTTCCCCCAGGACAGAGAGTGCATGAGAGGAAGAAGGCAAAAAAGCCAGGAACAGAAGGCAGGAGGCAGATTGTAAAGGGCTTTCAACACTGTGCAAGGAGTAAAGGTTTCTCCTAGCTAAAGACTGTATATAAGTAGCCACAGCTTTACCCTGCTATTCTGCCCTAATTAAATACTTTGCTATTAGATTTATGGTTTCTGCTTGATTTGCTGGTAAAGCATTCCCTAGCTGAGACACAAAATTAATAGTGAGATTCCAAAATGTAGTTGAGAAAGCCATTACAGGTTTATAATGTTATTTTAATTAAAAGGGTGTGTGTTTAGTTAGAAAACAAAACAAAGACTTTTTTTTTTCTGGTTCACTTATACCCAAGGCTAAGGATTTCTACTGTACCCATCAATAAATAAGTAGCTGGTTGTAATTCTTAAAAGCATCACTCAAATGTATCTTTGTGCTCATGTCCAACACTTCTCAGCCTTTTGCAATCTGGCTTCTCACACCATCATCACGCAAGTGAGATCACTCTTTCCAAGGTCAGCAATGACTTCTTAAATGTCAAATCGGACGGTCGCGTCTCAGACCGTGTAACTTCTGTGACTCTGCTGACCGTCTCTTCCTCCAGGACATTCTCTCCACTCTGAGTTGTCCTAGCCCTGCTCTCTCTTCTACTCCTGCTACCAGCATGACCGCACCCTCCTGGACTGAATACTCCTCCAGGTCCTTCCCAGGTCTCTGTCTGCCTCCCCTTCTCTTTTCTTTCTTTATTCTAATCTCTTCAGCTCCCATAGGTTCAACTATCATTACTGTGCAAATAACTTCCAGCTCTCTGTATGGGCATCTCAGCAATAATGACAATAAACAATAATCTGTCCGACAACCTCCCACCAGAAACTGCTTTGCATTCATACTGTAAATGTTTTCTGTTTAATTTTCTGAGCACATGCTGTTTGAACTTGGAATCAGGAAGACCTGAGTTTCAATTCTGCATCAGGCACCTGCTAGGGGAAGGGAAGAAGCATTTATGTGACACCTACTGTGTGCCAGGCACTTTTCACAAATGTCATCTTGAGAGCGAGCTCCTTGGGGGCGAAGATTATCTTTTGCCTCCGCTTGCATCACTGGTGCTTAGCACACAGTAGGCATTTAATACATGCTTATAGACTGACTGACTGTGACCCTGGACAAGTCACTTCACCTGTCTGTCTCAGTTTTTTCATCTGCAGAATGTGATAATCATAGCACCTGAAATCACTTTATGAATGTCATATTAAATGTATTATTGTTAAAATTAACAGCCCACAAAGTAATTATTTTTGTTTCCCCCCGGATAACGTAAAGTCCTTGAAAGCAGGAAATGTTTCCTGATTATCTTTTTCTCCCCTGAACCCAGCACAGCTCCTGGAACACAGTTGGCACTTAATAAATGCCCAGTGCTGTTTTCTAGGCAGCTTCTAAAAGCAAACCCATTGATTGCCGTCAAATCAAAGGCCAGAAGAGACATACTTTTGGAATATAATTAAAAGGCTTCTTTGCTTGCTACCTGGTTACTTCTGAGTGTCCGGTGTTAGGGCTGAGCCAGTGGGCTCAAACGGGCCTGTGAAAGCATCTCACCAAACAAGATTGCTCAAGAATAGGGGACATTGTTCTCATTCCCATTTAGTGGGAGCCACTTCTCCAAGAAGTGACTGTCCTCATTCTATCCTTTGTGGGGGCGACAGAGCTTCCTGGCCCCCTGCTCTTCAGTTAAGTTGTCTGATCTGGAGGGGGAGGTAGGGAGGGGGTGAGCAGAGGCCATCCTTAGACATGGGCCAGGGAGGGACCTGAGAGATTGACTGGGTAGTCCAGGGGCTCTGGGAACTTGTTTTAAGTAGAACTGGCTGACTTTTTGTCTTCCTAGGTAATTTATTTCATGCATTTAAAAACACTGTTCTGAGAAGGAGCCCTAGCCTTCACCACTGATGGCCAAGAGGGGCGTGGCACAAAAAGAAAGGCCAAGAAGCCCTAACTCAGTCCGACTTCTCTGTTTTACAGGTAGGGAAACAAAGTCAGAGGGGAGAAATACCTCCTGAGTCTAGAGGGGTATGAAAAGAGTCAGAGCTGGGATTCAAACTCATGCCCTGTGAATGCAGTGCCCTCTCTTTTCCTAACACATTACCCTGTCCCTGTCCCCCTCTAAGCCAGGGCTGCTTCCCTGACTTTGAGCTACTTCTGGCCACGGTTCAGGACGCCCACTGTGTCCAAGCAAAAGAACCAAGCTCCCTTTATTCTAGCTTTCCTCTAGACTCCCCAAGTGCCTGGAGATTGATCAATCACATAATCAGTCAATCAACAAGCATTCATTTAGCACATTCTCCAAGCCAAGGACCCTGCTAGGTGTTGGGGATAACCGCAGGAAGGCCAGTGTGTCTGGATCAGGGGGCTGGAATCTAAGGGAGTCAGGAAATGTAGGAAGAGCTTTAAAAGGCAAACTTTCTGGAGCTCCCTGTGGGTGGTGAGGGGATGACCACAGTCAGCCCTACAACTGTCCTAAATCACCGGGGCACCAGCAGAGGATGGAAGGGGGACAAAGTGGCCAGGGATGAAGAGTGGGCTCCTCAAAGGGAGGTGACAAGCAGGCTGGGAAGGACAGGCCCAGAGAATTAAGACTCTTACCCTAAGCGAGGAATTACCATGCTCAGCAGGCAGACATTCATTCTCCAACTGAGCACCAGCTGGGATAATGAAAGGCCAAAAGGAAAGGCCAATCTCTCTCTCTTTAAATCGACTCCTCTATAAATGACTTGCTGACAAAGGCAGAATTGACTTTCCTGTTAATTAAAAAAAAATCCCCCACCCCTGTTGTCATCCCCCATCCTGCCCCCAGCCCCCAAGCTCCTGGAGCTTCCCCAATCCACCAGAACTAAAGGGAACATTACTGGACAACCCATCCTTAATAAGCTTGTGTGTCACATCCCTTCCCCCAGCTCTGAAGTCCTCCCAAGCACAGGCAGCAGGGGAAGGTGCTGCTGGGGCCCAGGCTTCCTGATGGGGCCATGGGCCAACCTGCAGCACCCTATCTCAGAGTGGCCTCAAGAAGGATGAAAAAGGGGGTGACTGGGAAACGATGAGCCGTCTGAAAACAGGCTGGCGGCATTTCACTGCCTGGTGCCCGCCTCCCTCCCTCGGCCTTGTGTAAAAATGGGCGTTCAGAAGGCACGGGTGGCCCCTCTGTGCACTGCCCGCTTCCTTTGGAGAGATAAATAGTGGCCCAGCCAAGCCCCAAAGCTGTCCCTCCATCCTTGATACTCAGTGTTCAGAATATGACTTTACAGGAAGAATAGACGAAGCCCGCTGAGAAGGGGAAGTCCTAGGTTTGGAGTCAGGGGTCCTGGGTTCAAGCACAGGCTCTGAGTGACCTTGGAGAAGTCACTTATCCTAAGGTTCTTGTGTCCCTGTGGGCCAAAAGGAGAGGCTTCTCCTAGTTCTGAAGAGAGGACCCCGAACCCCATTCTGAGGCTTTGAGGACTGAAGCTCTTTCTGCTCTGCCTCCTTGATAAAGAGGAGGCAGCCAGGAAGCATCATGGACAGAGGCAGGGTCCCAGCCCGGGAGATGTGGGGTCACACTTCCTCTTGGAGAGCAAGATGAGCAGCAGCAGCAGCAGCCACTCACTAGCTATGTGTCCCTGGGTTCAGCCCTCAGTTTCCTCATCTGCCAAATGAGAATCATAACAGCGTCCACCTCCCAGGGAGGTTGTGAGGACACAATGAGTTAATGTTGGTCAAGAACTTAGCCAAAGTGCTTACAACACAATGTCAGTGCTGGCTATGGCCGTGTTTGCAGAAGCCAGCTGGGAACCAGCCTCTCCCCCTCTCCTTCTCCTTCTCTCTCTCTCTCCCCCTTCCTTCCTTTCTTCCTTTCCTCCCTCCCTCCTTTCCTTCCTTCCTTCCTTCCTTCCTTTTCTCTGTCTCTCTCATTAAGAATGGGAGTCTGCTCTTATATGGTGCTATTGATGAGAACACCCTCCCCTAACCCAGGCTGGCATCTGCTCTACAAATCAGACTTTAGAGAGTTTCCTGCGGGCATGAGTTTGTGGGTGACCCAGGGTCCCCTGGTTGGTAAACCCCTCAGGGGAGGGACCTGAACCCAGGTCTTCTGAATTCTGAGGCCAAGGCCTGCTCCTAGCCACAACCACAAGCACACAGCTGCCATGTGCCCCATTGAGATGTCTGCGCACCCCAGAGGCAGGGGCCAGATGCCTATTACTGACAGTTGCTTTTTAGGAAAAAACAGAATTTTAAATTTCTTCCACTCCTTATGGTGGGGCCTGAGTTGTAAGGATGCCAAGCCGCCTCCTATGTTACCAGGCATAACGTTATGAAATCATGGCCCCCCCGGGGCCCTAGGGTGGGGAAATGGAGCTAGATTGGAAGGTGGGGGAGCTAGGTTCGAATCTTGGTGCTGCTCCAGAGGCAGGTAATGAGCATGGATTAAACACCTACTGTGTGCAAGTGCTTATATGCTGTGTGACTTTAGGTCACTCAGCCTCCTGCACACCTCAGGTTTTATCCCCACAAAATAAAGGGTTTAGAAGATGTAGCGAGTTCAAATCCAACCTCAGATACCCACTAGCTGTGTGATCTTGGACAAGTCACTTAACCTGTCTGCCTCAGCTTCCCCAGCTGTGAAATAGGGCAATCATAACACTTATCTCACACGGCTGTTGTGTGGGTCCAATGAGATTTTTTTTTAAGACTTTAGTGGTATGCCTTGGCGCATAGTAGGCCCAGTATAAATGTTAGCTGCTATGATTATTGTTAGATTTTGGTTACCCCTAACAAAAGAGAAGAATGTTGAAGGCAGGGACCTTCTGGCTTCTGCCTCCCAGCTTCTGCCTGGCTCCCCCAGGGCCTGGCACCGACCCCCTCCCCCAAGGCACTTAGTACTTGTTGAAGTGAATTGAATTCCAACTCTAAGTCTCCTCTCAGCAACTTAAGGAAGGCACCAGGGTTTTACAGGGGCCTGTTTTATTTTTCTATTTTATTTTATTTGAAGGATTGTTTACTCGTGTGTGGCTACTCCACAGGCCAGTTACCAGAGAGTTAACACATGCCCATTAAGTCTGAGCCATTGGCCAGCAAGGCCAGCTCGCTCCAAGCCCTGCCCAGAATCCAGGAATCCAAAGCTTTACCTCAATCCCAATAGGAAAGAAGTCTGGCTCTTGGGGAGTGGTCTCAGGACGCACATGCCACGGACATTCTCCTCTTTCCTCTACCGGAACAAACACCCACAAACTCAGCAAGCTTCTTGAAGGCTAAGAATATTTAGTGTGGTGTTTGAGCTGTCCAGGAATGTACGCTATGCAAGCAATGCCGGCTGGCAGGATGTGCCAATGGGGAAATGTGGCCGGCTGGAGGCGGGAGGCGACAGCAGGAGAAAGGAGAGGGCCTCGGCCCACGAGGTCAGTGGGAATTGGCTCCTTGGGGGATTCCACTTGAGGGAGTTCACTGAGCTCACCCTCTCTGAGGGCAGGTGCTGTCCAATTCTAAGTGCGGGTCACAGAGACTCAGGGCAGGAGGGTACCTGAGGGCATGCAGTGTTAGAACACAGAACGTTGGGGGAATGTGCCGGCTTTAGAATGCCAAATTTGAGGATGTTAGTGTTAGAGGGGGCACAGAATGCAGAATTTTAGCACAACCAATGTAGGGTGTAAGCTGGACAACAAGCATTTATTAAGCCCCTATGATGTTTGGAGTAGTGTCTCGAGGGCTGGGGGTACAAAGAAAGGCAAGGAGAGTCCTTGCCTTCCCAGAGTTCACCTTCTAATGAGGTGGGTGATACCACCCAACCAGCAACAAGCAAGATAATTTGGAGGTGGCCTCAGAGGACAGGCATCGGCACTGAGGAGGACTGGACAAAGCTTCCTACAGAAGGGAGGACTCTGGGGTAGCCAGGAGAGGACCAGGACCTCCCTGCGGGGACAGGGGACAGCTGGTGACAATGCCCAGGGGGTGGAGCAGGTAGAGCAAGGTGGCCTTTTTCTTGGGATCACAGAGCATGTGGTCAGAGTGGGAGGAGGAAGGAGGTGTGTAAGAAGACAGTCAAGGTAGGAAGGGGGCAGGTAAAGGGGGGCTTTACAAGCCAAACAATATTTTATATTTGGTCCCAGAGGCAAGAGGAAACCGATGGCTGACTCAATGGGGGAGGTGCGGGGGTGACACTTTGGTGGCCCAAAGGAGGGTGGACTGAAGGGGGAGCGACTGAGGCAGGCAGGACTCCCCCCAGCTATGGCAGTGGTCCAGGTGGGAGGTCATGAGGGCCTGTCCCAGGCAGCGGCAACGTCAGAGGCTGGAAGGAATATTCCGGTGAAGACCACGGGCCTTAATCACAGATGTGGACACAGTGGGCACTGTGAGCAAAAGGAGTCAAGGATCAGGCAGGAGCCTTCAAGGGTCCCTCCTCCTCCCACCCCGATCTCTGCTCATGGGAGCCCAAGGAACCTTCTGAGCACTGTGCAAACATGATCTCACTCCATTTCTGGGGACCCTGGGAGGGAGGGGGTCTTATTATCATCCCCATTTTACAGGTGAAATGACTCACCCAAGGTCACTGAGTGGGTGTCTGAAGCAGAATTAGAATTCCAGACTCCATGCCCAGGCTCTCCTAGCCTGCATCCAGTAACCAGGAGGTCCCAATTCATGCAATCCCATCCCACGTGGGGGCAACGTGTTGGGAAGATCTTTCTTCTAGCAAGGGGAAGTTGGCCTCTTGCAGCCTTGGCCTATTAGCAACAGCTGACCCTCATTTAGCCTATTCTATCTGGATGGCATGGGGCTGGGTTTGTTTTTTTACTGGTGGTCAAATTAGACTGAGAGCTCCCTGGGGGTCGGGGGTGGGGGGCAGCCTTTGCATTTAGCACAGTGCCTGATGAAGCTCCTGAGGCTCTGGGATGTTGGGTTACTTGTCCAAGGTCACTGAGTCAGGACTCAAAACCAGGTCTTTCCTCTCCAAAGCCATAGCTCCTGACCTGGGCGCCCAGACACTGGGTTTGGCACCTCTCCAATGAGCTTATACATTTTTTTTTTCATTTTCCTGGGATCTGGACATGCATCTTCTCTCCCTCCTGGATGGTGAGCTCCATGATGGGAAGGCGGAGGTCTCATCCACACTCCCCATCACTGAGAACCTGCTCCGTACACACTAGTCTTTGCTGGCAGAATTCAGTGCCAGAGTAACAGGGTCACAGTAACTGGGTCTGGCCCTGAGCCTTCTCTGCCTTCAGTTAAACACCCTGGGCAGTGGCCCCTGCATGAACCCAGATTTGGTACCTAGGTGACCTGGATCATGCAGGCCTTTCTGCACAAAGTTCCAGGAAAACAGACCCATCTGTGGGCACTCTGGGATCCAGGGTCCACTCTCCAGGGTGTTTATCACACAGCTATGACTCGGGGTAAGGGAGGAATGTCCTGGCTAAGGTTTCTGAAAGAGTCAATCTCTCTTTAAGCAAAGAAAACAAACCAGGGGCCGCTCCTAATTAGGCAATGCCCCATGCCATCTCGGGTTTCCAATTACTCGGCATGCTATGATCTCATGGCACATTCACTACCGAAATCCCTTTAAGCTTGTGGTAGGCTCACCAGGACGCCGGACAGTCTTTGGTGCATCTCTGGGCCCTCCAGGGTGCACCGTGTGCATGCCACGCTCTCCCTGGCCGGTCCTTCATTCCTCCGGATCCTGTTTCTCCCAAGGACTGATGCTCTTGGTCTACAAGAGCCCTGCTTGCAACACTGCTAAACATTCTCAGGCTGCTTCTTTGTAAAATGCTTTGGTTCTGCATCGGGAGGAAGGGGGAGCTCTTCAGACACCCTCCCTTATAGTCCTGCATCCTGGGGAAGGGAGAACTCCTCAGACCCTCCCCTTATCTTTCTGTATCTCTTTTTGGGGGGGAGCTCCTCAGACCCTCCTCTTATATTCCTGCATGGGCAGGGGAGCTCCTCAGAGCCTCCCCTTATAGTCCTGTATCCTGAGGAAGGGGGGTTGCTCCTCAGATCCTTCCTTTACATTCCTGAAAGGGGGGGGAAGCTCCTCAGACCCTCCCCTTATCTTTCTGTATCTCTCTTCTGTGAGAGGCAGCTTGCTGTGGGTGGGAAGAGGTGGGTCTCTGAGCCCAATCCCATTCAGTCTCTGAAAGCTGGCTGTGTGACTGTCCAGAACCTCTCAGGGTTCTAGGCAGCTCGAGAATCAGCTGACCTCTTATCATGGGTGGAGGGAGCTCCTTTACTTCTTTAGGTAGGTGAAATCAGAGGTACAGGTTAGGGTTAGAAATCACAGGTCCCAGGAGCGGCTATGTGGTGCGGGGTGGCTAGGTGGCGCAGTGAATAGAGCACTGACCCTGGAGTCAAGAGGACATGAGCTCAAATCCGGCCTCAGACACTTGACACAAAAACTAGCCGTGTGACTTTGGGCAAGTCACTTAACCCCAATTGCCCTCCAAAAAAAAAAAAAAAGCAGAAATCACGAGTCCCAGCCAATCTGTTACCTCTAAGAGAGCAATGAGCTGGTGGAAAGCAAGGGGCCTGGGGACTGTTGATGACGAGTGGTGGGGCTGTCCTCCTAAAGGTACTTCCCTAGCTATGACACGGAGCAAGCATCCATTAGACACCTACTGTGTGCCAAACACTGGGCTAGGAGCTGGGGATACAAGTGCCAAGAATGAAAGGATCTCTTCTACAAATACAAATGTTTCCATAGAGAGCTAAAAAATAATAACCTTAGCCCCAGGGGGTTGGCAGTACAAGTATTCCCATCCCTGTTTTATAGATATATGAGCACTTATTAAACACCTACTGCATGCCAGGTGCTTTGCTGGAGATGGGGAATTTGGGGGGCAGAAGCTAGATTTGAGATTTCGTTCATGTAAGAGAGCGGCCCCAAAGTGGGGAACTCCATCTGCCAACAGAAACGGGGCTGCCTCTCCTTCTTCACTCTATAGATTTAGAGCATCACAGGGCTCTAACGAGTGAGGTGACCTGACTAGGGTCACTTCTCTCGCTTTCTTTCCCTTTCTCAGGTGGGATGTAAACCTAGGTCTTCCAGACTAAGGCCAGTTCTCTCTCTATCCCATGCAAAGTCTTGGGTGCTATAGATGTAAATATAAATGGGAGACAGCCCCTGCCCTCAAACTTCCATTTTATGAGAGGGACAGGCATTTCCCCAGGGGGATAGTCAGTGAAAGGAGTTTTGGAGCAGGTAGTGACAGGGGAGGAGAAGGTAATGTTGATGTGATTCTTGTTCCTTGAGTAAAAGGTACAAAGTGTAGGGGCTGAAGGTGAGGAATGGGGGCAGAGGAGTGAAGATTTGGGTCTGGGACTAGTCAGAGGTGTGAGCATTTGAGTCTAGGGCTGGCTAGAGGGGTGAGGATTTGGGTCTGGGTCTAGCCAGAGAGGCGAGGATTTGGGTCTGGGGTCTGGCCAAAGGGTGAGGATTTGGGTCTGGGGCTGGCCAGAGGGTGAGGATTTGGGGCTGGGGCTGGCCAGAGGGTGAGGATTTGGGGCTGGGGATGCCTGGAAGTGGGGGTGGGGAGAGGGGGGGCAGGCCACGTGTCTGTGTGTGAGCACAGCTGCAGGCAGGCTGATCAGGTTGGGTTTATGTTGGAGAAGAAGCGGCTGCCAAGCTTGACCTTCAGTTGTTCGGCAGATGGCTGAGCTAAATAAGTGTGGGGAGACGGCTTTGGGGCCCCTTGTCCTAGAAACTGAAGAAGCTCCTTGGGTGGGAAGCCGAGCCCAGGCTGGGTAAAGGACTTGTGGGATGGGGGGGTGGTGTTCACTGGACAGAGCCACAAGGACAGGCTAAGTCTGACAGCCTAAATACCAGCTCATGTATGAGCTGTCCGGCAGCCTTCCTGCTCCGCACACATTCCATCCATCCTGGCTGCACGTGCTGCCAGCACCCTCCCCCAGCCTGTAATGACCTTTGGTTCAGCTTCTACAAGAAGCCTTTCCTGCTATCCCTGATGCTGGGGTCTCCAGTAGGTAGGTGTCTGGCCTGTCTGCATGCTGTCTCCTGCATTAGAAACGTGAGCTCCCTGAAGGCAGGATGGATTTTAACCTTTCTTTGGGTTTTCCAATACTCAGCACGGGTGCCTGGAGCATAGTAGGTGCTTCACAAAAGCTTGACAATTCAGAAGGCACTTGGGGCATCTGTCACTAGACCTCAGGTCCTCAATCAGTTTTGACTAAATTGGAATAAACAAGGACTGGTCCCAGCATATTCCCTGGGTTTTCTTTAAAACAAAAGCAACCAACCAACCAAACAAACAAATCTATTTTTACTTTTTGGTCATTTGCCTTTTTCTCTGAGGGGGAAAAATCCTGGTCAACTGAAAATGCTGCTCAGCTGGGCTTTCCCATTTCAAGGGCTTCCTGTATCTGCAGGATTCCATGTTGTCCACATGGGAATCATTAACCCTCCAGGCCCAGAACCGACACTTCTGGGGACTGAGGGGGTGGGCAGAGGAGGGAGAGCTGAGGCAGCTGCTGGAGGGAGGTCTTATTATCCCAGCCTAGGACAGGCAGCCGCCAGGAGGAGGATGAGACAAGAGACCTTTGTGAGAGGACTCAGCAGAGAGAAGAGCCAGACACCGAAAAAGGAGGCAGCCTGGGCAGCGAAAAGGTCCATGGCTGGGGGCCCAACAGAGCAAGGAACCTTCGCAGGCTGACCGGGACCTGAGGGGTCAGCTGTTCCAACCCTGCTGGTTAGCCCTCTCTCCCTCCTGCTGGGTGTAATATTTACTTAGCAAATGAAAAAATAGATTAAGCGCTTTGCAAACTGTGAATCCCAATGTAAATGTCAGCAGCTCTCCGGGACTAGGGGTTACAAAGATCTGCCCGGCTTCATCTAGGGAGGGAGTCTCCACACTGGGAACTGCCAATAACAATTGAAATAACAAGTCTGGAGCAACTCCTCCTGCCCCAAATAAAACAAAACAAAACCCAGAGCCTTTTACAAAGAGCTCTGTGCGTGTATGTCCATATATACATATATAGGTGTAGACGCACATATGTATACATATATATGGGTGTGTTCGTGCATGTGTAACGACATATTTGAATAGAGACAGCTAGGTGGCACTGCAGGGGATAGGGGGGCCAAACCCAGAGTCAGGCAGACCTCAGACACTAACCAGCTATGTGACCCTGGGCAAGTCACTTAACTCAGTCTGCCTGTTTCCTCAACTGTAAAGTGGGGATTCTTTATAGGGTTGTTATGAGGACCAAATGAGATCATATATAACTAACATTTATAAATGGGCCTTTAAGGTCTGCAGAGTGCTTTACAAATATCATTTCATTTTTACCCTCACAACAATCCTGAGAGGAAGTATTATTACCCTCATTTCACAGATGAGGAAGCAGAGGCAAACAGAGGTTAAGTGACTGGCCCAGGGTCACACTGCTAGTGAGTGTGAGGCCAGACCTGAACTCTGGTCATCCTGACTCCAGGTCCAGTGCTCTGTGATACCAGAGGGACCTAATAAATGCTTGTTAAAGCTCCGTTGACACCCTGACCATCAATACACCCTGCAAAGGAGGAAGCAGCCCAGGGGAAGTAAAGTCTGGCTAGTGATGGCTCACATGCAACAAGCGGCCTCAAAGATAAACCAGAAACTGAGAGCAGTAAAGGCAGCAGGCATGCTATGGTGAGAGCCAGAGATAATGGTGGGAAACGAGGGAGGCATCGAATAGATTCAGTTCTTCTCATCCTCAGAGCCCCTGGCCCAGGGCTCTCCTGTCCTGCCACGCCTCCCATCACTTCCAGGCCATCTCCTGGTGCCTTCACACTGTGCGACCCTGCCCCTGGCCTCCACCCCCTCGTCCGCTTCTGGAAATAAAATCAACATTGTCATTGCTGCAGGAAAAGATGCGCCCATCCACTCCCCTATGGCTCCACCATCATTTTTCAAAATAAAATACATCTCCTTGGCTACCACCATTTTCCTATAGTTTCAACAGAGTTAGTGCTCCTGGAGGGCAAAGACTGTCTCCTTTTTATATTTGTATCTTCAACACTCAATAAAACACTTTTTCATTCATTCATTCATCAATTCTTCTATCCATCCATTCATCCATCACTCTACCACCCATCCATTCACTTCATCCATCCATCTTTCTTTCTATCATCCATCTATCCATCCATCCATCCAATCATTTACTGATCCAATTAAATATCAAAGTATTTTATCCCCTGATAGAATGTAAGCTTCTTAAAGGCAGGAGAGGTCTCACTTTGGTATTTATGTTCCTGCCCAGCATGGCGCTTGGTACATAATAAATGCCTATTGATTGAATGAATGGCTGATTTCAACCTCCAATGCACTGGAAGTAGGTGGGAGAGGGGGAGGGATGCCTCATGGAGGGTTTATGGAAAGGCATGGACAGGAATTATATTGAAAGGGAAGGGGCTGGTGGGTTGAGAGTTTCCCTTCAATGAAATATAGTCACATCACTGAAATCAATAAATATGAATTTGCAAGGTTGACGCCTCATTTCCAATTACTGGGATGGATAGAGGGAGAGAGAATCCGATTATCTCACTCCAGCTTGTAGTGTTCACCTTCTCCCAGCACCACACCTTAAACAAAGCACCACAGTATTACAAATTCAAAGCTGTGAAAGGGACCTTGAACTCTAGTGCAGCCTGGAACTGCACAGATGAGGAAACTGAGGCCCGGGAGTGACTGAGGTGCTCAAGGTCAGCCTGCAGGGCTGGGATTCATATCCTGTGCCTTCCTCCTCCCAGAGCCAGAGCCCTTGAACAGCAGTGAGGCTTGGGTTTCCCTCCCCCATCTCTAAACAGCTGCAAACAAGGTCTGAAGTGGCCAGAAGGAGGGGAGGGGATAGGGAGGAAGAGTGAGGAATGAGGCCATTCCAATGGGATCTTGGATTTCCCTGGAACTGAAGGTTTCTTTTAGACAGGCAGGAACAACAGGCTGTTCTGCAGAAGCCCAGCCCAGGCAATAACTTAGGGAAGCTGGCGGCAGCCCCGAGCTCAGAGTACAGACAGCCAGAGCACGGTCTCCAGCCTCATAAATTCAGAAGGAACACTGGTCTAGGAGTCAGAATATTTGGTTCTAAACTTGCCTTTGTTTCTGAGAGACCAGATGACCTTAGTGGAAGGCAGAGAACATCATCTGACCTGGGTGCAAATCCCAGGTCTGCCCTTTACTGCCTACAAAGCAGTGGGCCACCCACTTTGCCCTTCTGACTCAGTTTCCTTATCTATAAAATGTGGGGGTTGGCCTAGATGACCTCTGGAGGTCACCCTGAATTCAACTAATTCCATGAAGCGACAAGTGTTAAGTACTTACTGTAGTAAGAGCCCAAATTTGTTCTAAAGATCTAAAGAGAACATGTGTAAATCACTTTGCAGCCCTTAAAGGCTCTGTGTAAATGTTTCCTCTTACTATGACTGGCAGTAAGTTGTCCATGGCATCCCCTAGTGCCCTTAGTGATAACTGACCTTTGTGGAGCTGTTAAAGTTTGCAGAGTCTATCATCAACACTGTCACCCGAACCTCTTTATAGCACCCGGCAGCGGGCTCATCTCGAGGCCCCATTTTCCATATGAGGAAATTTAGGCTCAGGGAAGTCACTTCCTTTGCCTGGATCTCCCTTTCCCCATCTGTAAAATGAAGGGGCTGGTCTAGGTGGGTCCCTTCCAAGAATGGGGCTCTGAAGCCTCCAGAGAGAAAGCAGCCCTGGTCATGGGGTTAAAAAGAAAAACAGACAGATGAGCATGGTCTGCCAAGGTCTCTGTTAACACAAGATTTGTCTTAATTGTCTTCCTCGGCAGCAAACCATGAAGACCAAAGACAAAAAAAGGACCAAACTAAATTCGAATGCTCAAGGAGTGATTCACCTCGCCCTTCTCTCTCCTCTACCCTCCGTACTTTATCAGTCCTTGGAACACTGAACAATATCACCTCATAACCCAAGGCCAATCCTCCCTGCTCCACTGGGGCCATCCTTCCCCCCACCCCACCCCCAGGAGCCACAGATAGGCACACGTGGCTTGCGTACCCATCTGACCTCCAGATCCACAGCTGGGATTACAGCCCAATGTGTATCCAAGGGCTGGACACAAACGCTGGGGCTTCTTGTTTCTTTTTCTATTGAGGTCAAACAGAATCTCGACATGCCTCATCTTTGCAACATGGCATAACCAACCCAGAGGGGAAAGGTTTTCCAAAGCATATTTTGCCAGAAAAAAACACAAGGAATAAGTGAAGTAGCCTGAGAAGGCATGCTCTGGCCAGGTTTCCTTCACAATGAAGGGTACAGACAGTGGGGGGGGGGAGGGGGAGGCAGGGAAACCTTAGAGATCATTAGTAGAATGTAAGCACACTGAGGGGAGAGACTGTCTCCTTTTGTCTTCATATCCTTAGCTCCTGGCACAAGAGGGACATCTGATAGATATCTGATAGATGCTTGGTGAGTCAATGCTGGAACATGGACTCACCCGCTTGAGAGCTGGAAGGGACCTTAAGGGCCAATGCCCCCCAACCCACACCTGAGAATAAGTCCTGTGACATCCAGCCTCTGCTTGGAGGCTTCTAATAAAGACATGGGGGGCAGAGAGGCGGAGCCATGGCCCACAGAGTGCTGGCTCTGGAGTCAGGAAGAGGAGACTTTCCAAGCTCAAATCCAGTGTCAGACACTTATAAACCCGGTTTGCCTCAGTTTCCTCATCTGCAAGATGAGGTAGAGAAGGAAATGGTAAACCCCTCCAGCACCTTTGCCAAGAAACCCCAAAGGGGTCATCAAGAGTTGGACACCAACAAGGGTATCACCAAGGCCAACCCCCTCATTTGGCAGAAGATGGGAAGATGTGAGTGACTTGCCCAAGATAAGAGTGGCTGGGCAGGGACTTGGAGCTCTCCTTACTCCTAGGACCAGCGCTTTCCTTCCCCGGTGAGACACAGCCCCTAACACTCAGCCATTTCCAACGGGCAAACAGCATGGATGAGGAGCCAACCCAGCTCTAGAATGCCGAAGGATATCCATTTGATAAAACACATGGAAGCTGGGGATTTCAAGGCCGGTCACATTCTACTGGAGGATGCTCACGAGAACCTTATACATATCTCTTCCCCTTCCTGTGTCTCAGCTGCCTCCCCCTGAGGTAGGCAGGGAGGCCTAGTAGCAAGAACCCTACTTGGAAGAGCCTTCTTAGTGGGGTAGTTAGAATGAGGCTTGGGCTGGGGGGGGGGACGGGTCAAAGACCTTGGGTTCAAGGCCTTTGCTACTTAGGACCTGCGCAATCGTGGTTCACTACTCCAGGCCTCTGTCTCCACATCTGTAAAATGACAGGGTTAGACTAGGTGGTCTTAAGGGGAGCTTCCAGTTCTGACTGTGATTCTATTGGTTTTCTTGTGGGCGCTCCGGATCTGATACGTAACACAAAGGACCACATCACGGGAGGCTGCCAGGCTGCATAGTGTGGAGAGGACACTGAAACCCCGCCCGCCCCGTGCGTAAAGCTGGCGGCAGAGCCCCAGTTATGCCACAGAGCTCCGTCTGTGTTCACGCGGTCAGTAGAAGCCTGAAGAGAGAAAGTGAAGCAGAGGGCTCCCTCTCGTGTCCACTCCTGGTCAGTGGACGGTTCACTTTGGCAGATCCAGGGGCTGCTGCTGGTACAGTACAGAGTGACCCTGATCTGGACCTGCTCTTCCTCCAGTGCCAAGCCTCCTTCCAAATGCTGGAGGGCAGGTCTGGGGAGAGCCTGGATTTGGGGCCGGAGGAGCTAGATTCTAACTCTTGTCCTGCTGTCTGTGGTCAGGGGGATGTCCCCTCTTGGGGTCTCTTGCCTCTTCTGAAAAAAGGAGCAGATGGACCTGGGCCAGTACAGTCCAAGTCACCTAAAAACCAGGGCCCCTAAAACACACCCGAAGACCCCTGGGAAGACCACCCACGAGCATTATCTAGGCTGTAATATATCTTTACTTATTCTGCTAAATGTTTCCCACTTACCCTTTAATTTGGTTCGGGAGCCCAGGGAGCTGGTGGCCCTGTGTTTGACGCCTCTGGCCTCCACAACCCCTAAGTAACCCGGAGGCCAGGACCTTCTCTCTGACTCCTCAGCTACCAAACAGCACCCGCTCACTGGGTCCAATGAGACCATTTTCCAAAGCACTTTGTACACCTTAAAGCGCTCATTTTAGATATTACTATGACAATGTAGGTATATAAATTTAATATAATCATGTGAGGTACATAGACTTATTCCATACAAAATGTTAATATAAAACATGACCGCAGGCTCTAAATGTCAATGATCACCATCACTGCTGCCGCTCTGCCTGGCTACGCTCAGCACTTCTCCAATCAGGGGCCACCCGCCGCCGCCCAACCACCAGCCCCTCTCTGAGGCCTCCACTTCATCCACCACCAGGGCCTGATTCGTATTTCTTTATTTTCCGTGCAAAGGCTCATCCAAGGGTTGGCCGAGGTCTTTGCTGCCTGGCCAGGGGCGACACCGTGTGGTCACTGAAAGGAAGTTGAGCCTTTACTTAGTCAAAGCCTGGGCCTTGTTTACCCTCATGTTTGACTCACACACAGAAGGACAGATGAATAACGAATGATGTGCCGGTGACCTCCGGGACTCCCCTTTCGGAAGGGGCTGGGAAGGGGGTGCTCTAGGGCTTGAGATCTTCCAAGGGGAAGGAGAGAGAGGACGAAAATCCATCAGCGCTGAATTTTAGAGATACATCCTGGGGGCAGCTATGCTATGACCCCACTCACTTACAGAGGGGTAAACTGAGGCCCAAAGGTTTAAAAGGACTGGCCTAGGGTCACCTAGCTAGTTAAATGTCTCCAATAGGATCCCAATTCAGGGATCCCAGATCCAGTCTCTCGCCCCTGGACCTTAACCAGCCCCTACAGATGCAGAAACGCCACACACAGTCCAGGGCTGACCTGTCCCGACTCTGTTCTGAATGATTCCCAAGTCACCATTTTTATTTTCTGGAGGAGGGGGCAGCAAATTCTCCTTCCGGACCTTGACCTTGGACAATCTCTTTGCTCCCTCAAAACTCAGTTCAAGCATCACCTTCCACATGAAGCCTTTCCCGACACCCCCACTTGCCGGGGGCCCCCAGCCCGAAGCGAGTTTGTATGTGATTTCGTTTATTCTGGGAAACTTTAGATGTCTCAGCCCTCAAGGCCCCCCCCCCCCAACACTCCTAGGATGGGACCTCTTCCAGGGCAGAGAGCCTTTTGTTTTCAGCCTTGTATCCCCAGCACTGATCAAACTGCCTGGCTTACAGTAAGTGCCTAATAAATGCTTGTTGGGTGACTAAAGTGACCCATCAAATCCATCGCTCTTATTCTTCCACCCTGGTGAGTAGGAGTTGGAGCTGGGTGGGGGGAGGTATATGAGGAAGATGATTTAGAAGAGTAGATGGGGGAGATATGAAGCTGCTGACAAGGTAAGTCAGTCGGTAAGCATTTATGGAGCACCTACTGTGGGCCCGGCACTGCGCTAAGGTCATCCAATTCAACCTCTTCCCTGCAAAAATCACCCTATACTACGACCACATCCCTGACAGGCAGGCTTAATGACTTGGGTCCTCAACTGTAAACAGGAGGGCAAGACCGAGTGGGCACAAAGGCCCTTCACAATTCTCAGTCTCTGCCAGGGCAAACCCAGTCACTTTAAGGAGCTCGGGGCTGTAAGAGGAAGTCCATTTCACTCTGGGATATCTTACACTGAGGCAAAATTAGCTTCCACTGTCCTTTGTGGTTCAGTCATTCCAGTCATGTCTGTGCCCAACTCTTCATGATGCCATTGGAGATTTTCTTGGCTAAGATACTGGAGTGGTTTGTCATCTCCTTCTCCAGCTCATTTTACAGATAAGGAAACTGAGGCATACTGGGTGAAGTCACTTGCCCAGGGTCCCACAGTAAGAGTCTGAGGTGGGATTTGAACTCAAGGAGATGAGTCTTCCTGATTAAGCCCAGTGCTCCAGCCACTGCACCACCCAGCTGCTTCGGGCTGTCCTTCCCTTCTGGTTATCAGATTAGAGACCTATCTGGTGTCTGGAGCCAGGGCCCTTCAGACTCGAGGATCTCACATTGGGGGCCCAGGAGTGACAGAGAGCTTTTAACCAAGGCCAGTGTGAAAGTGAAAATGATGACCTGCCTGAAGTCTAGCTGTCTCTGTTTCTCTTACTTTTGGGACCCCTGAAGTCTCAGAGAAGCAAGGGCTCATCTCCTTTGGTAGAGGGGGTTTCCACACCAGGACGTCCCTTTAACTGGTGGCTCCTTTCCTTCTCTAAGGAACTAGTGAGATAATGCATCTAAAGTGCTCGGTAAGCCTTATAGCGATTTAGTAGTTATTGCTATGATGAGGAAGCCCTTTGTTCTTTTGTTGGGAGGCCCCAAAAGCTGGACACACAGATCTTTGTGAAGACATTCAGAAAGTCAGAGGCCAAAGAGCAGAGAGCCAGCAGCTCAGGCCCCCAGGTCTAGGACCAGACCTGACTTGAGTTCCTCAACCCCCTTTTTTGGCTTTGGGTAATTCTCACCATTGGCTCCCAGACTTCCTACCACTTTTCTTTCCACCACTCTGCAAAGAAAAGAAAGTTCACATCATTTCCACGGTTTTCTAAGAAATGAGAGTGAGCTGGGCTGAGTGGCTCCCCCTGTAACCCCAAGGACTGGGGAGGCCGAGGATGTGGGATCCCTTGAGCTCAGGAGCCCTGAGCTAAACCGACTGGGTGACTGCGGCGAGACCCCAGGAAGCGGGCAACACTTGGTTGTCTAAGAAGAGAAGAAAGCTTCCCCAACAATGACAGTAGGTTTTCTATGTATTTTATGCATGTGAAAACAGAATTCTGAGAAGGGGGCCACAGTGGCGACCCAGCTAATGGTCAAAGGGGTCTGTGTCCCAAAAAAGCAGTAGTGATTCCTGAGACTACAGAAAATCCCTTTTCCACCTGGACTCTGCATGGGACAGCTTCCAAGACAAAAGGCAAACATATTTGCTGAGAGGTGATTTAATTTGGAGAGCTGTTCATACAATTTTTCTCCCTCTTTAACGTTTGTGACAGATGCTGGTTAATAAATTCCAGTATTTATTCTCATCAGGACCACTGGGAGCAGAGATAAGTGAGTGTCCCATTAAATGATGCTTTGTATGTGATATTTTGTAATGGGAACATCCACAATGACAAAACTCCAGGACCTTGAAATAGAAATCATAATGAAATAGAAGTCATAATGGATTAAGCCTGGGCCACTTCTCTGGCTCAAGGGGTGAAGGGCACTGGGAGAAGAAGCCTAGAGTGAGTATGGAAACACAGGAAATAATTTTGTACCTAGCTGGCCCTTTTCCTGTGCACCGATGAATTAAATGAATGTAGGGGAAAGGAGTGTGAGTCAGTAAAACATTCATTAAGCATTTACAGGCACTGGGCTAAGGGGGAGGGACCCAAGCAAGGCAAAAACATGGCCTCCAACCCTGAGTTCACAGTCTAGTAGGCATGACAAAATGTAGATGACAGTATGTTGTCTATAACTAGATATGATATAGTGAAATACATTAACTATGTCTCACATAATAATGGATATATTATAACCCACCTATCTGTCTACTCATCCATTCATCTACCAATCAATATATCTATCCATCCATCCAGTTATCCACCCACCCACCCACCCATCCAGTTATCCACCCACCTATCCATCCATCCATTCATCCATCCATCCATCCATCCATCCATCCATCCGTCCATTTGTCCAGTTATCCATCCATCCATCCATCCATCCATCCATCCATCCATCCATCCATCCATCCATCCATCCATCCATGCATCCATTTGTCCAGTTATCCATCCATCCGCCTGTCTATTCTAAGTGGAAGATAATCTCAGAGGAAGGGCAGGAGCATTGGGGGAGACTGGAAAAGCCTTCTTGACTTTGATTTGAGCTGAGTCTAGAAGGAAGCCAGGAGGTGGATGTGAAGAGATGCAAGGACCAACCAGGAGGCTGTTGCAGCTCTTGGCCTCACTGCTTCTGGAGAATGGTGATCAAAACTGGATTCCCCTCCTTTGTATTAAGCCCTTATTAGGGTCAGCCTTGTGTCCCCACTGCCCCTGAATACGCCTTGTTTAAATTATCACAGAATCACAGACAGGCCCTCAGAGGACCTCATGAAATAATACACCAATGTGCCATTTCTTCCATGGCATACTCTTCCCTTCACTAGTGTAGATAGCAACCCACCTATGGATCTAGAGCTGGAAGAGTCCAGAGAGTTCAATCAGGCCAATTGCCTCCTTTTACAGGTGTAGAAAGTGACTGGCCTGAGGCCACACAGGTAGCGGTGACATCACAAGGATTTGAACACAGGGCTTCTGACTTTTTTCCACCAAACCATGCTGCCCTTCCATCACCCCAGGAATGAGTAAGGATCTGCTAACTCACACATTTTCAGGTAGGACTTCTGGCTTCATCAGTGTGGGGAGCTTCCAGTGAGGAAAATCTCTCTGCCCTATAACCGTCAGCTTCTCCTGAATGTAGAGTGGAGGGGAGTCGGTATGAGGCAGACAGATTTAGTGCAGAGTTCCTCAACAGCATCATTCATTCTTTTACAGCTGAGTAAATGGAAGCTCCTAGGGCTGTCATGACTCCCCCTGCTCAGAGCCAGTAAGATACAGAGCCGAGCCTGGGCCCCGAGCTTGGCCCCGAGCGGGCTGTGGATGAAGCTCAGCCCCATCTCTCTCTTTCTGGTTCCAAGCCTTCCTGCAGGGCTCAGCTCTCACCTCCTGAGAAATCCCACAGCTCTCACTCAGTAATAAGGCTCGTTGACTGATTGGTCACTGGAAACTTCTGTTTCCTCCACCCTGACCTTGTTTTACTAAGTAGATCGTAAGCCTCTTGGGGGCAGGGGACATGATTTACCTTTATTCTCATGTAGGTCCCATGCTTCACGCACAGTAGGTGCTCAAAAATAGCTGCTAACTGAAAGATGGAGGCACTTGGAGTGCAAAGACAGGAACAAATGTCCTTATGCTCAAGGAGCACTGGGCATGCATTGAAATCAATGAACATGCCCAAATGACTAAAGGTAATGGTGGGGAGATCATGGTAGTCCTCGTGGAGGGACTCTGCAGGAAGCTGAGGATTCCAAGAGGCAGAAGTGAGGAGCGGAGAGCACACCAGGCATGGGGACCAGCCAAGGCAAAGGTTCAGAGGGAGGAGATCAGCCACAGTGGCTTTTCTGACACTATCCATTCTCATCTCCAGGACACATCACAGTGCTGGACATTCTGGACATTCCCATTCACAGAGTCACAACATGGAAGACATGGAAGGCCCTGAGGGGCCATCTGGCCCAACTTAGGCCTGAAAAAGTGTCCCAGCTAGGACAGGGGGTCATCTGGCTTCTTCTTGAAGACCTTCCTTGGAACTGGGGGTGGCCACACTTCTCCAGGCTGCCCATTCTAGCACTGGACTTTCCAGTTATTAGGAAGCTTTCCCTTACCTCAAGCGACAGCATCTACCTGGGACCAGAGTAATCTCCTCTTCCACACTATAGCACTAACTCTTTGGAGCCAGCTTCCAGTCCCTACCCTCCCATCCCAAAGGTGTAAACACCTCCAGTGTCTCTCAGGACTTTATTCAAAGCCTTGTAAATCAGAGGCATTCTCAGTTAGGAGCCCAGACTGAGAGCTAGCTGTGAAGGGCCTCAATAGAATTAAAAGGTGGCCTCAGATACTTTCTGGCTGTGTGACCCTGGGCAAGTCATTTAACAGCTGCCTGCCTGAGCTTATTCATCAATGCCTTCTAGGGTCCCTTCCAGGTCTAGACCTATGACTGTAAATGAGGAAGACCAAGATACTGAAGGACCAAGATGGAGAAGGGCATCTCATGAGGCTCTGGGCAAGAGAAATCCTGGGGGGCAGTGCAGAGAGTCCCTGGAAAGAGGGCAGACTGGAGGAACTACTGTCCTCTGATTCCAAGAAGCTAGGCCTCTCAACAAGACCCAAGATCCCAAAAGCCCCTCAACTCTGGACACACCTGTCTGCAAAACTCCTGCTCACCCATTTGGAGAACACAGCATTCACTGCTCTTCTCCACCCCTGGTACAAGCCTGGCCACCAAGGGCACTTGGACATATTACTATTGGTGGGTATGATTGTTCTGAATTAGAGGGGCCTTGTAATGAAAGGCCCCTCGAGAGACCATTAACAAATGCAGTTGCCTTCCCAGCGGATTAATGGCCACTTTCAACCATGGAAAGGATAGAATTGACAAGGAAAGAGAGATGCTTCAGTTTCCCCGCTCTATAAAATGGGAGGGGTGCACAAGCTGCCTTCTAAGGTTGGGTCAAGATGTTTCCCTCCAGAGGCTCACAGCTGGGGCTGCTTAGTCTACTTGCAACTGGGCCAATGGGGGAAGGGAGGCTCCACAGATGGGGGATTCACAGAACTGTGTCCCTCACCCATTCTTCCCAGAACTAGTCTGGCAGCTCTTTCCTGGTCTCCCTCTGGGCTCTCAGCTGATTTCTGAGAGGAAAGAACAGTGAGACTCCCACAGAACTGATGCCCTTGAGGGTGAGTTTAAAAAAAAAAGCCCTAACCCTGTTGCCTGGGGCAATGCGTTTCTGTATTCCTGGAATAAAAAGAGAGCAGAGCCTGTGGGAAAAGGGGGGAAGGAGGAGTAAATTTAAGACAAGAAAGAGGAACGTCCTCAAAAGTCATTAAACAATGATGCCAAATCCTGGATTTTTTTAAAATTAATTTGTTAGTTGTGTGGCTCTTTTCACCTCCATGTTCTAGAGAAGAAAGCAGTCCCTGGTGAACAAACAATCCTCAGGTGTGTGAGGAATGAAGGGGCCTTAACAACACCATGCCTCAAAGCTCTCAGTCTCAGGCTTTGGTGGAACGGCCAGGACACAGAAAGAATGAAAAAAAGTACCTGTCAAAGTCACTGAAAATGTCCCTAAGAGACAAAAAATACCCTTAAGGAAGTCAAAGGCAGAAACCAGGTCAAATGAAAGTCAAAATATTCCTAGCAGCATTCTTGGGGTTATGCAAACAACAAGAAATGAGGGCATGTGGCAATGACCAGTTGCAGGGACAGCCACTAGATGGTGGTCTAAGGGATCATGGACCTCCAGGCAGAAGGGTCATCATTTCACAGATGAGGAACTGAATCCTAGAGTTTAGATCCCAGAGCCAGGAAGGATCAGAAGAGGCAGGTTTTGAACCCAGGTTTTCCTGACTAGAGGTTCAACAACATTCTGAATATTGCTGGACAACAGGAGGTGAGAAATGAGAAACTCAGAGCCGTTAAGGGAAGATTTATAGGAAATGACACAGAATGAAAGAATGAGAAGAAAAGGAACAATCTACCCAAAGGCTTCGGAGCGTGAAAATGAAAAGATAAGCAGAAGATGGTGAAGCCGGCTGGGGCTGAGAATCTGATACAGGAGGCAGTGGGGCTGGGAGAGCTGTGGAGCAGAATGCTGCCCATCCTGTCACTGTGCCACAAGGGACAGTTTAATCTGGGGGTAGGACTGGGGAAGGGTCCCCCCTCCAATCTCCCATTCAATAACTGGGATGTAGGATTGGGGACATGAACAAAGGAGAGGCGAATGGGGAAATGAAGGTACCGTTTTGCACCAGAAGATCTTATTTCAAACTCTGCCTCAGCCACTTGCAAATAGCATGACCTTGGGAGAAAATGACTTTACCCATCTAGGATCATAGGTTTAGAACCAGCTGAGACCTTAAAGATCATGAATTTGTACCCTCTCCTCTTCCCCACCCCCATTTCACACACGAGAAAACTGAAGACCAAAGAGAGGTCGGTCATTGGCTAGCTAATGAGTTCTTGAGGCACAATTCAAATACAGATCTTGTCTCCAAGCCAGGCAGGACAGGTGCCTGGCATCAATTACTTTCTTAATAAATAAATATTTATTGGTTGATTGGGATGTAAAATGAAAGGGCTCATCTCAATGACCTCAAAGGTCAGCCCCTTCCAGGTCTAAATCTGATCTTACACATGTATTCTGTTTTCTTAAAGATTATCACGCCTGTCTTTCAGTTAGAATGCACCTTAGAACAGTTTCCCCAATAAATGAAATCATTCCTCTGAAAGCAAAGCCAATAGGATTTTATTTTTAAGGTTCTTATTATAATCCCAACCTGTGTTAAATGAATCAGGTTAGATCTGCCAGCCAAAAGCTTCTAAAAACTGAACAAATCAACGAGGTTTTCTGCATACACAAGAAGATGACTCTGCAGGAAGAGTTCCCTTTTCCCCTCCCACTCCCCTGCTCCTTGTATCTGATTTCTACTTTTATTTTTTAAGAAGAATTCTGAAAACATAAAATTGTGAAAAATGGTACCTGCTTAGCCTAGCCTGACTGCAGCCCTTCGAATGGCCAGCGACAGTCCAAGGACACGCAGAATTCACAAGAGCAGAAATGAATTATAGGCCCGCACTCAGGCATAGCCCGCCTGAGCCCCTAATCTAGAATCTCCTAGACATGCTTGGCTGGGAGGGGAGTATTTCTGACATTTGCTCCATTTCAGGTCACGGCCAGCAGCTGAAGGAGCCAAGGGGAGAGAGACAAAACAGCCTCACAAGGATTCTGAGCAGCTCAGCGAAAGCCGCCACTGCTGGTGGTGGGAGAGTGAATAATGTCCATTACTTATCTGCAACAGCCCCATCGCTGAACCCCCCCCCCCGGGGCAGAATGGGGGTACCCAGAGTTTCTGCAATAGAAACCCTTTCTCAGTGAAAGCATTTTGAAAGCACATTTGAATTCATGTTAGTTACTGATTGGCTCTTGGAGATAATATTTTTAATATAAACGGAAATGATTCTAGTTTTAAAATACAATTGTGACGGTCTTCCACTCTGACATCTAGCCGAGGTTATTTCAGGGGAAAGCAATAACAATGTTGTTCTCCAATCTACCCAATGCTGTAGTTTCTTCCAGGATTATTGATGATGGGAACAAAGGGCCTGCTTTGTACATTCAAATTCCTATTGGAAGCCTGGGGATTCTTAGAGCAGGTGTTCCTGTCTGGTACTCCAGGGGGCAGAGCTGGACAACGTTTCACTGAAAGGGGCCCTAGGTTTCTGCAGGGAAATTGGACTTGTTTTTCCTCTGCAGGCTCCTCACCCAGCCTTCCACATTTTCATTCAGAGTGAATAGCCAGGCACTCCACAGTCTTTATTTCAGCCTTTTCCCCTGGTATAGTCCAAGAGAAGTGACTATAATGCAGGGGCCGGAAGGAAAGGGGGATGAAAGCGTTGACCAGGGTCCTTGGAAAGGAAACGAAGAAGGAAAAAGGAAAAGAAGAATAGCAAAAAATGGGGGTCCTTCTGAAGGCAGGGAAGGAAGTTTTGATTAGGGGCCCAAGATCACGGCTCTTCTACCCCATCCCCACTGCCCCATTTTAGAGATAAGGAAACTGAGGGGCTGAAGGGTTAAGCCGCCAAGGTAAGCCAAGCACTGCCTCCTCCTGTGATCCAAGATCTGTTGCTGATCGATGCTAAGTCAAGTTCAAGACCGATCCTGCACTTGACTCTGCAGAATTCTGCCAGTTTCTGGTGGAGGTCTCCTGCACACAGGGAGCCATCTGCTGCTCACCCCTCCTCTTCTCTGTTCATCCTGCACTGGTCAGTCTGTGTAACTACAAGAACCCCTGGAGGGCTTCCCATGCACATCCTCACTGTGGGAAGTCTCCCCTCTGGACCAAAGCAGATTCCAGGCCAGGAAGAAGCCTAGACAAGCAGCTTCTAGCCTCTATCCTCCACAAAGCACAGGCTCTGTGTGTGTGTGTGTGTGTGTGTGTTACATAGAGTGTGTACATATATGTGTATGTAAATAGGTGTGGCATGTATGTGTGTGTGTATAATGTATAGTGGAAGGCATGCTTAATGAGAATCAGGAAGGGATGGGTTCCAGTCCTGTTCCTAACATTAGATGCGTGGCTCTGGGCATGTCTGGGTAAGCTCTTTGAGTCTCAATGTCCTCATCTATAAAATAAAATGATCTGTGACCAATTGCCTGTAAAATCATGAACAGCCCTCCAAGCGGATGGATGGGCACTAAAGGGCAGGGCCTGGCACCCAGCAAATGCTAACTCAATGTTTGTCAAGTGTCTGACTGACCCTGATGCCTGTACAGTAATGCCTGAAGGACCTGCCTCACGAAGGCTCTTGAAAGGGTCTAAAGGAGTAATGTATTTACAGCAAGTGCTCTGCAAACTTGTGAATGCCGATTATTATTAACACGATGTTACAGTATTAATAATAAAGGTTAATAATAAAGGGAAGGCATACAGTCTGCCTGAATTCTCCTTCTCCCAACTGGAAGTACGGCTAAGTGAATAAAAACCCAAGCTGGAATTCCTTCTCCAGAGCACAGACTGTCTGCCTTTGGGATTTAGGTCTTGCTACCCTACGAGTACCTGGAACACTTAAGTCTGGTAAAGGATTTTTCATTCACTCTCTTATTCATTCATTCATTCATTCACTTACTCACTCGAGGCATTTTTTCTTTCATTTAAATATAGACTTCTAGCAAGGAGTCACGGGATTTCTGCTTCCCACCCCACCCCCCATACACACCCCCACACACGTGTGCAAGGACTCTTCACAAAAGCAGGATGAGGCAGGAAGAACTGCCCTCATTTTATGGATGTGGAAATGGGTGCGGAAAGATCCAGGATTCCCCAACATCACCCAGCTAGTCAGGTGAGGCCCCAGAGACTTGGAGCCAGAAAGACTCAGGTGTAAATTCTACTGGGGCAAGGCTGGATCCCTGATGGGTCTCGGCTTCCTCGGCTTCCTGACCTGTCAAACGAGATGACTGGATTCAGTGGTTTCCAGCTCCCCGCCACCCCAAGCTCTGAATCTGTGAGGCTGTCCTGAGTCTGGGGAAACTGAAGCATCCCTAGAAAGCAGCCCATCCACCCCTTTGTTCTGTCAAAGGGAAACAAAGACCCAGACAAGGTGGCCTAGGTGTCTGAGGTCCTGCAACATGTGGTAGCCATCAATAAATCAGTCCATAAACATGTATTAAGCACCTACTGTGTCCCAGGCCCTGGAGATGCCAAGAAAGGCAAAGGGCAGTTTAGTCCAGGGATGGGGAACCTGGGACCTTGAGGCCTAGTCCCTGCCCTCAGTGAACTCAAGTCTAACCTTGGAAACAAATAGAGAGGATAAATTAGAAATGATCAAGGAAGGGAAGGCATTAACATGAAAGGGAGCAGAGTCAGGCAGCTTAATAACAACCACTGCACATGTTTATACAGCAGTTTACATACATGATCTTAGAACAATCTGGCGGGATAATTACTATGGCCATTATTATGATGATTTTTTACAAATGAGGCCAGGGGAACTAAGTGACTTGCCCTGGACACCCAGTGACTCAGTATCAGAAGCAGGATTTGAACCCCAGCTTTCTAGATTCTACAAACCAGGACCTTCAGATTCTCTGGGAGATGCTCTTCCCCTTCCTGCCCCAGGATTTTAAGGGCTTCTCTGAAGGCCCAGTTCGGGCCTCTCATGCTACTGATCTCTTGTGAGCCCACTTTGGGTCCATGAACTCACCATTCTCAGGGGAGACTCAAGGCAATGCGTGACATTCACCTTCCTGACCTATTGTGGGTTACCCAGAGAGCAATGGAGAAGCACATGGTTAGGGTGACAAGGTTTCAATTTAATTCAAAAAGCCATTGTTAAAACACCCACTATGTGCCAGAACTGTTTGTTCTAGAGCCAGATGGGGCCTCAGAGGACACTGGGTCCAACCTCTCATTTTAGATGAGGAAACTGACCCAACAGGGTTCAATGACTTCCCAAGGGGCATACAGCCAGCAATCACAGGAGGTCAAATTTGAATCCTGGCCTTTCTGACTTCAAATCTGGTTCACCATCCCCTACAGCCACCACTACTCCCTGTGTCATGTTGAGAGAGTTGGCAAAGCTTTCTGAGCCTGTTTCCAAGTCCATAAAAGAGGCAATGCTGATCTTCCCTTTGGTTACCTGATGCAGTCAGCGTTAGAGTTGGCACTGGAACCCTCGCAGAGTTCTAACACAAGATACTTGAGAAGTCAGTCAGTCAATAAACATTTAAATAAGTACCGGTTACTACAAGTCAGGTATTACACTAAGTGCTGAGGACATAGAGAGGCAAAAACCAGTCCCCTGAGGGGTACACAGTCTAACAGGGGAGACACCATGCAAACGACTATGTACAGACAAGCTATGTTTTCTGTCCAGTCATTTCAGTCATGCCCGACTCTTCACGACCCCACCCAGGGTCTTCTTGGCAGAGACACTGGTGTGGTTGGCCATTTCCTTCCCCAGGTCATTTTTACAGGTGAGAAAACTAAGGCTTGACCAGGGTCCCACAGCTAGTAGGCATCTGAGGCCAAACAAGCTATATACAGGATAAACTGGGAGTAACTGATAGAGGGAAGGCACCAGAATCTCCCCACATCGGCACTGGCTGTTCCCCACTAATGGAATGTTTTCCCTCCTCACTACCACCTCCTAGCTCAAACTCTGCCTTCTGAAGGAGTCCTTTAAACCTCCGCCCCAAGTCCTTGTTGCTTCTTTTGGAGGTCACCTTCTATGGCCCCGTCTATATCTGAGACACAGTTATTTGCATGACTATACTCATTAGAAGGGGGGCTTCTTGAAGACAGGGATCTTGTTTTTTACTTTCTTTGTATCCCTGGTGCTTAGCACACTGCTTGGCATACAGTAGGAACTTAATAAATGTTTGTTGACTAGCTGACTATTCTAGTATACAAAGAAAAATTAAAACTGTTTCTAGTCTCAAGCAGTTTATATTCTATCTCCACATACAAAGTAAATATAAATGACATAAAATGTAATTTTAAAAAGGAAAAACTGTTACCAACAGGGGAAGGATCAAAAAAGCCTTTAATCAGTCATTACACAGGGGTGGCTAGGTGGCTCAGTGAGTAGAGACCGGCCCTGGAGTCAAGAGGATCTGAGTTCAAATCTGGCCTCAGACACTTAATATTTACTAGCCATGTGACCCTGGGCAAGTCACTTAACCCCAGTTGCTCCTCAAAAAAAAAAAATAAACAAGTCATTACACAAAAAATAAGGGCAGAAGAGGCCAGGAGATAAACTAGGGATTGGAAAAGGAGGTGGTCTGGTCATGGGCAGGAGTGGGAGGGGGCAGAGGTAGAGTCTTGTTCCTCCAGTGATCTTTCTTCAATGCGGAAGGACTGGGGGGAAAGCCTTTTCAGGTCTCCTGGGGTGGGGGAAGGGACAAAACACTGATGCTTCCCAGGAAAGAGTCCTGCCTCCACTGGAGTCCAAGGACCTGGGTTCAAATCCTGCCTGTCACATACTGCTGCCTTAGTGATCTTGGGCAAGTCACATAATAAGGGGCTTGCAATTTTCTTGTCAGTAAAATTAGGGGATGGGGCTAGAAGACATCTCAGGTCAATCCAGCTCTAGAACTCAGTCTCTGAGGGGAACAGACAAATTGCAATCTGTGTTACTGAGAGGCGCATCTACATCATAGAGAACATGGACCACCATGGGCTTGGTGGCTGACTGACTCTATCACTGCTCAGATGGTGCTTCTCATGGGTCCAGTCTAACTTCTCTACACTGCTCCCAACTCTCAGCTGTCAGCACTTTTTCTTTAGTCTGTCTGTCTGTCTCTCCCCCTTTCTTTCTCTTTCTTCTTCCCTCTCCATTTCTCTCTCTCTTTTCCTTTCTTTCCCTCTTTCTGTTTCTCTTCCTTTCTTTTTCTCTCCCTCTTGTTTCTCTTCCTTTCTTTTTCTCTCCCTCTTTCTTTCTGTGTTTCTCTCTCCTCCCATCTCTGTCTCTGTCTCTCTGTATTATTGCTTACTGAGACAGGTAGGAAGCACAGTGGATAGTACTGGGCTTACAGTTAGGGAGCTCTGAGTTCAAATCCTGTCTTAGAGGCTTAGTAGCTGTCTGATCCTGGGCTGCCACTTAACCTCTGTCGGCCTAAAATTCCTCACCTGCAAAATGGGGGAAATCATAGCAGCTGCCCCTTGAGAGGATCGAAGGAGAGGCTCTGCACGAGGCACTCTGTGAGCCATAGAGCGCTCCATCAGTCCCAGAAGGCTCTTTATCTGAGTCCCTCCTCTCCTCTTCCCACCAAGCTCCCTGAGGGTAGAGACAGCCTTAAGCCTAGCACAGTGGCAGCACATGGGAGCTGAATCAAGGCCGCTCATTACCACTGAACTCTTGGCCACTTTGGGAGACCAAGAACAGCCAGCAAAGCCCTGGCCTCTCTCCCTGCCGTGCATCTCTTTTCAAGCTGCCTTAGTTGAGTGTTAAATTAAAAAGGACTGGGTGACATTGGAGCTGTAAGCTCCCTGAGGACAGGGAGTTTTCATTTTTGTCCCTGCCCCAGAAGGGTCTGGTGCTTAACACATGTTTAATGAAGAGTTCTTGAGGCTGGAAGTCAGGAAGGGGTGAATCAAGTTTGGGGAATACAGAGTGGGCCATCTGGAATGAGCACAGAGCTTGTGAAGGGTCTCCAAAGCAGACTGAGAAGAGAAGGAAAATCCCAACATGGGTTTCTTCAGACCTGAGTCTTGAGGCCGAGGTTGGGAGCCTTGGAAACCTGGGTGCCTGACAGGACAATGGCCCTCACCCCTTGACTGTACAGAGCTCAGCAGCTCTGGAAATCACCCAGATGGAAAGGCCCACAGGAAGGAGCTCCCTAAGAAGTACTGTGTTACAGAAAAGCAGGCAGGCACACATGCGTGCACTCGCACACACACAGTCCAAACCCTGTGTGGTGAGGGTTAGCTAATGCTGCTAATAATACAAACCAGAGTTGCACAGGGGATAGAGGGCCAGTCCCAGTGCTGGGGAGAACTGGGTTCAAGTCCCCACCAACAGACACTCGACTCATGAGCCTGCTCAAGCTACCCAACCTTTCAGTGCCCTGAGGCAACTCCTAAGACTATAAATTGGCCACTAGTTGGCCCAGAGTGCTGGGCTTGGAGTCAAGAAGACCTGAGTTCAAATCCCAACTCTGACATTAGCTGAGTGACCCTGCCTGCCTCAGTTTCCTCATGTGTAAAGTGGATTCAGTGGCTTAGCATACCTAAAGCATTACATAAAGGCTAGCTAGTATTACTCTCAATCTAGGGGCCTGTGAGAACCCGCACCTTAGAAAGACCTCCCTCTACAAGAATTACACCAACAAAATCACAGCAGCCTCTTGGACTTAAATATCGCTAAGGGCCATGAAGACGGAGATCCTCACCAGACTCCCAGGTTGGGGTTTTCCTTCTCTGCTCAGTCTGTTTTGGAGACCCTTCACAAACTGTGCTCCCTCCAGATGGCTCACTCTGTATTCCCCAGACTTGAGTCACCACTTCCTGACTTCCCTGGGTTCTATGAGATCCATCTCTGAGGCAAAAAGATCACTTGGTCTAGTGGATCTGAATCTTGTCTTCTATGTATGCCCCATGTGATCTTGTACAAATCTCAGAGGGGGCAGTGCTCCCATCATCTGTGTCTGGCTCCACTCTGACTCTGCCATCAATAATGGGACAAGGATGACCTCACCCTGCGATTCCTCAGCTTGGGCAGGATGGAGGTTCAGGGTGCCTGGACCACCACGGGATGACTGACTGACTCCCTCTGTGGTCCCGTTCAGACAGTGCTGGTCACCAGTCACTCAGTGGTACGGGGGAGAGTATGGACGGGGTATGTGGTGGGAACATTGGCTGTTTTTTGTAGGCTCTTTTAGAAGCAGCCACAGGTGCCATAGTGCATGGAACACTCGGTCTGGAGTCCAAATTCATTTTCGAACACTTAGTTGCTGTGGGAGCCTTGGGCCAGTCCTTTTACCTCGTCTGGCTCAGTTTTACCATCTGTAAGATGGGGATAATAACAGCCCCTATCTCCCAAAGCTGTTGGGAAGCTCCAGAGACATAATGTATATGGGTGCCTAGCACCCAGCAGGCTTCCCTTCCTTTGCCCTGCCCTTGCTATAATTGGAGTAAATATCTAATAGTAAAAGCTAATAACATTAAACAGTTAAAGGGAACTCTATGGTTAGTCGTCAGCACCTACCAAAGGGAAGGGGGAAGAACCCAGCTGGTGGGGACTTGAGTCAAAGGCAGGTCTGTCCCTAGAAACAGGAGGGGAAGCTGCAGCCAGTGGGGCTCTGGGAGAGTGAGCCAGGCCCTCCTTCCCCCCACCCCGGTAAGATCCAGCCACGATTCAGAGTGAGCAGAGAACACAGGGCTCAGTGGGTACCTCTCCCACCTCCGAGCCTTTGCATGGCTCGACCTCTGTACCCTCCTGGCTTCCTTCCAAGGCTCAGCTGGCCAGAGGGGACATTTCCTGGTTTCTGCAGCTGCTAATGCCATCCCTCACGGATGTCTTTCTAGCTGTTTCAGGAGTAGCTTGTGGCCACCCAAGTAATCTGCATGCTCACTCCCTGTCAGAATGCAGGGTCACCCAGGGGAGAGGGTGGTTTGTTTTTTTGTTTTTTTTTTTACATATTTCCTGTCTTTGCTTTTGCTTTTCTTTGCATCCTCGATATGG
>CM053593.1:8167490-8194717 GCA_028646575.1 Pseudocheirus occidentalis | reverse complement strand
TTGGCCAGACACAGGATTTAAACCAAGTCTGCCCTGACTCTGAGTCTAAATACGAATGAACCAACTGAGGCAGAACTGGCCCAGAGTCACAGAGGCTGACCTGGATTGGGAATCAGGAGACTCGAGTTCAAAACCTGCTCCCGTCACTTACTATTTGTGTGACCTTGGATAAGTCACTACCTCTCTAGGTCTCAGTTTCCTCACTGTAAGATCAAAGGATTGGACAAGATGGCCCCCAAAGCCCACTCCAGCTGGAAAAGGAGAATTCAAAGCATTCCTCATCTTCAGGTGTGATCCTATTCAATTCCATTGTGTTAGATGTGACCACTGCTCAGGGCTGCCGAGGTCACTCTGGATGTCATGTCTGTTCTGCCTGTGCCCACCAGCTTTGTGCCATCTGCAAACTGGATCAACAAGAGGGCCAAGGATGACAGCCTGCAGCACACCCAGAGGAGAACCAGACTAGCAGCATGAACTAGGGCAGCCAGAAACAGGGTGGCCGACTCAGGGGTCACAGGCTTGCTGGAGGTGGGGAGAAGGAGGCTGGCCATGAGAGCAGGGGAGCCCCGAGCACGAATCCTGCTTCAGACACAACCAGCTGCTGTGAGCCTGGGCAAGATACTTAGCCCTTTCCAGCCTCAGCTCCTTCATCTCGCAAATGGAGACAGTCATAGGGGAGAACCTTTCCTGGGTTCTTGTGAGGCTCGAGCAAGAATGCTTGGCAGACAGAAAAGGGGAACTGAGAAAGTGTTAGCTGTTGTTAAATACTGAAAGGGGAAGGGCCCTTCAAGGCCACCTGGTTCACACCCTTCACTTTACAAGCGGTCAAGTCTGCCTCCTCTTTAAAATGATAATAATGGCCCTGAAATCAGAGGCAAGGATTTGGGGAGGTTTTATAGACAGAGATATGGACAGGAACATATATTAAACAAACAGAAATAGAATAAAACAAAGAGAAAATAAATGTGCAAATATAAATAAGATATACACAATCCTTTGCAAACCTCACAGCAGCAAACATGAGCTGCTGTCATGATTAATACAGATTATCAACATTACTACTGCCATTAACGTACTGATGATGGTGGTGCTGTCAGGAGAGAGCAGGGCAGGCCTCCAGAGACCCCATAGAGGACTTTCAGAGGCCCGGAGAAGAGCTGTGCCTGGGACGTGGGGGGCAAGAATGGACCGTGGGGGGTTTTCCATTCTGCAGGTTCATTCAGATGGATGAGATCACAAGCCCATCTGAATACAGAAGAGAGAATATGATTGCTTCCCAGCCCCTGAGCCCGAGGGCAGACATCTGGAGGGTCTAAGAATTATTACAAGGGATCCTTATCCAGTTATGTGTTTTCTCAATTGATAGAGGTTAATAATACAGTGTTGTGTATGTGTGTGGACATTGCCAAGAGGGCCTCGTACTAATGATGGAGCTGGAAAAGATGGGATTGGGGAGGGAGCATTCAGCAGCTAAAGCAGGAAGGCTCAGACCCAGCCTTCTGCTCGCCTCACAGGGAGACGCAGGGAAGACCCTTTCCTGAGACATGTATTTTTTCAGGGCCCAGCACATGCCGGGGCACTGGTCTATACAGCAAGAATAGAATGTAAGGACTCAGAATGAGCACACCCTCCCTCCCAAGAAGCCACCATTCTGAGGAAGACAGACACACTCTGTGTGTGTGTGTGTGTGTGTGTGTGTGTGTGTGTGCATATACACATGTAAACATCAATATAAGGTGAATAAAATCAAAATACAGCATGTACCCAAAGGCAGAAGACAGTGCAGGGGCAGGGGGGTCAGGAAAGGTTTCCTGGTGTCTGAGCAGCACCTTCAAAGGGAGAGGGGGCCCACCAGGCAGAGCTAAGGAGAAAGATGTTTCCAGAGATGGGAAGGAAAGAAGAGAGGGTCAGCACAGCTGAAAGGGCCAGCCAGAGGGAGGCCCCAAGCCCGGCCGATTCCTGCCCCTCAGGGTGACGGTCTGGCTCAAGTGAGAAGGAGCACACAGTACACCCTGCTACTGGGCGCAAAGGTAAGTGATTGTGAACAATAACCCTAATAAGGCAATGCCATTAAGTAATTAATGTCATAAATAACAACAATCATTACTTCTCGTTAATGGTGCAGGGGAGGGGGGTGATTTGCATTCAGACATTTCTGCCTCATGATGCAGCTTCCAGGAATGCCTTGGTCAGAAGTGGGGCCTGCCTCTGCCTGAGCAGCCTGAGGCCTGGCCAGTCACGGCCCTGTCTGGGCCTCCTCCTGAGGCTCTGACTTCATCTGATTGTGTGGTATGTCCACATCTGCAGGATAGGGGGAGGTGCTGAAAGTCCATGAATGAATCAATGGGGCATTTATTCAGCGCTGACTCTGGGACAGGCACTAGGCTGAGGGCTGGCCTAAGAAACAAGTCAGTCCCTGCCCTCAGGGGGCTTCCATTCTAAGGGGGGAGGTAATGTCTATTGGGGAGCAGGACAAATATGGTGAGTGGAGCCAGAGGGGAGCAGATGGACACATCCAGGAGCAAGGACACTACTGATGTGATTATGGGTTCAAAACTCAAACTGGGGAAAGAGGAGGGGCCCAGAGGCAAGGCTGCTGTCCAGACCATGCTGGGGAACACAAGGAGGCATAACTGCGGCCCTCCCAGCAAACTGCTCTCCCTCATCAGGAGAGGGCCCCAGGGCAGAAAGCCCAGAGCTGAGAGGCCTGAGGTCTCTAGGGCATCATCAGGGGAGCAGTGCCAGAAAGGTAAATGTGTTTAATAGGTGCTTTGTCTAGATACTCATTTATCTATCTATCCATCCATCCATCCATCCATCCATCTATAGATTTACCTATCCATCACTGGCCTAGCCATCTGTCTGTCTCTATCTATCCGTCTCTCTAAGACTGTCTGTCTGTCTATTACCTGTCTATCCATCTGTCTGTCCATTTATCTATCTATCCTGTATCTAAGATCACCTGTCCACCCATCTGTCTGTCTCTGTCTGTCTAGTTAATAATCTTCTCAAAGGGAGAAGACTCCTCTCTTCCAGTTCCTTGAAGAAAATGACACATTTCCACACTCACACACACATACATGCACCCTTACACACATACACACATGTGCAGTATTTTGGAATTATAGCATGCACCTCCGTAAGCAGCACAGAGGGATACTGGATTTGCAGCTGAGGGCAGCAGGCTCTGGGTCTCGAATTTCCTCACCCAGAGAATAAGGGGTGGGCAACCCCATCATCTCAGCACTGCACTTACTTTATGACTCCAAACCCCAACAAATTTTCACTGGGGGGGGCGACAACAAGCATCTCCTCTACAACGTATCTAACAAGGGGTCCTCCAGTCTCTTCCTGAAGACCTCTAGGGAGGGAAGGCCCACTCTCCCACCCTCATCCCCACTGCCAGAACTTCCCATCCATCAAGGCAACATGGCCCCTGAGGTGAATGGATAGCCAGATGTCAATTTGCAGGTTTCACCCTTTAAGAGTCTCAGACAACTGATTTGTGCACTGGGGACTTGGGGAAGATGGTGTGTCAGTATTATGACCCAGATGCCTCCGGTGATATCTCACTGACTCTGACTAACAAAGAGATCACCTCCGGGAGCACACAAAGGCCTGGGTGCTGTGCCTAAGCTGCCCCCCTTCCCCTACATCTTCAGGCTTTGTCCATCTTCCTCCTCCTTCTCCCACATACTCAGGCATCGTGTCTCCTCCATCTCTCAATTGGAAGACTTCCTTCCAAGACCCCATTAGCCCATTCAGACTTTACCACTGCAGTGAGAATATAGGAATAGAAGCCCAAGGGACCCCCCAATCCCTCCTTGCCCCCCATACATAATTTAGTCTCTTTAGTAGAAAAGCTTTTATCAGCCCAGAACCTTGGGGAAAAGAAGAAACGCTAGCAACATCACACATGCAAAACCCAAAACATAAAGTGTCAGAGTCAGAATCAATAACCTCCTATTACCTATTTGACGTGCACAGTGAACCAGGGATTAATCTGCGCCTTCCCCACCAAGATCCTGGGAGAGCAACACAGACCCCACATGTCTAGGACACAGCAATGATTGCTGCCCCCCCCCCCCCCCGCCTCTCTTGTAGAGTCATGGTGGTCTGTGTGGTGCCATCTCCACTGTAAGCCCCTTGAGGAGCCATGCTGGTGCCTTCCTTTGCATTCCCAGCATTAGCACAGGGCCAGGCACACAGTAGGCACTTAATACCTGACTGAATCGTTCGGACATACAATCTATGGCTTCCTAACAAACCGTAGATTCCGAGTCCTGCAGCTAATAGAAGATGGCGGCCTAGGCTCAGAAAAGTCAGAAGATCTGGGTCTAAGCCTCGAGAGTTCTAGCACTGATCAGGGAGAAAATCCAAACTGGCCTCTGCCACTTCCACCAATTTCTTCTCCTTGTCCTGTCCTTTGAATCCAAGCAAAATAAATATGGTAGACCTGCAAACACTTGCTTTTGTGCTTTCCCCCAAATCTTCTCCTTTCAGGGCTCTAGAACCCAAGTTATTTGACCTAATTTCATCTGATGCACTTGCTGGCTGTGTTCCCATCTGACGGCTCTCTTACGGATGGGCCCCAGCTCATCTGTGTCTGTTGTCAATCACGTCTATGGGACATAATGTCAGGCACCCCCCTTTTAAAGCTTAAATTAATTTTTTTCAATGAACAAATCTATTTTTTCTCCCCCAACTTTCTCTATTTCAAAAAGAAAACTGAAGAAAACTCTTGTAACAGATACGCACAGTCAAACAAAATGAATTCTTACAACGGCCGCATCCACAAACCACACGGCTCATTCTGCTTCCTCAGTCTGTGACCTCTCTACCAGGAGAGAAGTCTCAAGCATTGTCACTTGATCTTCTGAACTCACGGCTGGTCACTGCATCAATGAGTCCTTAAGCTGTCTTGACAATGTTGCTCCTGTATACATTGTTTTTCTGCATCAGTTCATACAAGTCTTCTCAGTTTTGTCTGAAATCATCATTTCTTACAGCACAGTAGTGCTCGTCCATGCCATCAGTATGACATCATGTTTCCCAGAAGGTGGCTAGGCACTCCCTTAGCTTCCAGTATTCTGACACCACAAAAAGGTTTGCCTCTTGAGAATCACCATGCCAGCTGCCCCCTCAGCACTGGTCCTTACCCTCTTCAGTTCCTTCCCTGGCTGGCCCACTCTCCTCCACACATCTAGTAATGATACAAGTATAAGGAGGGGCACCATGTTCGATGAACCTGAATCCCAGGAAGGCCTTCTCCTTTCTGACTGACTGGGAGGGCTAAGCACCCCAAGTTTTCAACAGTGTAAGGGTAACCCTGGTAGAAAGGGAAGGACAGGAAAATCTGATTATCCATTTCTGCTACACTTGAGAATAACCAGCCTGCTGGTGGCCGCTGGCACAGACCCACTGGCCCTTGTCTACTAAAGGGAATGGATTAAAGCCAGGCAGCAATCAACCAAACCACCGCACTGTCATCACTTATGCTAACCCAGATTGGACCCTCATGTCCTAGCTTCAGTTCATAGGCCCAGAGATGATTAAAGCTCACAGCAGGGATGCTTGGTCTTGCTAATGTCATGGAGGACCCTTGCGTCAGTCTGGTGAAGCCCATGGATCCCTTCTCAAGAGTCATGTTTTTAAATATATGATTACCAAGGAAGCCAATTATATTGAAATACAGTTATCAAAATATTAAAGGAACACTGTAATATGGTAATATATCTGATGGCAGATTTAATCATTTTGAGGTAATTTTAAAGGGGTGATGGGCACAAACACTATTTCAAGATATCTGTGACAAAGGCAACGTGATAGGAAAAGATCTGTGATTCCCCTTGGTCACAGAGTCACAGGTTATCACTAACCCTTGTCTAGTTTGTTGCCTAGATTTATCATAGAAGGAGGCGCTAAATTACAATTAGAAACTATGGAAAATAAAGCTGTAATTATTTTCCCAACCAAGTGCATCGGATCCCCTGAAATCTCTCCACAGGCCTCTTTAAGCACCCCGGGATTAGAAGGGCCAAGGAGATGAAGGAACCCAGCTCCCCTCTCTGACTTATGTTAAGTCATGGTTTAACCATGCCCGCCTATGTTCTGATCCCTTCTCAGTGGCATTGTGTGCCCAGGCCCCTCGCCTTGTGCTTCTGGTCTAGTCACGCTCGGACACTGAACTGAAATATCTTCTTGGAGACCTTGGCTGCCTTCCCCTTGCCAATCTCCCAGACTGTTAGACCAACTTAAAACCACACTGGTCACTTGTGGTTGCCTACCTGTATCAAGTACCCTGTCATGGGCACTGCTCTACCCAGTTTTAAAGTTACCTAAACACTCATCCATGATACTAATTAGCCTCCTGGCCATAACCCTGTATTACTACGACCCATGATACTTGTAAGAGCTCTTTAGAGCAATATGCCCCAACAAGTTCCAATGGATACAGGACCTAAATATGAAAGATCCTATCATTAAAATTAGAGGAGAATGAAAGAAGGCACAATTCTGGCTAGGGTGAAATTTCTTAACTAAATAAGGGACAGAGGTGATCATAAAAGGTGATATAGACAATATCCATTATATAGAACTGTAAAAGCCTTTATGTAAACAAAATCAATGCAGCCATAATAATAAGAAAAGCAGTCAAATGGGAAAAACTGTCACAGCAATATCTCCGATAAAGGTCTGATATGCAAAGGGAATATAAGAGGCCTACCCCCTTTTCTGTCTTTCCAATCTTCTCACTCTCCTCCTTTCAGGGATATAGGACTACTTGCGTTCCTCAAAATCAACATTCTCTCTCCCAATTCCATACCTTTTCACTGGTATCCGTCTCCCACTCCCGGAATATACTCCCTTCTCACCTTTACCTCCTAGTTTCCTTGATCTCTTTCAGGATCCATCTCAAATCCCACCTTCCGTAAGAGGCCATTTTTGCTCTCCATCCCATCATCCCACTAGTGACTTTCCATCTATATGGTACCTGTCATATCACTGCACTATTTATATGTTGTCTAAAAATGAAAGACTCAGAGAAGCTTTGTATGAACCGGTTCAGAGAGAAGCAAACAAAACTAAGCCAATAATTTACACGATGACCATCGTAATGTCAAAATAAACACGGGCAAGAGACTTCAGAATTCTCATCAATGAAGTGACCTGTCAACTTCAGAGGATGGGCAAGAAAGCGTGTGTCCTGACTCTCAGCAGACTGGTAACAGGCTGCAGATGCAGAAGGAGGCATGTTTTCAGACATGGCCAACATATTGATTTACCGTGTATCTCTTTATTACAAGGGAAGGTCCTGTGGGTGGTAGGGAGGAGTTATTGGAGTTGTAAAAAAAAATCAATAAATCATTCAAAGCAAAAGAACGCTTGGTCTGTCTTGGCCTATTTTCATCTAGAATCAGTCAAAACCTAGTATCTCAGAGAGGGATGTTGGTCTAAGAGAGAAAAATCCTTTCTCATCACAATCACAATACGAAAGGAAAAGCCTGTAACTCTCTATAATATAAAGTCCCCTTTGAAATACTTCTTTTCCTTCCCCAAAACAGGATCATCCCTAAAGAATTCCGTTAGTGCCTTGCTCATTGTGCCACAAGCAAATAGGTCATAAGAAGAAGAAATTTCAGGAGGACAGGGGCCTGAGTAAGAAGTGGGCCAATCAGTCTTCGGCTACAAACCAGATCCCTGGAGAGTCAACTTCAGGGAGTTGTTCAAATTCCTTTGCTATCTTAAAATGTTGATGTATTAAGGAGGGCTTGAAATAAGAGGCCATAAGCTGGGGCTTGGGAATGTTTGGGTTCCAGGACAGTTTTTCAGGTAATAGAATCACAGAATCTGAGAATTCAAAGGGACTTGTGAGGTCACTGAGACCAAGGCCTGGCAGAATCAAAGCCTCTCTCTATGAGTGGTTATCCATTTTTGACTTGGGAATGGATAAGCTCCTAAGGAATTCCATTAAACTTTTGGATACTTTGATCATTAGCAATGATTTTTTTTTATCTCTTTACATTCAACAGATAATCTATAGTTTTCTAGTTTCCACAGAATGGCTCCTAGCTCTGCCCACTGGGGAGAAGCAGAAAAAGTCTGATTCCTTTTACGCATTACAGCCCTTCGGATATATGAAAACAGTGACTCATTCCATCTCCGCTGCCCCCAATCACCTCTTCTCCAGACTAAAAAGTCTTGCTCTTTCCACATAAGGCATGGTTTTCAGCCCTTTTACTGTTCTGGCCTATCAACCCATGGACAATCCATCTAAATTTCAATCTTTTCCCTAAAATGTAACACTGAGCCCTGAACACAACTCCAGATGGGAATCTGACCAAGGCAATACAGGCCTTCCACTTTCTTGACACTATCTATGCCTCTCAAATGAGTTTGAGGTCTTGGTACTTTAATCTGGCTTTCACTTCACAACAGGGGGCTCATAGATCCTTTTCCAGGAACAATGACTGTTTTATAGTGGCTCTTTCCCCAGTGACGTCTGACCTGTATTCAAAGGTCTTTTGGCCACCAAGAATGTACATCTTTTTTTTTTCCTGCGAGCATGGAAAACACCACAAATATTCTAGGAAAAAACCCCAAAGGTGGGTAAATAACCATTTAATTACAGTACGAGTCAAGCAACATTCCACTCGAATTCTTGAGTCACATGCAATTTAAGTATTTTCTTTTAAAAATTAAACACAAAGAACTTACCGATAAGAGGCTGTCTGACACTGTGTTTTCAGGTTCAAATGGTCAAGGAAATCTGCAAGAACATTAAAACAAACATTCCTTCATAAGCAAGCCAACTTTTCAAAAGTTGTACTTTCAATTATGAAACAGTGCTAAGTGTTTCTACTTCTGGTTAAAGATTAGCAAAAATTGCATAGCCCATTTGAGCATAAAGATATTTTTCCCTGGATACTTCCCCTGATGCTTGTTGGTTTCTGGGTCACCCCTAGAAGTCAGTCTTTCAATCAATCAACAACTATTTTTAGAGTTTACTTTGTGGAAGGCATTGTGCCTGGGGCTGGGGTAACAAAGGGAAAAGTGAAACAGTACCTGCCCTCAGGGAACTTAACTAGGTTGGCAAATAATATGGACACAGATAAGTCAATACAAGTCATTAGAAAAGCATTACTGGGGGCTGTTGGTGGGAGATGGTTCTAGATTTCTCTGAACTGTATTAGTTGGTGAGTCAGTCAACAAGCATTTATTAAATTTTGAGTACATGGCAGACACTGCCAAAATCTAGACCAAAAAAGACCCTCAAAGTTGACATCCTAATGGCGGAGACAATATGTAAACACGCAGGTTATGCAGAAGAGATGGAGGACAATCTGGGCAGGGAGGGAAGGAATGTGGAAGGGCTTCCTGCAGAGTCACAAAGGGAAGTAGGACATTAAGAGGCAGTGGAGAGGGGGCAAAGAGATGGAAAGCAGAGGGCTGTAAATGAAGGATAGCAGACAGAGTATGTGGAGGGGAAGGAAAGGGGAGACGCCTGGAAAGTAGGAAGGGGTCAAGTTGTGAATATCTTTAGCTGAAAAATAGATGAGTTTATGGTTGATCCTGGAGGATATGAGGAGCCTCTGAAGCTCCCTGATATGGTAAGAACCACTGTTTAAAAATCATCTTGGCAGAGGACAGGAGTGGAGAGACTTCAGGTCGGGAGGGCAATGAGAAGACTATTACCAGAATACAATGCTGAGACGGTGAAATGCCTAAATGGAGGTAGGGTAACAGTGTGGGACTAGAAAGGAGCCTGCTGAGGCCATGCTGGGAAGGTAGGAGCAAGTGAGAGTACACGGGTGATGCTAAGGTGCTCTTCTCAACATCTTCCTGGTCCCCCGAAAGGGAACAGGGAGGTCTGGAGGCAATGATGACGAGCCCTGTTCTGGACATATTGAGACCATGATGCCTTCAGGGCGAAGCTGGTGGTGTAAGAAGGTCTGAGAGGGGTTTGTGCCAGATAAGGAGATGTGCAATTATCTGTTTAAGGTGATGAGAACTGATGAGATCAACAGGCGAGATGTTAATATAGTTAGACAATGGGATAGAGATGGGGGAATGGCCGAGAAGGGGTGTAGCGGATGCTGGATTAGGGCCAGGAAGACCTGACTTTGAATTCTGCCTCCCATGTTCTTTAGCTGTAGGAAGTCATAATAGTACCTACCTTACAGGCTTGTCATGATTATCAAGCGAAATAACCCATTTAAAATCCTGCATAAGTGTTACTACTTTTACAGTATAATTATTACAGCAGAAACAACAATGGTCTTTAAGTCAGGAGACCCAAGTTTGAGGTTCACCTAGGACGCTTAATTAGCAGCAGCTGGGTTACCCTAAGTGGGTCAATTTTTCTGAAACTCAGTTTCCCCACCTCTAAAAATTGGGGTGATCATTCACTTAGACCATCTCCTACATTGGCTACTAGTAGTGAGGAAATTAGGTTGAATAGACAAGCATTCATTAAGCGCCTACTGCATGCAGGGGCCCACTGTGCTAACTACTGAGAATGCCAAGTCCTCTTCCTCAAGAAGTACCTTGTACCGTGGAAAGCAAGATAGAAAGGTAAGTAAAAAATGCCGTTCTCAAAATCCAGCGATTGTCAGGAGGAAGCCCCCATCTCTGCTGCCCTTTATTGTCAATAGATGAGAAAGACTCGCCTTGGACTGAACCATTTATTCAGCTTTAGTCCAATCTGCATACAGCACTAAAGCAAGCACACATGAAGGACACTTTCTGGAAGGTCTGACCACTTCCAGGCAAGCAGGCCTGTTGGTGCTGTGGGTTTTTTTCCTGGAAACCTGTAATCAATCTACAAAAGGCAAAGAAAGGTAACAGCCCCACTCCAGCTCCTCTGAGCTCCAGGGGCTTCCAACGACTTTCAAAATGAGCATGTTTGAAAGACCCATCATCATTTCGGATGTCTTGGGACCTCAGCCACACATGGTCAGTCTCCTGGTCTGAAGGGTTCTCTTCCCCCAGGACCCCCTCCCCACGCCCTGCCCCTAACAGACGCTCGGTATCTATTTTTATATTCCCAACCAGGCCTACATAGAATCTCCTAAGGCAGCAGCTAGTGGCATTAACCTTGAAAAACACATCTTTTTTTCCCCCTGCAACAGGGGGAAAGAGAAAAACTCCCAGATCTGGGGCAGATGCTGACCTCTGGAGAGGCAAGGCACTCTTCTCAGCTCACGTCAGAGGCTGGACCATGTCCCAGGCCAGGCCTAATCACTAACAGATTAATGCAATTTGCTCTAACATCCACCCTCACTATTACAGACAGAATGTAAAACACATCCCAAACCTCCCATGGAAAAGGCTGGCTGCCTAAAACCCCCAATTCCCCACTAGATTCCGCTGGCATCTTTTTGAGGTCCTCCCATCCCCGTGCTGTTAAAAAGGGATGATTTTTTCCCCTAATATTAGTTCATTTTCAAACATTTTATTTATTTATTTTTCAAGGAATAAAAATCTGTCTTGTCTCCCTTCCAGCCCCACCCACTCTGAAAAAGAAGAGAAAAACAGCCCTCGTAACAGATATGCAAAAACAAGCACATAAAATTCTAAATGGGCTGGGTCCAAAAAATCAAGGTCTTGTGCACCCTGAGTCCCTCAGCCCCAGCCAGGTGTGGGTGGCACGTGTCATTATGAGTCACAGGGAATTGTGGTTGGTCACTGAGTGGTTTGCAGGCCTGAAGTCTCTCAAATTCCACATTAGTTTATTAGGGGGGGTAGGAGAGGGATAAAAGGAAGCCTTGAATGCAGAGGACAAACCAGCTTTCCATTATTCACAATGTGTATTACGATTTTTAGTTTTTAAAAATTTGGTTTTTCTGAGGTAGGGTCAGGATGTCCTTGCTCCATCCTGTCTACCAGTCAAGAGTCTCTCTTTTATGCTGGCATCCCTAACCTTACTCTCCTCTCTCATAAAAACAAATGATAAAGGAGGATAATAAGAGATAAGAGAGGAGAGACCAGGGAATGGTCTTTATACCCCCAGTCAGTCACAGAATCCAGTATTCCCACTGGTCTTCTGGGAACCACTGTGTCTTCATCGGTCAAATGGGGACTCCCCCTACCTACCTTGTAAACCCTCCCAGGCTGCAGAGGGGATCCAACATACCCCTGATCACACCACAAACATAGGCTATTACTATTGTCATTAGCACACTGACAACATCACAGATCTCACAAAGTGACCAGTGGCCAAGGGGGAGATGGGGAAAGTGGCTTGGAGAGGGTGGGACTCAGAGTCGGGGAACTGAAAGAGAGAAGAAGGGAAGCGCTGAAAATGCCTGGATTGGGTGGGGGATGAAGGGTCATGTTGGAGGAGGGCTGCCTGAAATATAGATCCATACAATTTCAACAGATGAAGCCACACTGAACACTCCCAATCTCCAAAATTTGTGGAATGAAAAGCTTTCCAACCATAGAGAAATAATCAAAGAACCAGAAATCATGTGGGAACAAGCCCAGGTACATGTTATTTATCCCATCATCCTGTCTGCTAGTCAGGTCATCCTGAGTATATTTTCTGTGAGCCCACAGAAGATGAGCTTAGATCCCAGTATTTTTATTCCACCACCAAAAAGGGGCCATTTTATCGGCCGGAACAATAATCCGTAAAGATTAAACATAAAAGAGTAATGGCGGGCTAGTGGCTTGTGCCCGGACTCCTGCTACCTGAACGCCGTCAGAAAAGATGGGGAGAGGAGGCTGACGTGTGCTAATAACAGCCATAGAGCGCACCAACAGCAATCAGCTAGAGACTTCAGTCCACAAGGCAGGCTTCAGAGTGGCAGGCTCCCTGGACAACTTTCACCACAGGGCCCTGCACAATTATCTCCCTCCAGCCTGCCCCCCAAAGTGGAAAAGTAGCTCTGTCTGGTGCAGCTCAAGAGGCTTCTCCAGCTCCTCTCATTGGGGGGTCTTACTGCCAGCATTCAGCATAGTGTTTGGCAAGAACATTTCAGAGATATTTGGCTTTCCCTCTTCCCTTCCCTTCCTCCTCCCCCCTTTTCTTTTTCCTCCTCTCCCTTCTTCACTCCTTCTTTTCTTCTTCTTCCTTCCTTCTCTTCTTCCTTTCCCTTCTCCCTCTCCTTTTTTTCTTCCTCCTCCCTTCCCTTCTCCTTCTCTCCCCTTTTCTCTTCCTCCTTCCTTTTTCCTCTCCCTTTTTCCTTCTTCCTTCCTTCCATCCCTTCTCCCTCCTTTCCTCTCTCCTCTCTCTTTCCCTCCTTCCTTCCTTTTTCCTTTCCCTTTTCCTTCCTTCCTTCCTTCCTTCCCTTCTCTCTCCTTTCCTTTCTCCTCTCTCATTCCCTCCTTCCTTCTTTCCTCTCTGCATCTCTCTGTCTGTCTCTGTGTCTTTCTCTTTCACAGATACTATGCCTGAGAAGAGATCCTGATGATTATTCCATGTGGACCCCTACGATGGGGCTCCTTCAGTAAATGAGTATATCTACTTGGGGAAATTCTGAGAGCCAACCCATTAGGATGGGTCCCCAGGAAAATTGGACTCTTTCTTGACTGTTCAAATTTCACTTAGAACTTAAAGAAAATAAAGATGATTATGTGAATATACAAATCCACAAATGATTTCTGTGATTTCCCCTCCACCAATAGATCACAACCCCAAGCCTAGTTAGGACTTTGCCTGAGCTCAACTCAGGTACCGCCTTCTACAGGAAACCTATCCTGACCATACCAAATAGGATACCTTCCACCTAGAAGTCACTCTGTATCTACACTGTATAATATATTTTTAATTTAATATTCTTTGTAATATTCTTTCTTTCCCTATCCCACTCCCTCAAAGTAGAATATAACACCCATGAGGACAGAGACTGTATCTCTCTGTCTTTGCATCCTCCATGTCTTATATGATGCCTAGTACATGCTAGGCATGTTCTAAATACATGAGTCCTGGAAATGTGCTTGTCAAGCATGGGGGATAAGGAAATGCCCAAGGTCACACAGCTGGGAAGTATAAGAGGTAAACTTGAAATCAAGCCTCTCCTGAATCAAAGGTCACCAAACATTAACCTTGTCTTTTTTTCTTGCCTTTGTTTTGTATTTGTAAAAGAAGACTTGGTCAATGGGGGCCCAGTCCTTACAGTAGGAGTCAAACACAGCACCTGCTGAACCAGATGGAAATGTCACAGGGAAATATCGAACAAAATAAGAATACAACAACACATGGAAAATATGACATTTACAACTAAATAAATATGTGCTGCAGGGATTCTTCTGTATGGACTGGTGGCCACTGTCTCTATCTGAATCTGGCGGCCTCAGAACATGCTGAGATGAGCCCTTCCTGGCAGGTCCCCTGGAGCACACAGAGCTTTCCTTTCTCGCCCAGCTTGTGTTTAACAGGTGAAGGCTGGCGAGCCCCACCCTGGCCTGACTGGACTGGGGGAAGAGGCTGCTAGTGCGTGGTGAAGGGGAGCTTTCTGGGTGGTGGAGGAGTGTGAGGGCGAGCACCCCAAATAAGTCTGAACACAAAAGGACTGATACACTTGAGACAACCAAGACCTGAACTGTCAGGAGCTGGCAGCAGAAGGGAAGGGGCCATGGCTGCTTCCAGACGGCCATGAATGCACCATACCTCTGTTTCTTTTGCTTCTATCACACTGATTCTTTTTAATCTTAGGGGAATGAGTACTTGGAGACAGAATTAACCAGGTTATGACCTCATGGGCTTCAAAAGGTTGGAAACACTGACAGAGGTCCCTCAGCAATGGGAGCTGGTAACAGTGGCAGCAAAGTCCAGTAAGAAGCCCCTCAGAAGCCAGGGGAGCAAGTGGATGAAGCCCAGCAGGGGACTGCCCCTTCCCCCAGAAAGGAGGCTGCCAACAAGCCAGATGTGAACCTGGTGGAGGCTGTGCCAGGGGAAAAAATGACTTCTGGGGCCAGGAGTAACAAGGCACCCTTCTACTCCTATACCTTGTCTTATGACTTTACATTTGAGCTCATTCGCCCCAGGGACCTTATAAGTATGGAATGGGCAAATATGCCTCTTGCTTTCTAGCTGCTGTTCTCAGTAAATACCCTTTTATAAAAACTAATTTATGTCAAGTAAATTGATTGCTATTGGCAAACACACTGTATGCAGACTCAAAAATAACAATATTAGAAGTTATGATCCCTAAGGGTTACCCCAGAATCCTAAGGGAGAGTCAGCCCCACTATGGTGGTGTTTTGAAAGGGACACTGGGAAAGTAAGGCCAGGGCGGGGCCAGGGGGAGGGGGTTGCACACCTATTTTGTATATATTTATGTTTGTACATACTAATTCCTTCCAATATAAGCTCTTTGAGGAGAGGAACGTTTTTCCCCCTCTCCATTTCCAGTAGCTAGCACAATGTCCTACATGTTCTGGATCAATTAACTGATTGACTGGTCCTGTGCTTTCATTGTTATAGAGTCCCCCTATTGTGGAACACTGTCCACTAATTCGGATTAGTGGCTGTTCAGGAATTTGAGAGTCTTGGAGAGTTTGATTGGTGCTTGGAGAGGCTCAGTGACCTCTCATCACAGTTACTATGTACCAAGGGTGAGGCTCAGCCAAGATCTTCCCAACACCAAGGCCAGGTAGCCATTCACCCTGCCATTCAGAAAATTATGATGATCATTAAACACTATCCTCAGTGGAAGTTCACTTCAACAACTCTTACGGTAGTCAAGCTTTAAACCAAAAATACCCCAGATTTAATCAAAGAATTAATTTCTGAATGGATTAGGCAGATCCCAAGATTAGCATAAAAAAAGGATGACAAATGAACAAACAAGGATTTGCTCTGGGTCTCTGTGACCCTGTGTGCCCTACTGCTCTTGGAGCTTCTTGGTGAGGACACTGGAGTGGGCTGCCATTTCCTCCTCCAATGGATTAAGGATTAGTCTGGGCTTCTGCTCACCACGTTGGCCGGAGTGTTGGAAACATTACCTGTTATCACTACCGCTGCTTCTTCCTCAAGAAGGAGAGTTTGCTAAGAAAAAGCATAGTAACAGGGTTACATGTGACCAACTATAACACAGCTTGTGTTTTTACTGCCCTTGGGGGCTTGCAAAGAGAGCCTTTTTCTCAACAATTCACATTACTGACCAGGGCCACAAGGTTCACAGGGTCATGCGTCTTGACTACGGTCACTTAGTAAATGGCAGCTCTTGAATTCAAACCCAGATCTCCTGACTCCCAGTCCAGAACACTCTACCATTTCTTCAAGAAGGCTTTGCCAGCCTCCAGAATCTCAGTGCCTTCCCTCATCCACCCTTTCTATACTTTCTTTGTACAAATGGAAAGCTCAAAATTCATATTCTTCCCCTCTGCTTACATACTGTATGACCTTGGGTAAGTCATGCCACTTTCCCAGGCCTCAGCTTCTTCTTCTGTAAAATGAGGAGGCTGTATTACATGACATTTGAGGTCCTTTCCAGCTGTCCATTTATGACCCTGGTTTTTTTAAATCTATTATTACTTTCAAAAATTTGGTTTTGCTTTTTTTTTGTCAATTAAGTAAAATTAAGAAAGGCCATAAAGGTAAATTAGTTCAGTTAAAACCAAAACATTCTATTATAAAGCCCTATTTGCACCCCTTACTTAGTTCTTTTAACTTTAGCAAATGTGTAGCCCCAAGAGAGCTCCTGTGTATGCATAGTCCTGAAGCCTACATTTAAGTACCTCTGGATTCCACTGAACAGAGTGTGTGAAAATGCTTTCAGCCTTGGACTCAGCAGTAATAGCCTTTAGTTGTCCATGTGGCTCCCGCTCCCCACCCCTTCCTCCTTCAGAAAGTGCAGTATAAATGATCTCCCCTTTCTTCTACGAACATTGTCTATCCATGTGTCTGCACCTATACCATGAACCCGCCTCCAACCACACTGGGGGCACAGATACAGCCTGGGGAACATCTGTTTCCTACTATCATGCAAGCCCACAGGAAACCATTCAGGTAACTACAAAGCAAAGATCTGCACAGAATTATTATGCCGAAATATCCCTGTCATACAATCTACAGCAGCCCAGCAGGGAAAATTTCCAACTCTTCCTGAAACAAGCCGGATGATTTTCACTAAGTGGGGCTCCAAACAAACAATGATATTAAGCCCCCTGATCCTGGCCAACCCTGATGGACAAATCCCTAATCAAAAACAGTATCCATTACTGTAAGTTCCAAGGATCTGAGGAATGGGGCCATGCTGCGGTACACTGGAAACATCCCTGGATTCCGAGTCAGATAAACTGGTCTGAAGACACACTTTATCACTCATTACCTGAGTCACCTCAGGCTAAATGCTTAAATTTGTTAGACTTCAGCTTACTCATCTATCAAATGAAGGAGGTGGACTGGATGCCCTCTGACATCTCTGAATCTAACTGGAGTCAACCTTGCTTAAAGAAAACCCTTCTGCCATAGATGAGTCTGCTTTCCTACCTTAGGAAGGTACGATGTGATTAAACACCATTTATTCGCTGTTTCTCTGAGGACAGGAGATCCTGGGGGGCCTTTGGCAGGTTCTCATGGACTAGCACCATTAGTCAGTCACTCCGCTAGACTTTAAGTATCTATGACACTGGAGAAGGTTCTACAGACACAAAGCTTCTATCCCTGCCCTCAGGGAGCTTACATTCCATTAGGGAAATGAGCATGGATACACAAAAAAGTATAAAGGACACATAAGCAAATTGTAGCAAGGTTGCAATGGCTGCCACTCTGAGCTGCAGGTGGTCGACCAGGTAGGAATCTGGAACCTACCTTCTACCAGGTATGACTCAGGGCTCAAGGTTTTATACTTCGAGTTGATGAAGACTCCCACTATTTTTCTTTCTGGCTCAAATAGTGTCAGAAATGTTTCAAGTTGCTTCCTGATAGGGGACTGTGGAAGGGAGAAGGGTACAACTGGAACTATCCAGTACATCACCGCAAGCCCTAGCCTCCAGGAAAGCCTTGGCACAAGTTTGAGCCTGGGGTTTTGGCTGTTACTTTTGTGCCTTTTCTTTCTGATCATCTGTGAAAGAGTCAGTACCCATATCAAGATGGATGGCTATGGGTACAGAAGTAACCTAGTGGGTTTGAGACGTTGCTTTCAATTAGACTTGAACGGCGACAGAGAAGGAATCCACGGCCACTATTGTTCTTGGAGAGGAAGGTCACCAACAAAGGGATTTGCCTGAGCAGATTTGTCCTGGATGCTGTTCAGACAGTACGGAGTAGAGGTGAAATGTACAGCTTCGTAGCAGTCCTACATGCTACAAGCTGAAGTATCAGCCTCCCACCAGATTGTAACAGTAGCTAGAAGCTGTTACTAAATCCTGTTTTAAAGTCATTCTGTTTATGTAAGCTATGTGTGTTTTATGTTTAGCATTTCTTTTGGGTGTAGGAATAAATTATCTGTCCCCTATCTGATTTGCATTAAGTATTCTTTAACTCCCCCTTTTGGTGAAGCACCAGATGTGAGCCATAACCTAAGTTATAAGTAAAGCTGTTCCCATATGCTGGGGTTAGGATTAATGAGCCAGAGTCTAACTCTTCTCATTAGAGGACAAGCTCTTCAGGACTGAACTAGGTCTAAACTGAATGTCACACCACAGGAGGCAGGTATATTATCCCAAAAATAGTTTCTTAATGTTAGAAAAAATAAAACAAGGAAATTTGTGGGAGAGCCTGCATTTGTACCAAGGGCAGAGCCTATCTTTTTATTAATAATATTTCTTGGATTTGAGTTGACTTTTAAAAATGAACAAATGAATCCCTGATATCAACCATTCCACCCTGCCCCCCCATTTGCCCTTGGTATGTATGTATGTATCCCCTCTGAAACCTAAGGACTTGTGGTTTTAAGGACATAGATATTTCCTCCACTCATACAAATCAAAATCCTTCTACAGACAAGCTCCAATGTTTCCATATACAACATCTCCCCCTTTCAAAGGGAAGGGAATGATTCAGCTTTTTCTTTGCATCCCCAGGTTTGGCAGAGTGCTGGGCACGACCAAATACTCTAGAAATGCTTGTTGATCGACTGATTCAAACAATGCTAAAGCTGACAAAGTCATCACCCTACAACCAATGGTCCAGAGGTGGCCAGGCTGATTTTCAGATGACAGGGACATTGTCCAGACCTGAGGTCTCCCCAAGTTGTCAGAAGACCTTCCAGAGCTTTTTCTTGACCTAACATTACTTCAGGGTTACAGCAAAACCTCACAGGATCACAGATTTAGAACTGGCAGGGGCCTGAGTGGCTGTCTAGCTGAACAGAAGAAGAAACTGAAGGCCAAAAAGGTGAGGGTTTACCCGGCTCACCCAGCTAGCAGAGTCTTCCTGGAGAGATGGTGCAGTGCAGGGGACAGAAAACTGGACTTAGAGTTCAGAGCCAGTTTTCACTGTCTTTCCAGGAAGACTTTAACTCTCCAAATCTCAGCTAACTGATGGTTAAAATAACAAGTCTGGCTGACTTTTGGTTTTCTAGGATGTATTACGCTTTTTCTCTCTTTTATTGTGGGGAGGAATTGGGGGGAAGGGAGGATTTCTCTCACTCAGCCACGAGACTCCAGAGTCATTATACAAATATTTGGGTTATGTCTGCTGCAGAAAGGAGCCAGGCTTGACAGTTAGGGGTAGAAGACAGGAAGCGCCTAGCTGGGAGCCTAGACCAGGAAACAACATTGAAAAAGTTTTTCAAATTTGGCTTCTGTTAGATTTCTGGGTACAGGCATGTGGGAGAGGTAGCTTCTCCATGCCTTGAATTCCTGAGGAGGTGAAAAGAATTGGAACAAATACTTGATGGATGAGAATGAACACCAATGGTCAGGATGTTTCTACCAAGTCCCCAAAATTTGAAAGCTAAAGAAAATGAAGCAAGAGTTGGTACAAGCAGACTACAATTCTTAGAATGCCCAGACTTGAGCCCTTTTTGCAGTATCTCCATAAATCTTTCCAGGATTCCTTGGGCCCCAGGGCATGTTCTGGCCAGGCCTGACTCAAGCCAGTCTGGTGATTTAGGCTTAGGACTGGAATGAAATGAGATTCTTGTAGACCAGGGCATGTTTACAGTAGCATGGGATGGACACTCAGCAAGGAGACAGCACAGCTCTGGCTCAGGCTGCCTGCCTCTGCATTTGGCATGGCGGCTCTCTCCATCAGCATCAGATGTCAAAAGCCTGATGTGTTGGGTTTTTGTAAACAGGTAACCAGGAAGCTATATGAACAGCATGAGATTCACTCTCCCGGATCAACAGAATCTTGAGGACAACATCATTGTCTTTTGGCCGCTTGGCACAGTGACTGGCACATAACAGAAGCGTAAGAAATGTTTAGGGAAATATCAGTCTAGTGTTCCTACCACAGGGTAACACTGCCATGGTGAAAGTTTACAAAGGATCTCAGCTCAGCATTCTGAGACCCAGAAATGCAATTGAACAATTCAGACCAGGAGGCTAATTGGGAAACAAGCTTTTTCCAATAATTTAAGCCAGTTCAGTTCAACATCTACTTTGCTGCTAGGCCACTACAAAGCCAAGCCAAAAAGGAAGCGTGCCCCGCCTTCAAGGGGCTGCCCAAATATTTATTTCATGTAGGCTGTGCGTGTGTATGAATTCATCGAAGCGTGGACATGCCATCTCTCCTATAGAATGGTAACTCCCATTGGGAGGGAAGTGTTTCATTGCTGTCTGTTTTCCCAAAGCCCAGCCCAGTGCCTAGCAGGGCTGGGAGTTGGGTGGTTGCAGGACTGTGATTTTATTAACATGGGAACCTCCATATAGGGCCTCTTCCTCTACCAATGCAGGTAGCACCTTCTCTGCCACTTCATCTTAAGGAAGCTGTCTGAGACAAAGGACTTGTTCAGGGTCACTGAGTCAGAACTGTTAAAGGCAGAATTTGAACCCAGGCCTTTTTAACTTGGAGCTTAGCTCCTCTAACCCCTATACCAGTGGTTGGAAAATTTCAAGTTAAGAATTGTTTTTACATTTTAAGATGAAGACTTATTTTATTTAAAAAATGTAAAAACCTCAACTAAAAACTCTTTGCTCTCTAGGGCCTAAAACAGGCTGAGAGCTAACTCTGATCAGCTTGCCATAGTCACATCCTGTTGCCTGGCACGTAGTAGGGGCTTATGAAATGTCAGATTGGGAGATTCATTTTCCTTGTGGTAAATAACACACATACAAAAAAGTAAACACACAGTGTTAATGAAGCATTTTGGAGAAGTGCTCCTAAGCAAGGAGCTGAGAAAGAAGTGCCAGGAATCTGAACCAGTGCCTTGCCGCTCCATTGGCTGTTTTTTTGTTATAAGGGAGGGTACAACAATGGCAGACACAATGTTTTTCCGTGGGGGAGATGCCCTGTGTCCTGTGGATCTGAGCCCTGTGTTGACCTGGAAAGGAGGGCTGGAATAAGGACTGATCAGTGGGCGCCAGAGCATCTGGGGGCTCGGCCAGGCTGGAGGGACAAGTGCCTCTCCAGACTTCTCCTCAGACGCCTCCTCCTCCTTCTGTACCTGCTCCCATCCTGGGGCGAGGGGCTGCCTGTGGGTTCCTCTGATACTTGTGAATTCTTCTGGAGTATTTTGCACAGATCTAGTGCTCTTCCATTTTGCATCAATAGAGGGCTATGGAAAATTTGCTGGTTGCCTTCCTGGGAGAGAGATTGAACTACATGACACACCATGAAGAGAAATAAAGCCAGACAAAAGAAAAGAGCAGCAAGACAGCCAAAGCTCATTGCCAGAACGTCCACAGTGAGCAAGGAGGGGGGAAAGCAAAGAGAAATAGAAACTGCGCTTCAGCTGAGCCTTCTGCTGTCAAGCAAAGAAAACAGCTCTAAGTGAAGGGTCTCCTGAAAATTCACTTTAGCTTGGGAGACTTTGATGAGGGGGATTAAAAGAGACAATTACAAACCACAGAATTTCAGAGATGGAAGGGATCTACCCATACAGAGTGAGTGGCTCCTCTGGCTGTTATGCGGGGATGATAAGATCTAGAGTTAGCAATGCCACCCCACGCACAACTGAGAAAGAATACTCGTGATAGCACCCCAAACAAGTGTGGCTGACTGGATACTGCTTCCCATACTTGAACAGCTCTGATGGGAAGGAGGCTTTTCCTTTTGCTTCCTAAAGTATCACTTTACAGTCTCCACTCATTGGTCCTGGTTCTGCCTTCTACGGCCAAACAGAAGGCATTGGATCCCTCTTCATGTGATAGCTTTCTAGACGCTAAGAGACACCTAGTGCATCCACCCCTCCTCTCGCCACCCCACACTCAAGAAAAGCCTTCTCCTATCAAGGCTGAGAAAATCAGCAGTTTCTTCAACTGCCTGGATTCAAGGCCCTTAACTTCATTTTTTGTTGTTGTTTTAAGCAAAATTAACCAGAAAGCCCTATTTATCCCCATTTTCTGTGCTGCAATTTTCCCTAAAATTAGTTCATAGACTGTTCTAAATATCATTTTAATCTTTTCTTGAAGATTATTCTGATCCTAATTCTGATCATGTGGGATAATTAAATGGTGCTGTGCACAGGCATTGTAGGGGGCTAGAAGGATGAGGTCATAGTATAGGAGAAAGAACACTGGATTTGTAGTCATTGGTCAATAAACATTTATTAAGTGCCTCCTATGTGGCAGGCACTAAAGAAAGGTGGAAGACAGCCCTTGCCCTTGTGGAGCTTACAGTCTAAGGGAGAGATAACATGCAAACAGCTGTATACAAACAGAACAGACTGGTGGTAGTCACAGAGGGAAGGCTCTCGCACCAGGTCACAGGGCATGGTCTCAAATCAGGGCCAGTCCTGACCAGTCACACAGATCCCTGCCACTGGCCACATTCCACTCCCTGCCTCAGCATCCTCAGGCACCTTCACCCTTCTCAGCCCCTGTTTTCTTCTGCTATCAAATTAACAGGATGGACCAGCATCTCGGGCCCCTTCCAACTCTCTTAGGTCTGAAACTTATGGAGGTCCAACGAGATAACACATATAGTACTTTGAAATAATAAACAGAACACACATTTATCTAGGTGTGCAGAGAAAGTGCTTTCCAATTAAAATCTCATTTCACCCTCACAACAATGCCAGGGAGGTATTAGCTCCATTTTACAGTTGAAGAAACTGAGGCAGGCAGCAAGAGAATGACCTGCTCAAGATCACCCAGCTAGTAAGTGTATGAGGCTGAATCTGAGCTCAGGTCTTCCTGACCCAACTTCCTGCTGTCTCACACACTTCCCAGCTGTGTGACCCTGGGCAAGTCACTTCACCCTGTTTGCCTCAGTTTCCTCACCTGTAAAATTAACTAGAGAAGAAAATGACAAACCCCTCCAGTATTTCTCCTGAGAAAACCCCAAAAGGGGTCACAAAGTTTTGGACACAACTTCCTGACTCCAGGCCCAGGGACCTCTCCCCTGGGCCACCCTGATGCCTCAGATACATCAGGATGATTCCATTTGTGCTGTCCAGGGTTTTGCACTCCTGGGAGTGCTAAGGAGCTCGGGCTTGGCAATCAGAGAACAGGGCAGGGCTTTCCTGCTCAGGGCAGTTTGCTCTCCCAGTTTCCTGGCATGTGGCATACTTTACAAAAGGGTAGTGTTTGTTGTTGTGAATGGGGCTTCTTTGTCATGTGGCTCTCAATGCCCACTGTTCACAAGGTTTGCTCTTGCTCCCTGCCCCCAGGGATTTTCCTCACCCAATAGGGAGTCTCAAGTCAATACCATGGGACCTAGAGTCTTACAGAATTTCCCAAGGGCACTGAAAAAGTTATATGACTTTCCCATAGTCAAAAAGCTAGCATGTCAAAAGGACCTGACGCCAAGACCTACTGTCTGTGTCCATTCCACCTCCCCATAATTCACACTTCTGCTGCAGCGGAGGTTACTATGGTGGATCCCTTGACCCGAGAGTTCTGAGTTTCAGTATGCTAAGCCAACTGGTATCTGCACTAAGTCTGGCAACACTATGGTGAGACAGATGGAGTGGAGGGAAAAGGGAGCTGGCTGCCTAGGAAGGGGTGAATAGGTCTAGGGTGGGAATGGAGAAGGTCACGGTTTTTTTGCTGATCAGCAGTAGAATCAAGTTTGTGAGTGGACACTGAGCTTCCAACCCGGCCATGAGAGGGAGAACCAGTCTAGGTAATGAAAACAATGAGAGGGGAGGGAGAGAAGGATAGTGACACAAGACAGTTCTTGAGGAGGATAAAGGAGAGACAGGAGATAAGGTCATTTTGGCTTGAAGAATGAAAAAAATAAACATTAAGTCTGGCGCTAAGTTCTGAGACTGCAGTTTTGACCTCAATGTGCCTATACTCTAATACACCAAGGGGAGAGGTGGCCAGGAAGGGATGCAGGATTCCATTAAGTAATTGGGACAGAAACAAAGGTACCGATGACCAGCTCATTGTTCCAGGGTTGGCAAAGGGGAGATGGAATCCAAATAACATAACAGCAAGAAGCGGAGTCGAGAAAGATGGCCATCGAGTGGACGTTGACATAAAATACGTTGGGGGCCAGCCTGAGAGGGCCAGGTGAGGTATTCACTAATTAGGGAAGAAAAGCCAGAGAGAAGAGGCAAAAACCATGTTCACTTGGGGATGGACAGGGAGGGAGAATCAGAGAAAGTTTCCCAGAAGAACTCCCCAAACCTCAGAGCTAAAAGGGGCATCAGAGGCCACCTCATTCGATTCACACCAGAAATCTCCACCACAATATGCCCAACAAACACTTAAAATCTTCTGATGAAAAGATCAATGATTGAAAGATGTTTAGGGGACATAACATCTGTCTTCAAGGATAGCACTAGGTTGCTATATACATTGAGTATCAGGAAGATCCAAGTTCACATCCTGACCAAGTATGACCTTGGGCAAATTATGACCTTTCTCAGTCTCTGTTTCCTCATCTACAAAATGTGGATCATAACAGTGCCTATTTCATGGGGTTATTCTGAGGTTTAAATAAATTAAAACATGCCAAGCACTTTGCAAACCTTAAACTGCTAGCTATCATGACAAGAAGAACCAGCTTTGTTCTGCGCGGCTCCTGAGGACAGAGGCAGAGGCAGAGGCAGTGGGCTGAGCGACAAACAAAGCTAACTTGTGCTTGGGGGGGGGGTGGGGACAGGGGGGAACTAGGGTTGCAAAGATGGTGCTTTGCACAGAGCCTGGCACACATTAGGAGCTTAATGCATGTTTACTGATCGACTGACTGATTTTGCTTTTCTCTGGCTGTTGGCTAGAGGGCCAGGCCAAAGCAAAAGCCGCACTGATCACAACTTAGAACACCCAAGAGCTTTCGGCATTTCTCTGCCAAGCCTGCTTGCACTTAATGCAGCTTCACCCTTTTCCCTTCACCCCACTTGGCTGAGGGAAACACTGTGACATAGTCCTTGGCTTGGGTCACCGCCAGCTTCACCGTGAGGCTTGAGCATTCATGGATGCCGCAACATTTCAGCTGCAGAGCCGCTGGGAACGGTTCCTCTGCAAAGACTTTTCATGGGAGGTCCTCTTCTCAGCTGCTTATCTCCCTCCCCTCATAGCATGTGAACATTAATAAACAGCATTTACCAAGATCTCTAAGGTTTGTAAGATACTTTACCAAAAACTCTGTGAGGTGGGGCATACTGGTATATCAGCTCCATTATACAGATGAACTAACTGAGGGTAAGAGGAGTAAAGCAACTTCCTCAGGGTCATTCAGCTAGTGGCAGAAACATCATTTAAAATGTAAAACCATGGATGATTGCAGTTCCTCTTAAATCCAGGAGGGAAGGGCCTTAGGGCCTAAACCTGGGCTTCAAGAATCTGTGTCCCCCCTCTATATACCCTTGACCTTGAATAGAGCTCTCTCTCCAAAGCTTCCATCTGCATTCGTGTAAGAAGATAAAGGTAACAGAGGCCTCAGAGGCAGTTTCCACCAGTTTAGAACAGGAAATAAATCATTTGGCCGGAGCTGTTGCAATCAGCAAAGTAGCATCAGCTTGGTTAATAGTGGGGAGGGGAAGGTTGGGCAGAGACACAAAATGGCGGCCAAAGCACGAGCCAGACATTTAAATGGAGAGTTAGAAAAAGGTAGCTGTTGACAAGTAGAAACGCTGGTGATGGCAGGTTGGGCCCATTGGAGGGCTTAAGGGAGACCTGCATGATGGCTAGCTTCAAGAAGGTGAAAGGTCACCATCTAAAAGTAGAATTAAGACTTGCTCAGAAGGCAGATCTGGGCTCAGCATAAAGAAACACTTCCTTCCTAACATTAGAGCTCCCCCACGGCGGAATGAGACGCCACAGTAGGGACAAGCTCCCATGGTCTTGAGGGGAAGGCTAGGCCGCTGCCATAAAGATTCCCGTTCAGTCCGGGGTCGGCCTCGGTGTCATGTAAGGGATTACCAACTCTGAGGCGGCTGATTCTGTGAATACCCAAAGCATAGAAAGGAACAGAAAAGAGGCTGAAACAACGGGTCAGGATGAAGACAATGGAGGCTCTCCCTGAAGGAGCTGTTGTGCTTGGCCCGTATTCCAGAATAGAGAGCTTTTTGCCACAAGTTAGTACATGCCAACCATGCTCCTGTCTGCTTCTGACAGTGGATCACTTAGCCCAGTGAGAGTACTGGGCCACCGTTTATCTTTGCTCCAGCATCACGAAAGGATGCTCTAAGGCAGAAGAATGAGGCAAAGAAAACTGAAGGCCTATTTAAATTACTTTTAAAAATGCCCGGGTTAAAAATAGGGCTAAAGACGAAAGACATGATGAGACGCAAAGGTGGGGAGGTGGCTGATGATGCCTTATCTCGGGACCTGTCTAAGAGAACGTGAGCTGCTGGGAGCCAGGGGCTGCTCCTGTTCCGCCTCTTCATGCGTCTTTGGGGCCTCCCACCCGTCAATCAGTCAGTCACTGGGCACTGATTAATTGGGCCTTTATTCACTGTGTGTGTGGGGGGGGGGTCTTCCCCTTTAGACCATGAGCTCACTGAGGGCAGGGACTGTATTTGTTTGCTTTTTATTAATTGTATCCTCAGAGTTTAGCACAGGCCTGTGTAAGTGATTAATAAACATTTAATGTTATAAATTAATGGATCAAGTGGCCACCAAAGGCCAGGCTCTAGACCAGCCTCTGAGCATCTGCAAATCTTAAAAGTAATACAGTCAGCTGTTACTGTCACATCACTATTTATTGCTTTAAGTACCACTACTGCTACTGCTACTACTACCACCACCACTACTACTACCACTACTACTACTGC
>CM053593.1:8144174-8166990 GCA_028646575.1 Pseudocheirus occidentalis | reverse complement strand
AAGAAGGGAAAAGATGGAAGAAAGGAAGGAAAGAAAGAAGAAAGAGAGGGAGGGAAGGGAGAAAGGAAGAAAGGAAGGGAAGAAGGGGAAGGAAGGAAGGAAGGAAGGAAGGAAAGAAGGAAGGAAAGAAGGGAGGGAGGGAGGAAAGAAGGGAGGGAGGGAAGGAGAAAGGGAAGGAAGGAAGAAAGGAAGAAAGGAAGGGAAGAAGGGAAGAAGGAAGGGAAGAAAGAAGGAAGGAAAGGAAGGGAGAAGGGAAATGGGAAAGAAAGAGAAGGAAGGGAAGAAGGAAGGGAAGAAGGGAAAAGAAGGAAAGAAAGATGGAAGAAAGGGAGGGAAGGAGAAAGGGAAGGAAGGGAGAAAGGAAGAAAGGAAGGGAAGAAGGAAGGGAGGAAAGAAGGAAGGAAAGGAAGGGAGAAGGGAAATGAGAAAGAAAGGGAAGGAAGGGAAGAAGGAAGGGAAGAAGGGAAAAGAAGGAAAGAAAGATGGAAGAAAGGGAGGGAGGAAAAGAAGAAGGGGAAGAGAGAAGGAAGGGAGGAATGAAGAAAAGGGAAGAAGGGAGAAGACAGGAATGAAAGAAGAAAAGAAGAGAGGAAAAAAGAAGGGAAGGAGGGAAGGAGAAAGAAAAGGAGGAGGAAGGAAAGGGAGGAAGTAGGAAGCAAAAAGGAAGGAAGAGAAGGAGGGAAGAAGAGAGGGAGGACAGAAAAGAAGGAGGGAGAAAGAAAGGGAGAGAAGATGAGAAGAAGGAAAGTAAGAAGGGAAGAAGGGAAGGGAGAAAGGGGAGGAAGGGAAGAAGGGGAAGGAAGGAAGGAAGGAAGGTAGGGAGGGAGGGAGGAAAAAAGGGAGGGAGGGAAGGAGAGAGGGAAGGAAGGGAGAAAGGAAGAAAGGAAGGGAAGAAGGGGAAGAAGGGAAGAAGGAAGGAAAGGAAGGGAGAAGGGAAATGAGAAAGAAAGAGAAGGGAGGAAGGCAAGAAGTAAGGGAAGAAGGGAAAAGAAGGAAAGAAAGATGGAAGAAAGGGAGGGAGGAAAAGAAGAAGGGGAAGAGAGAAGGAAGGGAGGAAAGAAGAAAAGGGAAGAAGGGAGAAGACAGGAAGAAAAGGAGAGAGGAAAAAAGAAGGGAAGGAGGGAAGGAGAAAGAGAGGGAGGACAGAAAAGAAGGAGAGAGAAAGAAAGGGAGAGAAGATGAGAAGAAGGAAAGTAAGAAGGGAAGAAGGGATGGGGAAGGAAGAAAGGGGAGAGGGAAATGGATAAAGGAAGGGAAGGGAAGGAGGAAGAAAAAAGGAAGAGAAAAAGGAAAGGAGAGAAGGGGAATGGGAGGGAGGGAGGGTGGAAGAAAGGAAAGGAGGGAGAGAGGAAGAAAGGGGTAGAGGGACAGAGGAAGAGAAAAAGGAAGGGAGGTAAGGAAGGAAGAAGGAGGAAGGAGGAGATTTTGAAGAGAAAGCCAGGACCAGAACCTAAAATGGGAACGAAGGCAGGCCACTTGGGCCCCACCCCAAGTAGAGGCTCCAGGAAAACAACTCCAAGGAGGGGGCAGGCTTTGTGAAGGGATGTTCCAAGGGACCAGTCCCAGGCCTGGGAGGATGTTCTGGGGCAAGATGGCCTCCCAAGGTGAGGCGGCGGTGAGGTGTGACTGGGGCCAGGAGAAGAACAAAGGGGTCACTGATTTAGAGCTGACGTGCTGTTACAAGTCTGGCCCAGCAGGATGGGCTCTGGACCTGCATGGGGAGACCCAAGTTCAAACGCAGGCCCTGTCCACTCCCTGCTGTATGACCAGAGGCAAGCCTCAGTTTGAGGCTCTGGAAAATGGAAGCAAACATCACTCGCATGAGCCTAGTTCATGGGGTCACTATGAGAGGAGTCATTCAGTCATGTTGGACTCTTCATGATCCCATTTTGGGGTTTTCTTGGCAAAGAGATCGGATCATTTTGCTATGTCCTTCTCCAGCTCATTTTACAGATGAGGAAACTGAGGCAAACAGGGTAAAGTGATTTCCCAAGGTCACACAGCTAGTTAGTGTCTGAGGCCACATGTGAACTTGGGTCTTCCTGACTGGTCCAGTGCTCTATGCACCGCAGCATCACCTAGCCTCCTGAATGAGGAGAGTAGGGTTATAGAAATGGCAGGAGAACCAGGGCTAAAACTCAGGGCTCTAGTCAGTTGGTCAACATGCAGAGCGTTTATATGCCAGGCACTCTGCTGGGTGCTGGAGGCACAAAGAAAGGCAAAAGACAGTCTGCCCTCAAGGTGCTCACAGCCTAACGAGCAAGCAGCAGAGTACAAACAAAATATATCCAGGATCAACTGGAGAAATCACTGGGGCACTAGGATTACGGAGAACTGGGAAAGGGGGCTTGGAGAAGATGGAGGGTTTGGCTGGGACCTGAAGGAGGCCAGGATGCGGAGATGAAAAGGGAGAGAGTGCCAGGCAGGGGGCACAGCCAGGGAGAACCCCCAGGGGCAGGAGATGGAGGGCTGTGCTCAAGGCTCAGCAAGGAGTCTAGTGTCACTAAATGGAAGAAGACACACATGGGAATGGGGAGTAAGGCTCCTAGAGCTTCCTGCTGCCTCTGCTAGCCGGAGAACAAACGGTCCTCCCTGTGAAATGGACTCAACCAATCCCCGGGCACTTGTGAAACATCTGCCATGTTCCAGGTAGTGTGCTAGACACTAGGAGACAGGGAGACATGAGAGAAACAGCCCCTGAACTCATGTGCGCTGAGCTCTCTGTTTTTTCTCTCTCTCTCTCTCTTCTATCCCTCTCCCCCATATCTGGGCCCCCACTGGTGGTGTATGCATCCATATACACATGCACATACATGTATATGTAGATATAACTTTTTTTTAAAGGTAATTTGAAGAGAGGCATGAAGAGCTGCGGAAATCAGAAAGGGCCTCATGGAGGAGGTGGCACCTAAACTGAGTTTTAAAGAAGTGAGTTATTTTAAGAGGTAAAGAAGTGAAGACAGAATATTTTCAAGGCAAAGGGGACCAAACCCTCAGCTGAAAAAGGTACTGAAAATTAGTCTTGCATTCCTCACTCATACATCAGCCTCTAGGTTTTCCACTTCATAAACCAAAGGATCAAAGTTCTAGAGGGATCAGCCCTTACAGGCCAGAGGCCAGCTCCATTTTATGAATGAAGAAAGAGGCCAGGTGGCTCAGGCCAGGGACACACAGCTAGCAAGTGTCTGAGGCAGGATTTGAACTTGAGGCTTTCTGACTAAAAGCCCACAAGTCTGTCCACTGTGCCACCGAGAAGCATCCCAAATCCCCTAGCCACCTCCTTTCTTCCTTTTTCAATCTGTGCTCTCTACTTCCTCGTGAGTTATCTGCCAACCTAACTGAGAAGCTGGCTGCTGGGGGCCATCGAGGAAAGGCACCGTGTGTCACAAGAAGTTTTGCTTGGCTGCAAGTCCATGTTTAACAAGGGCGGGTTCCCTAATAAGGGCCTGTGGAGACCGGAACGAGGGATCCTTCCAGTGGCCATGGTTTTGGCCCCTGTACAGAGGCCCAGGAGCAGGGGTCTCCCCCTCAGCTCCCGGTTGCAGGGCCTCTGGGAGGAGCTTGGACTGCTCCTCCGGCCCTTGGGAGAGCTCCCTGGACAAATCAGGGCTGGAGGAGGAAGGATCTGGAGGCCAGCACTGGTGGGTTCCAAAGGGGGCTGAGCAGTGAGATGACAGGACAGCAGCTTGGACTGTTCGAGCCCCTCTGTCTCCCTCCTCTTTGCCTGTTTTCTGCATGTTTCCTGTGGGTATTTTTTATCCAGTTTGAGGCCACAAAAATTCCCAGCCACTTTCACTCTCTGGTTCTCATGAGCTGCTAGTTGTTCACTCAGCACTGCAGGGGAAGGGGGTAAGTGTGGGTGAGGGTCCCTGTGAGAGGGGTCTATGATCACACTGGCTCCAGGGTTGGAATCTGGGTTCAAATCCCACCTGTGTGACTTTGGGTAAGTCACCTCTCTAAAACCCAGCATCCTCGTCTCAAAATGAGGGGCCTGACTGCATCAACAATCAATGGACATTTAAGTGCCTACCACTTATACCAGGTACTCTGCTGGGTGTTGGGGATACAAGAAGAGGTGAATGACAGTCCCTGCTCTCAAGGAGCTCACAGTCTAATGAGGGAGACAAGGGTCCTTACAGCCCCGGGTCTGCGATTCCACAGACTCGGGCAAATCCTTGGATCTGCTTCCTTATGTGAAAAAGGAGGCTGGGAGAAAGGGCTTCTGAGGTTCTCACGGCTCTAACTCCACGAAGCTGGGATGTGTCTCTGGTTTTCTGGGCCTGGAGGTGTGAGAGTGGAAGCCTCCAGAGGGCAGGGGCTTTTCCTCTCCTCGTACAAGACACCTCTGTCCCAGTGCCCAACATGGTCCTTCCTGGGGGCTGGATGACCCATAAACAGACACATCTCTCTGTCCATGAGCTCTCCCTGATAGAAGGTGATTTACTGGAGAGCAGAGGCTGCTTTACTTCTGTCTCTGTACCCTCAGGACCTGACACAGTGAAACTGTGTGTGTGTGTGTGTGTGTGTGTGTGTGTGTGTGTGTGTGTGTGTGTGTGTGTGTGTGTGTGTGTGTGTGTGTGTGTGTGTGTCTTTCCATCTGTCCATTCAGCTGTGTGTGAAGGCAGACATTTAAACCAATTCTTAAACTGCCCTTTTCCCTTGAATGATTCACTCATGAGTCCTTTCCCTGAAGGTCCAATGGGCCCAGTCACTCTCCTTCCCCTCCTTTGGGGGAAGCCCCCCTCTTCTCCTCTGATAAACAGGAAGCTGCCGATCACTCTGCTTCCAAAGAATTACAATCATTTCCAGCCTCGTCTCAGGCCCCTTAGATTGGCTCAGAAAAAATGAAGACGCTGCTTGCTGCTGGACCATCACTGGCCTGGCCTGGCTTGGCTTGGCCTGGCCTGGAGAAGCCTCGCCGGCAGTACATCCATGCCACCTGATCACAGCCTGCCTATCAGGCACCAGCTTCCTCCCTCGGAGAAGCAGGCAGGGCCCATGTTTGTTGTCACACCTGGGCTTTCTGCACTCAGACTATGGCTTGTTGGACCCAAATACCCGGGGCCTGCCCTTCAAAGGCAACACGCTTTCTCCAAAAGTAACAGCAACGATTTGTTTGAGGAGAGGGGAGAGAGTTTCTGTTTTTTAAATGACAGATTAGAACTCTTGGACTGGGTGTTCTTGTTTCAAGACTCTGGGCCACATGGGGGGTGGGAGGGATGGGCTGCCCTCTGACCTCAGAGTAATTACTCGTATCAATTATCCCCACTGCAGGGATGAGTTCACTGAGGCACATCAAAGATGAACCAGTTCACACGCCAAGCTGGGATTAAACCTATGAAGCGGTTCAAAGGTATTATGCGGATCACCGCTGCTTGTGTGAGGCACAGAACGTCAGGTGGAAGGCGCCTGGAAACACTGGACATCAGAAGAGTCTGCGAAACGGTCGAGACCAAGGGCACCTCGAAAGGTGGAATGTCAGAGGCCACGGATCAGAACAAAGGGTCTTAGAATATTATTAATATATAAGTTATTAGAGCCGTAAAGATTGCCTGCTCTGGGGATTTGTAACATGGAGTCTGGGAACTTGGTCTCTTAAAAATTATTCGGATAACTGTTTCAGTGTAATGGGTTTCTTCTCTGATCCCATATATTTTATGCATTTAAAAACGTTATTCTGAAAAGGGGTCCATAAGCTGCCCTAATAAGCCCAAGGGTTCTATGCTGCAAATAAGGTTAAGAAGGCCTAATCTGGTCCAAGCTACTTACCTTACTCCAGGCCCCAAAGATCACACAGTAGAGGCAGCAGGGATAGATTCAAACCCAAGACCTCTGACTTGTCAGCCACTGCTCTTACCAGCGCATCGACGCTCCTTCTCCTGCTTTCAGCCACAGGACCCTTTGGAAAATTCATCTCAGATATTTTTCACCAAGACAAAGCCCAAGTAGCATGAATTTCATATTATTAGAGTTGAGGAAGGTGGAGACAGGTCATGGTCCTCTGAGCAACACGGGTTCATACCCCAGCCCCACCCATGTAATAAAGATTACAGCCCTAGCACAGCGATTACAAACATAACATGCTTTCCATATGGCGAGCTAAGTATACCTGACTTCACAAAGAAGAAAGAGGCCATGAGAGCACACGCCTTTCTCCAGGAACAGACCAGTCCACACGGACGTCTTAGAGGCATCGTGAGGCAGCATGTCCAAACCTGAACCTGATACATCTCTCCCCAAATCCATCCTTCTTTCCGGCATTTCCTGTTTCTACTGATGGTACCACACAGCCCAGTCACCAGACTGATACTTGGCTTCTCCATCTCCCCTCCATTCAAGCACCAAGTCTTCCCACTGTGTGTCTACAACAGCTCTCTCATCTGGTCCCTTCTCTTCATCCCCATGGACTCTAACCCATCTGAGAACCTCATCCTTCCTCAACTGGACCATGAAACAGCCACCAAATTGGCTCCTCCAACTTCCTCCAATTTACTACCCACCTGCCAATATAATATTCCTAAAACACGGATCCACCCACCCACCACCCCTACTTGAAAATCTTCCATTGGTTCCTATTACCCGTGGAGTGAATTAAAAATCCTCAGCCTAATTAACTCCAGAACCAAATCTAAAACCCTTTGCTTGGCCTTTAAGGCCATTCAGTATCTAACCCCCTCCTACCTTCCAGTACTTTTATACCTTGCTCCTTTTCGTATACTCTATGATGTAGTGATACAGCCTCCGGGGCTCCAGGGCCTTTCTCTGGCTCTGTCCCATGCCTGGAATTCTCCCCATCCTCATTTCTACCTGCGTACCCTCTGAGCTTTCTTCAAGTCCCCTCTAAAATCCCACCTTCTGGAGGAAGCCTTTCCTGGTCCCTCTTAATTCCATTGAGAGCCTTGCCTCCATGATTATTTCCTAGCTCTCCTGTACAGAACTTGTGGGTATTGTTTGCCTGCTGTCTCTCCCATTAGACTGTGAGCTCCTTGAGGGCAGGGACTCTCTCTTCCCTTTCTTTGTATCCACAGTGCTTGGCACAGGGCTCAACGTGGAGTCAGCAGTATATGTTAGCTGTTATTGTCAGCACAATAAATGACTTTTGAATTGAATAGAACAAAAATGGTGCCGAGATTACTTTTGATACCACCTTCACAACAAGACTCACAGAATTCCAGAATTATCCCAGAACTAGAAGGGAGCTTGGAGACCACTGGCCTGTCAAGCTGGGGCTGTCTCCCCTCCAGCTCTGAATTTGCCATTCCCCACCACCTGCATTCGCCTAGAGTGGAAAAGGACCTTACAAGAACACCTATTCTAGTCCCCTCATTTCACAGATGAGGAGGGGGGTGTCACTTGGCCCAGGCCACATGGCTAGTGGGCAGGAACAGGGAGACATGCAGTTCTGGGGACATCCCCACTGACTCTACTTACAAAAGCTGTTCTTGTCAGCCCATCATCCCCCTCCCCGGGCATTTCTCGCCTCTGCCCAGCCTCCCTTGGGCCCCCTCTCTCATTCCCCACTTTCTGCCTTCTAGAGTTACTCATCACCTCTGGTGGTGTAGAGTGATAATGGCCATGTTGTGAGGGTGTCTGTGGGTGGGGAGGCTGGGTGTACCGTTAGGGCTCTCACACTGCACACACCAAGGTACCTGCTTGTCCAGTTGACCCAGCTTCTGGGAAAACTGGAAGACCCAGGTCAGGGGATCACCTCTACAGGGAACAGAACTGGAGCAGATTTCTCCTGACCCTGGTTTTCCAGGGATGTGTGTCTGAGCAGATTCAGGTCGTGGTTCCTTTTCCCTAGTGTAATGTCTTAGGCCTGAAATGAACTCAGATCAGGGAATCTCAGAGTCAGGAGGGCCTTTGGAGGCCAAACCACATCCCCTCTACGGGAGATCTGATGATCTGCTCAAAGGCTCTTGGGATACCCATTGCAGCTCTGCCTCAAAACTGCCAGGGAGATTTTCTTCAATCTGCTCCAAATTCTGCCCTATGGAGCCCAGCAGAATGAGTCTAAACCCTCTTTTTCATGACAGACTGCAGATGCTTGAGGTTCCTTGCTCCCCCTCAGATTCTCCTCTTCAGGCTAAAGCTCTCTCTCTCCTTCCATTAATCCTCCAAGAAGCTGGACTAGAGGCCCATCCTCATCCTGGCTGTCTCTCTCTAGACAGTCTCTGGTTTACTAGTGTTCTCCCTAATCTATGAAGCCGAGACTCAAACACGATACTCCATATGCAGTCTGGAAAGGGTAGAGAACAAGACATCAATGCCCTAGTTCTGGAAGCCTCTCTTAATGTGACCTAAAAGTGTATCAGTGGGTTTGTCCACCACACCAAGCTATGAGTTTTCAAACCACTATGATCCCCAGATCTTTTTTCAGACAGACATACTGAAGGCCAGGAATATACACCCTTTGTATATGCTTCAAACTCATAAAACCTTGTACATTTGTGTACTATTTGATACACTTAAAAAAACAGTCATAACTCACATTTATATGTTTTTGCACTTTACATAGAGACTTACAGATATGATCTTATTTGGCTCACACAACAACCCTGTGAGACAGGGAATTTGGGTTTCAATCAACAAATATTTTAAAATATTTCCTACAGAATCACAAGATGATGGATTTAGAGATGTTGGGGGTGGGGGTGGGGGTAGTGGGGTAGGGTGGGGTAGGGTGGAAAGAGCCAGAAAACAAAGAATGAATAAAGCTCTCTTCTGGAGGAATTTCCATTCCATGATCTGTGACAACAAACAGCTAGTTATAGGATCAGTGCAATATAAGGACCATGGAGTTATATTCCAGTTAACTAAGCAAGCAGGGTCTTAATAGTCAGGGCATCAGAAGAGGTGTTATGGAAAAGGGGCATGGGCCATCAGACAAAGTGCCCCAGGAATACTGAGGGAGGTGGTGCTGGAGGGACCAGGGAAGGTGGCCCCCAAGCTTACCCCTGAAGAGAGATGGGGAAGGTGGAAGGCAGTGATGAGGAGGAGCAAGTGCCTTCCAGGGAGAGAGGGCGCATTACATGGAACTAGAGGTAAATGAAGATTCTTGGGTAGGGGAGTGACATGGCCAGAACTGGCCTTAGAGAGATTATGTTGAGCAGAAGGGGGCAGACTGAAAAGGAGAGAGCCTGAGAGCAAGGACACCAACGAGAAGACCATTCCCCAACACACTGATGGTGAGTCTTAGGGACCAGGATTGCAGCAGTGACCACATGATAGGGAGAAGGGAGTAGATAATAGGCAGGCAGAATGAGTAAGACTCAACAGCTGGTGGGATTTAGGGAATGAAGGAGAAGAAAGAGTCTAGGGTAGGCTTGGAGGTTATAAACCTGGAGAACCGGAAGAACAGGCAGCTAGGTGGCACCACGGTGGATGGAGTGCTGGGCCTGGAGTCAGAAGGTGAGTTCAAATCTAGCCTCAGATAATTCCTAGCTATGAGACCCTGGGCAAGTCACTTAACCTCTGTTTGCTTTGTTTTACTCACCTGCAAAATGGGGATAATATTAGCATATACTTTACAGGGTTGTTATGAGGATCAAAACTGATCATTGGAAAGCACTTAGTATAGAGCCTGGCACCTGGCAAGCACTATATGATTGTTAGTTATCAACCTTATCATCACCATCACCACCACTGCCGCCGCTGTCGCCGCCGCTGCCACCACTGCCACCACTACCACCACCACCATCATCACCACCGTTGCCGCCGCCGCCGCCACTGCCACCACCATCATCATCAATGGTAATGTCCTCAATAGAAACAGGAAAGACTGCAGGAGCTACAGTGTTTGGTAGAGAGAGGGAAGGGGCTGAGTGTGTGGAACTTGGGGGGGGGGGTCAATGGGACATTCAGGCAATGTCCAATGATGAGATTATCAGGAGGGACTGGAGATCAGCAAAGACATTAGAATCACAGAATCGGGAAGCTGGGAGGGAGCTCAGCAGTCCCTGAGTCTAATCCATAACCCAAAAGAAGCTGGGTGATAATAAAGCAGACCGGTGTGGTCTAGCATCTGATCCAAGACATCCAAGCATGGGGCAGCCCCTCCCCCTTTGGGACAGCTCTAATTCTCAGTTCATTTTTTCTGACCCAAGCCTGAAGGGGTCTCTTTGTCACTGGGACCCCTTCCTTCCACCCTAGGGTACCAAGCAGATTCAATCCAATCCCTCCTCCACAGGACAGCCTTTCCACATTGAAGACAGCAATCATGTAAACCCTTATATCTTCTCTTCTTAAACACGGGGACATAGGATCAGAGCTGGATATACAGCTCTGGGATTAGAGGGGTGATAATTGAATCTGAGTACATGAAATCCCCAAGGAAGGAGAGAGGGAGAAGGAAAGGGAGAAAAAGGGAGGGAGAAAGAGATGAGGGAAAGGAGAGGGAGGGGGAGGCACAAAGAAAGGAAGGGAGAAGGAGGGAGGGAGAGAGAAAAGAGAGGAGGAAGGGGAAAGACAGAGAAAGAGGGGGGAAAGGGAAAGGGAGGTAGGGACAAAGAAGAGAGAGAGAAGCCATGACTGAGCCTTGGGGTACACTCGTGCTTTGGGGGTGGGCTACGGATAATAATGCACTCTAAGAGCCTGAAATGGAGTGCTCAGACAGGTAGGAGAGAATGGTGTCATGGAAACCAAGGGAGGAAAGAATATCAATGAGGAGGGAGTGGTCAATGTCGTCCAAAGCCGCAGAAAGGAGGGCAGACAAAAGGCCGGTGCATTTAGCAGAGAAGAAATGGCTGGTAACCCGGGAGGGAGCAGGCTCGGTCAAAGGGCAGGGGCAGGAGCCAGACTGGCAGGCACTGGGAAGTGGGGAGGGGGCAGGCAGTGGAGGCAGCAGCAGGGAGGATGCTAAGTGTACCGCAGTGCCAGGCTCCAAACGTGCCGCCAATCAGCTGAAGAGGGTTTTTTTTAAAGGATGGGGAGACCTGAGTGTTTAGAAGCATTAAAAAGAAAAGGATTGCTATTGGAATTGAACATGAGCTAGCATCAAAAACGGTTCAATTTCTATTTTAAAAATCCATGCTTTAGGTGAATTTCCATTTAAAAATGACCATGACAACAACACTTGACCATTCATCAAGGTTCATGTCAACATGCTGTCTCTTGCCAAAGGCCACACCAGCATTCTCTTCTTAGCTCTGCTTTCTAGGGTGGCTACTGAGGGTCTTGGAGGGGGGGAGCAGCTAACTTTAGCGGGGTTCCCAGCCAGGCGGGAAGGCACAATGGATTTGGAGGCAGAGGACCCGGAGTCAAATTCTGTCTCTGTTCCTGTGCCTTCGAGGAAGCCGCTTCAGTTTCTGGGCTGAAGGGGCTGAATTGGGACACCCCCAAGGCCCCTTCTGGCTTTAGGCCTGGCACGCTGTGACCACTGGTACTTCCAAACTACTTCTTTCTCATGCTTAGCTTTCTCAAGTGAATGACCACTAACGCCACTACTCCACTATCTCACAGTGGCATGTAAGCTTGACCCTGAGATCGGTTTTTAGTTCTGATGACTTTTACTTTCATTTCTGCTCACTTTCCTTCCCTTCTTCCCTAACCAGGCAGCTATTCCTTGTAACAAAGATTTTTTTTTAAAAAAGAACTCACTAACACATCAGCTGTGTCTGATAGTATGTACTACAAGGTGGTGCAGTGGATAGAGCCTTGGACTTGGAATCAGGAAGACCTGAGTTCAAATCCTGCCCCGATACCCACTAGCTGTGTGACCCTAGGAAAGTCCCTTAACCTCTCTCTGCCTCAGCATCATCTGTCAAACAGGGATAATAAGAGTGCCTCCCTCCCAGGGTTCCTTTGGGTATCAAATGAAGTAACTATGTCTATATGTAGAGTGTTTTGCCAACCTTAAACCAGTGTATAATTGCTAGTTACTTTTATTATTTCACATTCATTGGCCCCTATCTCTTCAACAAAAGGAAGAACATGCGTTTCTCCTCTTTTCTCCATGGTCAAGCTTGGTGATTATCATCATGCCAACCTTGAATGCTTGAAGGCTCTAACAACTGATTGCAGGTCCTACCAGGCCCTTGAATAGTGATGGGCATGGCCTAGCACTGAGCCACTGTCTGATGACCCCCTGGCTCCAAATGGGTTTCCAGAGGACAATGAATTGGTTTTTACTACAACTACTCATGAAGGTCAGGTTGGGTATAGGAAATATCCACCTGGACAGAAGGACAGATCTATCAAAGCCTTGAAGAATAACATTTGAGCACCCAACCACACAGATACAGCATTGGATCCACCACTGTTGGTTCATGCATTAAGGCTATGCTCAGTTTTTGTGAAGATATTTCACTAAGTGGATTTCTGAAAAAGTTTCATGAGGCTGCCTTACAGCATCCACCTGTCTGGCCATGACTCATTTCTCCTTTGATGAAGCTCATTAAAAAAAGGTAATTTTACATCAAAACAATACCCTAGGAGCGGATGGGCAACATCATGGTACAAGAAGACACACCACTCATTTTGGCAAAGTCAGCAAAAGTCCCTGAACGGTAACTTTGGGCTCTAAAGATTAACTTTAAATGGTATTTCCATTCTGCCATCACTCTGACCTTGGCAACAACCTGGTGAGAGGTCAGGCAAGGTGCCTCCCTGAAATCACTGCTGCTGAGGAGGCACTGGCTCAGGAATTTGGAGCAGCTAGGTGGTGCTCTAGTGCCCAGAGCACAATGTCTGCAGTCAGGAAGACCTGAGTTCAAATGTGCTCTCAAACACTTGCTAGCTATGTAACAGTGGGCTTACCCTTGTTTGACTCAGTTTCCTCATCTGTAAATTGAGCTGGGGAAGGAAAAATGGCAAGCTAACTCCTTTATCTTTGCAAGAAAACCCCCAAATGGGGTCATGAACAGCAGGAATCAACTGAACAACAACAAAGCCTACACTGGGCTCAGCGCCAACATGATGAGCCCCTGGGGAGTAGGAGATCACCAGGCTGCCTAAAGAGTGGCCTGGCCCAGTTTAGAAATGACTCTGCTGGGGGGCAGCTAGGTGGCGCAGTGAATAGAGCACAGGCCCTGGATTCCGGAGGACCTGAGTTCAAATATGGCCTCAGACACTTAATACAAAAAAGACTAGCCGTGACCTTGGGCCCTTGGGCTTCCCCCCTCCAAAAAACAAACAAAAAAAAATGAATCTGCTTATTTACATTTTAAAAATCCAGAAAGCAATATTTTCTTGAAATCAAATTTAGGGGGAAAAAGGCCAGAAGAGCTATGGTTGTTAGCCTTAACTCTCCTTTCTCCCCCAACCCCAGTAATCAACTGCCAAGTCTTGTTGGTTTTAATTCTAATAGCACGTCTCCCACCTGTCCTCTTCTCTCCTCTCAAAGCTACTCTCCTCATTCAAGTACTCATAATCTCATTTGACCTATTACTACAGCCTCCTAACTGGCCTCCCTGCCTCTACTCTCTCCCTGTCTCCAGTGCATGCGCCACATAGCTACCAAGATACAGATCTGACCATGTCACTACCCTACTTGAAAATCCTCAACAGCTCCCTACTACCTCTAGAATATAGGGGAAATTTTTTTTTCAGGCTGGAATGTGCCTGAATCCCCCACATGGTAGCCCCCACCAACTTTTCTATTTTAACTTCATTTTAGTCCCCTTCATATACTTTCTGACCCAATGCAAATGGTCAGCTGGCTCTTCCCCAGACACATTTCACACCCCCCCTTTCTGTCTTTATACTTATAGGCTCCCTTGCCTGGAATGCACTCACTCCTCATTGGTCTCTCAGCATTCCTCCAAATGCACAAGTCAGCTTCTAGCTTCCTCCAAAGCACAAGTCAGATGCCACCTGAAATTACTTTGTATACATCTACATACCTGTATATACATGTACTACTGCTCCTCTTCCTCTCCACAGCCTCCCCCCAGAAGTATGCAAGTTTCTTGAAGGCAAGACTGTTTATTTTTTGTCTTGGTATCTCTAGAAACTAACAATTCCTGACACACACACACACACACACACATTTGATTAACTGAATTATTTAACATGTTACGCACATTATCCACAGAGAAGACATGTGCATTGGGAGTAGATGGAAGAGATGTGTCCATGCTGTTTTCTTCACAGACATTGTACAGCAAAATTCTTCAAGTTTATTTATACGGTATTTTCTCATTCTTTTTTTGAGAAAAAACTCTGGTCTTGAAGGTGATCATGGTAATGGCTTTGGAAAATAGCCAGTTTAATACTATTGTATGATCATATATTTACAAATTTATATTTAATAAATAATTAATAAATAATTTATATTTATAAATCATACATTACCAGCTGGTATCAGACCTGACTTTCTCCTCCTCTGGATTTAGCAGTGACACATCTTTTGGCAGTCCTGCTATTTTTTTTTCAGTTTCATCTTAGAATACTGATTACATTCTCATCTGAGTTTGTATTAGAACATTCTTGAGGAGCTGTGTTCAAAAATGACTTAATCTAGAAGAAAAGTCCAATGAAATCCACTATGTTTGCATTGAGGCCGGGCCACACAGATGCAAGGATAGCAAATGCCAGCTGCTTCATATAATAATGTTAAAACAACTATTCATACTTATACAGTGCTTTAAAATTTACACAGCATTCTCCTTAGAACAACCATATGAAGTGGGCAGTGCTATTGTTATTATCTCATTTTATAGATGAAGAAACTGAGGCCTAAAGAGATTATGTAACTTGCCCAAGATCACAGTTAATTAATTGCCTTTGTCTGTCCTCATCTTCTCTATAACTATAGAGCGCATCAACCACCCTTCCAGTTCTTCAGGCTTACAACCTCGGAGTCATCCTGGATTCCTCACTATCTCTCAAACCCAGGGAGTCCACATTCAGGCTGTTGAGAGGCCCATCGATTTCACCTCAGCAGGATTTCACCCTTGCATCTTGTAGATTTCACCACCTCTGCAACATCTCTTGTGGATTTCACCTTTGGAACATCTCATCAATTTCACCTCTGAGGAGTCTCTTGTGGATTTCACCTCTCCACCAACTCTCATCAATTTTACCTCTGCACCATTTTTAATGGATTTCACCTCTGCAACATCTGTTATGGATTTCACCTCTGCAACATCTCTCATCAATCTCACCTCTGCAATACCTCTCAAATATGCCCCCTTCTCTTCTCCAAGAGGCTCCTACCCTGCTGCAGGCCTTCATCACCTCACGCCTGGATTGCTGCAATAGGGACTGGGGAATCTGTCTTCCTGTTTCAGTCTCTATTCTAGTCCATCCTCCATTTAGCCACCTAAGTGATTTTCCTAAAACACAGTTCTGATCACCTCACCTCCCTACACTATATACTCCATTGGCTTCCTATTTCCTCCAGGATCAAAGACAAAATACTCCAGCATTCTAAGCCCTTTATAATCCAGTCTTCTTAAACCTTGCTTCTTCACATTACTGTGAAGTGACCCTGATCTCCAGCTGTTCCTCAAACACTAAATGGCTGCTATGAATTTTGACCAGCCATTTCCCATGCCTGGAATGCTTTCTTTCCATCATGGGCCTTCCCTGGCTTCCTTCAAGACTCATTTCAAATCCCCTCTTCTACAAGAAGCCTTTCCAAAAGGTAAGCAGAACACGTAGACTAAAGTCTGGGCTTGGAGTCAGGGAGACCCGAATTCAAACCTGGCCTCAGACACTTAGGAGAGGAAGGCAACAAGCATTTATAAAGCACCTACTGTGTGCTCGGCACTATGCTAATAAGCACTTTATCAATGTCATCTCACTCATCTTCACAACAACCCTGGGAAGTAGGTGTTATTATTATCTCCAATTTATAGTTGAGGAAACCAAGACAAACAGAGGTAACGTGACTTGCCCAGGGTCACCAAGCTAGTAAATGTCTGAAGCTAGATTTTAATTCAAGTCTTCTTGACTCCAGTCCCAGGACTATTCATTGCACTACCCAGTTGGCTACTACTTCCTAGCTGTTTGACATGTATGAGTTTGTATCTAAGCTACCCCCCTAAAGCCTGTGAGATGAAAACAAGATGCTTCACTGCATCATAGATAAGAGTTTTCTCACCAGGGAGGAAGTTTCCTACACCAATCTAATCACAGATCCAGCCTCCATCCTTCTCCTTAGTGATTCTGACACACTATTGAATTGAATAGAAATTTCATTTTAAATGCTATAGAGAAGCTTGTTATTTAAAAGGAATTCTATGGTTAATCCTTAAGTAAATGTATCTCTAAGTCTGTAAAGTTTATCTTTTGCTCTATTTGCCTTTCTTTGTATCCCCAGAGCTGGGACACTGTCTGTCAAACCTTAAGTGCTTACTGCCTACTTCAAGTCAGTAAGTATTTATTAAAGCACCTACTACAAGCCAGACACCCTAAGTGCTAAGGATACAAAGAAACACAAAGGGCAGTCTCTGCCCTCAAAGAGCTCACAATCTAATGGGGCAGAGCATAAGTAAACAAATAAATAAAAACAAGCTATCTAAGGAAATAATTAAGAGAAAGTTATTTAAAGTGAGCTATTTCTTCTTCTCTGAGATACTAAAAAAGGCACACAGGGAGAGTGAGTGAGTCTTGAGGGGAAAGGCCCTAGAATTACAGAGTGTGGGAAAGACTTCATGTAGAAGGTAGTATTTTATTTGGGGTTTAAAAGAAAACAGGAAGCAGAGATGAAGAAAGAGAACATTACAGGCCTGAGGACCAGTGGAGAGCATGCCCAGTCAGGAGATGGAGTATCTTGCTTGTGTTGTGAGGGTCACACAGGCCAATATCCACAAAGCACTTTGCAACCCTTAAAATATTATAAAAATGTTGGCTATAACCAGCACTTACTGCATTGGGCACTGTGCTGAGCACTGGGGATAAAAGGGAAAAGTAGATCCCTGCCCTCAACGATCTCACATTCCCCTGTCATACTGGATTTGCTAGAGACTGTATGAGAGATCTCCATTCAATCAATCAAAAAGCATTTATCAAGCACCTAGTTAGTACACTGACCTCTGGCTCATCCAAGGCTCCTTAACCCTTTCCTTGCTTGGCTCCCATTGACCTACATTATTCCTGTGTGAATTCAAAAGTGGCAAAGTTCTGATGATTCCTGACCTTTCCTAGTGCTCACCTTCTTTTGGGGGAAGGGGATGTCCCAGCCTGTGTCACTCTTACAGTGAACCCCTAATATCAGTAACATAGACACTCCATGATCCCAAATCCAAGATTGGTGCTTGATCATAAGAGAACGTCAGCCACCAAAAGATCCAACCACAAGATCTCTCTCTTCCTAATCGGCCTCTATCCCTCCCACCTCTAAGGAAATGATGAAAAAGGGGAGATCACAGATTTGGATCTAGAAGGACCCTTGTAAATCCTCGGCTCCAACCTCCTCATTGACAGATGAAAGGAAATGATCCGTCCAAGTCACCCCAGGCAGTCAAATAGGACTGTCAGGAATCAAACCTAACCAAATAAAGGCAGTGCCATGCTGGAACTCTGCCAAGGGCAATGTCCATCCATTCATAAGAGAGGAATGATTCTTATGCTGATAGGCTACAATTTGTTTCTTTTCTTTTTGGCCAGGGGGAGGCAGGGAGGAATGGTGGGTGAAGAACAGATATTCATTTGTCTACTACCCTTGGAAATTATTTAAACACAATTTTCCACAATCCACCCTCAAGACATTGACTAGCAGCAGGTAAGTTTCCATTTGCAGGGACAAGACCAAAAGAGACTTCTAAGTCAAAGAGATCACAGGACCAAAGATATAGAGTTAGAAAGGGTCTTAGAGACCACTGAATCCAATCCTTTAGTACAGAACAGGAAAGTCAGGCCAAGTAAGGTCGAATCTGAACCTCCTTCCTAAAGGCAGAGCAGTAACCAACCTACACCAGAGAGATGCTTGTCCAATGAAATTATAGAAACGACCTTTAATCAATAAACAATTCATCAAACAACCAGTATTTAAGTGTGCCAGGGGATCAAAACACAAAGAATTAAATGATGCCTATTCACAATGAGTCTACAAGACAAGTACATAGAGATCATACATGGCATAAATATAACTTGAATAAATATGAATATATCCAAAAGAGTTCAACACCAGTAGTGTGGGAGGGAGGCATTGGTAGTTGCGGGGGGGATCAGGAAAGTCTTTGAGTGGAATGCAGGTGTGACTGTCCATCTTCAAGGGAAAGACTCTACATCACAAGAGGCAGCAGGGGGTAGCGTGAGATTCTTCACCTTTGGGGGAATCAGGGACCCCTTTGGCCACCTGGGTGGCCCTATAGAATTCTCCTTAGAAAAATGCCTCTAAATATTTGAAAAAAAAACGCTTAATTTAAGTTAGAGGTGGATGAAAATAAAGATGTGATTCCCCATCCCCACCATCCAATCACATGGACCCCCAGGAGTCCAGGTTAAGAACCCCAGATATAATGGGCAGAGTACTGGACCAGGAGTGAGATCTTCTATTCTCTATGGGGACCTGCCCAGGGTCACGCTGCTGGAATGTGTCTGAGACAGGAAAGAGACCCTAGTGGCCATCTACAGTGCCACCCTATGTTTCCAGCAGCAAACATACTCATTACAAATGATTCTAGGCTTTTCATAAAATGGAGTCCCCAAGTTCACTTGCCTATGTTGCTAAAAGTCTCAAAACTACCTCTCTTTTATAGTCCGTGGAAATCTTTTTAATAAGTGAGTAGCCTTACGCCTCCTGGGCCCTGCTCTACCCCACCCCACCATGGTTCCTTCAAATTAATTTGGCCAGGAACACTTTGGCAGCCTACCTACCCATAAGGCACAGGACAAAAACTCTGCACGTGAATGGGTGGCAACCAGACCCTGATGGTTTAAGAGTTTTTAAGTTATCCTGTAAAGCTTGAAGTGAGAAATGAAGCATCTAGGGGAAAGTGGGCACATTTCTGAAGAGACTATGAAGTGCAGGCAGAGGAGAACACAGCTGGATGCAGCCTCCCTGGGGTGTTTAATCCTTTACCAGATGTCCAGGCCTTTCTTGACCTCATCTGCTCATCATGCACTCTCTTCTTCCCAAGGAACGAGAAGGGTGGGCACTTCTCATTCTCAATGTTTGGTGTGAGAAGCCTTAGTTCAGTTGAGAATTTTAAGGGCCTGTCTCCAAGTTTCAGAAATAGTGTCAAGAGGGCAGGCAATCCCTTTGTCAATGCCTTGAGTAAATGGGGATATGAGGGCTGAAGGAGCTTCAAATGATCCCCAGGCGAGGGAAATTAAGGGATTTAAGGAGTTTATAGTTCATTAAAGACATATACATATACCTGAGCTTTGAGAATAGGGACACACACAGACACACACACAGACACAGACACACACAGACGCACAGACACACACAATTACCAGGACCTTGCATTCTATTCAAGTGTTTAATAATTCTCTCCCCACACTCATACCCTGTTGGTGGAACTGTGAAGTTGACCTAATCATTCTGGAAATCAATTCTGGAATTTTGTTAAAAATGAGACATAACTGTCCATACCTTATGACTCTGAGAGCCCACTGTTAGGCAAAAAACAACCCAAAGGAAGCCAGAAACAGAAAGAATCTATATTTACCAATATACTCACAATAGGACTATTTTTGTGGTAGTGAAGAATTGGAGAAAAAGATGCCCACAGATCAAGGAATGTCTCAACATGAATGTAGTAAATGAATTATGGGGAAGTCTGGGAAAACATCTGAACAGATGCAAATTGAAGTAAAACCAGGAAAACAACAGAGCCAGCAGCTAGAACAATACACGTGAGAAGTGAGAGGGGTAGTGGGATGTGAGACGTGTAACCCAAGGTGGTGGAATGATGAGCAAGAAGCTTGGCGTTAGAGAAGAGGCAGAACATGGAGCTCTTTGCCATGGCTAGAGACATGAAGGACTATGGATAGGGAATGCTGTATCCACTGCCAGACATGACTCAAGTCTTGTGTCTCCTCTTCATTTTCAGAATCTCTCTTAAGAAGGGTAACTGGGTAGACAGGCAAGAGGTGGGGCATATTTGGAAATTAAGCTGATATATAAAACAAAAGGTATTGTCAAACCACATAAATAGAAATAGGATTAAAAATAGGGCAGTTAGGTGGTGCCGTGGTTTAGAGTGGTGGACTTGGAGTTAGGAAGACCAGAGTTCGAATTTGTCCTCAGACACTTACTAGCTGGGTGACTCTGGGCAAGTCACTTAACCTCTGCCTCAGTCTTCTCATCTGTAATGTGGGAATCATAATAGCATCCACCTCAAAGGGTTATTGTGAGGATCAATAATTATAAAGAGGTTAGCACAGCACAGTAGGTGCTTTATAAAGTTGACTATTATTGTTATTATTATTAAAACCAAAACACCATCCTTAGCCATATGATTTTTCTGCCTTCCTGGCTCCTAGAACTCAAGCTGTAAAATAAATTCTCTCAAAAAACTGTCATGTATAACTGACAAACACCAATTTCTATCTGGTTTCTATTCCCCCTGCCCATTTCTTTTCTTTTTTAAAAATAGTATTTTATTTCTTCCCAGTTACATGACAAGAAAATTTTCCACATTCATTTTTAGAAGATTTTGAGTTCCACATTGTTCTCCCTGTCTCCCTCCCTCCCTTTCCTCCCCTCTTCTGAAAATGGTAGGCAGCAGTCTGATAAACTTCCCCTCCTATCTAGTAAGAAATGAAAACAGGCTTGAGTATCGCAGGCACCGGTTAAGTTCTTAATCCATTAAAATCGCCATCAAAATATTAAAGCAATCTGTTAGACAAATAGGAGTGAAAAATTCCCAACATAAAGTAGCTCATTAAGTTTTCCCCTCTTGCCTTTAAAAATATCTCTCTGGGATGTCCATTCAGGCCTCACACACATCCTGAGAAATCCTGAAGCAGCAACAACAAACAGCCACTCTCCTCATGATGCAGCGGAGGTTCTTGGGTGCAAGGGTAAGCAGAAGTACCGGTTTCAAATTCTGCCTCTCCCTCTAACTCTCTGGGCCCCGGTTTGCTCCTCTGAAGAATGAGAGGCTGGCCTGTCTCTAAGGTCTGGGCCATTGCTAATTCTAGGAGTCTACAGCTAATTAAATTCCTGCTTGCATCCCCAGGGAGTCCCTCTGAACAGTATTGAACACTTAGGGATCATTCAGAAAGTACCCAAAGCCACTACTTCCTTTCTCAGACTAGAATTAATTAGGATGACAGAGAAGTCCCCCAGCAGTTTCAAAATGGCTCTTTTAAACAAATGTCTCAACATTTCTGGAAGAAATGCCAAGGAAAGGTCAGCAGCTAGAAAAGCTGCTGCGTTCTGGACAAACCACTAGAGCGCTGTGGGCCTCAGTTGCCTCAGCTGTAAATACTTCCTAGGACACTCTTCCACACCGAACGGACTTCATTAACTATGTGAGGTCATAGAAGATAAGTGTTAGGATCGTATATTAAGGCCAAAAGGGACCGCAGAGGTCATCTGAGTCAAATCCCTCATTTTACAGATGAGGAAACTGAGGAACGGGGCTCACACTGCTAGTCCATGTATGAAGAAGCTTTGGACCCAGGTCTTTCTCATGCCAAGTCCAGGGCCACACAGTTAAACCAGAAAAAACAAAACAGCAAAACAGAGATTTGCCCATAGTCAGATAACTAATAAACATCAGAGGCAGAATGGGAACCGTGTTCTTCCTGACTCTAAGGCTGGCTTTCTATCCTTTGGCTACCCTGCCTTTCCCCTCCAACCCTTTTCCTGAAGTGCCACCATTGTTCAACATATCCCTGAGGGTTGTGGTGGCCACAGTGGGGTAATGGTCACACTCTTATCTAGTCAAAACTTATTTCTTTGGGACCTGACCTACTTCCTTTCCTAGCTCCCCAAGGTCTGCGCTAATGAACATGACTGTTCAAGAGATATTCTTATTTGGGAGTTACCTTTTAAATTGGAAAGATAACACTTTAAGAAATGGTACTCTATTCTCTTGGCTGAAAAGCCATCTCCAGACTCAATGAACAATGAGGCAGAACTCTATTCATTACGTGGTACTGCAATGCCACAGGGATGCCAACATGCCATTGTGCAAATGTAGCTGGCATTGGGCACCAGCTCCAGAAATTGAAAACTTGTTTCAGGCAATCCAGGTTAGGTTCAGAGGAGAACCTCTTTCCCCAATCTGGAGCCTGTCGCTAGGGTGGGCCAGGATGGTTGGTGATACCTAGGGGTGAGATTTAGCCAAGCTCTCCCTTCCCACCAGGCTAGCCATCCAGGCTCAGGACCTGCCCCAAGAGTATTGCCTTCCCTAATCTGTTTATTCCATCGGAGCTTCAGGAGATCAGATTAAATAAACACAAGGAAACTGGACAAACCAGGGGCCTTTCAAAGAGCACTATAAACCCCAGGCTGTAAATAATCTCATTCCCAATGTGAAGACTGAGGTTTTATTTTTAAACAGGGAAAGAAAAGAAGCCCCTAATATCCTAATTATGTCCTTTACTGGGCTGCAGCAAAGACCTCATTGGATTTCTATATACTAAATAACCTGAATTAACAAGCATTTATTAAGCACCAACATTTATTAAGCAGCTGCATGTCAGGAACTGCTGGGCCCTGGGGATACGCTCTGAAGCCTAAATAGGGCCTTCCTCAAGACTTATTTTGGCTTCAGCTATAAAATCTTCAGTTTACCATTTAAAGCTCTTCACTTCCTGGCCCCTTCCTTCTTTTTCTGATCCCTTTACAGAAAGAGGCCCCTAACACCCGCCCATTTGCTGACCCCTCCCATAGGCCACTCTATCTCGGGGCATCTCCCACCTCCCTGGCTTGTTGCTCACTATGTCTGGAATGCTCTTCCCACATCAG
>CM053593.1:8118300-8143674 GCA_028646575.1 Pseudocheirus occidentalis | reverse complement strand
ATGATGGTGATGGTGATGATGATGATGGTGGTGGTGATGATGATGATGATGGTGGTGATGATGATGGTGATGATGATGGTGATGATGATGATGATGGTGATGGTGATGATGATGATGATGGTGATGATGATGATGATGGTGATGATGATGATGATGGTGATGATGATGGTGATGGTGGTGATGATGATGATGGTGATGATGATGATGATGGTGATGATGATGATGATGGTGGTGATGATGGTGGTGATGATGATGGTGGTGATGATGATGATGATGATGATGATGGTGGTGATGATGATGGTGATGATGATGATGGTGATGATGATGATAATGATGATGATGATGATGATGATGATGATAAGAGTACTAGCAGCCATAGGGACATTGATTATAACAATTTCCTAAAGAAGTTTAACTGGTACAAATTGGTTACCATAACAAGGAAACCTAAAGAAGCCTTGAAACTGTCATAGTCACCAAACACTTGCTCTCCTTGCTCGTTGCTGAAAGGAGAGATTCATCAACCAAGGGAAAAGGCAATTTAAAATCTAAGCTTGTTTGTAAAATCTTATGGTGAAAGGTGATAGGAGACTATCATGAATATTACCATTTAAACAATGAAAAGCAATAGAGGGAAAAACTAGTTTAAAAAATTTGGTGACAGAATCAACTAAGCAAAATCATTTTAAATAAATTTAAGGACAAGAAACTGGTGGAAAATGGAAAAGATCTGTAAAGAATTTTCACTCTCAAGGACAGCAGATCTACAGGGTTTGGATTGTCATGTTACGTCCTGGAATGTGGTTCTTGAGAAAATTGAAATGGCCAAGAAAATAAAGATGGAAACAGAGCTGGAGTGGACCAAGATTTCTATGCCAGGGACTCATTCTGGGTATTATACAAATTTAAGGACATTGAGGGATCAATTCTGAGGATATCTGAAAGAGGGAAGGATGTTGAAAAGATGGAAAATATCTCAAACCTTATTATTACAAAAAAAGTGAGAGAACACCAATAATTATCAGCCTATATGCCTCTTTCCATATATAACCATATACCACACACACATTTTTACATACAATTTTTCTGGCCTAATCTATATGTATATTTACATTTATCTTTGCTAAAGGTATGAGAAGGGAATAGGTAGGGCTTCACAAATGAAATTGCACAATAGGCCTTATCTTTACAACCATGCATATGACGGAAAGACATTGAAAATATAAGATTCTGCTGTGCTGCTCATTGTTGGACTTAAAAAAATCCTTTTAGTAGAGAAAAACATCACTTCAAAGGCTCATGCTCAGCAATATGTTTACCATGAATATGTTAAAGTTACACAGAATTCCATTTGTTCAAAGTACCTGCCGCTCGCTTACTGCTGATGGAATCCGTTTTCTCAGTTATAAAATGAAGGGTTTAGACCCCAATGATCTCTAATGCCTCTTTTAGGTCTAAGTCTCTTACCTCATGTCAACTTGGGAAAAAAAATCATTCCACTAATGGATTAGGGACACAAAACACAGTAGTAAATGATTATAGTTATCGATTGTTTGTTAAACCCAAAGACTCCAGCTTCTGGAATAAGAACTGACTATTTCACAAAAACTGCTGGGAAAACTGGAAAATTGTAAGGCAGAAACTGGGCACAGATCAACATCTCACACTGTATATCACATTAAGGTCAAAATGGGTACGTGATTTAGACATAAAGGGTGATACTCTAAGCAAATAATTGGGAGATTAAGGAATAGTTTACCTGTCAGATGTATGAAGAGGGGAAGAATTTATGACCAAACAAAAGATAGAGAACGTGAAATGTAATCAAAATGATTACAGTAAATGGAAAAGTTTTTGTACAAACAAAATCAATGCAACCAAGATTAGAAGGTAAACAGAAACATGGGAAACAAGTGTTTCTGATAAAGGTCTCCTTTCTCAAATATATAATGAACTGAATCAAACTTGTAAGAACATGAGTCATTTCCCAGTTGACAAATGGTCAAAGGACGTGGACAGGCAGTTTTGAGAGGAAGAAATCAAAGTTACCTGTAGTCATATGAAAAAAATGCACAAAATCACTACTGATTAGAGAAATGCAAATTAAAACAATTCTGAGGTACCACCTCATACCCATCAGATTGGCTAATATGACAGAAAAAGAAAATGATAAATGTTGGAGAAGATGTAGAAAAATTGAGACACTAATGTATTTATTGTTGGTGGAGTTGTGAACTGGTACAACCATTCTGGAGAGGATCCAGCAATATCACTACTAGGTCCGTTTGCCAAAGAGATTAAAAAAGGGGAAAGGACCAATCTATACAAAAATACTTATAGCAGCTCTTTTTGTGGTGGCAAAGAATTGGAAGTTGAGGGAATGTTCATCAATTGCGGAATGGCTGAACAAGTGATAAATGGAATACTATTGTGTTATGAGCAGGCAGAATTCAGAAAGAACCTGGGAAGATTTACATGAGCTGATGCTGAGTGAAGTGAGCAGAACCAGGAGAATATTGTACCCAGTAACAACAACATTGTGTGATGATCGACTATGACAGACTTAGCTCTTCTCAACAATACAATCATCCAAGACAGTTTCAGAAGACTCATGATGGCAAATGCTCTCCACACCCAGAGAGAGAACCATGGAGACCGAATGCACATGGAAGCAAGTTATTGTCACTTTTTTGTGGCCTTTCTCTTTTGTTCTGTTTCTTCTTTCACAACATGATTTATGTGGAAATATATTTACATGCTTGCACACCTATAACCTATATCAGTTTGCTTGCTGTTTGGGGGAGGGAGGATGAAAAGGAGGGAGAAAAAAAATCTGAAACTCAAAATCTTTATAAAAATGAATGTCAAAAACTTTCTTTATATGTAATTGGGAAAAGTAAAACACTATTTACCAAAAAAAAAAATCATGCCATTTATTGCCTGTGAGATTTCAATCCTCCATTTCCTCATCTGTAAAATGACAGATTTGGTCTAGTTAGCCCCTAAGGCAAGAGTTCTTGACCTTTTCCATGTCATGAACAAACCCCTTTGAGTGTCTGGCAATGCCTATGGACCTGTTTTCAGGATGTTTTAAAATGCACAGAATGCCTAAGATTATAAAGGAAACCAATTTTATTGAAATAAAGTTATAATTTCTTTTCAAAGTTTATAGACCCCAGGTTAGGAACTCCTTTAAGATTCTTACATGAAATTAAAGATCCTTTCCAGCTCAAAATCTGTGGTCCTGTGACTCTACAAATTAAGGAACCTAAAACAGGCCTGTGTGCTCACTGAACATGTTTGCCACTATCGCTCAAGAGGTGCCCAAAAAATTACAACTCAAAGAGCTTGGAGTCCTTAGAGATGGGAAAATCTTCCAGATACTCCTTATGGATGAAATTATGTGCACTGCATCAAATTCTAAAGCATCAAAGTCTAAATGAGATCCATGACCATTCATCAAGTTGAATGTAATTATCAATGCAGGAAAAACCAAATGGACAGAGAATGTAGATTGTTGCAGACCTTCTCAAAGTGTGGGTCATGACCCCATATAGGTTGCAAATGGAAAACGTTTAAGAAGCTCTGGTCTAGAGGATGGTATGTAGTTGGAGTTTGTCCATCAGGACATAACTAGGTGTGCACTGAATGCAGGCCAGCTGTACTGGGGGCTCAGCCTAAGCCTGTGGATACATGCCTCTGAGTACATTTACCCGGGTGGGTATGACAAATGAGCAAGGAGGTGAAGAGGAGGAAGAAAACACATTGGACTGCCTTGGCGTCCTGGAGCAGGTCTTCTAATAATCTTAGAAATTCCCTAAAACAAAGAAAGACCATCTACTTAACACTTATGTTCTCCTGGTGCTGTGTATCTGTGAGTCACGAAATACTCCAATTTCCACAGAACTGAAGTTGAGAATCACGGAAAGAATAGTAGACAGGTGGGTGTGAGCAGACAACAAGACATTATAAATCAGAAAAACATACAGGAGAGGCAGGGTAAAGGATATCATCCAACAAATGTGCGGTTGCTAGGCTCATAGGGCCAGGGAATTCCATATATATGTGTATATAGAACTCATAATATAGATAGATGTACATATGTGCATATGTAATTCATACATATATAAATGTACATGTATAAATGTAAAAGTATATATTTATATATTTATAGATATGGAAATGGACTTGGATATGGAGACGTACAGAGACAGATGATATAGATCTAGAAATAAATACAGACACAGGTACAGACATATTGATAGAGCTAGATGTACAGATACAGGTATAGACAGTTCTCATTTTATGAAAGTGGACCATTCTTCAGGCCTTTATATAAAGCCATTTTTATGTAATGCAAATGCCCACAGATGTGGGAAAGGGAGGGAGGAAGGAAGAAAGCCTCATGCCCATGGAGGGAAGGGCCCCCATGATTCAAGGACACATGGAGGCTGAGGACAGAGAAGTAAGAGCGGGAGAAGGAGGAGGAACATGTGGGACAGGGGCCAGGTCACACGGGGGCCTGGCTGGGCATCTCTTATACTTTCATTTGTAGGGTGGGTTTTTTAGGTTTATTTTTGGTAGGCTGAGAGGCTACAGAATGCTGAGCTAAGGGGAGAGAGAGAGAGAGAGAGAGAGAGAGAGAGAGAGAGAGGCAGAGACAGAGAGACAGAGAGAAAGAGACAGAGAGAGAGAGAAAGAGACAGAGAGAGAAAGAGGGAGAGGGGGGGAGAGAGAGAGAGAGAGAGCGCAAAGTACTATACAGTAAAAATTACATAGGTTTTTTTTTTTTTTGGAATGCAGATTTCTTTATGTAAAGCTGAATTTGCATAAAGCCACAATTGTTTGCAGAGGTGTAGAGCTGGGTGTAGATACAGCTATGCAGTGCAGGCTCTGGACTCATTCTCCCAGTTCATGCTCACACTAGCAAGGCAGCTCCCCAAAGGGTACCTTCTACTATTTCTGCCCTTGGGGCTCCAGGGGCTATCCTGAGGGGCTGCAGTTTCTAATGAGATGACTTAGTAACCCTGTTCTGATGTCTTGTCCTCCTTATATAAATTAACCAATTAACATCAATTAACTTTTCCAAAGAGATATTTACTAAGAAGGTGTAGTAAGGACCAAAGCACAGCAACAATCTTCCAGATGAAGGCTGTATGCTCCCCTCTACTCACCCACTTGGTCTTTGGGGGCTGTAAATTTGCACTTTAAGTGGTTGCTACAAAATACTCCCCTCTCCTCCACCTCGGTCACAGTAGACTTCCCGGCCCTATGAGCCCTTCTCCCCATTGCAGATTCCCCATCAAATTCACTGGGTATGGCAGGATCAATCACAAGAGCTTTGCAGGCTCCTCATTGGACTTGCACCCTGTGCTCTGGGGCTATGGTTGTCAGTAAGAGCTCAGATAGCTCTAGTGGAGCTTCTGGTCTCACTGGTCACTTGGGCTCTTCCCTTAATAAATCCTCACAGTTTTTTAGAATATTTAGGATATCCATTTATCCAAAATCAGGAAAGAAGAAACAACAGGTAGTGATGCTGTATGTATTTGGACGTGTGGTTGCCAGGTGAGACAATGCTGCCAGGGAAGCATTCCTTGGAGTCAGAGCACCTTGGTCTAAATCCCACCTCTGACCTTTCCAACCTGTGTGACCCTGGCTGAGTCACTTGGCCTCTGGGTTTCCTCATGTATGACATAAGGATTCATGGCCCCCGAGGAAACTTCTGGTCCAGGATTTTTAAAGCCCTTCATTCTAGGTGTGGAAACCAAGGCTTGGAGACAGGAAGGGGATTGAGCAAAGGCCCACAGCTAATGGCAGAGCTGAGCCTAGAACCCAGGCCTTTTCCCTGGCACTTCAGTCGTCTCACTTTGCTGCCTCCCTGGCCCTGTAAGCCTAGTAACTGAGGCCTTTTTGGGCTCCCCCCCCCAACATCAAGAGGTTGGATTGGGTGAATTGTAAGGTGTCTCCTAGATACCCTAACATGTGCACGTGGCAGAGAGGCAGCACCATGGATGGAGTGCAGAACTTGGAATCAGGAAGACCTGAGTTCAAATCCTGCTTCGGACGCTTAAGAGCTGTGTGATTCTGGGCAAGTCATGTAACCCTTCTGTATAAAATGCGGGTGATAATAACATCTGCCTCACTGGGTTGTAAGGGCCCAGTGAGAGAATATGTAAATGCTTATCATTATTATTATTATTAAAGCTCCTTCTCCTGCTCCTGCTCTTCCTCTTTCCTAGGAGACAAGAAGGTAAGCTGCAGAATAGCCTGCAGTCAGTACTAGCCTACAGAGACTACAAATCCCAGCATGCAAGCCAAGCAGGCTGTGTACCTTCTCCTGTCTGTGTTTCCCTCATCCCCCAGCACAAGGCATTTAATCAATAGCTGCCTATTTCATTGTCTCAGGGCTGGCTGTTACCTCTATGCTAACACGCCACCCCCAGTCCCAGGTCTGGCTCATGCACACCTTCCCAGCCTCGTTCCTCAGCGTTCCCCCTTATTCCCTGTTCTAGACGCAATGCTCTTCTGCATTCACCCAGTCAGCCATCTTTTCCATGTACAGGCCGTCCTCCAGACAGAAATTTATTCCTTGTCATGTCTGCCTCGCAGACCCCTTCTCTTCCTTCCAGGCTCAGATCCTGACGTCTTCTGCAGGAAGCTTTCTTCTGACTTCAGTTCTCCTAGAATGCTGTGGCTCTCTCCTCTGCCCCACAATCCTGTATTAAACTATTGTGCCATTCTATTACACTAACTTACACCTGCATCTTGTGTCTGACAGTGGATTATAAATTCCTGGATGACCAGTTGGGAGGTTTGGGGTTTGTTTTTGCTTAAATTTTCCTGTCTTTAGCCAGTATCTCATACATTTTCCTCCCAATCTGGACTGTGATTTCACTGGTGTAGCCAACTCCTGGAACACAGACATTCATGTTTCCTGCAGCTAACGGTTTGTGTGTTGTCTCGGGAGTGGGGAGAGTGAATGACCTTCCCGCGATCATGCAGCCAGAATGTGTTCGCCAGGATGTGGCCTCAGGTGTTCCTGATTCTGAGGCTGTACCGCCCTATCACCATCCCCACCACCATCACCCCCATGATCATCTTGCCATTCACAAGGGCTCCCAGTTCCATATTGCTTTGTTTCCAAAGCACTTTCCTGACAGCTCTGTAAAGTAAGGTGTGCGTGTTCAGGGCCTGGGAAGGAAAAGCAACTCGTCCTGGCTCCCATAGCCGTGTGGTGGCCGTGCTTTGAATCACGCTCAGGCCTTCTGACTCCAAGTCCCATGCTTTTCCCCTAAGTTAGGCTGCCTTTCTTTAGCTCTTCACCTACTTTCTTGTTCTCTCTTCCCCCTCTCTTCCTTTCCCTTTAGTCTTCTCCCTTGCCCCAATCCTCACTGTTGCCAGTGACCCTGAGGACAGTAAAGGGTCCCTGACTCCTGGCCTGTGGAAAAAGCTAGTCCCCCTACAGCTAAACAGCAGAGCTGCCAGGGAAATAAACCTTCTAGGGGGAGGGGGTAAGGAAAGGGTGCAGGAGCTTCTTTCTGGTAATTCTGAGGTCTAGGAGATCAATGAGTTTGGGGCCCTTGTGAGCTGATTTTAAAAAATGATAGCTGAACCTCCCTCCTTTACTTGTATACTGGGGGCTGTGTGCGGACTCCTGCACATAATGTTAGGCTTCCTCGAGTTATCAATGAGTTCTGCTGACTTACTTTAATTTTTCTATATGAGGGATGGCTCTCCCTCCTTCCAGGAGAGGGAAGGGATGTGTTTAGAAATGAATGTGATATGAAAACCAGAGCTATCAATAGACATCTACAATCAATTCAGATTTAGAATTCTACTATTTATGTAACCCAGCACGGCCCAGGAGCGGCCTGGGGAGAGAGCGGTAACGGTTACTTAGGGCTTGAAGGTTTGCCAAAGGCTCGTCCGCATCGTCTTGGAGCTCGGTAACTACCCTCTCTGGGAAGGAGGGACTTTGGGTGCTATTAGCCTCAAATAAAGCTGAGACTAAGAGAGGCTAAGTGACTTGGCCAATATCATACAGTTGGTCTGTGTGTAAAGTAGAATTCTAATGCTAGCCTTTCCAAACCACGCTGCCTCCCCCACTAATACCAGAAATGCCCGTTAAGATTATTTATCATTCTTTATAAGGTCACAGACTTAACACCCCGAAGGGTTCACAGAGGTCAAGTTTCAGATGAAAAAACTGAGATGAGAACATTTAAATGGCAGCTAGGCGGTACAGTGGATAAAGGGTTGGGCTTGGAGGCAGGAAGACCCGAGTTCAAATCCCAGCTTATCACTTACTAGCTGTGTGACCTGGCCAACGGCTCATTTGTAAAATGCTGCAAAATGGGGACAATAATATTACTTACTGTATAGTGTTGCTTTTAGGAGCCACTGAGAAAGCACCTATAAAGTACTTTTCAAGCCTTAAATTACAATATAAATGTTAGTTATTATCTTCATCACTATTACATTGTTATGTGACTCATCCAGGGTCATACAGTGGCCAGTAAGTATTTGAATCAGGATTTGAACCTAGGCCTTCCTGTCTCTAGGTCCAGTCCCAGATCTGCTCCTAAATAACCAGCTGGCAAAGGGAGTAGAGGGTGGGAGGGAGAAGGGTTATAAGAAGTTAAAATGAAGTCTGTAAGTGAATATGCCACGTTCTTTTCAAAAGACCAAACAAACCTTTAAAGCAGGGGCTCTTGACCTGAGTTCCACAGATCCCCAAGGGGTCTGTGCATAAATTTCAAGGGGTCTTTGAACTTGACTTCATACATATCTATATATTCTCTATGTATCTATACATCTATATATTCAGACCTATCTTTGTAGCTCTCAGTAGAATTGGTTCCCCTTGCAACCCTCTGTATTTTACTGTTTGCATTTAAAAACAGGAGTATGACAAGGGATCTTTTAACAGACTGCCCAAGGGCCCTGTGACTCAGAAAAGGCTCAGAAGGCCTACTTTAAAGGAAATGGGATGGATCACAGAGGAGTCTATCTGGCCGGTGCTGCTTGTCCACACTCGAGGTCTATCTGTCCAAACCTGCTCCTGAGCTTGAGGAGAAGCACCTTCTGACTCTCTTGCCTGACTTCAGGCTCCCAAACTGGTTCTTCTGCTCAGGCAGAAGCTGCCGCGTCACCGGTGCTGACGACCGGGAAGCGCCCACAGATACGGGATTCCCCGAGTGATCTGGGCTCCTCCAAAGGCAGCTGAGGCCATTTACCCAAGCCCTGCCCTCCCATGGGGGAAAGGCGGGTGAAGTCTGGCTAGGTGGGGCCCAGCCCTGGGAAGGTGAGTGCCTTTTGGACTCCTGCCTCCCTGTCTGCGGCAGCCTTCCTGCGGCTTCTCTCAGTGCTCAGTAGCTGGAAAAAAAAAACTGCTTTTGAGTAGGATGAATCTCTGCTCAACCACTTACACGCTGTATTCTTGAATGAATGAACTAATGAATGAATGAATGAGCCAGAAGTCTTGCAGTGGATGCTGTAAATCTACCCCCAAGAGGTCAAAGACAGAGAGAACATGAACACACACACACACACACTTACTTTTGTAGTTGTAAAAAAACCCAAACCAACTGAAACAAAGTAGGGGCCCATCAACCACCTAGAGAAGCATGGGAAGCCAGGTGAGTCGGCATGGGGCTGAGGAACGAGCTCTGCTTCTGGAGAGTCCAAGGATGTAGGTTCAGATGCCACTTCTGCCCTTAATGTCTATGTTGTCTTTGGGCAAGCCCATTTTTCTCTCTGTGCCTCTGTTTTACCAATTGAAATATGAGGGGGAGGCATTAGATGATTCCAAATCCTCTTGGGTCCATGATCTGAGGAAAGTAAAGAGTCAGGAGGACAAAGAGGTGTCTTGGTAATGACTGATCTTGGCCCAAAGAGAAGAGATAGGAAATTGTAACTACTTCCTTTCCTTAGAAAGGTGGGGACTATGGGTGTGGCATGTTGAATACCCTGCTAGTATAGAGGTTAGTTTTGCTAAGCTGTTTTTCTTACATAGAGAAGATTCACTGGGGTGTGTATGGGGCAGGGAGAAGAGGTTGTACATTCAGAAATGACTGTAGGAGAAATGTAAAAAGCATCAACTAAAAAACTAACCATCACCAAGATGGGTGGGGGACCCAGGGCTGCTGGAATGGAAAGCCCAAAGACTGAGTCCCAGAATTCCTGGTAAACCCTGTTCTCTTTCTTGCTGAGTTCACCCACCATCACTGGAGATACATGAATTGACTGTGACCTGGGGCTAGAGGCAGATGCTGAGGTGCGGCCCCTTCTGATACTGCGGAGGTATGGAGTTTTTGTTCAGGAAGCATTCGAGTGGGGTAGTTGACAAGAAGAACATTTCTGTTGTGCCATTTAATTACTTAGCGCCCGAGCCCACTGCCAACCTCCCAGCCGGCTCCCAAGATGGGCAAGGCCGTCCCTTTGCAGGTTGGCAGGAATTACTCGGTCTCAAGCGACCTTTCTGAGTCACTGCTTTGAGGCTGCAGGCCACCAAAGGCAAGCACCCCCCCCCCACACACACACACACAGAGAAAAGAAGAACAAGAGTCACCTGGAGGTGAGGAGAGGAGAGGGAGGGGGAATCTTTTACAAAGTCAGGATTCCTAATGAAACGAGAGTAATTGTTTGTTCCTGCAGGTGAAAGAACCTGGGTCCATCTTGTTTCTAAAATGGTCAAACAGCATCTGTGACACTGAACATATTTGAAAAAATGAAAGCCGTCCTGGGGATTTCGAGGGAGTTTCCCTTTGCCCTCCTTCTGGCCCTCCCCCCACATCCAGTCCCAGCCAAGTCTTCCATCTGCTTCCTCAACCTTTTCTTCATCCACCCTCATCTTCTTTTTTCCATTCCGTCACTACTCTCAAGGCCCCTTATCACCCCTTTCCTTGCTACAGCTTTTAGATTGCTGTATGACCTTGGACAAGTCATGTACCCTACACCTCAGTTTCTCCATTTGCATCCTCTTAGGTTCCTTCCAGTGTCTCTAATCCATTCTCCATTAAGCTAAACTGCAGCTCTCAGTCTTCACCTCCTGCCTATTTCCCTTCAAGGCTCAGGTGTTGAGCCAGCACCTACAGGAAGACCTTTGCTCATCCCCTCCTTTGCTCTTCCTCTAGTCCTTCCTCTACCCCAGCTCCCACTCACACCAGAGAAATGACTTTGCACATCATTTTATTTATTTCTAAACACAAATGTTGTTTTCCCTGATAGGATGCAAACTCCTGGAGGGCAGAGACTGCATCTGGTACAGGGACTGGTGGAATTGAGTAGAGGTGAACTGCATTTTGTTGCTGGGCTTTGTGTAATGCTTCCTCTGAAGGGGAAAGAAGGCTTGGACTTTGGGGACTTGGAGATTTTTGTTTGCTTCCTGATGCAAGGAAGCATCATGGTTTGGGGCTGAGACCTGACTCAAGTAGACCGGGAGCAAAGAAGGGGAGAGAACGCAATAAGAGGAGGGGGGCAGTGATGGGCTTGCCTGGACATGTGGGGCAGAGTGAGCATGGCAGCACAGGGGGTGACCTGACCTTCATATCCCTCCCCCCTCAAAACCATACCTCGGGTAGATTGGAGACACAAAAGCTAAAGGAGAAAGCAGTGTGGTAGAAAGGGCACGCTGTTTACCAATGGTGCTTGGTCAGCTGAAGCCCCGTAATAACTAATCAGTCAAGAAATATTTCCTAAGTGCCTACTATGTGCCAGCCACTCTGCTGAGGGCTGGGACACAAAAAGAGGTAAAAGAGAGTCCCTGCTCTCAAGGCAGTGACAGACAATCTTAACGGAGAGGCTGCGGTCCTTGTCTCCTTTCCCAAACATGACTCCAGTGGGGGACCAATGGTTCCCACTTCCAACCATAACCAATGGAGGGGGTATTTGGGGCTTAGGAAAGCAAGAGATGAAGGATGAGACCAAAGTGTCCAGGTGGCAGGTGATGCCCTCCACAAGGGCTTGTGAAGGTCACGAGAGGAGCAGGTTTGGTGGGAAGGTAATGAATTCTCCTTTGGCTGACTGGAGTTTGACATTCATGCAGGCCATCTAATTGGCAGCTGGTGGGACTGGAGTTAGGAGAGAGGTAAAGGCTATAAATGGAGATCTGGGAGTCATTTGTGTAGAAATAATCATTAGACCCAAAGGAGCTCACGATGGAAGACATGGCCACATGAGAGACTGTGCATGGGAGGGAAGAGGGTCTGGGGCAAAGCTGGGGGGGGGTGAAGAGTGTGCCCGCCACGAGGGGACAGGAGCTCTATGACCATCAAGCAAAAGAGACTGAGGGGTAGTTAGACAAACAGGAGGAGAACTGAGAGATTGTCCGGGAGGAGGGGCTGGTCCCCAGTGACACAGGCTGTGGGGAGACCCTGAAGGGTGAGGAAGGAGACACGCCGGCTATTTGGTGGGACAATGAAGAGATCATAGAGAGCCTGAAAGGGAGCAGGTTGAACGGAGTGAGAAGCCAAGAAGCTGAAGGAGAGCAGTCCCCTTGAGGGAGAATGGATGAGCTAAAGATGGACCGATGGGCTGGCATGGCCTGGAATGGATAGGGAGCCGCTGGGGATCACTGAGGAAAATAAAAGCAGGATCAGAGCCGAGCTGTATAATATCATTGTCGCAGTAACGTGGGACTGGATTGGAGATGGGGACAGCAGTCAGAAAGCCACTGCCATGGGCTGGGTGAAGGAGGGGTGCTGAGGCACAGAGGGGTGAGCTCGGGGGAGAGGTGATGTCATTGAAACCCAGTTGCCCTGCTCAGTCTGTTTTTCACTCTTACCTTCTGAATAATGAAGAGGAGGGGGCAGGGGGAGCTTACTCACTCCCTGGCTCCTTCTCCAGAGCTCAGAGCTGGCTGCCATGGTGATGGAAGGATACAGGGTGGGGGAAGGGCAGGGAGTTTTATCCGCACAGTTACTGCAATCTGTGGGGCTGGTTCTGGCAGCACCTCCCTGAGGGTGCCAGGCCTGGAACAGCCAGCCCTGGGAGGGCAGAATGGGGAAACAGTCAGGGCTGGGCTATCTGAACTGACAGTGGTCCTGTGCCTGACCATGAGCGGAGAAGGGGATGTGACCCCTCACCCCACCTTGGTGCTGGCTTAACACATACCTCTGGAAATCATTCCCTGGTGCTCTCTTGGGAGACCACTGCCCTCCCTCCGCCATACTGACCAGGCCTACGTTTTAATTGGTATAAGGAACTCCCAGATGCAAAAACAAACAAACCAAAAACCTCTCTTTAACAGCAGCACAGAGCAGCACTTTCTAAAGAGTATGCTGGGGCAGCAGGAGGTTAAAGCACTTCCCCAGGGTCACACAGCCAGGGCATGTCAGGGGTCAGACTTGTTCTAGACTCTTCCTGGAGGTGAGGCCAGATTTCTATCCAGAACTCCCCGGCTGCCTCCATTCTAGCAGGCCAGCACCCTATGGTGGGGCTCCTTTACCTCATTCATGTCCTGGACCCTGTGGGTGCATCTGGTGACGCCTCTAGTCCCCTTCTCGGAATCATGATTTTAAATGCGTCCATAAAATGTGAAAGATTACAAGGGAAACTGACTACACTGAAGCAGATCTGTTACGAGATTAAAACAAATTCAGGGCCCCAGGTTCAGAACCTGGTTTTCCATAATGCTCACAGCAGAGTCTTTTTACCAATCCACAGCAGGGAGCTGTAAGCACAGAGGTGCCATGTAAAATGGCTGGAGATGCTGAGGCTCTCTAGAGTTAAACAGCCTGCCCAAGGGCCCAGATCTACTGGCCAGGACTCAACCCCCATCTTTGGACCTCATTTCTCCTGTTCTTTCTCTTGCAGCATTCAATGCTTCAGCCCTCTAGCGCTAGGACTCACCCACTCATTGATTCCTAGCTTACAGGTTCAAGGGTAGTGTTAGGGAACAGGGATTCCTGGTACAATTTTCTCCTCCTTGTCCTTGACTTGCCTGGGGTGGGTTTTTTATATATCTCCCCCATTTTACTGATGGAACAATGAGGCTGATGGTGCACGGTCCGTTGCCAGTACATTTCTCAGACAGGATTGAAATGAAGGCACCCAATTAGTGGTCTGCACATTGCTCTAGGTTCTAACAAAGCTTGAGTGCCAGCCTCCCAGCAGATTGCACTTGGAGTTATAAATTAAGCTGCTGAAGTCTGTTTTAATTCATTCTGCTAGTGCATGCTGTGAGTCACTTATGTTTAGCATTTCTTTTGGGTGTAGAAATAAATTGTCTGTCCCATGCCTGACTTATGTTCTTCATTAAGAATTCTCCTTCCTATTTTCCTGTTTTGGGGTTCCCTGGATGCAAACCATAACCTAAACCGAAGGTGTCAAGCTCAAACAGAGAGAGAAATCTCTGCTGTCTCTATGCTGAGTTAGAAAACCACAAATTAACTCTATCTACACTGCACCGTATTTTTATAGGACGCTCTGGGTGTTTGTCACTTCTGACTTATTTAGGCTTTAGGGAATTTCCCCCCAAGTTGCATGTGAGATAGTTAGAAGAAAGGGAGTCCAGCCCTTGTCAGAGGCCAGGCCATCCCCGCCTCCCAGGATGAAACACAGTCCAAATTATGTACCTGAGTCCACAGCAAGGAAACAGAGCATCTCCCTGCCCCTGTGGGCCCTACTGGTAGTTCCTCGGTGTCGATCTTAAAGGAAATGGTGATGTTTATGGCAGAGGAAAGAAGATGTAATAGAGATACAGAATTTTAAAAACTCACAACTGGAAGAGATCCAATCACTCATGTACCTTCTCTAACCCAAATCAGAGGAAAACCAAATATCTATGTCACCCCCCCAAAAGTGGTTGTTCGGCTTGGACTTGGAAACCTCCAGTGACAGGAGCCCAGACCATCCATCCCCTTCTTGGCCAGCTGTAAAATTTCCCTTCTCTTGCCCACGTCGGCTTGTGTGGGATCCACACAGACACTGGTCCTTAGTTCTACTTGTTGGGGCCAAGCAGAGCAAGTGCTTTTCATGGGGCACTGGACCATGGGCTCCTCAAGGCTGTGTGGCCTCCTCTTGTGTCCTCAGCTCTCAGCACAATGCTTGGCACCCAGTAAGTGCTTAATAAATGTTTACTGGTTGATTTTAGTGACTGATGGTCCATATTTAAAGAGATCACTCTTAATCCTTGTCTTACTTTCTCCAGTTTATCAATAAACATTTATTAGCAAATGTTTGTAATTCATAAATGTTAAAACAAATAAATAAGATGTTTATTAATAAATATTGAATGATGTTCTACATTAAAAGAGATCACTCTTAATCCTTGTCTTACTTTTTCCAATCAGTTGATGGATAAACATTTATTAAATGCCTACTAAGTTCCAGCCACTGTGCTAAGCACAGGCTAAACAGACTCAGTTCCTCCAAATATTCCTTCTGTACCCTAGTTCTGAGAACCCATACTGTTTTATTTTTCAGTCACATTTGTCTCTTTGTGACCCCATTTGGGGTTTCCTTGGCAAAGATATTGGAGTGGTTTGCTATTCCCTTCTCCAGCTCACCTTACAAATGAGGAAACTGAGGCAAAGTTAAGTGACTTTTGCAAGGTCACACAGCTAGTAAAAGTGTCTGAGGCTGGATTTCTCTGTGCACTAGGGTGCCACCTCGCTGCTCACTGTTATGTTTGCCCTCCTTCATCTGTCCTGTCATTTGTCAGCAACCTTCCTGAAGAAGTTAATGACATCATCAATAATCAGAGCTGGGCATGATGGAAGAGATACGTAGTCAACTTCTCATTTTAGAGAGGAAGAATCACACGGATTGGGGGAGGTGCAGTGACTCTTCCAAGGTCCTCCTGGTGAGGGAGTGGTTAGAACAATAAATCAGGGAGGGAGAGGAGCATTTACTATGTACAGAGCGCTATGCTAAGTGCTGGGGATACAGACAGACACGTTAGACTGCATGGGATCACATGCGTGGGGACCTCAGGGGCCATTCTGTTCTTGCTTCTATCCCAAGAAGTTCAACGCCTGGTCCAGCTACCATCTCTTCCCTCAGTCTCTCTCTGCCTCTCCTCATCTGTATTTCACAAACAGTTACTTGTCTTTTGTATCCACTATTAGACCAAGTCCCTTGAAGGCAGGGACTGCGTTTTCACCTCTCTTGGCATTCCCAATGCTTCTTCAGCACGATGACTGGTGCATAACAAGCACTTGATAACTGTTTGTTAACTCAGTGACAGGCCATGCTCTTCCCGTCACATTAGCTTAGGCATTGCAGACGAGCTAAAAGGTCCTTTCTGTCCTGAGAGCTTTGCCCTTTTCTTGAACAAGTCCCTCCATTCCCCATAACTTCTCAGCTCTTCTTAGACTTTGGACTTCACCTAGGACTTTCTCAGACTTCACCTAGAACTTTGTTTGTATCATTGGTCAAATTGGTCTTAGAACCAGTGTACGACCTGAGAGCCATGTTCAAATCCCAGCTCAGCCTCTTACTACCCATTTGGCCTTGGACATATCCTCGGTCTGTGCTTCTTTTCCTCATCTGTAACATGTGGAGGGAGGCGGTACTCCAGAACCTCTGAGGACACTTCCACATCTGAACTATGATCCTATGAACTAGAAACTTCACAAAAGCAGGGACTGTATCATCTTTAACTTTTGTATCTCCCCGAGCAGCTGACATAAGGTACTATACACAGTAGGCACTTAATGTTTGCTGTCATTACTACAGTAAAAGAAAATCATCAGATAGGCCACCAATGAACCACTGGATAGGGACCAGAGGACCTGGCTTCAAATCCTAACTCTGCAACTTACTGGCTGTGTGACCTTGTTCAAAACAGGATATTTCTCTGTAAGTGTTTCCTTAGTTTTAGAAAGGGAAAGGTTGGCTAAATTGTTTTTATTTTGGTAAGACTCCTTTTTCATCAAGAATGCTATGAGTCATTGATCCATCATCATTTAGCAATGTTTTATAATTTACGTGTTTTATCCTGAACCTAACAAACACCAAATAAAATGAGCACTACCATATATGCAGCAGGAGAGAAACAGCAAATTCTCACATCCAGAGTGCTCACTTTTTATAAAGCCAAAGTCCCTCATCTACACACTTCTAAGAGTCCTGATTACTCAAGTTCAGACCTAAGATTTTACCAAAGGAACCCAGAATCCCAGATTCCCTGGTCCCAGTTGGTTCCCATCTCTCTCTCTGTCTCTCTCTGTCGCTGTCTCTTCTCTGTCTCTCTCTGTGTGTCTGTCTCTTCTCTCTCTTTCTCTCTCATCTGTCTGTCTCTGTCTCTTCCTTCAGTCTCTCTCTCTGTCTCTGTCTCATCTCTGTCTGTCTCTGTCTCTGTCTCTCCTTCTCTCTCCCTTCCTGTCTGTCTCTCTCATTTTCAACTTAAATACAAAACCAGAAAAGAGAAAAAGAGAACATTTCCTTGCACACAGATGAACATAAGAGAGGATTCAATAGAAAACAATAAATTTCCATTTTAAGAACATCTAGATCAATACCACACTCAGCTTTTCTTTGCTTCCATCGAGGTTCTCTTTTGTTCTCTGCTGCACACTTTTTCCTTTATTTCTTCTTTTCCCTCCCTTCCCTCACACTCCTCTCCTCCACTCTGGAGAAGGCTACAATTAAATGTGGATATACACCTAAAGACATATATATATATATATATATATATATATATATATGTATATACACATATATATGTATATATACACACATATATACACACATATATATACACACACACAAACACATATACATAGATGTCTATAAACATCCACATATATACACATCCACATGTGCTGATATATAATACTATGCTTACTTACTCCTATCACGGGTTTCTCTGAAGGTGGATGGCATCTTCCATCATAGGTCCAAGTCTTTCCATGTTTTTCTAAATCAACCGGCTCATCATTTCTTCCATCACAGCAAATATTCCAACCCAATCACATCCTATCAGAGACTATCTATGAAAATTTTCTCCCAATTTTCCACCTTCCTTCTATTCTTGGCTATGTTGGTTTCATTTATACAAAAAAAATTACATTTAAAACAATCAAAATTCCCCATTTTACACTTTAGAGCGCTCTTGCGTTATACAATGGTTAAGGTGTGGTGCTGCTCTAAATCTGCTTTCTTACATTTCCCCCCTTAAGTCTCTTTAGCACTCATTCTCTATGGCTAATAGTCATACACAGCCCTTTCTGTCCTCTCTTTGTGCACTTATACTCAAAGCTCTTACTTATATCCAGAGTCAAATAATACCATAGAACTAAGCTGTTTTCTAGCACATTATATTTATTAGAATTGTATAAGACCAATGTTTTTTTTCTAGTCCTGGCACTATATTTTTTGATTCCCAAGATCACCCCCCTCATATATGGGAGTTAAGCCAATATCTCATTTTTGGTTAAAGACTCTATGGCTCAGAAGTTATGGTAGGAACATGATGCTGAGGTCCTACCCAGTGTAGGCTGGGCTAATTTCTCTTTCACAGGGGTTGAAATAATTCTTGAGACTTAAGTGATTCAGAAGATAAAAGGTTTGGCTACTGATGTAGCGTCCTGGTTGTCTATGTACAAAAAAGCCAGGGCATAAAAATCAACAGTAATTCCCTCAGGCTTCTGACCAGCAGACCATCATGGACAACCCAAAAGAAGGGAAGCAATGCCCGGCTGAATCACTGCTGTATCCTGGCTAAATATTCTCTCTCCTGTGACTATCAGTCTTCTTTGGTTAACTGTCAAATGTTCTAGATGTGTCATCTCATGCTGATCCCAAACCTGAGATATCAGACCATTTCCAGTTAAAACTTGCTTAAAGGAATGTACAACAAGCTAGAGATTTATCCAGGTTTTAAGTGTTTAAGTCTTTATTCGGGAATAAAAATAAACTGCTGGAAAGAGCCTGGGGTAGGAGTCAAAGGGGCCTGCAATGCAGCCTCAGCTTTGTCCCTGATTGGCTGTGTAACTTTGGGTCAGGGGCAATCTTTCTGTCTCTCAGTTTCTCTATAAAATTGGAACAATCACACATTTAAAGGCTTTTATGGATGGAGACATCAAGACATAAACCAAGGGGATGGCACAGGACAGACACTGATGAGGTGGAGAGCACTCAGGGGAGGGGAGGGCGGTGAAAGGCTTTCAGCTTGTGTCTTCAGAGATCAGTGGGAAGAAACAAGGGTACTGAGCTGTGGAAAAAAGAAGACGCGGGGGATATTTCAGGTAGCTGATTTCAGGTATCCGAAGGGCTGTCATGGGGGTACAGGGACTAAAATTTATTTGGTCTCAGAGGGTGATGGGGAGAAGCTGAAAAGGGAAATTAACAATTAGGGCTATCTGAAAGTGGAATGGGCTGCCTCAAGAAGCAGTGGAGTTCTCATTACTGAAGCCGAAGGACCACTTGTTGGATATCTTCAGGGTAGACGAGGTGACCAGGGAGATCCCTTCCAGCCCTTCTGGGTTCTGTGACATGACTGAGGTCTCAGGGGTAAATTGTAGAGCTGGAATTCAAACCCAGGCCTTCTGACTTCAAGCCCAAGGATGCATCCGTGTCTTTGAGTTGCCTTACTGCACACAATTATTAGGAGAACAAAGCACCTTACTTGGAAAAATTAAATCTATCCTGCAAATCACTGCTTGGATTTAGAGTTTCCAAGAAATTGCATAAGAGTTGAAAATGAACTCTGAATGAATGAAATGTGAATGAAAAAAAGTGCCCGTACTAAATATTTACTCTATGCCTTGCATCCAGAACTTGTTTTGAGATCCCAGCTCAGACGCTTCCTAGCTCTGGCGCTCTGCACAAGCCTCTTAGCTTCTCTCAGGCTCCGTTTTCTCACGGGTCCAATGGAGTCAAGGTCTCTCTGAGCTCTAGGGTGACCAACCAATGAGAGTATCCCATGATCCTGTCCTGATCATTCCCACCTCACTGGCTTGTGGGGATCATAACAAGATCACAAATGTGAAGTTCTTTGCAAAGCATAAAGCATTAGGTGCTACTGTTCTCACCAATAAGCATTTATTAAGTGTTTATTGTATGCCAGGCACTTTATTATTACTATGAATAATCAGTGACAATACACAAGCTTGATTTATATCTCTGGATCTAATCAACTTGTTTAGTTACACAATATTTATCACTCAATACAGATAAGAGCCTCCAAACTCAAATACGCAATGGGATGGAAAAGCTTAAGAGAGGCTGGAATTCTATATGGAGGCATGGTGGGATCACAGAAATGTCACAGGGTTTCTATTCAGAAGACCTGGCCCTATTCCTGCTCTGTTGCTGATGGTTGTGTGACCGTGAGTCATTTCTCTTGCCTAGGCTTCAGGTTCCTTATCTGTGACATGATGGGTTGGACTGGATGGCCTTCAGGGTCAATGATCTGCCATCATGAGTCACTTCCCACTTCTGGGTCTCCAGTTCCCCATCCATGCAAAAAGGAATTGGATTGGGTGACCTCTGAGCTCCATTTCAGCATTAAATCCATCTAAATGGCACCATCCTGAACCTTCCCCCCACTCTTGGCTTCTGCTTCCTCATCTATCCAGTGAAGAAATGGGGCTCCATGATGTCCAAGGCCCCTCCCAGCTCAGCCCTAGCTTACTGAGCCAACATCATAGACAGGGGCCTTGCCCATCGCCATTAGGGGCTGGGCTCTTCAGAATTTATCAAGGTTGGTTGAACTAAGGCCTGCGGTCACTTTCCACCAGATGGCGTTGTTTCCTTAGAGGACCTCAGGCTTGGGACCATTTATTAGACAATAGTGTCAAAAACACGGAAGTGGCCTGGCCGCCTTGGAAGGTGGGGCCAGGAAGAGTCTAGTGTGCAGCTCCAGGAAGGATGGCTGCCAAGTGGCCTTCCCAGGCAAAGCAGAAACCGACCATCAATGCTCCTGGGGCTGGGATGTGGGGGTGGGTGACTTCAGAGGAGAGATCAGTGGAGAGGGGGTAGGCAGGGACTCGGGCAAGGTGGGACAAACTCTGTGAAGACTTTGCTCGTGAGGTAGTAGAGGGTAAAGGTGAGCCACAGTAGAGGGGCACTTGTTGCCTGGACCGTGGCAGTCTGGGGATGGTCAGGCTACAAGGTGGGTAAGGCAAGGTGAACGTCAGGCAGCCCCCTTCCCATATGAGCAGGTGAGAGAGGACTGTCTTCTTATAAAGGACCCTCTGTCTTCTTTTCTCTCAGTGGTATCTTTTCTCTCTCTCTCTCTCTCCCCCATTCCCTCTCTCTTTCTCTCTCTCTGTCTCTCCCTCTCACTCTTTCTCCCTCTCTCTCTCCCATTCCCTCTCTTTCTTTCTCTCTCTTCCTTCTCTCTCTCTCTCTCTTCCTCTTTCCCTCCCTCCCTCTCTCCTTCCTCTCTCTCTCTTCCTCCCTCCCTCTTCCATTCCAAACCCCTAACGTTTGCCGACATAGGTCATTTTCTATGCATTATCTCAAGCTGTCACACACATGCGTCATTCTAGGAGATTAGAGCCTGTCTTCAGCTCCTAGAAAATTGATACCAATAATTCACATGTATCCTGCACTTTCAGGTCTGCAGAAAATTCTCAGGTTGTTGATTTAGAGCTGAAAGGACTTCAGAGATCCTGTCATTTGAAAAATGCAGTGACTGAGGCCAGGGAAGGTAAAGAAACATAGATGGTCTATTGCAGAGTGAGGCTTTTAACCTAGGTCTTCCTACTCTACTCTGGCTGCCCAGACATGGATTCCTTCCCATGGAGAACATTCAGTATGCCACTGTGGATAGAGCATTGAGACAGGAAGCCCTGAGTTCAAATCTGACCTTGGATGATGCAATCAATCAGCAAGCACTGTGTCAGACAGGGGGCTGAGGATACCAAAGGAGACCAAAGACAGTCATGGGGTTCACAGTCTAAGAGAAGTCACTTATTTTCTGTCTGCTTCATTTTCTTCATCTTTAAATGATGATAAAACACCAGCAGCTTCCCAGGCTTGTAGTATGGATTAAGTGAAGTGGTTTCTATAAAGGGAGAAAGGCTGGACCATGATTTTATTGACAGGGAGCCCCCAGGTTAAGAGCAGATCCTTTACCAAAGCAGCTTGGCTCCTGCTCTGGAACTTAGGGTCCCTTAGAGTTGCACGGAGCACCGAAAGGGGAGAAGTTCAGCGATCTGCCCAAGGCCACAGCCTGTCTGTGTCAGAGGTATGCTTCCAGCCTGGCTCTTGCTGCCTGGCTGGCTTTCTATACCTTACTACCTCTTACGACTGTTGTAAGGATTCACTGAGCTGACATTCCTAAAGGACTTTGCAAACCTTAAAATGTTACATAACTGTTAGTGATCACATCATCACTGTTACTCTGACACTTTACAAATCTCCAAGTCCTATATACATGTGGCTTCTTGTCATCTGCATTATTGCTCAGAAACTCACAGGTTGGGAGCTGGAAGCTAGCTTTGGAAGTCCAATGCTCTTTTTACAACCAGAAACTGACCCAGAGATGTCATGGCCTGCCCCCACATCCTCCTGTCTCCACCTCCAGCTCTCCATTCACTCTCACGGCCAATGAAACAAGGTCCCTGGACATGGGTGTCCCCCAAATCTAAGCTATTCAAGCTTAACACTGCACCAAGACTTCTGGGACACAGGCTGGTTGGCCAACATGCCAAAGCCTGACGGGTTTAAGTCGAGAAAGAAGGGAAAAATTCAGTGGCACCTGACAGATCCTCCTCAATTCTGTTGTGTCTGGCTCAGTTGTCTCTGTCCTTCCACACAGAAATCAATTTAGAAGTGTGCTTCCAGTGTGTTTACTCAACCCTACACCCTGCCTTCATCCAGCTTCAGAGGCAGGCTTTCTCAGCAGGCCCCTTGTGTTGGACAGCGCCAAGCTGGCCTCCAGGAGGGTGGGCGGAGCCAAGCTGCTTGGAGCAGCCATGCATTTATTCCACAGGGAATGTGGACACAGCCTGAGCTGGGGGAGGGGGGGGAACCTCCACCTCCACCTCCCTTACCACCACTGCTCATCTTCCCATGGTGTCTCCTGCTTGGCCCCCCTCTGTCTTCACTCTTCATTTCTTTTTTTCAATCACTTGGCCTTTTCAGGTCTTAAACCACCCCCCAACAACAACAATGCTTTTTCACAGGTGGGGGTGGCTATTTCTATCCCTTTGAAACTCACTCATATTCCTGGAAAGGGGCTTTGTTTCCTTTTTTTTTTTGTGAGAGGTTCTGGTTTTTTCTTAAAAAGGAAAGAAGAAACCAGGAAGTGTATCTGTGACCAGGAAAAGGGAAGGTTTTTACTTATCTATTCTGAGTTTCAATTGGATCAATAATCATACTGCCAACTCCTGTTTCTGTAGGTTTGCAAAGACTCCTCACAGCCACCCCATGAGGGGTAGGATTAACAGGCATTAGTTTTGCAGATAAGGAAGCTGAGGTCCAAGGAGGATACATTTCTTGTCCTCATGAGCACAGAGCTGGCAAGAGCTTGAGACAAAACGTGAACCCAGCAGACAGTGTGGTATGGAGGTGATTCACATCCTAGGACATTCGTACCCTTGGAGGTCAGTGAAAGTCTTTTAAACTCAGCTCCCTCATCTGTGCCCAGTGTAGAGGCAGCCCCTGGGTAGGAGAGTAGCTGAAGGAGAGATGCCATCCACAACCGGCCACTAGCTGCTGCTGCTGCTGCCTGCGTAGGCTTTCCAAGCCAGCTCCAAGCTTGGCAGCAGGAGCAAGAAAAGAGAAAGAATGGATCATGTGAAGCCACCATTCCCCAGCCCCCTTCATTCCAGCACCTTCCCTCTGTTTATCACTTCTTCATCATCCTGTGTCTAGCTTGCCTTCTACATCTGCTTACACGTGGTCTCCTCCATTAGACTGGGAGCTCCCCAAGGGCAGGGACTGGCTTTTACCCTTCTTTGTGTCTATCCCCAGAGTTTAGCACAAGAGTCTGGCACACAGTAGGTGCTTAACCAATGTGTCCTGATGGATTAATGAGCCAGAAAACCAGGTAGGAAGAGGCAGAGGAGAGGACCCTGCAAGGCAGACTCTTGGACTCCTCTAGGTTTTTCCCCTCATTTCATGCTATGGGTGAGACGTCATTTGTACCACTTGTGAAAGAAGGGGTTGTGTCAGATAACCTCCAACTCTCCAGTTCCAAAGCTGTGATTTTATGACCTGAATTCAAATCCTGACTCTCCTACTTATACCTAGTTGACCTTGGGTAAGTATGTATGTACCCTCTTAAGACATAAGTTTCAAAGGTCTCACGTCTGATTCCAGTGCATAAGCACCTCCTTCCACCAGGCCACACTGCCTCCAGGCTGGGAGATGGACTGGGGAGAACCTCTGTCCTGGGCGTCAGAAGTCCCGGGCTGCTGCCTCCCCTTTGCTATGGTGTGGCCTAGAATTACAACAGCTCAATGGCTGGTAACAGTTCCCAAAGCGCTTTACACACATGATCCCACCTCATCCTCAACAGTCTTAGAAGGGAGGGAGAGAAAAGATGCTGCTCACTTCACAAGTGAGGCAAATGAGATCAAAGAGGGAAAATGGTGGCAGGGTGTGTGTGTCTGTGTGTATGAGTCTGTGTGTGTGTGTGTGTGTGTGTTTGTAAGTAAGAGAAACAGAGAGACAGAGACAGAGGGAGACAGAGAATAGGTGGGATTTGAACTCACATCTTCCAGCTCTGGGTTCAGTACTTTCTCCACTACAAGGGACTTTGGCTTCCTTAACTGGAAAATGAGGAGAAATGGCAAATGCACAGGTATAATTGGGATAGGGTGATTGGAGCTTTGCCCCAGAGTAATTTAACGACACCATCCTCAAAGCACTTCTTCCTTGGGTTGCTCTGCTTCTATGGTAGCATTGGCAGCTTTACTTCAGGAAATCGTCCTCCTCACTCCTCTCCCACAGAAATTTCAACCATCTTCATATCTGAGGTGACTTAATAATAACAATTAGAGAGTAGCAGACAGAATGCTGGACCTCACGTCAAGACCACCTAAGTCTGAATCAGCCTCAGGTCATGCCAGCTGTGTGACCCTGAGCTAGTCATTTAACCTTTGCCTCAGTTTCCTCATCTTTAAAATAGGGATAATAATAGCCCCCACCTCACAGAGTTGTAAGGATAAAATGAAGTGATGTGTGTCAAATGCTTTTCAAACCTTACATAAATGCAATCTCTGTTCTCATCAATCATTAGCATTTCTTTTCTACGTCTTCTCCCTTTTGCAGCCAAACTGTAAGAGAGAGAGACCCCTGGACACTCCCACTTTTCTACCTGGGCAGAGTCTATTCCAAGGCTGCCACCTGACAGCTTTCTCAAAGGTCATCAACGCTCAGCTTCTACATGCTGGAGTGTTTCTCGATCCCCATCCTTGGTGACTCCTTGGCAGCATCTGACATAGACACCGACCCCTTCCTCTAGACACTCTC
>CM053593.1:8059985-8108650 GCA_028646575.1 Pseudocheirus occidentalis | reverse complement strand
AGAGAGACAGAGAGAAACAGAAAGAGACAGAGAGGGACAGAGGGGGGGGAGAGAGGGAGAGAGAGAGAGACAGAGAGAGACAGAGAGAGAGAGAGAAAAGGAGAGAGACAGAGAGAGACAGAGAGACAGAGACAGAGAAAGAGACAGAGAGAGAGAGAGGGAGAGACAGAGAGAGAGAGAGACAGAGAGACAGAGAGAGAGAGGGAGAGAGACAGAGAGAGAGAGGGAGAAAGACAGAGAGTTTCTTTCCCCTCCTAGTGAGATTCAACCCAAATGAAGACTATTACACCAAAGACAGACCATGGATTGATTAATAGCTTTCTACAATTCCTTTAGTTGTCAAGGAGACACCTCTTGAAGCCTCTTCTTATATACTTAAATACCATCAGGCTACTTTTATATCTATATTAGATGATTATAAAGTTCACAGTGTGATTTTCTTACTTGTTAACAGCTCCATCACCAAATACTCCATCCACTGCTGAAGATCTGCTTATTCTTCCCATGGCTATTTTTATGGGGTCATCTCTCTAGAGCTAGAAAGGGCTTTGGAAGGCATTGAGTTTGAACCTCTAATTTTACAGAGGAGGAAAATGAGTCTCAGAAAGAGGAAACAATGGCTAAGCTCACGCTGACGGTAAAGCCAGGCATAAACAAACATTTATGAGATGCTTAGGACTTGCCAGACACAGGGCTTAGCTCCAAGAAGACTAAGAAAAGCAAAAGCCAGTCCCTGCCCTCAGGGAGCTCGCAGTCTAAAGGGAGGGATAACATGCAAACAGGGCAAAAGAGACACAGACTTGGAAAAACTGAAGACAAGCCATGGCACTAAAGACCATCACAAAAGGTTTCTTGCTGAAGATGGGGCTTTAACTGGGACTTGAAGGAAACCCAGAGGTGGAGATGAGGAGGGAGAGAGTTCTGGAGCTGGGGGACAGCCAGTGAAAATGCCTGGAGTCTGAGATGGGGTGCGGTGTGTAAGGAGATGCCAGGAGGCCAGAGTTACTGGTGGAATTCAAAAGGATGGTCTTGGGCTCTCTGGTCCATGCTCTTTCCGCTGTACCGATCTGGGGGTCCCAAGGGATGGGGGCAATTGGTGCTGGTGAGGCCCCAGGCACCACAGCCTTGCCAGCCACGGGTACCAAGGCCCAGACAGCACATTTGACAGAGTGTGAATTCCACTGGGATTGAAATGCCAGACAACCTTCAGAAAGTTTCTAGGAGATGACACACAGAGATGGGAGGCAAGGCAAGAATGCATTTTGATCATTAGGGCAGCTGCAGGGAAGCCAGATAGACTTAACACTCTCCAGCAGAAAGTGGTGAAAGGTAATTAGGGGGCTGGTTGGGGGAGGGAACTAGCTGGGCCCTCAGCGCTGTTTGGCAATGCTGCCATTATTGACTGTTCAAATCTCTTAGCCTTTGTTTAAACTCCCACCCACTCTTGAGCTTCCCTTAGAGGAGATCTGGGATCCCAGGAGGCACAGGATTGTAGGGCTGGGGCTGGGGGGTGAGGCCCACAACTTGCTTGGGTAGGAGTTCATGAGAAGAAGCAACTCTGTGTGTATAACCGTCATGTAGGCCTTCACACAAGCTTCCTTAGTTCCTGAAAGCGTTTGGGAGAACCTACATTAGCATAATTGCAGGTGACCCAGAGGACAACAGAGAAATGTGAAGTGGGCGTAAGAAGGTCGCAAACATATTACAACAATGAATTTAAGCAGAATCAGGAAAACTACACAATGACTGTAATAATGTAACCCGAGAGAACATTTTAATGGAGCTGAATTCTATGTATCTGTAATATCGGATCGAGGCCCTGAAGAAGAGGGGGAAACAGACCTCCCTTCTTTCCTTGGGCGAAAGAGGGGGTCCCATGGCTACAGAATGCGGCACATCTTCTCTGAAGGGATAACCCTAGTGGCTGGCTGTGCTGGGAGAAGGCTGGCTGTGGATGTAGGTGGATGTAACAACTGTGTTTAGGAGATGAGGGGCATCAATAAAGCTTTTGTGTGGAGAGCTGTGATCTCTTTCTTCCAGAGCCAGGCTGATTACAGCTCCCCTTCGAGAGCTGGGGCGGCTTTCTCAGTCCCCATTCTGTGGAGCTCTTCCCCCACTGTTAGCCACCAGGCCCATTTAACCAATTAACATCAATTAGCTTTTACAAAGGGATATTTACTTCAAAGACATAGTAGGAGGAAAGTACAATTATTTACTTCCAGCACCTGGAGGGCTCCAGTTCCCATAAACCGCTTGGGTCTCTAAGGGATGTGGACGCTGACTTAATACCGTTTCTACAAAGCATCGCTCCCACCACGTGGCCAGTCACCCTTTGTACGCTGGTCATAACAAAGGTAACAAGGACTTTTACTTGAGAAATGGAATAAAAGGCATGATGAAAGGCAGGTGAGGCTGTAAACAGAGGTGGACTCAATAAGGAATGATGGCTAGATAACAGATGGACGGCCTGAGGGTAGCCCTAGTCCCCATGAACCATTAAAAGAATCAGAGGGAGCCTTGACCACGATGGACAGCTCCTCTGTGGAGGATTTATGGGACAACATGAACAAGAATCACACAGGCTGAGAATATATGGCTGCCTCACAACTGATACTATAAAGAGACTACCCACGTGGGTAAAAAGCCTGGGTATTCTGCAGCTTTGGATGAGACTTGTGATTTCACATACACAGAACCCTAGAGAAGGAAACTATTCACCAATGAAGATGGGCAACTGCTCTACAGCAGAGAGGGCCGGGACTGGGTTTAGGTGAGCTGCCCAGGGTCACACAGCTATTACTTGTCAGAGGCTGGATTTGAACTCAGGTCATTCTGCCTCCCAAGTTGGGCATTCTATCCACTTCACCCTTAAACACGCCTAATTATAACACAGTACTTCAAGATTTGCAAAGCACCTTACGACTGATATCCTGGTGCAGTAGGTAATGTCATGACCCCCATTTCACTGATTAGAGAACTGAGGTTTATTTAACAGGATAAGTGACTTGTCTGGGGTCACACAGTTAGTAAGTGTTTGAGGGGGGATTCAAATTCACATCTTCGGTTCAACTCTGGCATTCTATACATTAGGTCACTTTGTTTCCCTCTACTTGCTGAAGGAGAGCTAGGAGGTGGCTTTGCCAGGCAAGTCAAATCATGATCACCACATGGACCACCACCTTCCCTCAGATCTCCATGGAGACAGCCTCTGCCCCTGAATCCAAGAGCTCAGAAGACAGCATGCCCCGGAGAAGTCAGCAAGAGCCCCCTGGTGGCAGTACTCTTGACCAGCAGCCCTGCTTTCACCCAGTCCTGCCACCATTATCCTGGGAAGCCATCCCTATGGAGATCTGACTTAAAAACTACCACTGTAGTTTCAAAACAAAACAAAACCCTGGTGCTGCCAAACAGCTCAAAAAAGTGGGTGTCCTTTTATCAATGAAACAAGCTTAAATGTGATATGTTACCATCTGATTTGTGTTGTGCCCTAAGGATCTTGTTACCTTTCTATCTGATTTTCAGGTGATGCTTCCTCTATGTATCATCCCCCCACTAGCAAGAGCTGCTAGAAAGGATGGACTGTCTCCTTCTTCCTTCCATATCCCCAGCACTTAGCATAGCATCATGCACACAGTGAGCACTTAGACTTTGTTGTTGTTCATTCATTTGTCCATCTGTCCATTCAATGACATGAATACCTAGGCCAAGAGCAGTCAATTATGTGCCTTTTCTCCCTCTTTAGATCTTTCCCATAGCAGATCCAGTATAATATAAGTGATCTGGTCCTGTTTCCTTGGGAGAAGAAAGGCACAGAAAGACAAAAAGAGAGAGTAGGAGTTATCTCCCTGAATCCTAAGATTCAGAGAGAGGTAAGGCCATGAGCAGGAGCCATACGGACTAGATACAGGGAGAGAAAGGAGGTGGACTGCAGAGACTAACATTGAATCTAGGAGAGAGGAGAGAGAGGCCCACTGGGGGGAACATGGGGCTCCCCTATTTTCACCCTTACCCCAATAAGTCCACTCTGGGAGTCACAGGGTTGGTAGGGAAAGTCTGTAAGACTGACAAAAGTGGGGGCTGTGAAAATCACCTCCAGATTTGTTGGATAAAAGCCTGATTCTCTACGAAATGAGACTGAGCAGCTTCTGCTGGAGATCTCAACTTCTGAGAGATGGGATGCAGGACCAAAAAGTCAGAAGCAGAGACCACAGAAAATCAAAATGAAGGAGAAATCTCCCTGATGAGAGGGTGGAGGGTTCTGATGGAGAATAGCATTCCATGGAATGTTGGGATAATATAAGCCAAGGTAGAGGAGGTAAGTGCTTTGGGACAGAAAGAGGAACCATGGCAGTCAGGTCTGAAGAGGGGTCAATGACCCACTCCCTGGCCAGGAGTCACAGAAGTTGCAAGGGATTCTGGGAGGGAACAGAAAGTAGAAGGGCTGGCATAGTTAGTTTCTACAGGCTCAGCTGCAAGTCCTGTTGCTATGAAGCTGTAAATAAATATCTTCTTTTTTTCCTACCTTGTGAGTCTGTGAGCTTACTTGTAGAGTCCGAGATGACTCCTCCCCCTACCAAAGTACACTCTGATTTTCTGTCAGCAAGGAGCCTCTGATGCAAAGGTCATCAGGAGGCATCAGCATCAACATCCAGTATTTGAAAGACTGTTGTGTTGTAGAAAATGCCAGACTTGAATCTGCATTGTTTCAGAAGCGGGGAAGCAGATTTTGTTTTGCTATAAGACAGAATTTTTATATCTGCTTTGTCATGACTTCACAGTGAAAGCTGGTCATCCCAGAAGGCAAGGGGTCTTATGGAATGTGCACATCCATTCTTAGGATGATTCATGTTGACAAATGACAGTCATGGGGGAGCCCCTATGTAAGTAAACTGAGGCAACAGCTGATCTGCCCTCTCCCTTCGCATCCCTGAGCAGATCCCTTAACCTCTCTTGGCTTCAGTTGCCCCATCTATGAAACGGGAAGAACAGTGGCATTTACATCCTGGAGTTTTTGTGAGGGTCAGACAAGTTAGTATTTGTTATGGTACTCTGCAAACCTTACAGCGCCCTGCATCAGTGCTGTCCATGGCTGCTGCTATTCTTGGAGCTCCTGCATGAGACCTGGCAAAGCTTCCCAAGGGTCACCAGAGGGAGCACAGCAACATGGCCAAAGATCATACTGTTTGGGGCAAAATGCTCAGCCCTGCAGGGATTCAGGGAGCGTTTTCATTACTTTTGCTCTTTTAAGTTAAAACAAAGGGAAAGGACACAAAATTTATGAAGTGGCTACTCTGTGCCAGGCACTTCAAAAAATTATCTCAGTCAGTCTTCACAGGAGCAATGCTTGTATGCCTATCTTACATTTGAAGAAACAGAGGGAGGGAGAGGTTAAATGACTTACCCAGGGTCACACAGCTTATAATTGTCTGAGGCTGGATTTGAACTCAAGAATTTCTGACTTCAGACCCAGTAGTCTACCTTCTGCCCCACCAACTGTCCATAGAGGTACTAGGGAAGTGAACATAGAGAGAAGGGGACAGAGTATGTGAGAAGAAAAAGGAATGGAGAGAGAAGGGTAGGAGAAGAGAGGGGGGAGGAGGGAGAAAGGGAGGAGAGAGGGAGAGGAGAGGAGGAAGCAGAGGAAAGGGGGGGCCACAGAGACAGGGAGAAATTGCATTAGAAGAGTCAGTCCGTGGGGCAAACTCACAATGTTGAGTTAAGGGAAAATGGACCTCTGTAGTTTTTATCCCTTTGAATTGTCTTGTTTCAATTCACTCAGGGTCATTTTTGGTGATTAAAACTGTTTCTTGTAAGTTGGTTATTTGAAATGTGGCTAGATGTGGAAAATTCTTTTCTCTCTAATTCCCCACTGGCCTGCCACACAACCAAGAGTGGCAGTCAAATAAAGTGACCTTTGCAGGTGATGGTGCCCCCCTCTCCGGCTGCCATTATCTCTGTCCCCTTGGGCACTGGCCATTCCTCCTCACCCTTTAAGGAGCAGAAGCAAAATGGGTAGAAACCTACACCAGCTGGGGGTTAATTCTATCCAGGCTTTTTGATTAAATTGGTGCAAAGGTCAGAAGAGCTTAACAGTCGGAATCCACGAAGACCCAATCTGGCCAGTGCATTTAATTATCCTCATCAGTAGAGGTGGAATGAAGGGCAAATTCATTTATATGCACGTGCATATATATGTGTAGTTGGGTGGGGAGGAGGAAGGCAGGCAGCAGAGGCCAGAGGGGTACAGAAGATGGTCCAACTATAGGTACAGTCACAAGGGAAGTGGGACAGGTGGGTGCTGGACTTAACAGGCTTGTGGGATAAGCTTGGCCCTGGAGAGAGGTGCCTTCCTAGTAGGCTCTGGGACTGGTGGGCTTGGGGTAACTGCTGTGTGGCTGCATTAATGGAGGACCAAGAGTCCAGGAGCAGGGAAAGCAATCACCATGGGGTGTGTGTGTGTGTGTGTGTGTGCAGATCCCCCCAAGCAAGGCAGCACAGAGGCCATGATGTGTGGAGCAAAATCCTATGGACTATCTACTATTTACAATTCTTTACATACCACCCCCATTCTTTTTATCTATCTATCAATCAATTGGTGGAGAATCTGCAGCCCTCACTGTGTACTAGGCACTCTGTGAGTCTCTGGGACTATAAATCAGAAAGGAAATTCAAAAGTGAGCCAGTCCTTACCAGCAAGGAGCAGACATTCTAACCAGGGCAATGACACAGGAGTGGAGATTTACGGCTGGAAAGGAAGCACAGGTCACCGAGCCCGGGATTCTTCAACTGAGGTCTCTGAACTTGTTTTAAAAAATATTTTCATAACTATTTAAATATAATTGATTTTGGGGGGGTAATCCTACATATTTTGTTTAAAGTATTTAAAAATCTGATTCTGAGGAGTCCACGTGTTTCATGTACCTGTCAGAGGGATACCTGATGAAAAAAAGATTAAGAACCTCTGGTCTAATACAAACTTTTGATTTTGCAGATGAGGAAACTGAGAGCCCAGCTTAAGTGATTGTGCCAAGGTCACATGTATACATACATACATACATACATACATATATATATATATGTAGTATGAGATACATCCAAATTAAAAGCGGAACATAGGTGTTTATATCTGATTCGAGGGTAATTAGGGAGTCATTTACACACCCACACACTCACTCTCACACATACACTCACACACTCGCATACACTTACATATGGACTCACACAGTCACACTCTTCTCTCTCTCTCTCTCTCTCACACACACACACACTCACTGCCCTGCCAGCTGAAGAGAGACCCCACATTGGACTCTCACTGGCTGAGTGACCCAAAGTCACTGAACACATCTCTACCTTGCACATGGCTATTCTCCTGCTTTCCCTCTCATTAGACGGTGAGCAGCTTGGGAGCAGAGATCATCAGATCCTTTTCTTTACATTTATAGTATACGGCACAGTGCCAAGCACACAGCAGGAGCTTAATGAATGCTCACTGCCTCTAAAATGAGGGGATTGAACCCACTGTCCTCCAAAGCCCTCTCCAGCTCTAAATCTATGATACAAAAATGACTCTTTGAGGTAGGTTTTATTATTCTTCCCATTTTACAGACGAGTAAACTGAGGCTGACAGTGGTTCAGTAACTTGTTGGGTTACACAGCTAGTTTGAGCGAGGATTTGAACCTCCATCTTCCTGACTCCAAGACCAGTTAGCTACCACTGTACCATACTGCCCTCCTGAGAATCTAAGATTATAAATTCGAGCTGATTTGCTTGTTATCCACATCAGTAGGAATTTCTAAACTGGGAATTCTCCACACTGATGAAGTCAAATGTTGAGACCTCCCCCGCCTTAGCCCTTATCAACACTGTCCTATAGAAAGAAAGGAAGGGATGAAGAAAAAGAAGGAAAGAAGAAAAGGAGGGAGAAAGGGAAAGCAGAAAAGAAAGGCAGGAAAGAAAGGAGGAAGGATAGTTGAGAAGAAGGGAGAAGGAAGAAAGGAAGGAAGAAAAAAGGAAGGGTAAAAGGAAGGGAGAGACAAACTGAGAGACAGACAAGAATAGAAGAGAGAAGAAACACAGAGAAGGAATGGTGAAGCCAAACTGGGTGATGTGGGGACAGTGCCTGCTAGAGCGTGCAACAGTCCACTCTTGTCAGCTGCCTCTTTTGGAGGGGAGGAAGGAAGGGTGTTTGAAGCACTAGTCATCTGGAACCCACCTTGGCCATGATTTTCTAGGCGCTCTATTGTTCTTTGGCACAGCCTTCGTTTACATTGTTGCCATGATGGCACATAGATCATTCTCTTAGTTCTGCTCCCTTTCCTCTGCATCAGTTCTTTCAAGTGTACCCATGGCTTTCTGAATTCCTCTCATTCATCATTCCTTATGGTGCAATAATATTCCACTACCTTCATGTGCCATCATTTGTTCAGCCATTCACCAATTATCAGAGCAGAACTCCAGAGCTGAAGAGACTTCTGACACCAGCCAGTCTAAGCACTTCATTTTACCAAAGAGGAAACCGAGGCTAAAGGGGATTAAGAAGCTTACCTAAGGTCACATAGACAGTAAGCAGGTGTCAGGCAATGGACATAGCTTTAAGCAGCACTCTTTATAGATAAGGACTTGGAGATTCAGGGAAGTAAATCAGGGCTTTGCTGCTAGTAAGTGCTGAAGCCGGAACTGGAACCCCCCTCTCCATATCACTTCCTAGCTGTTCATGTGTCACATGCTCTTCTCTCAGACCACCATCTGCCGCTCCCTCTCACTGGGCTCTTGGACTCTGCCTCTGGGTCACCCCGCTTAGCTTTTGCTTTATTTCCCAGCAGCCCAGGCTTCTACTTCCTTTCCTGGACGTTGTAGCTCACAACAACATCCCCACATAACATCCGTGTATGTGTTGTCTTTCCCCATTAGAATGGAAGCTTCTTGAGGTCAGGCACTTCCTAGTATCTGTAACTCCAGTGCTTAACACAAAACCTGCACACAGTAAGCACTTAATAGATGTCTTTACTCTGTCTCCTTTCCTTCCTTCCCTCCTTCCTTTTTCTCTCTCTGATTCCCTTTCCATTAGGATTAATTCAACAAGCATTTATTAAGTTCCTCCTATTAAAATGCCCACTATGTGCTAGGTACTATGGTCAGTACTGAGGATAAGGAAATAAAAATGAAATAACTTTGCCCTCAAGGAACTTATGTTCAACTGGACAACACAACACAACACACACACACACACACAAGACTAATAAATACTAAGGAAGTTGGAGGGAGAGAGCCTGCATAGCTGGGGAGAAACCTTCCGGGAACACCTGGCAGCTGAGCTGAGCTGAGCCTTGAATCAAGGTGAAGACTCTGAGAGGTTCAAATGAGAGTGGAATGCTATCCAGGGATGGCTAGGGGGCAGCTTCTGTAAATGCATGGAGGCAAGGGATGGAATTTGGAGTTAGAGGAACAGCTAGTAGTCTAGTTTGCCTGGAAAGTAGTATATGTTAAGGAGAGCAATAGGAAATAAGAATGGAATGGTAGGTTGGGCAACTGATTGGCTATGGAGGCTGAAGGAGAGAAAACACTTCACATGACTGGGATTGTCACTGTAGAATGGTGGGCTGGGTAGATGGTCATTGCCTACACAGAAGCAGGGAATTCAGGAGAAGAGGTAGGTTGGGGATGGGTGGGATGATGAGTTCAGCTCAGGGCATGTTTCATTTCAGATGCTAATGGGTCATCCAGATGAACTGTCCAGAAGGCAGCTGGCAATATGGAAATGGAAGGCAGGCAAGAGACCATGACTTGATATATAGATTTGAGACTCATGAGTATAAAGAATAAAGATGATAATTGAATCCATGGGAGCAGGTAAGACTAATGAGGGACTAGGCTCATGGGATACCTTCACACTTAGATGGCAAGAGATAGACGAGGAATCATCAAAAGAAACTGAAAGAGAAAGGTCAGACAGATAAGAGGGAGAGGAGTGTAATGGAAGCACAGGGAGGAAGGAGCATCAGAATGGAGGCAATAGTCAGTCACTTCAATGGTTATAAGAAAAGTCAGAGAGAATAAGGACTGAGAAAAGGTGATTAGAGGTAGAACTTAACTGATCATTAGTAATGCAATTTATTTTGCTTGGCTATGTTTATTTATTTTATAAGGGTTTTGCTTTTCTCTTTTTCAACTGGTAGGAAGATTGGGAAGGTGGTGGTTGGTAGTGATAGTACCACCATGAAAAAAAGAAAAGAAAGACAGACTAGAAGATTGTTGAGTCATTTAAAAAACGTACACAAGACAAAAGGGAATGTATAAAGAAACACAGACAAGCAGGACAGCTTTGAAAGTAACATGTTGAAAGTATTATGTACTTAAAAAAATCAAGTTGTACATAAGAGAGATTCATGATTCCACATACAGTCGCCCTTTTCTGTTCTACTTTGTAGGTGGAAATGTGTTGTTGCTGTTGTTTGTGGCAGTTGTTAGGAATAAAAAAAGAACAGTTTTAGTAGAATGGTTGGTCACAGAGGATCATAGACCCCCCCACCCAGTCCAGTTGTAGGTGGCTGAGAAGTACATTAGCTGGTAAGAAACTGGAAACAGCAAGAAAAACTTTCTTGGAGTTTAGTAGTAAAAGGGAAGAAAGATACAGGATGATAGTTTGGGGAGAAAGGGATGGCAAGGTCAAGTGACAATCCTTTTTGAGGATGAGAATGATCTGGCCATGTTTGTAGGCAGTGAGGGGGAAAATGAAAATCAGAGTGAGAGAGAGAAAACTTCTGGGAACATGATCCCAAAGGAGATAGGAATGGAGTGAGCTAAGAGCACAGACAGTTTTACCCCAGTTACAGCAAAATATCACGGCGGCACATTTTGGGTTAGTAAAGAATTATAAACCAAGTAGATGACCAGTGATTGGAGAATGGCTAACCCAGCTGAGGCACATTAATGCCATGGTCCATTATCATGTTGTGAGAAATGGCTAATACAATGAAAACAGACAAACAATAAAATACTTATGAACTGATGCAAAGGGAGGTAAACAGAACCAGGAAAACATTATACACCATGGTGATAACAACATAAATGGAAAGGACAACCACCACATGGAAGAGACTGAATGTTTTGAAGTTATAATGACCATTTTTTTTTCAATAAAAGGAGAAAGAAGAAGCTACCTGCCTTGGATTCTCTATCAAGGTGGACACCATAGTTATAGAACATTGTTTATAATGTTATATTTTTTGATATGTTGCTTAGATTTGCAAAACTTTTTTCCTTCTTCCTCTTTTTTGTTATTTATTATAAAGAATGGCTTTCTGGGAGAGATTATATTTTCTGGAAAATATGAGTAATGTAAAAGTAAAAAATGTCAATAAAATTTATATTAAAAAACAGAAGGGTTGGTTCTTGGCAAGGAGAAGGGCCACCTCTCCCTTAAAGGCAAGTCAACAAGGAGAGGATTGGTGAAATTATAAAGGCGTTCTGAGTTGTGGAGTGGGGAAGATGAAGGAGCTTTTGATGGATGAATATATTACCATGTAATAAACAAAACAACATTAATACACACACCACAGTTTGAGTTCCCCTTTATATCTATGCAGGTTCCATTTGACTCACAGAATGTCAGGGGTGGAGGACCTCCAGCCAACCCTGAGCCTGACCAGTATCTGACCGTGTACACCATGTACTGCACAGCTGGCCGGTGGTCATCCAGGCTTTCCTTGAAGACCCTCAGTGATTGAGGACCCACTATCTCTAAAGGAAGACTGTTCTATTTATGGAAAGGGAAGTGGAGTGAGAGTTTGGTGGATCTTGCATCTTGACCTTAATTTACTCTATGATCTTAAATAACTTTACCTCTCTTAGTGTTAGTTCTTTCCTGAGAAACTACTTGGTTCTGAGGGATGTTTCCAGCGCAGACTTTCTCTGTTTGTGATTTCTGTTCTCCCTGTAGGGGTGAATCTTTGAAACTCCACTGCCTACTTGGAACTTGACTGTTCCTATGTGACTTTGTTCAGGTTTTGCTCAGGTAATGCACAAATCCAACTTGATGTGGACCACATGTTTACTCACTACAAAGTCCTTCAGTTTTTGGTGTAGCTTAATTTTAAGAATTTCTTTTTCTTTTTCTCCTTCCTTCCTTCCTTCCTTCCTTCCTTCCTTCCTTCCTTCCTTCCTTCCTTCCTTCCTTCCTTCTTGGAGGGGGGAAGACAGGGCAATTGGGGTTAAGTGATTTGCCCAAGGTCACATGGCTAATAAGTGTTAAGTGTCTGAGGTCAGACTTGAACTCAGGTCCTCCTGACTCCAGGGCCAGTGCTCTATTCACTGCTCTACCTAGCCGCCCCAATTTTAAGAATTTCTAAGATGTCATCTGAAAATGATGTGGCACATAAAGAATAGATAGGATCACTCAACTAACAAGCTTTATCAAGGGCTTATTAGGATGCCTGGTACTAGGGAACTGCTGGGACTACAAAAGTGAATGGATACCTGCATACGAGGAGTTGACACTTTAATGGGGAGAATCAGAGAGCAGTATAGCTGATGATCCTATGACCTTTCTAAAACATTATTTGGTCTTCCAGGAGTCTCCTAAGTTGAGATCAGACTGGGATTCTCTGCCTGGTCATAGCCAATGTAATGAACTTGAACTCTGATTTCAATTCAACATGCACTAATTTAAGCATCTACTAATGTGCCAAGCACCATGCTAGCATAACTCCTAGATGTCCCCAGGGAGAATAAAGGGAGCTGGTTGACAATGTGCTTCTTACTCTTCTTCTCACCCCCAAAGGAGAGAGAACAGAATCCAATCAGACCATACCTATTTTTGCCCACTAGAGCCTACTTAGACATAAGACTTCCTATCAATTAAAGTCCTCTTTCTCTTAAGTGGAGAATGTCCCAAGATTCTTGATTCCTAGGAGCCCAGATGATAATCTCTTGGTTCTTTATCAGGAGAGCAATCCCAACATCCATGAAGATTCTTTTCTCTGTTGATTCAGGGAGCTTACAAAAACATAGATTCTTAAAACTGGTTGTTACCAAAATATGTAGCTTGAGCCCCGGTTTAGAAAAGAGCTTTTCTGTGACCACTGGCTAGAGACTGAACTTTCTACCATAATACTTTGTGCAGATTTCTGCTAATCACTATGCTTTCCAGGAACCCCTCTGTACTTCACTAACATCAAAACAAGTCATTGCCAATATTTCAAGTTTGAACTTATGGTTTTATGGGAAGGGGAGTCAAATCAAAATAAAATAAAATTAAAACATGACAAAGAAATACATCAGAAATGGATGCCAGTTGTCCCTAGCTAAAGGAGCAAAGAAAAAAAAAAGGGAGGGAAAATATCTTTAGCAAATTTTCTTCACAATTCTTAGGAGTTCTTACCAAAGTTAATATGAATTGTTTTTTTTTATTCCTATAGCAACATCCATCTCTATGCCTAGCCTTCCAAATTTATTTTCTAATTTTTGACCCCCCATTTCAAGTCATCAATTGATTCCCATGATTCTGACACTCAGCCCTCATGACCACTTCCCTCACAGCAATTCAGTCAAGAAACATTTATAAAGGGGTGGCTAGGTGGCGCAGTGAATAGAGCACTGGCCCTGGAGTCAGGAGTACCTGAGTTCAAATCCGACCTCAGACACTTAACACAAAAACTAGCCGTGTGATCTTGGGCAAGTCATTTAACCCCAACTGCCCTCCAAAAAAAAAGAAAAACAAAGAAAAAAAAAGAAACATTTATAAAGTACCTACCAGGTACTGTGTACATTCCAGGTACCATACTAAGCATTGGGGATATAAAAAAGGCACAAAACTGTCCTAACCTTCAAGGAGCTTACAGCCTAATAAGGGAGACAATATACAAACAACTAGATACAAATAAGATATAGACAGGATAAATTGTAGATATTTAACAGGGGTAAGACAGTAGAATTAGGAGGGGATGAACAGAGACTCCCTGAGAGGATGGGAATTTATCTGGGACTTGAAGGAAGCTAGAAGGTAAAGATGAGGAGAGAGTATATTTCAAGCATAGGGGACAGATCATGTAAATGCTCAGTGTTAGAAGATGGAGTAAGAGTCTATCACCAATAGGCTATTAGAAAAGTCCAGGTGTGAGGTAATGAGGGTGTGCATCAGGGTAGTGGAAGTGTCCCCAAAGAGAGAGGGGCTATTCCAGAGATTCTGCAAAGATGAAATAAAAGGTTGCAAAGGTGAAATTGACAAGAGATGCTGCCAGAGGTGAAATCAAAGATTAGTGTTGCAAAGGTGAAATGAACAAAACCCACTGTAGAGGTGAAATCTACAAAAGAAGATACAGAGGTGAAATCAAGGAAAAGTCTTAGAAAGGTAAAATCAACAAAATAGTTACAAAGGTTTTGAAATTGACAAAACATTTTTGCAAAAGGTGAAATTAACAAGGGATGCTGCAGAGATGAAATCTATAAGAGATACTGTAGAGGTAAAATCCACAGGACATGTTGCAGAGGTGAAATCTATAAGAGATGCTGTAGAGGTGACATCTGAAAGAGATACTGCAGAGGTAGAATCTAAGACAGGTGGTAAAGAGGTAGAATTGACATGCCTTGGCAACAGTTTGGATAGGGAGGGGGCTTGAGAGATAATGAGAAATCCAGGATGACTACTACGTTATGAGTTTCGGGAACTGGGTGGATGGTGGTGCCCTTGACAGAGGTAGGGAAGGTAGGAGGTGGGGAGAGTTTAGGGGAAAAGATGATGAGTTCAGTTTTGGACATATTGAATTTAAGATGTCTGTTGGACATCCAGTCTGAGATGTCTTGGAGGCAGCTGGAGATGCAAGACTGGAGGTCAGCAGACAGGCTGGATAGGTAGATGGAGAATCATTGGCATAGAGACAAATCCATAGCTCTTCTTGCTCCAGCTCCTGTCACTCTGGCCTCCCAGATGCTTTAACTCTCCCTCCAGGCAGCCTCACCAGTCAGTTTCACAATAACTCTATTTGAATGTGTGGACTACAAGACCCAGAATGCTAAGCTAGCCTCTGGATGCTTCCTCCTTTGCCTGCAATGAGTCAGCTCTTTTTATGGGCATCTCATACCAGGTTCTAGGCCAATACAGATAAAAATGAAAGTTTTTGCATTCTAGGAATTGTGTTCTACAGTGGAGAAACATATCCCTAGATAAGTAAATTAAAAAAAAAAACAGACAAAAATGCAAAGGAATTTTAAAAATTTTGAGCAAAGAGCACCAGAAACTTGGGGAAACAGAAAAGGCCTCTTGAAGTAGGTGGCCTTTGAGCTGAGAGGTAGGGATTCTAAGAGCTAGAGGTGAGAACAGGGAGTATTCCAGGCGTGAGGGACAGGCTGTGCAAAAGGACAGAGGAAAATGACATAATGACATTTAATGATATAATAGAAGGCATCAGGAATAGCAAATCTATTGGCTGCAGCAGAAGGGAATAAAAGAGAGTGATGCCTAATCAGCCTGGAGACATAACATGGAACCCAATCCTGAGAGGATTTCAGTGCCAAACACAGGATTCTGAATCTTATCTTAGAGCCCACAAGGAGCCACTAAGGAAGGAGACTTCCTGAGTCATCTGACTGGGCTCAGGGAACATTGGTTTGGCAGCTATGTGGAAGACAGGGAGGAGGGGAAGGAACCGGATGTAGGACAATCATGATGAAGGTGATGTTAGCTAGCATGCAAAGTGCTGCAAATGGTGCCGTGAAGTTTGTGTTTCACAAATATTATATCATTTAATCCAGCAGATTTGGGAGGTAGGTTCTTTTATCAGCTCCACTTTGCAGATGAAGAAGCTGAAGCAGAGAAGTGACCTGTCCACAATTACACAGCTAGTAAGTGTTCAAGGAGACATTTGAATGTCTAGTGCCCTATCCCAGGTTCTTCCTTGTTGACCTTGGAGTTTAACTAATTTATTTTGGGGGGAGAATTTCTAAGGGGCAACTAGGTGGTACCATAGAACATACAGTGCTGGGTCTGGAGTCAGGAAGACCTGAGTTCAAATCACTTACTAGCTATGTGACCCTGGGCAAGTCACTTCACCCTGCTTGTCTCAGTTTCCTCATCTGTAAAATGAGCTGGAGAAGGAAATGGCAAACCACACCCAGATTTCTGCCAAGAAAACTCCAAATTGGGTCACAGAGAGCTGAATGTGACTGGAACGACCAAACAACATAAATTTCTATGGTATTATTAGAAGCATGTAGAGCAGAAATAATAACTCGACCAATAAATGAGTATTTCTTAAGATTTTACTATGATTGGTTGTTGTCTTTTACCTCTTAGTATGCCCAAGGTTTTATTTTAACCATCAACCTGCCCATAATATACGATATCTTCCCTTGTTCCATGAATTAGTCATATGTTGGGGTGTCAAGCCTGTGACTTCATATGTACCATTGCCTGGAGTTGCTGAAGCTGGCGTCCAGGCATCTTGGTGATCCCCTTCCCCCAACTGGAAATGGGCTCAGCTGCAGACAGCACTGGGCTCAGACTTAGAGATTTTCCTGCTTGGAAGGCCCTGCCAGGGTCTGTGCTTCACCAATATAAACTTTGAGAGTGCAAAGACACCTTCACACCTGGGGAAAGCTTTGGAGCAGGAGTCTAGCTAGCATAGTGCCTTAATCAGACTGACCAAACTTCAACTGAGTCTATTCATGGTACTTCTAGAATATCAAGGGAAATGATGAGAAGGAGAGATAAAGGGGGAATAGCATTTTCAGACCTTAAACTGTATGGTATTGTCTAAAGAACAGAGAGATACATCAATGGAACAGACTAGACAAGGGAGATTTAGAAACAATGGAACTCTATAACTTGGTGTCTGATAAAATGGAAAACATAAATCACCTAGAGAACGATGCCTGATGTGATAAAGCCTGCTGGGAAAACTGGAAAGCAGTCTGGTGGACGTTAGGCTTAGACAGTATTCTCCAATACATTCTAAATGGATACCCAACCCTGATATTAAAGATCATATGATAAAAAAAGGAGAAGAGAAACAGATTATACACATCCACGTCTCAAAACCATGGGAAGGAGAGGTGCTCTTAACCACACAAGAGAGGGAGGCAATTAAAGAAGGTAAAATAGATACCTTGGATGACTCGAAACTGAAAAGCTTCTGTACAGATAAAATTAAGGCATTTAGGATAAGGAGGGAAGTGGTGGAGGGGGAAAAAAATCTTTGTATCTAATTTATCTGATAAGAGTTTGGTGGTCACGATGTATGGATGTGTGTATGTCACACACATACACATACACACTATAATAAATTAATAAAAAAATCTGTTAATTTAATATGATGTAGTAATTCAATTTTATACACGCTATGTAAGAAATTAAGAAAATAATCTATTAATTTAATATGATGTAGTAATTCAGTTTTACATAATGCTATATAACGAATTAAGAAAATGATCTGTTACTTTAATATGAAATAGTCATTCAATTTTGCACATGCACACATTAATCAATTTTCAATAGATAATCAAAGAATATGATGAAACAGTACTCAAAGGAAGAACTATAAGGTATTCACAACTACATGAAAAAAAAATGTTCCAAATCATTCATAGGAGAAAGGCAAATCCAAACCAGCCCTAAGGTTTCAGCCCACACCCTGAAAATGGACAAAAATCAATCAATGTTGGAGGTGGAGGGTGTAAAAAACTAAGCACACGAATACATCATTGGTGGATCTATAGAGCAGTCAAAGCATTTTGGAAAACAATTTGAATTCTACCAATAAAATGACAAAAACACCCATATCCACTGAGCCAGAGTTTCCGTTACTGGGCTTTTATCCCAAGGAAGCCACAGATAAGGAAAAAAGTCTCCTCACACTCCAAAAAATTTACCACATAGTTGTCTCTTTCACATTGTGACTTTCCCACTGTGGTTTTGCTATATCACAGGCTTGCATAAGAAATCAAATGGAAATTTTTGGAGAATTTTACAAAGGCCAGGAGACGACACAGAAAAAGTTTAGAAACTCAGAAATGCATAAAATATATGTATAGTATTGTATAAAATCAACATTTTATTTCTTAATACCGTAATCATTCAGACTTCTCTGCTACAAAATGAAGGCCAAAAGAATGCTACATGGATTTTCCAGATTACAGGTGTGTCATACCCTTAACTCCCACATTGTGGAAGGGATAACTTTAGTGCTTTTTGTGATAGCTAAGAACTATAAACAAAGTCAATGACCATCAGTTGGGGATGTAACTAAACAAACTGTGGAACGTGAATGTAACTCTGTTGTAAGAGATGTATGTGGGAAGATCTCTATGAGCTGATGCAGTGAAGTCTGCAGAACCAGGAAAATCATCTACACAGGAAAAACAAGGTCAGCGAAAAAGACATCTACACACTGAAAAATCCAAAGGAAATGATACATTACAAAATTATAAATTTATAGAAATCCAAATTATAAAGCTCAAACAGGACTCAAATGAAGAAGAGGGAACAGATGCCTCCAACTCATCCCTCATGGAGGTAGGAAGTCTATGGAGCTCATACACTTGCACATGTTTTCAGACTTTTTAAAATATATGTATTGTGTTGACACTTTTTTCTCCCTAAAAAAATACTATTTATCATATGGGGTAGCTCTCTGGGAGTGGGAGAAGGAGGGATATGTGGGATACTATGGGGAGGTAAGGAACAGAAAATATTGATGAAATTTTATTTAAAATATTTTAAAGAAGACAATAACACGGTGGGTTGTTTTGGGGGTAGAGTGGGGAGGTCCTTTGGTTAATGTTGTTGGCCCAGCCTGCAGACTTTGCTTTATGTCTCTGAAAGTCATCTTCACCATCTAACAAATGGGCACAAAAACCCCCATGGTGCCTGACTTGGATGTTGTAGGGAAAGGGAAGTGATCTTTTGACCCCAAAACAGTAAGCCTAATAATGAGAGGCCCTGTTGTTATCAACTTGTCAGTAGTTATTAGAAGCCTTATCCCGTGGCTTTTAAGTTAGTAGGATTGAAGCAGATTCTGGACCTCTCATTTCCTTGACATATGGGACTCTTGGGTGAGATGACACTTTCCTCCCCACCTTCTCCAAGCCTCTCCCCCAGGTACCCACCTGGCCAAGCTGTCACAGGAAGGGAATAGAATTGAAAGCCCCAGTTCTGGGGATGGGAGACGCTATCTCACCTCTCCCGGGCCATGAGAGAAGGGGTATTCAGGCCCTTTGATCCCCGCCTTCTTGGAGATCCATCCATGTGGTCCGAGATTCAGGACTAGCAGCAACTGAGGCAAATCGCCTGCCTATTTTACATGCGGCATCAAATGGTCCTATTTTATCTTCCTGCATAATAAATGTCCCCATAAAAATGTTATGGTAATGGGAAACTTTGGATGTGTTTTTCATCTCCTGTGTCATCCTCTCTCTAAAAGAATGAAGTTGATAAATTGTCTTATGTACATCTCATTTTAGAACCCAGTTAATCTTTTTCTTATTTTAGCCTGGCTCTGCCTAATGCTCACAGGCTTGGAGTTTTGGCCTTGGATGGTTTGCAAAGCTTAATATAAAATCCTTCTAGAAAAACAGAATCCTCGGAAGACTTTTTCTTAATAAAATTGAGTAATGCTATTTACGTGATAACAATGGCGTGATTGTCCCGAAATAAACACGATACATCATGTGCGAAGCCTCATTAAACAACTTACCCACTCCACTTAACGGGAGGGATTTAAAGGCCTCTTTAGAAGAAATGTGTCAGCATTTTGCAACTGAAAGTTCTAAAAACATCACTAAAGTCACTGCTGAGAATTGTTTTTTACTCATTTAGTCAAATTTCTGGGCTGCCCGGGTCCAAGCAGGGATCCCTAGAATCATCAACTGCCACATTCTGTGGCCCAGCGAGGCTATGCTGAGCCTTCAGCTTTGTGGCAGTGGGATCGACTCTTGCAGACCCACAGAATTTCTGAGCCAAAAGAGGCCTTCAGGGCTGGAAAGCACATTCCTTGTGCCGTGGAGGGAATGATGGATTTGGAGACTCAGGGACTTTCAGCTCTCAAATTCTGTGATTTTTCCCTAATTGCCCGACCAATTCTTCACAATCAACATTGTAGGTCCAGGAGTCCCCACTGTTCTCATGTGTGGCTTTGCTCTAGGGCTCTGTCTTTTCTCTACCAACAATAACAGTTAACGTTTATAGAACATTTGCTATGTGCCAGGCACTGGGCTTCACTCTTTAAAATTATTATGTCATTTGGTAACAACCCTGGAAGGTAGGTGCTGATAGAATTTCCATTTTACAGTTGAGGAAACCAGTGGTTAAGGGACTTGTCCAGAGACACACAGCTAGTATCCCAGGCTAAATTTGAACTCAGGTCTTCCTGACCCCAAGCCCAGCTCTTGGTAGTCTCATAAATTCTCATGAATTCAATGATCATTTCCAAGTAAAAAGACTCCAAACTCTCCATATCCAGCCTCCTTCTCTCTTTTAAGTACAATCCTGCATCTCCAGCAGGCTGGGGTCCCCCCACCTTGATTTCTAATACATCCTCCAGCACATCTCCAAAACAGAACTTGGGGTATCTTTCCCCTTAACCCTCCCTGGTCAGATTCACAGTTTGGAATCCTTGGCTTGCTCCTTCCCTCTCACTCACCCCCAGCCTCCTTTCAGCTTCCAAGCTTTGTGGGCTCCTCCTCCTCATCACCCTTTCTCCTCTCTCCCCTCCCACCACAATCTCACTGTTTCAGGTCCTCATCTCTCTGCCTGGACTGCTTCAGCAGCCTTCCCATTGGCTTTCCTGATACTCTTCTTTCTTGTTTCTTGTCCTTCTTCCTCACAGCTGCCAAAGCAATATTCCAAATGCCTGCCTGACCATGTCACTCCCCTGCCCCAGGAGCTCCAGTGTCTGTGTCCCTGTTGACTTTTGGATCATGTACAAAGTCCCCAGTTTGTCACTGAAAGCCCTTCACAATCTGGCTCCAACCTGTCTTTCCTGGAGGATTTTGTTATTCCTCTTTGCCCACACAATTGCACCAAACTCACAGTAGGTCAATGCTTGTTTGTTGATGCAAACCTTCCTAATATGTGTAAATCCCCTCTCCTGCTCAGGGAACAGAAATGAATCTGTCTCGGATAAATGAATTTGTCTTGGATGTTTCAGGACTTTGCAGCCCTGTAGGGCTGTCCAGCTGAATGATGGTCCTACATCCATACCCAGACAGGAGAGGGGAGGCCCAGGGACCGAGGGGCAGGTCCCCCAGTTTTGGGTAGGATGGGTTTGGTCTCTGGCCAGCTCTTTCCCCTGCTTGTGGGAGGGCCTGGCTGGAAAGGATCTTGGACATTCTATTCTATCCAATTCAAATTCCTTAATTGAAAACAAAAGCAAAACAAACACACACAATTGACCAAGCACCCATTCTGTGCTCCAGACTGGGGTCCCAAAAAGATGGAAATGAAAACCTCCCTATCCTCAGCGGACTTACATTCTTATGGGGAGAAACACTACATACCCAGGTAAGTGGATATGAAATAATGGTGGGGTCCCAAATAACTGGAGATCAGGAGTGTTCTCTTATAGGCAGTGATGTGGCATCCGAGGAAGTGGGGGTGAAGAAAGGGAACAGTTCAGGGGAAAGACAGAGCCTGTGCAAAGGCCTGCCGAAACTTGAAATAAGGAACACTTCGTGGGCTGGCAGTTCACTTCACTGATGAAGAGCCAGGCCTAGAAAGAGGCAGCAACCTCCCCAGAGCTGCAGGAGCAGCCAGGCTCTGAGAACAGGAGGGGCCTCATGGGCCAGGTATTTCCTCCCAGATCCCTTAGGCCTTTCCCTCAGTCTCTCCAGGGACCTAGGCATTGAAAGGACTCCAGGAGCGATCTATTACCCTCCCCACATTCCAGGGCCTGAAGCCCCTTCCCTTTCCCTCCACCCCTGGAGAGGGCTGAAGGAGGCTTGAGAGACTTCCAAATTTTTCTTAAACTCAACTTCAATCATCCTTGATTAGCCCCAGTGCCCGGAAGCACTTTTTCCCAATCACGTCCAGACAAGACACAGGGCTTCTTGCAAGGAGCATACAAAATCAGCCGTCTGCCTTCGGCTTCATTGACCTTTGGGGTTTTTTTCTCTGCTCATTTCCAGAGGAGCTCAATTACCAAATCACAGGATGTCAGAGCTGGCAGGGACCTCAGAGAACCTCAAGTCCAGCTCCCTCATTTTACAGGGGGGAGGGGGGAAACTGAGGTTCAGGAGAAGGGGAGGGACTTGCCCAAGGTCACGTGGGTAGTGAGCAGCAGAGGCAGGGCCCAAAGCAAGGTCTTTGGTGGTGCGTGAGTGAGAGAGGGTGGGACTGGGAAGCTGACACTAATGCCACCCTCAGCTGGGGTAGAGCCAGGAGGCACCAACATCGGGGCCTAGACCCCATGCCACATGGGGGCAGAATGCCCCAGACCCCCTCTCCTGCCAGCACCTGCTATGAGAGGCTGCCTCCACTTTCCCGCTGTCCTGGGGTTGCTCAGCCCGAACATACCCGATGGGAGAAGCCTACCCTCGGCACGGCCCTTCCTTCCACAAACCTGCTTAGATTTAACACTGTACCCATAGCTGTCCCCCCCTTTGAATCCACTTACCGATGCTGTATGTCCTGGGTGTGGATGAGTCTGTACCTCTGCTGCTGCTGGGCTGGGCAGCTTGCTCAGGACCTCACTCCTCACCATCAGCTTCTTAAAAATCGCATTATGAATTCCAGCTCCTGGATTCTGGTTAACTTGCTCTCCTAACTGTTTAATGCTCACAAGGTTATCCACCACCATTGCCAAAAGCATTGCCACTGCCAACATCATCGTCAACGCCAACACCAATGCCAACACCAACGCCAATGCCAACGACTTCCTTCCCCTAAAACAGAAAGACCAAAAGCAGAGTGAGACTGGAGGCCTCTGTTCACGGGTTCCATGATGGCCTCTTTGGTTGGCCTATTCTCTCTCTCTCTCTCTCTGATTCTCTCTCTCTTTCTCTCTCTCTCTCTCTCTCTCTCTCTCTGATTCCCTCTCCCCTCTCCTCTCTCTCTCTCTCTCTCTGATTCTCTCTCTCTCTCTCTCTCTCTTTCTCTCTCTCTCTCTCTCTCCCCCCCCCCCCACCTCCTCAGCATAGAGACAGGAGAGAGACAGACCTAAGCAAGGTTTAGGACCTGGTTGACCAGTGCCTTGTGAATGCTCCCTACTTTTCTGCCTGACAACCAATCAGCAGTCTTCATTACATGACTACATCATGGAAACTCGCTAAAGCAGGTTTGTACATTGTTCTTGTCCAGCAATGGGTACTTCCACGATGGGTCATCGTGATTTTCTGGAAACAGACTGCTTTTTTCCCCCTTAATAGCATTTTATTTTTTCCAATTACACATACAGATAGGTTTGAACATTCACTTTTATAAGATTTTGAATTCCAGACTTTCTTCTCCCTCCCTCCCCTCCCCTCTCTCCAAGATGGCATGCAGTGTGATCCAGGCCATCCATGTGCAACCATTCTGAACGTATTTCCACATTAATTGTGTTGCAAAAGAAGAATCAGAACAAAAGGGAAAACCCACAAGAAAGAAAAAAAGAAGAGAAAACGGTCTGTTTCCATCCACATTCAGACTCCATAGTTCTTTCTCTGAAGGTGGAGAGCATATTCCATTAGAAGCAGGTTCTCCAACTTCCTCTATGGAGGGTATGCAGGATGCCCAGGAGTGTATGAGTTGGGATCTAAATGAAGGGAAGTTATGCATACCTCTGTGAGATCCCAGATTATTTCGGGGTTCCCAGCCCATTGGAGGCACACACAGGCATACACACATGCACACACATGCTCACATGTACACACATGCTTGCACACACACATGCTCACACATGCACCCACACACACTGCTCATTGAACTAGGGTCACAGAGCTAGAAGAAGCCTTAGTACCCATTTCATCTAGCCCCCTCATTTACAAGTGAGGAGATGAAGTTCCAAAGAGGGGAGGTGATTTGTCTAGGTTGTACACATTAAGAGTGGAATGGGGATCCTGATGCTTGTCCTGCTGACTTCACAAGTTAGAGGAAAGCATTCTGCAAACTTGGAAACGAGACCCAAGGAAGGCAGCAGGCGGTAAACTGCTTGTGTGCCCAAGCCGAGCTGTCTGGGAGCAGGCAGGCCAGTCCAGTTCTCTGGGTCCCAGCCTCTCTGGCTGTCATATAGCAGATTATATATAGTGCTTATCTACAGAAAGCATTTGGGGTTATGATTATTTTTAAGCATGTTAATGATTAGTATCATTAAGCACTGCCTCTGTGCTGGGCTTTGCATCAAGGCTTTTCCAAAAACAATCTCATTTGGTCCTCACAAAAATCCCAGGAGATAGTGCTTTTATTAGCCCCATTTTTACAACTGAGGAAACAGAGTCAGACAGAGGTAAAGTGACTTGCTCAGGGTCATACAGTAGCTTGTAAGAGCCTGAGGTTGAATCTGAATCCAGAATTTCTGACTCCAGGACTGACAGTCTCTGTCACCTAGTAGTGACAATAACATTGCCTCCTTCTGGGGCTTGTCTTGGGGTCCAAATGAGAAAAGACAGCATGGGGAAGACACATACAGGATCAATGGACAATCTGGAGGGATCTCAGAGGGAAGGTATGAGTCTTAAGGAGAACCGGGAAAAGCTTCTTGTAGAAGGTGGGATTTTAACTGAGACTTGAAGGAAGCCAGGGGAGATGAGAGGCAGGAAATTCTAGGCATGGGGGACATTTAGGGATGATGCACAGAATCAGGAGATGGAGGGCCTTGTTTGAGAAAAAGCACAGGGGCCAATGCCCCTGGATCATAGGGGGAAGTGGATGGGGAAGGTCTGAAGAGCAAGTTAGGAAAGGCTTTAGGAGCCAAGCAACGAATTTCATTTTTCACCCTGGAAGTAACAGGGAGCCAGTGGAACTTACTGAGTAGGAGAATGATACAGTTAGAGCTGGGCATTAGGAAGATCTTTGATAGCTCATCAGAAGATAGATTTGAATGGGGAGAGATTTGAGGCAGAGAGACCCACCAGCAGGTTATCGTAAACATCCAGGATGAAGTGACAAGGGCCTGAACCAGAGTGGGGCATGATCATAGGAGAGAAAGGGGCATGTACAAGAAATGCTGTGAAGGTAGAATGAAGATTGACAAGACTTAGGGAGAGAGAGAAGACAGGAGAGAGAGAGAGAGAGAGAGAGAGACAGACAGAGAGACAGACAGAGAGACAGAGAGAGAGACAGAGAGAGAGAGACAGAGAGAGAGACAGAGAGAGAGAGACAGAGGGAGAGAGACAGAGACAGAGAGAGAGAGAGAGACAGAGGGAGAGAGACAGAGACAGAGACAGAGAGAGAGAGAGAGAGAGAAAGAGAAAGAGAGGGAGGGAGGGAGGGAGGAAATATCATCAAGTAAAATAGCAATAGTAGACCTGCGCTTTAGGGAAATCACTTCAACGGCTGAACGGAGGAGTGACTGGAGGGGGGCAAGCCTCGAGGCAGAAGAGAAGGCCTAGGTCTTTGGGTTCAGGACACAACCTGGGTGGAGATCCAAGAAAGGATCCTGAGGAGAAGTGGTCAGGCAGGTAGGAAGAGAGCCATAGAGAACAATGTCATGAAAATCTGGGGAGAAGAGAGTTAGAGACAGTTTCCAAGAGGTCATAAAGATAAGGAATAGGAGAAGGACGTCAGATTTGTTGAAGAAGAGATCACTGATAATTCCAGAGAGGGGTTTTGATTGAATGATGCAGCTGGAAGCCAGAGCACAGAGAGTTGCAGAGTATGGGGCTGCAAAGTGGGGGCATCAGCTGGAGATGACCTCCTTCAGTTTAGCTAGGAAAGGGGGAGGGGAGCTAGAGGGGGTGGATGGATCAAGTGAGGATTTTTGTGAGAAAGAAGGAGGTGGGGACGTGTATAGGCAGCAGCGCCACAGCCAGTAGACAGGTAGAGATTGAAGATTAGTGAGGGAAAGGAAACAACTGAGGGGCCGGTCTCCTTGATAAGACAGGACAGAATGGAAATCCCTCATGCATTTAGAGGATGTTTGCCTTGGCAAGTAGAAGACAAGGCAACCTCTTACTGTGAGACAGGGATGAAGGAAGAGTGAAATGCAGAAAGCATCAGAGTGATGTTCCATGAGTAGGAGAGATGAAGAAAGAACTTTCAGTGAATGGCCCTATTTTTTTCCCACTGAGATGTGAGGTCAGGTTTCAGCTGACAGGGAGTTCTGGTCAGTCAGTCAATAAGCATTTGATAACTCCTTACTATATGCCAGACACCGTGCTAAGCTCTGGGGATACCAAGAAAGGCAAAGCTAGGCTCTGCCCTCAAGGAGCTCACAGTCTAATGGGGGAGACAAGATGCAAAGGTCCAGCCAAGAGAGATGATAAGTTGGAGAAAATCTCAGACAAGACACTAAACTTAAGAGATGTGGAGAAAGGCTTCACTGAGAAGATGGGATTTGAGCTGGGACTTGGAGGAAGCCAGAAGGTAGAAAGGAGGAAGGAGAGCATTCCAGGTATGGGGAACAGTCAGAGAAAAGGCCTGAAACCAAGAGACAAAGGGTCTTGTTTGTGGAATAGATAGAGAGGCCAAGGTCACTGGATCAGAGTACATATCAGGGAGGTGTGAGAAGACTGGAAAGTTAGGCTACATTATGAAAGGCGCATTTTGTATCTGATCCTGGAGGCATCAGGGAACCACTAGTTTACTGAGTTGGAGATGACACGATCAGACCTGCGCTTTAGGGAAATCACTTCAAAGGCTGAACGGAGGAGTGACTGGAGGGGGGCAAGCCTCGAGGTAGGCAGACCTCCCAGCAGATCACTGCAATGGTCCAGGAGTGAGGTGATGAAGGTCTGCACTGAGAGAAGGAGGAGGATCTGAGAGATTTTGCAAAGGTGGCTTGGATATTGGAAGGCAGGGGGATGGAAAGAGACAGTGGTTTATGGGCAGGAGCCACAGTGGAGAATGGTGGGAGAAATCCAAAGCTGAGACTTTGCAGGGTTAAGTTTAGACCAGTCCTGGAGAGAAGAAGAAAGTCTACAAGGGAGCTGGTTCACTATGGGCCTAGGTGGGGAGGCGAGGAGACAGTTGCCAGTGGGGGGGGATAGGCTAGGAGACAAGTGGAGTGGGGACCCTAGAAGTCAGGGGAGGATGGAGAAGAGATTCAGGAGCCTAAGGCAAGGCCGAGAGAAAGGTGGAATGACTCAAGGTCAGGTTCAGATAAAGGGATTTTAGAGTTCAGGACACGGGAATGGAAGCCTTGGGGTTGATGGGAAGAACCAAGTTTTGCCCTTTTCTGTGTGTAGCTGAAGTCAGGCCACACGTGCATAGTTGGTTGTGTTCCCTTTGGGCACCTCCCACAAAGAATGACACTGAGAAACTGGGAAGTATTTATAGGAAAGGGACCAGGAGAAAGAAGGGCCTTGAGATCATGTCCTCCGTAGATTTACTGAAGTAATTGGGCACGCTTAATCAATTAATCACTCAATAAATATTTATTAAGAATCAACCGTGTGTCAGGAATTTGGCTAAACTGTACAGATACACATAGGTAAATGTTTAGCAACCTGCTCTTGGTGGGGGCAATGTACACATGGCAGGCTTTTTAAACGGAAAACTTATTTATTCTTTTTTGTATATTTGGAGTTCTGAACTATCTCCCTCCCTCCCTCCCTCCCTCCCTCCCTCCTTCCCTCCCTCTCTCCCTCCACACCCAACCCTAGAGAAGGTCACCATTTGACACCGATCTAGATCTAGACAGACAGAGATGTGTGTCTCCATACATATATGTGTATCTGCACATACGTGTAAAACCACATGTGCATACTTCTAGCTATCATTCTTTCTCTGGGGGTGGATCTTCCTTCCTAGTTGATTTGAATGTTTATAGTACTCGGAATAACTTAGTCGTTTGCAGATATTCTTCTGACAATATTGCCGTGACCATGTGTACAGCGTCCCCTCGGTTCTGCTCATTCCGCTTCGTTATTTCCGGCACGCCTTTCCAGGCTTTTCTAAACCTGCTCAGCACTGCAGTTCCATCACCACCACACACCACAGCCTGTTCAGCCATTCTCCCATGGACGGGGTTCCCTTCCAGCTCCAGCTCTTGGCCACCACAAAGAGAGCCACTATTAATATTGAAGCTTAGTCTGCCTTCTTAATGTCTTCTCCCTCACTTTTCTAAGTCAATCAAAACAATAAATCAAACCTTGATTTGTAGGGTTTGTTGATTTTAAATGCCTGGAAAATTGAACAATTAGCTCTCATGAGTCAGTATAAGCAGAGTCCAGAATACTCCAGAACACACCAGATTAGTTAAAAAGTAAAGAGAAATGATAAATGTTAGAACTTCAGAAAAATTGGCACCCCAGTGCACTGATGGTAGACCTAGGAGTTAACTGGGCCAGCTGTGCTGCAAAGCAATTGGGAATGAGGTCCAAAGTTACTTACTACACCGCGCATACCCTTTGAGTCCTCTATATTACAAGGTCTAAACTAAGAAGAGATTAAAGGAAGAGAGAAGGGATCCATATCTAACCACATATCTATGCCAGCTCTTTTTGTAGCTCCTCCCAACCTGAAAACAAAGTTAGCACCTGCCCACTGGGGGATGGCCAAACAAATTACGATCCATGAATATTACTAAGCCACAAGAAATGGTGAGATGGACAATTTCATAGCAAAGTGAGAAGGTCCTTATGAACTCCTGCAGGGTGAAGTGCACAAAAGGAGGGGGTCAATTTATATAATGACAACAGCATTAGCGAGAAAAACAACTTTCAAAGACTTTGGAGCTCTGGTCAACACAACAAAGAGCCCTGAGTTCCAAGGGATGAAGATGAAACATCCTACCCACCTTCTGCCGGAGAGATGGCAGGCTTCAAATGTGTAATGAGATGGGTATATTGGGCATGGCCAAGGTGGGAAGTGGTTTTGCTGGACTGTGTTCCTTTTTGTGAGGTTATTACAGTTGTTCAATAAGGGGAGCAATGAGAGAGAGAGAGAGAGACAGAGAGAGACAGAGACAGAGACAGAGAGACAGACAGACAGACAGACAGACAAACAGACAGAGAGAGACAGACAGAGAGACAGAGGGACAGAGACAGAGACAGAGAGAGAGACAGAGAGACAGAGAGAGACACAGAGAGACAGAGACAGAGAGACAGAGGACAGACAGACACACGCAGACAGAAAGACACACATACACACACACACACAGAATAAAAGCTTCTAATAATAAAGGAACAATAAACCGTAGGAATGCAGAGGTAAAAGTGGAGCAGTCCCTGCCCTCACAGAGCTTCCATTCTAATGGGTGAGATGATACCAACATCGGTGAAGTACATATAAGACACACACAAATTGAATTCCAAGTACTCTTGCACAAGAAAGACATATTTAAGTGGAAGGAGAATTCTGGAGGAGCCGTCTGCTCATTTCCAGATGGCAGATCCAGGAACAATGGGCAGAAGCTGAAATGAAGCAAATAGAGGCTTCCAAATTGTTGTAAGGAAAAATGTCCAAACATAGAGTTGTCCCAGAGAAGAACAGGTTGAATTCTTCAAGCAAAGGCTGGAAGCCCATTTATTGAAGACTTTGGAGTGAGGATTCCTATTTGGTGACAGGTTGGAATCAATGTCTTCTGAGGTTCCTTCCAACTCTGAGATTTCATCACATACCTTTCCTGGGCATCAATTTCTTACCTGTCAAACAAGGATAATAATTTCATCCTGAAGGCCCTTTTTACCCAGGACTGTTTTGCATTCCAAAGAGCTTGGCTCCTGGGGAAGGAATCTTCTTCTGGAGGGAGAAGGTCCATTCCAGTCAAGGCTCTGGGAACTTATACACTCTCCTTAGAGTAAGAAAAGTTTTGACTTCGTTTTGTCAAACAGTTTTGACTTAGTTTAGTAACTATGTGTATTAGACCTTTTGATAAGAACTGCAGAAAAAAGCTTTTTCTTTAAGCTAAAATGGTAATGACAGAATCCATTTCTCTATTTATAAGAGCCCCTCAGCTGAGAATTCCATTTAAAACCAGAAATCAAAGCTCCTCACCTTCTAGATATACCTAGAAGCTCCCACAAGTCCAGCAGAATATGAGAAAGTAGAAATCATTGGAGACCAGTAGGAAGTAAGGAGTACCTGGCACAGGCTATGCATCATGGCCACACATGCAGAAGAGACTCCATGCCTGGCAGAGACCATATGCCCCATGAGACCAGCAGGAGACAGACATTGTTAGAGCACTGACAGGAGATATTGGCAGTCCTATAATGTTATAGGCATGGGTTATTCCTCTTTGGACATTCTCTAGCCACATGCCTTTTTCTCAGGTTAATGCACTAATTGTGTGGATATTTGTGGGACAATGTGCCCCAGCTTGATGATAAGTGTGTGTGGGGAGATAGTTTATTGTTACATTTCTTACTAGACAATTTTATTAAATACCTTGGCTTTGAACTAATTGATTAATATGACTGACTAATAAATGCGAACGCACTGGTGGGGGCTTACAAGTTAGGATGTTGAATGGATATATACCCAAATCGCTTAAGCATGGGTAGCTTTGGCTGGGGAGCCCACCATGTATGTGCCCTGAAGGACTACATCAGCTACTATTATTTCTTTCCTTGATTTGCCGCAGAATTTTTTTTTTGTCTTTCTTTTGTCTTATCTCATTCAATGTTGCAGGAGAGCTGTCTGTGCAATATCCCCCTCCCTAGAATCCAGGAGAATTATGATCATGTTTTATCTGATCCACCTCCTCTCCCTCACTTCCTATGCAATATAAAATAGTGGATAGAACCATGGAATTAGAGTCAGAAAGACCTGAATTCAAATTCTGTTTTCATATTTATTAGCTAATTGATCACAGATTTGTTTTCTCTGGGCCTCAGTCTCTTTATTTGGAAAATGAGGATTGTGATACTTATAGAATCTGACTCACAAGGTTTTTGTGAGGTTCAAATCACGTATGTATCTGTGTGTATATGTATGTATACACTGAATAGAGAAGTCTAGTTATCTTAGTTCAACTATTATCATTAGTTTAATATGCTTTTTATTAATAAATATAGTATTATACAGTTTATAAATCACTATACACATATACACATGATATAATTATCATCATATATCATATATAATCATCTAGATATATAGTGATCTATAAATTGTGTAATTATTATAAGTAACAATAAAATAAACTAAATAATAATTAATAAATTATTATTATTAATGTTCATTGAACTAATGATAATGACAATTTACTTAGGAAAAGTTCTATAGTTTGCAAAGCACTTTCCTGGAAATGAGTCTGTAGGGTGGATAAAGTATGTTTCATTAGCCCATTTTAGTTAAATTAATTATTCAGAATCAAGAAACAAGCTCAGGTTATCAGACCCCAAACCGGAATGATCCTTTCACAAACCCACAGTCTTCTGTTCCACAAGACAACAGTGATACAAGTTTCCAAAACCATAGTCTCAGGCTGCCTAGCATTATTTCAGAAGGAATGGCAGGCTGACCAGCTGACTAGTCAGTGGCACAGCTGGTTGGAGACAAGGGGGCCTTGCCTGCAGTGGAATATTGGAGAGTGCTGGGGGTGGGAGGAAGAGGAAAAAGTTGGGAGGAAAAAACCCAACAAAACCATAACAGATCAATCTTTCACTGAGTGAGAGGAGATGACGGGTGTCTGGCTAAGGTTCCCTGCGGTTGACAGTGACTTTTGGAAAGGTACCATGAAATCAAATTAAAGCGAGGCATCTGCTGAACACAAGCAACATTTCAATTAATGGGCAGATGACTTTCTGTGAGAGATTAGTGCCATTTAAAATACTCAACTCATCTCTGCTTTACAGGAATATGGAGGGGAGGAGTGGGAGAGAGTGAACTTCTTAGAGATAAATGACATATACATTTTGAAAGGGATTATGATTGCTATTAATACCGACCTAAGAAATACCTTGTACTTGTCTTTATCACAGAATGAAAGTCGAATCCGGAGAAATCCATGGTAACGAGCCAGCTTGGAGGGGGATTTCAGGGTGTTACAATGGAGAGGGAAATAAAGCATGCAGAATTGAGTTTGAGGACCTGCATTTGAATCCCAGCTCAATTTGATTATGATCCACGTTTTCATAGACTTAGAGATTTAATTGAATAGGTTAGCTCAGGGGAACCTTCAGCCTTGAGGCCACATGTGGCTCTGTGGTTCTCAAGTTATAGCTCTGCAAAACAACTCTGTGAGGTGAGTGCTGTTACTAGCCTTACTTTATGGAGTAGGAAACTGATTCTGAGCTAGTGAGTCTGAGGCAGGATTTGAATTCAAGTCTTTCTGATTCCAGTTCCAACTCTATCTACTGAGCCCACCCAGCCACCTCTAGGTAGCACCTTCAGGTGGCAAGTGAGTCCTCTTGGCTTTCCTGAGTGGCTGATGAAGAGGCTGGATTAGGTGGCTTAGAGATCTCTTCCCAGGTCTAATAAGGCTGTTAAGGCTTATCAGGGAATCAAGGCTTCCTGAAGCCTAAGAATCTGGCTACAAAGTGACTTTCATGGATTGTCTGTAGGCTAGAGGAACAAAGGTTAGGAGGAGAAATGTTACAATGTAATAAACAGTAGCTTATTACATTGTGGCAGTGAATGTCATCCATTAATGAAAATAGAACACTGGCAAACACCTTGCTTGTCATCCCTGTCCTCCCACTCACAGCTCTGAGAGCCCAGGGGACTGGGGCAAATGCAATGGCTTCTCTTCTCTCTTCTCCTCTTCTCTCCTCTCTTCTCCTCTTCCTTCTCTTCTCTTCTCTTCTCTTCTCTTCTCTTCTCTTCTCTTCTCTTCTCTTCTCTTCTCTTCTCTTCTCTTCTCTTCTCTTCTCTTCTCTATAGGGTAAGTGAAAGCTGGAACGAAGCCAGTGAAATCTGAGTCATTCTGGGAACAAATGGGCTGCATCCCAAAGCTGTGCCCTGTGAGGGCAAGCAATGGATAGGACACGTCTTGTGCCAGGAGTGGACACAGAGTCCTGGGCCTGAGAGGCAGGAGAACTGGGCTTTGACCTTGGCTCTTTGCACCCCTAGCTGGGTTCTCTGGCTTGTATGCCAGGTGGGTGCTGGGGTATTGTACAACACTGCTGGCATGCCGCCAGCCACTAGGCAGAGTCCACAGATGCAAAAGAAGCTGTGGATGGTGGAGGCCCTTGAGAGCATTCTCCACCCAACTCAAACACTATAACTTGCCAACCATAAAGTGCTAATTAATAATAGCTAACATTTATGGTGCTTTAAGGTTCACAAAGTGCATTTTATGTGTCCTAGCTCATCTGGTTCCCATGATTATCCTGTGAGGTAGGTGCTATTTTCCCCCCTCATTTTACAGACGAGAAAACTTGAGGCTGAGATGTTTTAAGTGACTTGCACAGGGTCACAAAACCAGTAAAGATCTGAGGCCTGACTCCCAGCCCTGAGTTCCATCCAGTGCACCACCTAGCTGCTGTGATTATAATTTCTCACAGTTGAAACATGTTAGGTTTATACTAGACAACACCCCTAGATCCTTTTCATTCTAACTTGTCTGTCTAGACACACGTTCCACATCTTTTACTTGTTAAATTGATTTCTGAATCCAAGTATAAGCCTTTAAATTCATCCCTATTGAATTATATCTTATTAGATTCAGCCCCATCCTCTGGCCTGTCAAGATATTTTTGGATCTGGACTCTGTCATTCTTTGTGGTCATTATCCCTCCCATATTTGTCATCTGAAAATTTGATAAATGTGACATTGATGCATTCATCAAAGTCACTGACAGATGTGCTTTTCACAGGACCAACCACAGATCCCTAGGACACCCAACTGGAGACCTCTATCTAGGCAGACACAGGGTCATTAGCAATGGCTCCTTTAGCCTCTAGCCTAATGCCAAATACATTTACTGGAATTGTAGGATTGTCTAACTCTCCTTTCTTCAGCACCGACCAAAAAGACACCTTATCAAATGCTTTGCTAAAGGTTAACCATGTCGCTATCAGCTCCTGATCTATGGCTTCACCAAATTCATGAAAAAAGGAAACAAGGTTCATCTGATATGGCTGGCACTTTCTTTCAAACAGTTTTTATTGTGATATTTTGTTTTTATATAATCCATGCTTTCCAGTATATACCCCTCTCTCCTGCTTCCCCCTCCCATGGGGCTATTCCTTATTCAGAATAAAGAAAGAAAAAACTCAACAAATTCAGCAATACATCAAGTCTGACCTTAAGTCTGATGTTCTCTGTAGTGTTCTGTACCCATAGCTCTCCATCTCTGCAAAGAAGGGAGACAGGTACCTTCTTGCGTCTATTGTCTGGGATCAAACTTGATCATTCCAATTACACAGAATCCCTTTTCACTTGTGTGCTTCTTGCTGTTTTTCCTCTTTACACCGTTGTAGCCATTCTGGGTATTGTTTTCTTGGTTCTGCTGACTTTACTCTGCATCAGTTCATTTTGATCTTTCCAGGCTTTTCTATATTCATTCTCTTGACTGTTTCTTACAGCACCACAATATTCTGTTAGTTCCCACCAACGGAAGTTGACTTTGTTTGCAGGTCTTTGCCCTCACAAAAACCACTGCTATAAACATTTGAGTGCATTTGGTGCCTTGGGGCCTTTTAAAAAAATCATTGACCTATTAAGAAACAGGCAGAGTCTTTGCTTTCAAAGAGCATGAATTTTTTAGCGACTTTATCTGCATAGGGCAGCTAGGTGACACAGGGATGGAGCCAGGAGACCTGAGCTCAAATCCTGTTTCAGACATTTACTAGCTGGGTGACCTTGGACAAGTCAATCCACCTCTATCTGCCTCAGGTTTCCCATCTGTAGAATGGGAATAACAATAGCACCTTCTTTCCAGGGTTGTTGTGAGAATAAAATGATCAAATGAGAGAATTGGGGTGAAGTGCTTTGCCAGTTTGAAAATGCTACCAAAAAAGCTAACTATTATTATTGGGATTTCACACTCCTAGAAAGCCTAGATTTCACATACATGTGTGTGCACACAGATACATGTTCCTTAGACATAAACACATACACACATATTTGTGTACATGTAGATTCATGTGTGAATGTACATGTGTGTGCACATGTGTCCACACCTGTGCCCTGCATACATAGGGCGTATAGCACACGCATGCCTGTGTATGAGCTGCTCTCCGCAAAGCCCCACTGGCTCTAGGTGGTGACTGCTTCCATTTCTAGATCACCACTCACTCTGTCTTTCCAACCACACTGCTCGATTTTGCAGGAAGCATGAGCCAAACTCACTGCGCTCTGTTTTGCAACCTTCCCCCTCTTTTGGTCTTTGAAAAGCTGAACGTTTATTCTTTTTCTTTTGTGTGGCACCACTTCCAGCCTCCGCAATCTTTCAAGCGTCGCTGACATCGACTCAGTTGTCACATCCGCCAGGTCCTTCTGCACCTCTGGAGGTCATTTCTATCTTTCCTGGTGGCTTGACCTCATGACACGCCGCTAGCAGTTATCTTCCAACTTCCTTTCTTCTTCCTTTACTCTCCCCAGCTCCCAGTTTTGCCATTCTTGTTTGGTCCTTTCCAGGATAAAGAACATTCTCTTTGGCGGAGAATACAGAAGAGGCGAGCTAGCCAAGCTTCTCTTCTCTTGGTTTGTCATTGTCCCATTCACACTGAGCAGCAGGATTATTCTCTCCCCTGACTTTGTTTCTTCAATACAGAAACTTCCTTTCGGTTGTCCTTCACTTTCCTCGGTCATTCAGAATTCTAGCAGTCCTGGCCCCATTCTTACATGACCCTGCCACCCTACTGGATTCAGTGTCTGTTACCCGCCATTGGGGCTTCCTTTGTACATGCATGAACTTAAAAGCTGGAAGGTGGTGGAGGAGACCTTGGTGCAGAGCCTGCGTCTCCTGCTTGGGCGCCTTTGTACTGGTTGCCCCCCAGCCCAGAGCATTCTACCTTCTCCTCTCTGCCTCCTGACTATCTGGGCTTTCTTCAAGATTCAGCTTCGGTCCCATCTTCTGTGAGAGGCTTTTCCCAGTTCCCTCACTGCCAGTCACTTCCCCTTTGAGATGGCCTTTCCTATATTCTATTTATATGTGCATGCATATAAACACACATATAACACACACATATACATATGCATACACATACATTCCACCCCCCCATTATTTAGATGTTGTCTCCCTCATTAAAATAGGAGCTTCCTGAGTGCAGGCACTATGCTTTTGCCTTTCTTCCTATCCCCAGGGCTCCTCATGTAGCAAATGCTTGTTGACTGGCTCATTGATTGTTAGACAGTGACCCCCTTTCTTCCTCATCACAATTGCTTCCCCTCTATGATGTAAAAGGGGAAGTTGAGTGTTTATGCCCTTCTGATGACTATAACTCAGGGATTCTCGTGCCTCCTCAGGAAAAAATAAAAATAAAAAACCAACTGGAGGATCAGGGTGGGGTATGTCATAGCTCCTAGCCCCTGGAAATGAGAACCAAAGGGCTCAGTGTTGAAGAGACAGGACAGAGGAGGAGGCAAGGAAGCAAGATGGTCAACAGAGATAGTCTCTGTGTCTGATTGGCTCTTGCTGCTCCACAAAGGATTACCAAGGTACATGAGAAACCAACTGGAGGTCTTTGTGGAAAAGGCACAACCCTTCAATGATTCATTCTAGTTCTTACTGGATCCTAAGTCTCTTCCCTATCCTTGTAGAGATCCCAGGTCCATGTTCCTGGAAGTCAGTAAGACTTGAATTCAGGTCTCTTTTCCTCTGTCCTCTCTGTCTCTGTCTCTGTCTGTCTGTCTCTCATAATTCTCAAGTTAACTGAGCAGAAAAGGAAGCCCTATCTCAGGCTTCTAATAAGATCTGTTTGGTTCATATAAAAACTTTGTAGGAAGACACATATTTATGTTTCGGGAGTTTTTACACGTTTGTGAGACTGGAAAGATAACTGGAACACTAATCGTACTGTGGATTTGTGTGTCATCATGCACATACTTGTGTGAGAGGAAGACTGGAAAGCAAACCCATTGATGTGTATGTGAAACATGTTTATATATTTGTGTATGCTTGCATATATGTGTGTAAATATGTTTATATATTTATGTATGCTTACATGTGTGTGTGTGTAAATGTTTTTATTCACAAGAGAGAGGAAACTGTGCTGGAGAAGAAACAGTTAGTGTAGGACCAGATTTGTACTCACACCTGTACGTGTGCAAGATGGGAGCACACAAACTAGTCGGCATACATGGGTATATGTGCATTTGCATTCACATGTTTATGTGCAAGAGAGAAAAGAAGACTGGAATATAAAGATGTGTGTGCGTCAGTGTGTGTGCGCGTGCGTGTGTGTGTGTGTGTGTGTGTACCCAGACATGCCAGAGAGACCCTAATCACGTTTCTGATCTCCCTCTTCACTATGCCTGCGTAAGCACGCCCACGTCAAACAGTACGGATAAGGAGAGGCTGCGTCATCAACCCCTGGATCCCACAGCATTGGTATTCTCACATCGTGCGAGCTTTTTTGCCATGTCTGGGGCTCTGCCTGACCCCAGAGCTGCAAGGAAGCTCATGGAGGGGAACAGGGATAGGCAGAGCCCTGAGCCCTGCATCTGGGGAAGGTGGAGGGAGCTGCAGAGGAGAGGTGGGGGCAGGGCTTCACAAGCATTCTAGTCTAATCCCCTTCCTTGGGAGATACACAAAACACCAATTTTTCACCAGCCAGAGAGCAGAAAGGACATGATTTAGGCAGACAGCTCCCAATAGCAGCTGCTGAAAGCAGCAGCCCTAATAAAGTAGGATGAGGTGAGGGAATTGGGGTTTGGCGCCTTAATCTCCCCCATCTGCAAGATACATTGCTTTGAAGTCAGCGTAATGTTTAATAATAATAGTAGTAGCTTGCATTTATGCAGAAAGAGTTTTACCTGCAATGTCTCATTTGGTCATCACAACAACCCACTGGGATAGCAAATGCCAGTGTTATCATCCCCATTCTGTACAAGGGACAAGGGGTGATGTGATTTGTCTGTAGCTTGCTCCTCTGGAAGAGAAAGAGTCAAAACTGGAATCCAGATCTTTCTCCAAGTCCAGCACACTGGCAGATTCAATGCCACGACTTCACAGTGAGTAGAAGCTGATTTAAGGGATTTCAAGGAGCTTCATGCACTGTGCAACATATAGCAGCCTAACTCACAAGCTCCCAGAAAAGGACACCCCAGATTCAAGGTCACTCCACGGGTCCATTCTGTTAAACCAGAGTTCATGAGCCCCTACTGAGGTGCTTCCCCATAACAGTCAGAGGAAGCAAAGCAATTATTCAAAGCAAAGGCATTTATTTTTAAAAATTAAAATGTATTTCAATTAACAAGCACTGATTTACTCTTCGTCCCATCCCTTCTCACCCACTGGGGAAAAAAGAAAAGCAAAACCCTTGTAACAAACATGCATGGCTAACCAAAACAATCAATCATTTTGACAACCACCTAAAATGGATGTCTCATTCTGCATCCTGAGTCCAGCAGCAGCAAGGGAGCACCATAATGGGCAGAGCTCTGGGCCTGGAGGCAGGAAGACCTGAGTTCAAATCCATCCTCAGACACTTAACTAGCTATGGGACCCTGGGCAAGCCATCTATTTGCCTCAGTCCGCTCGTCTGTAAAATGGGGCCATCCCTCCCAGGGCTGTTGTGAGGATCTGATAGAATCATGACTGTAAAGTGCTTAGCACACTGTCTGGCGCCAAGTAGGTACGATCTAAGCGTCAGCCATCGTCATCATCGCCATTATGGTTATTATTCTTGTTGTCTCTCTGTCAGGAGGTGAGCAGCATTCTACATCATCAGAATCACGGCTGATCATGGTAGCAGAACAGAGGACCAATAAAGTGACCCAGGAAGAACAGTGGCAATGCATCTCCCTAATAAACTTAGGGCATGTGCCCCTAAAAATACCCCAAAAACATCAATGAAAAGGGCAAAGACTTCTAGAGAACACACAGCCAGGGCACAGCAGCAGAAGCAAGCCACTTCTCTGCCTGCAGGGCCCCAGGGGTCCTCTACTGATGGCATTGCCTTGGTCCCTCCAGATATGAAAATGCTGCCCCTCTGTACTTCCTCTGCCAGAGGCTGAAGCTGCCAGAGTCAGCTTCCTTGGTGGTGGGACTGGGGAACTTCTGACTACGGCTGCAGTGCTGGCCAGCAGGTGAGCCCGCGGAGCCTTCTCAGAATCATGTCTTTAAATGAATAAAATAGAAAAAAACAAAAAAACAAAACAGGCCTACAAAGGAAAACAATTCTAATGAAACAGAGCTATCAAAACGTTTTTAAAAATTCACAGAACCAACATTAAGAACCTCTCATTTATGGAGTGGCCCGAATGTTTCTTTATTGTTCTCGATAGGAAGTATTTTGAAATTTTCCCCTTAGGTACTAAACTCTGCCTCCCTTTCTCCTTCCCTCCCTCCCTTCCTTCCTTCCTTCCTCTTCTCCTTCCTTCCTTTCTTCCTTCCTTCCTTCGTTCCTTCTTCTTCCTCTTCCTTCCTTCCTCCCTCCCACTCCCTTCCTTCCTTCCATCTTTCCTTCATCCTTCCCTCCCTTCCTTCCTCTCTAGTCACCTTCATGATCTTTCATAAGAATACCGGACCAGGGGCAGCTAGGTGGCCCAGTGAATAGAGCACCGGCCCTGGAATCAGGAGGACCTGAGTTCAAATGCAGCCTCAGACACTTAACACAAAAACTAGCCGTGTGACCTTGGGCAAGTCACTTAACCCCAACTGCCCTCTAAAAAGAAAAAAAGAAAAAAAAAGAATACCTGACCACCTAAAACCTAAAACAGCTTTTAGTTCACCCTTACAAGTAGAATGTAAGTTTCTTAAAGGCAAAAGCCTTTTGTTTCAGTCTATGTATCCTGAACACCAAGTTCAGTGGCATGTACTCAGTAGGCACTTAAATGTGCTTAACTCTTTCCAACCATCAACTTCAAGCCCAGTGTGAGACCTCTCCTTCCCCCCTCTTCTTTCCTGTATCTGTAGCTATATAAGGAGCAATTAAAAGATGTGTTATCTCAGGGTCATCCTCAATTACTGGGAAAAGCATGTTCATGATGCAATGACCATAAATTATGTTTTTATAGCATAAAGTGCTATTATAATAGTAATACTTAATATGTATGTGTACCTTAAGGTTTGCAAAATCCTTGACAAGTTTTATTTCACTTGATTCTCACTACAATCTTGGATGGAAGGGACTATCATTATCCCCACTTTACAGATGAGGAAACTGAGGATGAGTGAGATCAACTGACCTACCCAGGTCACACAGCCAGGAAATGTCTGAGACAGGACTATACTGGGGCTTTCCTGACTCCCAGCTGTGCTCCCAGGTGCCTCTGACCAAGAAACAGAGAGTATCAAAGAAGCCAAATCATTTTGGCTTGAGGACAATTAGGGATTGGGGACAGGGGGAACTTGGTGGCAGGAGATGGGCCTGGAAGTGAAATTGCTGAGGAGCCCCACTAACCCATCCCTCCTACCAGAGCCCTCCTCTTCCTCACCAAACTCTTCCTCTTCTCATGTGCAGAAGCTTGGCAGAGGATGAGCTACAGTGGGCTGTATCTGAGATCAGAGGGTTGAATGAAAGAATGAACCATTTTCTTTTGTGTTCTGCCTACCCTCATTCCTTGGTCATGCTCCCAAATATAAACCTGAGACTCCTAATTAGAGGAGACAAAGACAAGGTCATGCTGAGCAGCATCTTTATCAACCATGTTACCCTTACTGCACAAAGCAGTCTTTTGAAACACCCAAAGAGGTGTTTTCAATGAATGACTGAAGAACATTTATTAAGTATTTATTGTATGCTGGGCACTGTATTAAGTACTGATAGTATGAAATCAAAATCAAGATGACCCTTGAGAGCAAGGACTGTCTTTGGATTTCTTTGTGTCCCCAGCTCTTAGAACAGTTCCTAACACATAGTAGGTACTTAATAAATCCTTGTTGCCTGGATGGTGCTTGTCCCCAAGAAACTTATATTTCAATGGTGGATGAGTAAGATAAATACACACACACATACACACATATGTGTGTGTATATATACATTTTATATATGTATATATATGTATATATATATATTTATATAGGGAAGTGGATGGTTCTGGAAGAGAATTATGGTCTGGAAAGTAATCAAAGTGGTGTTTGGAAAAGTAGGGAAGTTATTCTGACATGGCCCTTTACAATGGCAATGGGGTGGGGGCTGCTTGATTTGAGTACTCTGCCTAGAGCAAGAAAAGGGGGTGGGGAGAAAAAGTAGCTGGGGTGAGTATGAGAACACAGAGGGGAGGGGGTTTAGCTCCTCTTAGATATGCATGACACCAAATGAGTCAGTATGGAGGACAGAGTGGCAGTAGGGGGTGCAGCTCAGTGGGAAACAGGATTTTCAGGGCCAGCCCCTTGAAGTCTGTGGCGATCAGAAACACCAGGTACCTCCAGCTTTGGAGCAGCTCACGATTCGAGCGTTGTCTGTTTCATTCTTATGGCATTAATTATTCACACTGTGTTTATTGCGGCTTTATCCAGACAACTTAAAAACCACAGAAAATCCTGGGGGTGGGGAGGGGAGCAGAGGGACACAACCAGGGGAGGCCAAAAGAGGAAATGCTAGGAGAGCAGCAGTTCTCTACCTTTTTGAGTACAGGGGACTCTTTTTTCTTTATGACTAGTAAAAACCTGTTTAATCAAAATCCAGAGACTCTTTCTTAGATGAGACTAACATGAAAATCCTGGATAAACTGAGTATTACTTAGCTATTCTCTCCCTACTTTCAGGAGTTCAAGGAGAAGGTCTTGACCTGTGATTTCACTGGCTTGGGAATTCCCAGGTGAGGAAACTCTTCACCAATGCAGATTGGTACCTATGTTGTAACCTATAGTCTTAGAAAGTTGCCTAGAACACTGAAGAGTTCAGTGATTTTTCCCAGGGTCGCCCAGCCAGTATGTGTCAGAGGCAAGATTGGACTTCAGGTCCTCCTGACTTGGAAGTCAATGTGGACTTCCAAGTATGGGGACTCCTTTTTAATCATAAAAAATTTCATGGACTCACACACGATAGTAGTTGTACAATTAGTGTCTGTCGATGGAGAAAATTCATGAACAAAAACCTATTTGGAATTCAGTAATGCTTTTAAATAAATTTGTATTTTATTCACTGCAGCAGCATCTGTATACATTTGAAAAATAGTGTGTCTATCTGAGAGGCATTATTTATTCAGCCTACAGAAGGCATGCCTGCTTATTTATTAGACTGAGTCATGTTGCATATTTTTGTGGAGCTAAAGAGAGATCAAAATGACAACATTCAGTGTGTTTATGTATTTGAAGACCCCTTGCAATATCTCTGGGGCTCCTTAGGGGGATGCAGCCCACACACTGAGGCCCATTGCAGTGGAATCACCTTAGACACCAGCAGACTGTTCTTTTTCCTGCCTTTGACCTCTAGTCTCCTTGTATTTCTATCTGTAATTCTTTGTTTTCTACTTCTCATCCTAGTCAAACACCAAGGCTGCCATGTCAGTCAACAGTCAGTCAATGAGCTTTTACTGAAGTTTCACTAATGTACCAGGCATAGGAGTGAGCATTAGGGATACAGAGAGAAGCAAAAAGAATCCCTGCTCTCAAAGGAATTTATGTCCGTCCTTCCTTCCTTCCTTCCTTCCTTCCTTCCTTCCTTCCTTCCTTCCTCCCACCCTCCCTTCCTTCCTATTATTCTTTTCTATTATTCCTTTTAGAGGGTGTCAAGGACTTAAATTCTAATGAGAAAGCATTCAAACAAGACATATACAATATAAATCTCAGAGGAAGGCATTAGCAGTGGTGGGAGGGATGTGGGGGACTGGGGAGAAGACTTGTGGAAGGCAGGATTAGAACTCTGTTTTGCAGGAAGAAATTCAGGAGGTGGAGGTGACAAGGAACAGCATTCCAAGCATGGAGGTAGCTGGCGATGAAGTTAGAAGATTGAGTATTTTGTGTGAAGAATGGCCATAGGCTAGTGTCTCTAGATCTCAGAGTATATGAGCTAAAGTCTAAGAGGACTAGAAAAGTGCTTGGAGATTGGGTTCTGAAGGTCTTTAAAAGCTGTATTTGTTCCTGGAGGTGATAAGGAATCTCTGGAGTTTATTGCATGGGGATGATATAGTCAGACTTGTGCTTTAGGAAGCTCATTCTGACAGCTGATTAGAGGACTCACTGGAGAGGAGAAGGACATGGTAGGTGGATCATAAGTAGGTGATAGTAATAGTTCAGGTGGGAGGTGATGAGAGTCTGTGGGTGGAGAGAAGGGAGTGTATAGGAGCTATGTGAAAGCAGAAAGAAGACCATAGCAACAAAGTGTAGGTGGGATGAGTATGAGAGTGAGAAGGTGATGATAACACTGAGGCTTAAAGCTGGAGTGACTGGGGGTGACAGTGGTACCTTTGGCAATAACAGAGACATTTGGAAGCAGAGGGCTTGGGATGGGGGAAGTTAATAAGGCCAGTTTTGGTTGTGGAGTTTAAGATGTCCATGATCATTCAGCTTGAGATGCTCCATAGGCAGTTGGAGATGTGAGACTAGAAGTCTGGAGGGTTAGAGCAACATAAATAGATCTGGGAATTATTTGCATAGAAGTGTTCATGAAATCCACGGGAACTGATTTGATCACCAAACAAAATATTATCAAAGGAGAGAGGACCCAGGAGAGATCTATGGAAGACACTCATGGCTAGGACGCATGACCTGAAGATCCAGCAAAGGGGCATGTAGTAATCCAACAGGGAGGGAGTGAATCAAAGTTATCAGTGTCACAAAAACCTAGAGAGCATCCAAGAGAAGAGAATGATTAACAGCATTAAAGGGTTCAGAGAGACCAAGAAGAATGAGGACCCCAAAAAGGTCATTTGGATTTGGCAATTAAGAGAAAGTTACCAATGGGTAAAACTCTGAGGACCATGATTTCAGCTGAATCAGGAGATTGGAAGACTAACTACAGAAGGTTTTAAAGAGGTCAAGAGGAGAGAAAGTAGAGGCCCTGAGTGCAAACAGGTTTTCAAAGAGTGTAGCCATGAAAGGGAAGAAATAATAGGATGAGAGTTGGTGGTTTTGAAGAGGGTGCCCAAAGAGCTAGGTTAGGGCTGCCTGAGACCCGAAAATACCAACATGCTGGGTCCTGCTGAAAGAATTCCACTCAAGTCTTCTCAGCCAAAGAAAAAGTAAAGTTTATTGAAAGTTCAAGTTCACCATGTGGGGTGCTAGGCCATTTTTCAAGGTGCTCTCACAGAGCAAATCTATGCTAAGCTATCCCAGGGTGCTCTCACAGAGCATATCTATGCCAAGCTATTCCATGGTGCTCTCACAAAGTTGGAGGGAAGATGGGGTCTTATATACAGAAAGGTTGTGGGAGGAATCTAGGGGTGGTCCAGAGGAGGAGATTGGGGAGGATCTTCAGGAGGAGCCAATGAGTTCAGACTCGAGTAATGAGTTTGGGGAAGGTCTTCAGGTGGAGTTAATGAGGTCAATGTTCAGACTCCAGTAATGAGTTTGGGAAGGGTCTTCAGGTGGAGTTAATGAGATCAGTGCAAGAGTGGATTGACATTTTGATAGGCTCAAGGGTGGGAAGCAGATGGAACAAAAAGGGGCTAAAGACTTGGGCAGAGACACAACTTAAGGCTCATGACTGAAGGCAAATGTCTTCCCTGGGAAGGTTTACTTTCCCAGAGCCTGTACCTCAAATAATCTAGGAGAGCTCAAAAAAGGGGGGGGATCCCCAGAGCCTACACCTCATCAGTTTGGATCAAGTGAGGGGTTTTGTTGCTGTTATTGTTGCTTTTTTTAAATATTAAAGAGACATGGGCTTGTTTGTAAAGCAACAGGGAAGCAACTAGTAGATAGGGAGAGATTGAAAATGAGTGAGCAAGTGGAATGACAGGAGAGAGGCGATCTGCTGGAAAAGATGGAATGGAGTAGGAGGATGAAGAATGGCTGGCCTTGGCCAGGAGAAGGGATACCCCTTCCTGGGAGATAGGAGTGAAGGAGGAAAGGGGGGAAATACTCATGAGTGATGGCAGAAGAGAAGGGAGGAAGAGAGAGACCTTAGCCCATGGCTTCTTTTTAATCAGTGAAGTATGAGGTGAGGGTCTCAATTGAAAGGAGGGGGAGAGGTGCTAAGGGAGGACTGAAGAGGGATCCAAAGCTTTATAAAGGGGCATGGAATCTATAAACAGGCCTGGATTCATTCAAAGGAAGTATTTTAACTGTAGCAGGGTTGACAAATCTCCTTCTAGGAGCCCAGATGTCACTGTTCTAGAGTTTTGTAGCTTCAGTGTAAAGCTATAACCCTTCCATTTTATTAGATTTGCAGGTTGTTAAGGGGCAATTTGTAGAGACAATACAATAAGATTGTTTTTTGCTCCTCCTAGAGTAAGCTTTTCTGCACTGAGGGGATCATTCTCCAGCATATAATGGATGTAAAACTTTGTGTAGACCAATCTGTGCTGCCTAAAGGATTTGAGACTTTGAATAGCTCATTTGCATATGAAAAAGCCAAGAAAGCATCTGAACTGACAACAGAGATAATGAATTTGCCCCAAGGCCATCTGTACCTTTTCCTCTGCCACTCATCTACACAGAACACAAGAGAACCTCAGAATTTAGAAAAATGGGGAACCCCAAACCTTAGAACTGTTCAGTGATTTTTAAGCAAATGAACATTGCCTGGTCATTACCTAGCCTGCAGAGGTGAAGGTTTGGAAAACATATTGGACAGTCGCCATAAGTTAGAGGGAGATCTCTTACCCAGGTACCCAGTTATGCAAAGATCTGTAAAAATTCTCAACTCATACCTCTTTCCTACTTCCCTTTACTGGTGATGACTAGCCAAGGCCTTAAGGTTACAGAACCAGAGAAACTACCTTCAAACCTGGCCTAGGGGCCTCTGAGCAAAGCAATCCATTTCCAGAGGATTGCACTTGAATAGGCAGCAGGAAGTGGCAGACACTACAGCTATTTATTGAGGAGCAAAACCAGGGAGTGCAACGGACTGATCAGTTCAGAAGATGCTCTGCAGAGAGGGGAGCAAGCCCAGCCCAAGTGCAAACAGGAAGATTTAGTTCTATAATTTGTAAATTAACACAGATGCGTGAGCTCCATAGATTATCCCCATATTGTAAATCTGAACCCATGTTTCCCACAGATGCTGTCCCTTTTGGTGATAGACTATGCCCAAGATTTGTGGGAGGAAAGTTTTTGTACCAACTCTTTCTAATCCGTCATCTTGAGCCTACTTCTCTTTAATGGAAGTTTGTAAACTTTTGTTTTAGCAGAGTGGCCTCATGGGGCCCTCCTAGAGCCTGAGGCAGTACCGGGGGACTGACTCACAAGTGTGAATACAAATTGGGTGAGTAGCTTGGGGTTTTTTTTTTTAATTTGAATAAGCTGCCTCGGCTGCCTCAGGGGTAATACAAGGTATAGAGGGAACCTTTCCCCCCCCCCCCATCCCCTGAATCCCCTGGATTCAGTGAGTAAGGCTGATGTTAGCAGTTATGTGCTGAAAGAGGAGAGAATGGCAAAGGTGGAAGGAGCATGGAGACATACTGAGGCCACATGGTTTTTGAGACCATGCAGAAAGGAGAGAACCCCCACTGTTCTCAAAAGACCTTTAACCTAAGGCTGGGGGATCATATACCAAAGACGTGTAAGTAGATGACATAGCCCTAAGAAGAAACTGGTACAGGGCAGTGGGTGGTCTGGACGCTGCTGTACTAAAAGAGGAATGAGAAATAAAGGTCAGGGAGTCAAGAAACCACCCCCATGGTACCTTGGCAAGGATAAAAGGGGTGGTACCATCAGAGCTCCAAGGCCAGGAAAACCTTAGCATCCATGCCTGGGGGGAGCTGAGGAACAGCCACCCACACCAGGATTCACCAGCTCACAAGAACCCTGGGCTTCAGGCATTATTTCCATTTTACAGATGAAAAAACTGAGAAAAAAAAAACCCAGAGAAGCCAAGTGGTTTGCCCAATGTCAGTCTGCTAATAAGGAGAGAGCAAGGCTGTAAGCCCAGGTCTGAGGGTTTCAAGGTCTGTGCTCTATCCACTCTCCAGACAAATGAGGTTGACTCAACACTGCGGTAATTCTCTGATTGAGAATCTTGGCTGAGTTTCCAGGAGTTGATTTTATCATCCCCATTGGAAATTCAAGAACATAGAGAGCTTTCCAAGGCCTGAGAATGAGACCAAGAACTGAGGTTCAAACAGTGTTTGAGAAGCTACAGTTTTGTGCATTCACATGGAAGTTCTCAGGGTGGTAACCAGGAGTATTTTATTTGGGGCACAAACAGTTTTCTTTTCTTTCTTTCTTTTTTTTTTTTTTTTTTATGGTAGGCTGCCCAAGGGCTGCTTTTGTCATGCTACCACAGGTGTAGTCCCACTGAGAGAAGGAATGGTCAGACCTTTATAACATCAGGGTTTGGGGAAGACACTGAGCCCCACGAGAGGAGAGTCATGGCAATGTGATCCTGGGTGGTGGTAGTTGGGCCTGGCTGCTCCATAGTGGCAGTACACTGTGGCAGAGAACAGTGAGGCAAGGTGTGGGGAAGGTGGTCACCATGAGAAGGAAGCATGCTCCCAGTCGGCGGTTCCTTGGGGCCAAGCCCCATTCACCCTGTGGCAGCCTCCGCTCTGAACTTGCCCTACCACCACAATGGAAGGCTGTCCTTCCACTTACATCTTTCAGGTCACATTCAAGTCAAAGCAACTAACCCTGAGTTGCAAGCTTTGGGTTTCTTTTTTTTTTCACTCTGGAAGTTTGCTAATGAGAGCTAACATTTCTGGAACTATCTATTGGCTATTAGTCTCTGGTAGAATTTTCTATTTGTTGACTGCTCTCTCTAGGGCTAAAGTTAAAAACTGCTGAATCTCCCATCTCTCTGAGCTAGAGGAGGGAATGTTTCCTGAGCATTTCTCCCTCCGTCTAAGGGAGGGGAGACAAAGAAAGGACCCAGCTATAAAAAGCTACTACATCTGAGAGCCTTCGAAGCCTGCATTGATTTAAGGCCCACATTTCATACAAGCCTAGCATGATATACTGGCTTTTCTGACATGAACAAGAAATCAAAACATCCCAAAAGAGGAATGGAAAAAAAATCGAAATGTTTGCAAAAATCCACTGCCGATGGTTTATGCTTTCCATCCACCATTGTCATTGTTGGTAACACAAGGGAACAGCTGTAAAAATTTCCCTGATTGCCATAACTCAGCATCTACCCCACCTGGGAGGGCAGCAAAGGAAGATTAAGCCAACATAGTGTGCCTTAAAGGGGGCTGAATGGCAAGGAGAACAGCTTGCTGACCTTTGAGGGAAATCATGGTTCAAATATTGTCTCAGGCACCAATGAACACATTTTGACCCTTAGATATAAGGTTACTTAGTTAAAGTCATATTAGTAGTTAAATGACAGCCTTTGGATTTGAACTCATGATCTTTGACTCCAAATCCAGTATTCTTTCAGATCCACCACTCTGCCTACCTCTTTTTTTTTTAATTGACTTGTTTGTTTACTTTTAGGTTACAAGATTCTGTTCCATAGTCACTTCAGTTATAGATTTTTCTCCCCTTCCTCCCCATCCCCC
>CM053593.1:8029121-8059485 GCA_028646575.1 Pseudocheirus occidentalis | reverse complement strand
TAGCTTTATTTCTTCTGGCTTTATAAATGAGGAGATTGCCCCAGGTGCTTCCAATCCACTCTCCTCTCAACTCCAGCTGTGATTACTCCCAAGGAGTTATCTGGAAGTAAGGAGCTAAGCCTTTGAGGTGCTAAGTGCCTTTAGTAGGTGCCAATAGAAAGGGGCATGGAAGATCTTCTGATTTCATTAACATTACAGTGTCGCACTGGGATCAGTCAGAAGAGGCTGACCACTGCTCTGAGATTTCTGAGGTGCTACTTTGGCCAGTCTGGAACTTTTGCATTTAAGGCTGACAATGTTTTCAGCATGAGGAAAGTGATGGGCGTACACACCTGGACTAGTGTAATAGCTTTCCAATTGGTCTGTCTGCCTTGTCCCTCCCAGCTCCAATCCATCTTCTACTTAGCCATCTAATTGATCTTCTCAAAACAAAGGTCTGACTATGTCACTTTCCTATTCAAAAAACTTCAGTGTCTCCCTTTCATCTCCAAGTCCAGATAGGAAGTCCTTAGTTTGGCATTTAATGCCCCTTCTGTCTTTCCAATCTCCTTATATCTTACTCACTACCACATAATCTGGGGTAGTGCTGGCCTTGGGTAATCCTGGCCTCCTACAAGATGTAGCATGTCCATTTTCATTGGCCATCCTTCATGGCTGGAACTTTCCCTCTCCTCATCTCTGCTTCCTGTCTTCCTTTGTCTCAAGCTAAAGTTCCACCTTCTGCAAGAAGCCCTCTTGGATTGCTCATACGTTAATTCATTCTCTCTCCTTCTCTCCCTCCCTCCCTCCCTCCCTCTCTCCCTCCCTCCCTCTCTCTCTCTCTCTCTCTCTCTCTCTCTCTCTCTCTCTCTCTCTCTCTCTCTCTCGCGCGCGCGCGCACGCAAGAGATCTTCTCCAGTTGCTTCCATTTGTATCTAGTTGTCTCGCGCATTAGACTGGGAGCTCCCTGAGGGCAGGATTTACTCATTTTCTGCCTTTCTTTGGTTTCTTAGAAGAATGCCTGGCACATAGTAGTAGATCCTTAATAAATGCTTGTTAACTGACAATTTCTCAAAAGTGTAGAAAAGCAGGAGCTTTTCAGAAAAGGATGACCAGAATAACAAGAAGAATGTAGACTAGTCCATGTGAGGACTGGTTGTAGGAATGCTTAGTTTGGACTCTGGTCTCTTACAGCTCTAAATTCTACAGCCACGGGAAGGGGCAGAGGTCCTGCCCTGTGCCATAGGCTGCCTGAGATAGACACCCTCCAAACGCAGGTATCCCCCTGAGGGAGAGGGTTTTTGGGACTCCTTGGGGAAGTGGGGGTGTCCCTCCAACTGGATTTTCTCTAGCTCAGCTCCATTTACATTTCAAATCTGCCTGATGTTCTTGCAAATACATAACTTAGCTGAGATGAGACCATTTGCTTTTCAGAGTCTGGATGATTTACTCTGTGTCCTTTGGCTGAACCCTAAACCCTGTTCTGTGTGAAATGCAGTGTTCCAGAGCTGTGAGTAATTGCTACACACCACGGAGGAGAGGAATAAATTTTGGAGCAAAGACCTGAATTCCAGAGGAGGAAATGCCCTGTTATGAACTGTCCTTAGTCAGAACAGAATTTGCGAATTTCATTATTGAACAAGATGGTAGAAATGGTGGTAATCAGTACAACAGGCTGAAGGTCTCCCCACACACACACAGCCCCCTCTGCCCACAGCTAATGATTACTGCTGCCATCCTGGGCAGAGGACCAGGCAGGGCCTCCTCTCTCCCCCCTTTCTTCCTTCATCTTCCCCTCCCCATGCTATCTACACTGTGTCTAGGGTAGGAAACAGGCAGGACAGGCAGGGGAGGGGAGGGTGCAGGAAACTAATATCCCTAATCACTTCAATCTTGCACATTGATGGGGAGTGGACAACAGTGGCAACTGGAGAATTTCCAGGTAGAAAAGGTGAAGGAACAGAAAGGGTGCCAGAGCAGAGAGCGGGCCTGGGCCTTGCCCTGGCAGGGGTAAAAGACAAAAGCAGGTGCTCATGAGGTCTCATGACAAAGGGAACCCTGATTCTCCATATCCTATGGCCCATCTTTGGCCTAAACCATAAAATTTTGACAGAATAAGAGAGCTCTGAGGTAACCTAGGCTGGCCTATGTACAAATCAGGAATTCCATCTCCAGGCTTAACAAGTGGTCTTCCAGATTCTATTTAAATACCTCCAGGGAGTGGGAATATACAATCCCTCAAAGCGGTTCAGGTCCATTTGGGAGCAGCTTGAATGGTTGAACAGAAATCCACCTCCATGTAACTTGTACCCATTGGTGGATCCTAATTATGTCTACCAGTTTTAGCTATCTCTTGGGGTAGCCCTAGGCAACTTGAGTCACAGGTCCCCTGAAAGCTCTTCCAGGTTTGTAGCATATTAGGTATTAAGCCATGGTTCATGAGCCCCCAGTGAGGTCCTTTTTACCGACCAATCAGAAGATGATACGTTCAGAGTAGAAGATGTATACTTAAATAGCATGAGGACATAAGTGACAAGGGTCTTCTGTCCCATCTACAGATGGTCCTACTTTCCTCCGGATTTCAACAGCAAATCATATCCTGACTTCACTGTGGCAAGTCCAGCCCTTCTTTGTCCCTCCTGGCCCTTCACATCACTGAGGAAGGACCCAATCAGCTGAACGAGTTCCCAAACATCCCTCTGCCTCTCCAACACAGCAAAGAGGTAGGGTAACTCAGTCACTCATAGCAGGTAGTAGAAAACCTTCTCTATCTTCTCCATCTCTTGGGGTACAAAAGAAACCTTTGCACTAAAGAGGAGGGCTCTGTAAGCTGATCTTATGGCTTTTCATGATGGGAACCCAGCTGATGAGAAGTTTCCTAGTGCCACTTTTACCAAGGAGAAATTTCACTGGCCTTGTCAACACCAAGACTGATGGAAAAGCATCCTGGAAGCCTGCCACCCTGACATCAAGGCAGCTTTTACCGCCTATACTAGCTCTAGCAGAAATTAGGCAAGGCACCAATAATCTTCTCCTTCTGATTTCTCTAACCCATCTCTCCTTTCAAAGCCTCTGCCGCTCAAAGAGATTTCCCTAGACTGCATGACCCATCCACAGACCCTGGGCTGTACTGCTTACCTTCTCTGAGGGCATTGGGCATAGGTCTCTTCCCCCAATGAAGTGTGGGGGTGTTGTCTAGAGCTCCTGCTTGCCCAGATACTCTTACATCAGTTTCTTGGGGAATCTGTAAATCTGATCAATGTGTGAGTTGTCTTTGCCTTTATTGGCACTTACTAATAACTAAATATTTGCATACATACATTTTTATCCTTTCAACCCTCTCCCATTTTATTGATGGGAAAAACTAAGGCCAAGTGCAGTTAAGTGACTTATCCAAGGTCACAAGTTAGGGGTCCACAACTACTTTCAGCTTTGCAACTTTTTAAACTGTTATCTTGAATAATCTCCCATCTCCAAGTTTTCGTACATGCTCTTTCTTGGACTTCCTGCAGCTGGTTTAACTGATCCGTCTCTTTTGGTGGATTATCATTTGTGTCCTATCCTCCTAACCCTCTATGGCCCCCTAAGAGTGCCCTGGGCCCTCTTCTCTCTCATTTGCACTCTCTTTTAATGATTTCATCAGCTCCAATGGGTTCAGATAGCATCCCAATACAGATGACTCCCAAATCTATATGTTCCAGCCTCTGCTCTCTCCTAAACCTCAGCCCCATATCACCAGCTGCTGGATGTCTCCACCCGTCTCAAGTTCACTATCTCTAAAACAGAATTTGGTACCTCCTTCCCTAAACCCCTTCCCCAGGCTTTTTTGTTGAGAACACCATCATCCTTCTAGTCTCTCAAGCTAAAAAAGGAGGAGACATCTTCTACTCTTCTTTATCCCTTAACCCCCTTAGGTTACTATACTTACTGCTGTCCAGTCAGTGGTCAAGTCTTGTTGATTCCTCCTGCACACTCTATCTCTCATTCATTCCTTTCTCTTCACTCAATTATCCATCACCCTAATTCAGACCCTCATCACCTCTCACTCAGACCATCACAACGGCCCCTGGATTGGACTCCTGGCTTCTAGTCTCCCTGCTCTCCAAGCCTTCTTCAACATTACTGCCAAAAATAAACTTTCTAAAATCAAGTCTGGCCCTATCACTCTCTCTATTCAGAAACTTTCTAGAGCTCCCTATTGTGTCTAGGAGAAAACCAGTTTGCTAGTGAATGCCTCTTAGAATCTGACTCCAAGCCACTTTTCCAAACATTTCACACTATTGCCCTTCACCCTGCTTCTTTTCATACCAGACTCACCTGTCTTCTTGGTTGGACTCAGCTCTGTACCTCCTACATCCATTCTTTGCAGAAGCTGTGCCCCATGTCACTTCCTTCAAAGCTCTTCTCACATGCTACAAAACCTTTCCTGACACCCTAGTTGTTCATACACTCTCTCTGCTCAAATAATTATGGATATATTCACCTATTTCCATGTTACATTCCTCCCCACTAGAATGTAAGCTCCTTGAGGGCAAGAATTGTTTTCATATCTCTAGCCCTTAGTGAATGCCTTTTACATAGTGGATACTTAATGTTTGTTGGATTGGATTGCTGGGCCACTGCCAAATGCTGTTGCCTAGGGATACTTCTCTTCATGGAACATGGCTCCCTTCCTTCTCTCTCTTCCCCTAACTCTGTTATCACATCAAACACAGAAAGAGCATGTACTGCCTCATTGGCACTCTCTTGGTATGGCTCCAGAGGGCAGAGGCAGCTGGGCGGAGTAGCAAGTGAGTAGGGTGTTGGACGCCAAGTCAGGCAGGAACCGGCTCAGACACTTACTAGTTGTGGAATTCTGGGCACCTCACTTGGCCCCAGTTTCTTCACCCATAAGAAGGATATTAATAATGGTACCTATGGTTGTTAGGAGAATCCAGTGAGATAGCATGTATGGTACTTTGCAGACTTTAACACAAAATAACAAATACTATTATTAGCCAGAAATGCTGGGGGCAAGATGCAGACATAAATTTAGGCTTGATGGCTATAAAGGCTTCACAGACACTTGACTACGTCAGAGAGGGAATTCTATTTCCAGCAAGAGGAGGGTTAGGTCAGTAGTCTCTTATGCCCTGCTGGTATTTTTACTTTGTGGACATGCTGCAGGTTAGGGGAAAATGGATTTTCTGAATGGCAGCTACTATGGTGCCCTGGTCAGGGTTGGGTTATAATTGCTTAAAGGTGCTAAAACTTGGATCTCAAAGGGGTAGACTGGGAACTTTCATGGCATTGGGAACATGTGTTGTATGGGAGGGTTGGCCAGTGAAGAATAGGCATGGAGACAAGCTGTATGATCTGCAGATGGAGGAGGGTAGGATGCAACCATTCTTTGCACCCTCTGATTGACTAACCATTCACTGACCATTGCTTCCCAGGGCACAAACAGAGCCTACTGTGGAGACCACTGGACCACACAACCAGTGAAATCGCTCCCAACTTTGAGATTCTGTGAATCCCCAGAATGGGTGCTTATGATTGGGTCCCCCCTTTCTGAAGTCATGTTGACTTTTGGCACATCTGTCCATCATCCCTAACACATCTGTCCATGGGGGCCAGATGAAGAACACATCTGTTAAGTAGGAGAAAGAGAATTCTATCCCAGGCCATCTGATTCTAAGTCCACTGAGCTTTTGGTTATTAAAAAAAAAAAGGCATCCAAAGGGTGTTTTAATCCATTTTGGAGAGGAAAACAAAAGCCGGTTAGTTTACCAAAAAGGGACTCGGCTGTCCCTCAGCGGCCACAGGCCACCAGCTTCCCATGGCCAACTAGCAATGAGGATGGTCAGCCAGAAAAGCAGCAGAAAGCCAAGGGGGCCTCCCTTCCACCTGTGTAAATAGTCACCAAGCAACACCGATGGGGCCTGCTGACAGCTAGAAAAAGACCCTCCTCACTTCAGTGTTTCACTCTACTGGCCCCATGTCATCTTTCTAGAAATATGACTTCTTAAAAAATCTCCTTCCTGGATATTTGCAAAGCTCTTTCCTAATGACTGTCCTGTGGTGGACAGAGCAAGATTGATTTCCTTGGATCGGAAGGCGTTTGATCTTGGACGTGTGTGCTTGGCCTCTGTAGCCCTTTCAGATCTGGCCCCAGGGTCTCTTCTTCCTGGTCTCTTTATTGCCCCCCATATGTTCCATCTCGCACCTCTGCACCTTTGCAGAGGCTGTGCCACATGCCTGGGACACACTCCTTCCTAACCCTCACCTCCTCTTGGATTGCCTTATTTCTTTAAAACTCAGCTATTCATCACCTACATGATGCTTCCCCCCGAGGTGCCATGTATATACCTTGCCATGTGGGTCTTCTCTCCTCAGGCAGAAGGGAAACTCCACCAGGGCAGGGCTGCTTCCTCTGTTGTCTTTGTACCCCCAGTCCCTCATCTAGCACCTGCAAACAGTAGGTATTTAACAAATGTGTGTTGATTGGCTGAGCTGGAAGAAACTGTAAAACCCTCTAGCCCAGGGATTCTTCTTCTTCACCTTTTTGATGGCTTGGGACCCTTCTCAGAATGATGTCTGTAAATGCACGGAACATAATACCTAGGGGTACCAAGGAAACCCGGGGTGCTGAGACCGGGGGATTGTAGAGAACAGGAGCACTATAGATCACACTGGTTGGTGTAGCGCCCTAACTCAGGAAGACCTGAGTTCAAATCTGCCCCCAAGCATTTAGTAGCTGTGTGACCTTGGGTAAGTCACTTTACCCTGTTTGCCTCAGTTTCCTCATGGGTAAAATGAGCTGCAGAAGGAAATGGTCAACAGCTCCAGTATCCCCACCCTGACCAAATGGGGTCAGGAAGAGTCAGATGCCACTAAAATACCTGAACAACATGGGTGGCATGTAGAGCATTGTGCTTAGAGACAGAAAGGTCTGAGTTCCAATCCTGACTCAGACACTTAGAGACTCAGGATAACCAAAGTACCCAAGTTCCTATAGCGGCTCTGCCATGTACTGATTATGGGACCTCGGGCAGGTCACTTTCTCTACTCTAGGCCTCAGCTGTTTGGCTACAAAACGAGGGGATTGGCCCCAAGCTCCCCTCTGCCCTTCCTCTAGAATCTTCTCCAGTGCTCGGGTTACTGCCTACAGCCCTGACTTGTGGCACAAGGCATGATTGACTTTGCAGGCAGAGGGTCTGGGTTCAAATTCTGCCTCTCTCACCTACTGCCTATGTGACCTTAACCCCTTAGCTTATCTTTGGGTTTTAGCTTCCTCCAGTCTAAGGTGGCCTTGAAATGGAAGCATCCACTCCAATGACATCAGAGAACCATCTGCACATTATGCTAAACATGAAAATGTGGAAATCACACTGCATTTGGGTCCTGTAACATCACTGAAGAGTTCTGTACTTCTAGGGCTGCCCTGGAAAGATAAATGACAGCTTCTTCAGAAGTCTCAGCTTCTTTCCCAAGGATTTTAAAGGCCCAATTCAGACTTAGAGGCACCAGTGATATGGTGAGCAAAACACTAGATTAGGGTCAAGCCAGAAGGAGAGAGAGTGAACACAAGTCAGCTACCAAAGGCACAAGATGGATGATGGGAGTAGGGAATAAAGTGAGGGCCATGCTTGGTTGGAGTTTTTCCTTACAAAGGCATATATTCTCACTGTCAGAAAGTTCCAAAGCCCCTTGGTGGTTGGGTGATTATTTGGGGATGTCAATACTCAAGTGGTTTGTTGAAGGCTCAATATCTCAGCTAGACAATAACAGAATGATGAGAAAGCTTTCAGATTTGTGTCTGTGAATGTGTATTTGCATATGCTTAGAGTGAGGCTAAGGAATGTTTACCCCTTTGCAAACTCTGCCCAGGGAATTCATATGCCTCATCCTTCCCAGTGATGGTCTGAAGGCTGGGTTCTCAGACAAGGAAACTGTCCAACCTTTTGCCTTGTAAGGGAACTGAAAGGTCACTGAGCCCAACCTGGTCATTTCACAGCAAAGGAAGCCAAGACTCCAATTGGTAAAGTCAAATTAATCCAACGAGTATTTTCTAAAGTGTCTCCTGTGAATCAGACATTGTGCTAAAGATGGGGGAAATAAAGAAAGATAAAAACGGTCCCTGCCCTCAAAGGGCTCCCACTCTAATGTAGGACACAACATACAAACAAATAGAAACTCTGTAGATGGATGGTCTCCCAGGTGTAACAGAATGGTTCTCAGCTGTCAGAATCATGGGACAGAGGTCTGTAAAACAGCTAAAACTATGTTCCTGACTGTCACAGCCTGGAGTCTCTCTTATTTGGGGTTAATCTTCATTCATTGACATGTCAGCCCATCCTTTTGGTCACCCTTGTGTGACCCACTTGAGAACAACCTTCCATCCTCCCAGCTCCCCTTTCTCTCTGCGGACACCCTGTGTAATCTGTCTAGACAATGTGGTTCACTCCATTGTGCTATCTCTGGGCCCTCTCCCATCAGTCTTGAGTCACCTCCTCTCTGTATTTGCCATGATCATTTAACCTTGGTAGAATAGTCATCAGTCTCCAAAGGAACAGACAAATACATAGACCATAAAGAGTGTCTTACAAATGGGAAATGCAAGCAACAGAAAGAGCGCCAGCTCTGAAATCATCGAACGAGAGTTTGGATCCTGACTTTGATACTTACTAGTGGTATGTTCTTGGGCAAGTCAATAAACTTTTCTAGGTGTTAGTGTTCTCACCTGTAAAATGAGTATGTACCTGACATAGAAGGGAACTCTGAGGTCCCTTCCAGCCCTAAAAGGGGAGGGGGCTGGATTTGACAAAAAAAAAAAATCTGTTCCACTGATGCAGATGAAGTGAAATGATGTATGTAAAGTGCTTTACAAATCTTAAAATGCCATACAAACCACTGAGCACAGGTCAGTCATCACACCTTCGGAGGAGGGTATAGCCTCCCTGTCCCCCCATTAACCCCTGGGGCAAGGTACCTTCCCAGCTGGCTCTGCCCCCTCCCACCTGATGATCACCTTTGTAGGCCTCGGTCCCTCTGTCTCTGAAGTGAGGAGCTCTGACTATGTGACCTCCAAGATCCTTTTTAGTTCTAAATCTATAATCTTCAGACCCTGTAAGTAAAGAGGCTCTAATTCTGTGGCCTTGCTCAAAGTGATAGTATTCTTCTTACTGTGCCTTAATTCTAGATATCCTTTTTTTTTTATGTAAACATGTGGGAAAATCCCATTAAAATGCCCGGAAAGGTAGATTCTTAAGGCCATTTTTTTGAGTTAACAAAGTCCTGGAAACCTGGAGATAAGGAAGCAGGAAAATAGGCAAATAAGGAAGCTAGTTGATGTGGGAGCCAAGGCTTGGGGAGAGAATTTCTACAGGCACTTAGTGGACAGAGATCTTGTGCTCCAAATGACCAAGCATGACTCAGACCCAGGCAATGTGGCTATCATGCAGATACTAATTTATTTTTTAGAAAGAAGACCTCCTGGCACTTAACCTATCTGCGATTTAAGCAGCTGCATGGTTACATTAGTGTTTATCCGATCACTCTCTCCCAGAAGAGAGCAAGAGCTGGGGCCAGAATCTTAGCATTAAAGCATTTGAAAATGAAGGTAAAAGCGGCAGAGGCAGCTTTGCAAAGACAGATGGGAATAGTTGTAGCCGTGAAGATGACAGTGTGAGGAAGGGACCAAATGGATCTGGCAATGAGAAGGTGACTGGTTACCCTGGCAAAAAAGCCATTTCTGTGTGGAGGTGGGGAGAGAGGCCACATAGAACACAGTGCATAGTTTAGGAAAAAGGAAGAGGAGGAAGAGGAAGAAGAGGAGGAGGAAGATGAGCAGGAGGAAGGGGAGGAGGAAAGAAGGAAAAAAGAACAAGAAGACAAAGAAGAGTTTCCTTATTCTTGGAAATCATTTGAAAAAGATGCCTCTTCCTCTTCCCATCCCTTAAATGGGAGTATTGCCCAAAGCTCTGTCTTCTACCTTCCCTTCTCCTGCTCCTGTATTCCTTCACCATCACACACCCAATCACACCCAATCACAATCACACACAATTTCACACACAATCACATACACACAATTTCACACACACACACACACACACACACCAGTGGCTGTAATTATCCCTTCTGTGCAGATTATTTATCCATGTGTATCCTGTTCACATATAGTTGTTTCAGGTGGTCTCCCCAACTAGACTCTGAGCTCCTTGAGGTCAGGAACTGTCTTTCGCCTTCTTTATATATAGTTAGCACACAGTAGGTGCTTAATAAATGCTTTTTGACTGACTGAATTAGAGACCGAGGGAAAAAAGGTTTTGGCCAAGCTTACAGAAATAGTCGGCAGTGGAACCAGGATTTGAACTCTGTTCCTCATGCCAAATCCAGCACTCTTCACTGGGCCACAGAATGCTTCAAGGGGTTTCCATTTAATTGGAAGATGTCTGTGATGCCCAGTACAAATGTCCATCAGACACTTGTTGGATTGTGTGACTGGTCCCAAAACAAATTCCTTCAAGAGCAGAATGGTGCTTCTATTCCCTGCTGGGACCAGGGTAGAGATTTTCTGAACAAGGCTAGTAGGCTGCTATTTCAACAGAAGAGCTGTGGGCAGGGGTGGATAAGTTATTAAGTAAAGAACAAGATGTGGCAAATTCCAGGGAAAGAGGTGCCTTAGGACCTTGTATCTCCCTGTGTCCTAGAGCTCCCACGAGGTAAATGTGAACAAAGCCAAACCCTGGAAGCTCTGGCCCCCCTCATGGGTCCGTGAGGCATGTTTATCAGATGTCTCAGCAGGTGGCAGCCCTGGGGCACGGGTCTCCCTCCTCCCCTCTCTAAGCTCCCCTCTTGAGACAAGCTACCATCACATCCAAAGCCAAAGAGGCAAATGCCACAAGAATTCCTTCAGAGCCTCAAGGATGGACACAAGCTCCAGAAAGTAAGGAGGGCAAAGGACAGGCAGTGACACACTGTCCCCCAGAGTCCATTAAGATCTCCAGGAGCCGAGGAGTCCAAGGCAGACGGAATACCTCATCCTGGCTCAGATGAATCATTAGGAAAATAAAAACCTCCCCCAAAATGTCAGCGAGTGGGAGTGAAAAATGGCCTGCTTGTGTAAGCTAGGGCTTTGCAGTGAACAGACTGTCCAAGAAAGATCAAGTCAGCCCCTCATCAGGCAACATCTGCACAGCGAGGGTCCCCAGTGGGTAGTCAAAGGGCTTGGCTTCCTGTCTCTGCTACATCCTATTTATGTGGCCTTGGACAAGTCACTGCAACTTTCTGTGCCATTATTTCCTCATCTGTAAAACTGGGATTTAGTAACATGGACTTGATCATATCTGTGGGCCTTTCTAGCTTTAAACTTATGATCTTATGAAATGCATCATCTTCAGCAGGTCACCCAACTTCCCTAGGTCTCAATTTCCTTATCTATAGATTTTAACAAAGCTTTTAATAAAACATCTCACATGATTCTAGTGGAGATATTCATACCACTAGATAGATGCAGAAGAGACTGAATGGCCTGTCCCAAAGAGCAGCTGTCAGAGGTTCAATGCCAGTATGGCAGGATGTCACTAGAGGTATACCTCAGAAAGATGCACTTGGTCTTGTCCTATTCAACATTTTGACCCCTGACTTGGATATAGGCAGAGATGGCATTCCTATCAAATCTTCAGGGCTAGAAGACCTCAGAGGGCATGCTACCCAGCTGGATGACAGATGCAGGAATCTAGAAGTGTCTTGGCAGGTTAGTGCATTGGGCTGAGTTTAATAAGCACCTAATTCAATAGGATTAAATGTAAATGCAAAAAATCAGCCTTAGAAATGTAAGATGGGGAAGGAATGGAGAGACAGCAAATGTTCTGACAAGGATTTTAGCGGACTGAAGTTCCACTATGAGTCAGGAATACAACATGGACACCAAAACAACACTACTGTGAGATAGGATTGTTATCAGGCAGGGCAGAGCTTCCTCAGACAGGGAGATGGCAGTGCTGTTGCATTCTGCCCTTGCCAGATGTGGGTAAATGTGGTCAGTTCTGGGAATCATCATTTGAGAAGAACACTGATGAAATGGAGAGTGTCCAGAGCAGAGAAACCAGGGTAATGAAGGACCCTGAGCTCATGTCCTATGAGAATCAGTTACCTGGAGATGTGTAGACTAAAGAACAGAGGATTTGAGGATGGAGAGATGGGGACAGGGACATGATATCTATGTTCAGGTATTTGAATGGCTATTGAGAGGGGATTGGATCTATTCTTCTTGGCTACAGAGAGCAGGAAAAAGTTGTGGAAAAGAGATAAGTTAAGGCTCGATTATCAGAAGAAAAAAATTGTCACAATTAGAGCTGTCCAAAAGCTGAACGTACTACCTTGAGGGGTTCTGGGTTCCCCCTCCAGAGACTGGAAGAGAACCAATCAGATATGTTATGGTGGGAACTTCTTTATATATGAATAAAACTAGATAGCCAGTGAGGTCACATCCAACTCAAATTCTGTGATTCTCTGATTCCAGGCTTGGACTGGAAAGTCTTTGAACTTTCCCAAAGCTCTAAATCAACTTTTCTGTAATCTCTCTATCATTTTTTTTTTTGCTTTTTTTTTTGAAGTAGGGAAGGCAGGGCAATCGGGGTCAAGTGACTTGCCCAAGGTCACATGACTATTAAGTGTGTCGATTGTCTCAGGCCGGATTTGAACTTAGGTCCTTCTGACTCCAGGTCTGGTGATCTATTCCCTGCGCCACCTTGCCACCCCCATTTTTTTTATTAATACCTGTAACAGTAGGAATAAGCAGGGGTAAGATTCTACTTCTAGGTTTGCTTCTCTGCCCTCTAAGGGTCTAGGGATGAGTTAAAGACCTTTATGAGCCTCAGTTTCTCTTTCTGCTTGCTATCCAAGAATACTAAACTCTACTTTGTTTTGATACATTGTGAGCTTCTCAGTTACAAGGCATTCTTAGAGCAAGGTCATAAAAATATGAGCTTGTTTTGAAACTGGGGACCCTTTTACCCCTGCCTGTGGAGACCTAGACACAAGATATATTTGCTATATTATGAAATATTATAATATTTTTAGAGGCAGCTCTGGGTGCTACAATGCAAGATTTAAGATTGCTGAGAAGCCTGCAAGCTCAAACCTGGTTTTTAGAAGCCCAGAGCCTAGGCTTGTGAATGCATCCAGGCCTTAAGAACTAGTACACCTTTCACTAGGGCAGATTGTAACCCCACCGACACTTAGCAGATGGTCATTAAAACCCTATTATCTTCATCACTGGGGGTCCCACCCTGGTAATAAACTAGAGAGTCCTAGAACAGTAGAACTATAGATGGGAGGAGACATTGGCCCATGCCATGCCCCTTAGCAACATGTGGCAGTTGTTAAGAAAATGTCCCTTACATTGTGCATAACGTGTTTCTTTGCCTCTTCCACACATTACTTCTAGTTCTAACATTTAGCATGGTGTCTTTTCCACATGACAGACTTTCCAGATACTTAAAGAAAGTGCATTTGTCCCTCTAAAATCTTGTCTTCAGGTTCACCCTCCTCCCCAAGTCCTCCAAACAGCCTGGCATGGTCTCAATTAAGTAACTTCACCCTCCTGATTGTCCTTCCCTGGACACTTGAGCTTATTCATATCCTTTCTAAAATTGGTGCCAAAGTCGCATTGATGATGCCAGTTCTGATTAGCAGGGAAACAGTTAATGGGGGGGGGGGGAAATCTTTGCAGCAAGATTCTCTGATAAAGGTCTCATTTCCAAGTTATATGAGGAACTAATCCAAAATAATAATAAGAGCCATTCACCAATTGATAAGTGGTCAAAGGATATGAACATGCCGTCCTCAAGGGAAGAAATCCAAGCTATCTATAGTCATCAAAATGCTCTGACTCATTAGTAATGCAAATTAGAGTAACTCAGAGTTTCTGTCTGCCACCCATCAGATTGGTAGGGTTGACAACAAAGAAAATGGCCAATTCTGGAGGGGTGGAGCTGTGGGAAAACAGGTTCATTAAGGCACTGTTGGTGGAGCTGTGAATTGGTCCATTCCTTCTGGAAAGCACTTTGGAACTCTGCCTCCAAAGTCCCTAAGCTGGGCATGTCCTTGGACCTGTACCCCAAAACAATCAAAAGAAAGAGGAAATTATCCTGTGTGTGTAAAAATATTTGTAGCATCTGATTTGTGTCAAAGAACTAGAAATTAAGATGTTGTCCATTATTTGGGGAATGGCTGAACAAATTATGGGATATGAATGTAATAGAGTATTGTTATCATGCTGTAAGAAAAAAAGGAAAACCATTTCAGAGAAACCTGGGAAGACCTATATGAACTGAAGCGAGCAGAACCAGGAAGACACTTTATACTGAAACAGCAGTATTGTAAGTGGCCGGTTTTGAAAGACTTAAGAACTCTGATCAATGAAGTGATTAACTACAATTCCACAGGACTGATGAAGGATGCTATTTACCTCCTAACCAACAGGTGATAGACTAATATGAAAAATGAGATGTGCATTTTCAGATGCAGCCAATGTGAGGATTTGGTTTTTGTTTGACTGTTTATATGCTTTAAAAAAAGTTTTCTTTTTCTCTTCCAGGAGTTGGGGGTAGGTGTGGTTTGGAAGCAACTGGATGTCACAGTTGATAGAGCAGTCTCATGGTGCCTGGGGTCAGGAAGTTTGTTGTTGCTTAGTTTCTCAGTCATATTTGACTCTCTTTGACCTCATTTGGGGTTTTCTTGGCAAAGATACTGGACTGGTTTTCCATTTTCTCCTCCAGCTCATTTTTTTTTTACAGATGAGGAACTGAGGCAAACAGGGTGAAGTGACTTGCCCAGAGTCACACAGTTAGTAAGTGTCTGAGGCCAGATTTAAATGTACAAAGATGAATCTTCCTGACTCCCGGCCCAGCATTCCATCTACTGTACTACCTAGCTGCCCTTGGAATCAGGAAGACTGGAGTGTAAATCCAGCCGCACACACAAGGTGTGAGACCTTGGACAAGTCACTTGACATCCTGTTTGCCTCAGTTTCCTCAAATGTAAATGGGGATAATAGCACCTCCCCCCCAGAGTTGTTGTGAAGCTCAAATGAGAGAATAATTGTAAAGTGTTAGCTTTGTGTCAATGCATGGCACATAGCGGGTACTATGTAAATGCTTCTCTCATTATTGTTTATGTTGTAAAAGTGCTTGATTACTTTAAAAATTAATTTTAAAAATGTCAGCTTCTTGAGGTCAGGGACTATTCTTTGTTCTGTCCGTATTTCCAATGCCTAGCCAAGAACTTTGGACGTCCAAGACACCTAATAAATGTTTTCTGGATTGAATGTAGGGAATCAGGTTTTGTTTAGGATAATAAGAGGCAGTTGTGGACTTGTGTCTGAGCTGTCAATGGGACATCTGCATGTAGATATTCAATAAACAGGTAGAAATGTGACTTTTAAAAAATGTGGGCCCTTGAGATGACTAAAAAACATAGCAGATGGGATTTGACCGGCCCACAGTTCAGCAGGACTGTCCCCTCTCTGCTCTTGGCCGCTATGCCTTTCTTAATTCAACCTAAGAGTTCATTCACTTTCTTGGTAGCTGTATGATACTATCAGCTCCAAATTTAGCTGATGGTCAACTCAAACCATGAGATCCACTTTTGCCATCTTTGGGGAATTGGTTTTTGAACCCAAGTATGACTTAGGATTATGCCAGTTCAGCTTCATCTTAGAAGATTTGGCCCGATGTCTGTTCCACCTTTCCAGATTTATTTGGAATCATGACTTTCTGGTCCAGTGTATTGGCTATCCCTTCCAGCTTTGCATCATCTGAAACTTATTAGTAAGTCATGTAGGCCTTTATGCAGGTTGTCAGTGCACATTCTAAACAGCACAGAGACAGGCATGGGCACTCCACTTGGAGACCCTCTTCATGTTGAAAACAAACCTTTCCTGTCTTCTTTTTGGGTGTGCTATTCAACCAGTTTCAAATCCAGTCAATTCTACTGTCAGTTATCCCATATTGTTGCATCCTTTCCAGAAGAATAAGTCAATTCAGCAAGTCAGCAAGCATTTAAAGCTCCAACTATGTGCCACATGTGTGCTAAAGGCTGCAGATATAAATAAAGGCCCCCAAAAGCCTTCACTTCTAAGGAACTCTCAGTTTAATAGGAGAGACAATATGTGAGCAACCATGTACATACAAGATAAATACAAGATAAATTGGAGATATTTTCAGAGGGAAGGTAGCAAGACTAAGAAATGTGGTTAATAACAATGCCAGAAAGACACCATTTTCCTTTTCTAAATGCTCACCAGGACTTTAATAAAACATTCTCCAATGGACAGGGACCCAAGTCAGAGACACTGGCTTGAAAGTCACAGGGGCCATTCACTTGCCATATTCAGTCTGGTACAAGTGCTCCCATCCCCCACAGGCTTTCAGCAAGCCCTCACAGTGGCTCAGCATTTTCAGTGCCGAAGAATGCAATTCATCTGTTCCTAGTGATTTAAATTCATCAAGTGCACTGTTTTCCTTACTTGCCTTGGGTATCAGCTCTTTATTATTCATGTATTCCTTGTCCTTTCCAGCCCTAAGATCATTCTAAGAGCAATGGGTAGAAGGTACAAAGAAGCAGATTTTAGCTTGATGTCAGGAAAAATGGTTTAATAGAGCTGTCCAGAGATGGGATCGGATTCCTCGGGAGGTGGTGGGTTTCCCTTCATTAGAGATCTTGGAGCAGAGTCTGGGGGACAGCTTGTTGGGTATGTAAGAGGGGAGATTTCTGTTCATGTCTGGGTGGGATGGCCACTGAGGTCCCTTCTAACCCTGAGATTCTATGGGCCAGAAATGTATCACTGGGCAAAAAAAAAAAAAGAGAGAGAGATTCTGAGACATCCATGAAGAGAAGTAGCACTTTCTGCAAGGTTACTGTGCTCAGCCCACTATATTCAGAAGCTTCTCTTTCCCTATCATCACTGTCATCAACCAGCTCTGAATAACCAACCATATCTCTGTGTACCCTGCCCAGCCTCTTTTCCTGGAACTATCCAGGTGCTGAAGCACTCAGTCACTCTGCTCTGGTCTGCTCCCATTATTGATTTGTGACTTTTGACTGGAGAGCTCAGTAGGAGTCTTTATTAGAGAGACTTTTGTGCTGCAAAGCCTCTTTTATACCACAGAACCCACCAGTGGCTTCACCCAGATGCTCTGTGCCATTGGTGAAGAGGAAGAGTCTTATAAGCTATATTTCCAAGGACAGTCTCTGAGCAGCCAGCTGAGGCATTCACCCCATTCTGGAGCTTAAAAGAGCAATATTTTCATTGGTTCAGTAAGCATTTATGAAATACCTCCTGTCTTTCAGCATGCCATGAGTATGGCAGAGGGGCTGAGAGACTGAGAGGGGGAAAGACAAGGTCATGACAGCAGATTTTCTCGGAATCTGCTGCTGTCAGGGAGAGGCCACTCTGAAGGGAAGTAAATGGCAGAAGTTCCATGGGATATATTGAGGAGAATCAGGAAATAACCTCCAGGCTGGGGAATATGGTTTCATGGATTAGGAGATGGAAGCAGTGCAGCCTCAAAGGAGAGTTAGCAGTTGTAACAAGTGAGTTTTTTCCCTGTGTGTTTGTAGGAAATTAGGGATTGAGAGTGTGAGGAAGAGTTATTGAGTATGGAAACTTGGGAGTTTTGAAAATATGTTTAGAATTTGGCCCAGGGCAGAGGGAGTGGCATGAGAGGAGCTGTGGTCTTGAGCAACTGAAGCACCCTGTGGGAGTAGCCAGAGAGGGCTAACTGAGGAAGAAGAAAGACCTAACCGGAGTAGAACTATTTCTCACAAGGAACCAAGTGATGAAAAGTTCTAAGAGGCCATTTTAAGTATTGTTCCTCAGACTGATAGACTTTAGACTTCTGACTTCTTCCTGGTTTCTGTTTTGGAAGGAAAGGCCCAAGTGACCAAGGGTACCAGGTGATGACATAGAGGTCCATGCTAAGTATTGTGGGAGATACAAGGTTTAGATAAAACATCACCCCTGCCCTCAAGGAGTTTACAGTATAATATAGACATTCATAGTATTTTAGGATCAAAAGTTTAGAACCAAAAGGACTAATAACTGAGAGGTTATTTAGTGTGACCCTTTCATTTTACAGGTAGAGGGATACCCATGGTATATCTTAGACAAAATTGCTTCAGTTTAGAGTAATAGCTAACATTTATATAACACTTTTATGCTGGCAAAGAGCTGTACACATCTTATCTCATGGAATTCTTACAACCCTAGGAGTAAGGTGCTATTATTATCCCCATTTTACAGATGAGGAAACTGAGGTAGACAGAGGTAAAGTGACTTGCCCTGGGTCACACAGCTGATAAGTGTCTGTGACCAGATTTGAATCAGATCCTCCAGAGTCCAAACCCAGTACTCTATTCACTGCACCCTCTAGCTGCCTCTAGAATTCTGTGGATCTACATCCACTGAAAACCATAGCACATGAGCCCCTACCAATACATTCATTAGCATCCAAAAGACACAATTCATTCACAACAAAGGGCATTTAATGACATAATATAGATAAACAAAAAAATTATAAAGCACTTACTATGATATAAACACAAGAAAGTAAAAGCATCAAAAGCATCACTGCCCTTGAAGAACCTGATTATAGTGGGGGTAAGGTGCATGACAGAACAGAGTACAGATGTTCTTCAAGTGGTGTCAAAGTCTGGGTCCAGGCAAGACAAGGTGAAAGTTCTATCAGAGTCCTGTGGGTTCTGGGGTGGAGGCAGGGTGTACCAATAAATATTTAGCAATGGTTCTCAAAAAGAAAGTATGTACAATACACTTTTAAGTTTAATCTGCATTATTACAATTTCCTCCATCCCTTTCATGAACCTAGACAAATGATAAAACAATAAATCAAGCCCCACTTTGCAGGGTTGGTCAATTTCCAAAGGATAAATGCTTGCACTGAAAACTTAACAATCAGCCCTCACCCAGTTTAAGCTGGCTCCCACAAACCCTTGGGTGGAGTCCAAGGTTTTGGTGAGACAGAAGATGAGATGATAGCCCAAGTGGAGACAGCCTGGCATGAAGATGGCTGTAAAATGAGAAAATAAACAATACGCTATTTCCCCCTCTATGTAAGTCTAGGTTCTTCCTCAATATCTCACAAAAACATATTGTCAGGGGAAAGAGCATGTAGAGGTAGATGATGTGAAGAGGAGCAGATGGAGAGGGAACATGTGTGGCCAAATCACACACACAAGACATCTCATACCACCAGTGGTGCAGGGTTGCAGACGTGTTCTGTTGATGTCACTGTCTTGTTCATGATGGGTCTTTTCGTTGACCTCTGTTGTGGCTTCCTGATGTATAAACTGCCTGTGTTCTCAGCCAGATGCCATCAAGCATAGCTCTGCTGGGCACCTGGTTGGAGAGCTTCACTCTGCTTCCAGCTCCCAGCTTTAACTGTAATCCTTGGCTAGAATATCACCTCTTCCTCATCAGAAGAGTCGCCTCTGCCATGCTCTTTTTGAGTTTGGAAGTCTAGTGCTACTTACTAATTTTTTTAGAGTACCAGCTTTTGAACACAGTCTTGGGTAAGCAAAAGCTTTCCTGATGTGGAGGGTAAAGGAGAGAATCTTTCCAGCTTTTCTCCTCAAGGAATGGTCCATCTTGTTCTTTTCAGAGTCTTGCGGTCATAGAACCTAGATTTAGAACTGAAAAGACCTTAGAAACCATTTAATCCAATGTTTTACAGAAACTGAGAGAGATTATAAGTCTTACCTCGGGTGACAGCTAGTGTCTGATGTAGGGTTCAAACCCAAGTCATTCTAACTCCAAGTCCAAGGCTTTATCCATTACACCGTAGCATCTTAGCACCTTGGTTAGAGTGAGACAACATAGTACAATGGAAAGATCCTGGACCTTGGCATCTAAGGACCTGGGTGGGAATCCTGCCTCTGATGCTCACTACCTCATGATCTCAGGTGATTCTCCTAAACTCTATAGATCAAAATGTCCTGATCTATAAAATGAATGGATCTTACAGGTAGCCTCTGAGGTCCTTCAACCTCTAGATCTATGACCCTACACAGTTTTTCATCTTAAAACAGGGTTTTTGTGCCTTAGGAACCAGATTTCCATTAGCTACAAGTTCAATGACAACAATAGTCACTAGCATTCGCGTATATAGCGACTTAAGGTTTGCAAAGCTCTTTCTGAGTGTTATCTCATTTGATTCTTAAAACAACTTTGGGAGGTAGGGGTAGTTATTATTCTCATTTTACAAATAAGGAAACTGAGGCAAACAAAGGCTAAGTGGTTCTTCTAGGGTCACTCAGCTAGTGAGTGTCTAAGGCTGGATTAGAAGTCATCTTGACTCTATGTCCAGTGCTCAAAGTGTTTATGTTCTATTGGGACTAGTCACAATGTGTGTGTATGTGTGCATATATGTATATGCATACCTATGTGTGCACATGCAGAATAAACACAATGTAATTTGTCAGGGGAGACACTCAAAGCTGGAGGATCAGGAAAGTTCGCATGAAGGAGATGCTTGGCTTGGAAGGAAACAAGGAATCCAATGGGCAGAAGGGGGGAGTGACAGACGTGGAGTACAACCTGTTCAAAGTCAGGGAAATAAGAAATGAAAGACAGAAGAACATAGTATGTTCGGACAAACAGGTTCTTGGCCAGCTGGGGACGGCCTTGAGCCTTCACTTTTATCTGAAGAAGCCACTTTGCTTTAACCTGAAAAATTCGAAAGTCACTTGTTCTTCCTAAGCCTCAGTCTCCTTGTCAGTCCCATCATCTATAGGAAGCCTTTTCCCACCCTCTGTAATTCTAGTGACTTTCCTCTGCTACATAGATCCTCCTTATACTATCAGTGGCTTGTTCCAACATATTGGTTTGCACATTGTCTCCCCCATTCAACTGTGAGCTCTTTGAGGGTATTTTTGTATCCCCTGCACTTAGCACAGTGCCTGGCACCTCCAGGCACTTAATAAAGGTTTATGGACTAAGTGAATAGATGGATGGATGGACGGACGGACGGATGGACGGATGGATGGACAGACAGACCGACAGACTACATGATGTCTAATGTCACTTCCAGCTCTAGGTCTATGAGTTAATCAGAATTTTTAGAGATGGAAGGCACCTTTTTAAAAAAATTTATTTCCAAGTAAGGAAAGTGAAGTCTGGAGTAGGGGAGTCATAGCACTCAGGCAGTGCCTGAGCTGGAACTCCAGTTTCGGATTCCTAGGCCCATCTATGTTCTTTCCTGGTTTAGTGCAGGTTAGTGGAGATGAGGGAAAGAATCAGGGAGGGGTCTTTTCTCGATGGCTTCTATGTCTGCTTGCTTCATAGAAGGATTTCTTTCACCTATTCAATGCCTCACTACTCTGCTGCATGGGGAAGGCATTAGGCTGGTTTCCCCAGATACACTCTAGCTCAGCTTGTTTTTTTCCCCTGGCTCCCACACAACATGAGATGTTTATGAGCCAGCAAGGAAATACAATATAGGTGTGATTCACCCAGGGACTCAGAGGACTTTAATGAAAAAACTGATGCAAAGTCCCCAATTTCCAGCTCCTAAATGTTCTGGCTTTTCCAAGGAGGGTAACCCTATGAGACCCGCTTTCTCCTCAGTTGGAGCTGACTTCTTCTGGGGAAGGGAAGGACCATCCTAAGACTGTTTTCCCCCCTTTATAAGCCCATCCTCCCCGGGATCCTGCCTTCACAAGTACTGATTCATTCATTAGATATGCCTGGGTTTAGGGCATGCAGAGTTATGTAAATAGGCATGCATATTTATGCAAGTACTGATAATATGAAAATCTGGCCTTGTTTCCTGGGGGGTTGGAGGGGAAGGGAGGAAATAAGGTAAGGGACTATGGCAACTGTAGTTTTCAGGGCCTGGAGCTGAGCTATATTTGCAATGTGATGAGGCCTTACAGGATCAAGAGCTGGAAAGGACCTCAGATGCCCTCTAGACTACCATCCACCCATTTTCCAGAAAAGGCAACTGAGGGGTGGATGGATGGGAATATTAACATTATAAGGTTATTAACTATATTAATTACTATTTATTTATTAAACATTTGATTTAACCATTAAATAAAATTAATAAATATTAATATTTAATATTCATTAAGCCTTTGGGAAGTGAATAACTTCAGGAAATCAGTGGTCTTCTTCCCATTATGATCCCTGTCCATTGACTCTGATAGTAACTAGATGCAGAGACATTATGGTGTCATGGAAAGAACACTAAGTATTGGGTCAGAAGACCCCAGAGTTTGTCTGTCCCTACCAACTGATGGCTTTATAATACTTGAACCCTCAGAGCTGATTTTTTCTCAGGTGAAGATAATGCCTGCCTTCCCTAGTTCCCAGAGTTGTGGTAAGAGGGCTTTGAACACCTTAAAACACTATAAAATGTAAGTTAGTATATAAAATTCTAATGTATTAAGTGCTCCTTTCCACTACAGTGCCCTGCTCATACCTCATGGCCATGTAGGGGTGACCTGCCTTCTCTCTCTTTCAAAAAAAACACATTTTATTGGTACCTTTTGTCTTTACATCATAGTCATTTCCTACTCATCCACCTCTAGAATGAAATGTCCCCTGGACAAGGAACATCAATAAGACAAGCCAAAGCAACTGATAGAGAGTCCATGATTGATAATTATACAGTACTATTCCTGTCCCGGAAGTCCCCCCACGTCTCTGTCATCAAGAAGGTTCATTTCATCTCTCCTCCAGTAGTGTCATTGATTTATTTTACCCATTCCTCAAAGTTCGACTTCCCTTTATTGATCTATTCATTAAACTGTTGAAGTCACCAGGTACATTGTCCTCTTAGTCCTGCTTACTCCATAACGCGTCAGTTCATACAAATCTTCCCACATTTCTCTGAATGTCTCATATTTGTCATTGCTTTTAGCCCAGTGATATTCACATCCTGGAAGACTATGCCTTTGGAGAACAAGTTCCATAAGGCTCCATCAGATGGGGAAGGTTTTAGATACAGGCTTGATGACAAAATGGATGTCCATCATTCAAGGACCAGACTAGCCACCTTAAAAGGGCCTTATCAACCAAGCAGGCTTTGCCACAGTGTGATAACTGTCTTAACTACAATCATTCATGGAACCATCTTGAGAGGTGCCATGATGCAGTAGAGAGAACCTTGGGCTTGGAGTCAGGAAGGCCTGAATTCAGAGGGTTTGTAGCTCTGTGATCCTGAGAAATCACGCTCCGTGCCTCAGTTTCCTCATCTGTAAAAGAGAGGATTGGATTTGCTAGTCTCTAAAGTCCCTTTCAGTTTAAAAACTATTATTTTCTCATCTGCAAACATGAAGTTGGCAGGGTTGTGACCTCAGCTGGTGAAGGGAACATTTACGTTGATGGAGTTCATAGCCTTGACTGATGGACTCATATCCTTGAAATATAGTATCATGAACCAACATTTTTGAGCACATGTAGTGAGCAGTCCTGAGGCAAGTACTAGGGATATGAACAAGTCCAATATACATCAAGGACTATGTTTTAATCTAAATGTGTGGGAGAGAAAGGGAGAAAGGGAGAGGGGGGAGAGAGACAGAAAGGGAGAGGGGAGAAAGAGGGAGAAGGGGAGAGAGGGAGAAAGAGAAGGGGAGAGAGATGGAGAAAGGAAGAGGGAGGAGAGAGCAACAGACAAACAGACTGACTAGAATTGGCATGTAGGTAGAGAATAGAGGAGAGTATTAGTTAAGTGCTTACTATATGCCCAGCATTTTGCTAAGAAGTGGAGCTATAAACCCAAGCCAACAAGATGGCCTCTCTCCTCAAGGAGGAAGCTGACAAACACAAGAACCGGGAAAAGGAGGCTGGGGCTGGGCTGTGTGTCAGACAAGGAAGATCTATAGTGCAAGTTGAGTCATCAGTAATAAGAGGCATAGCCAAGGACCCTCCTGAAATGGTGATCCCTGGGGGAAGGCAGAAGCTCAGGGGGCAGGTCTCTCCTGTGCTCTCCTCTCCATGTGATATCTTCCATTATCTCTTCCTGTGCTCAAGTCTCTGATGAAGGGGTTGCCCTTCCCTTTTGCCTTTGAACTCATCCTCTTCCATCCTCTCCAGTGTGGTGCCCCCACCATTGTCTCTTCTGTCTCTTTCCTTTATCTTTCCCTAACTACTAGTTCTTTCCCAAGTGGCTACAAATGCACTCGTGTCTCCTCTAGTCTTTTCTTTCTTTCTTTCTTTTTTTTTGGAGGCAGTCAGGGTTAAGTGACTTGCCCACGTTCATACAGCTAGTGTGTCTGAGGCTGAATTTGAATTCAGATCCTCCTGCTTCCAGGGCCAATGCTCCGTCTGGTGCACCATCTAGCTGTTCCCTTCTCCCTCATTCTTAGGGGAAAAACAAACCCTCGCTAGATCCTACCATTGTTCTGCTACCTCTCATCCTATTTCTCCCTCCAGTTTGCAAGTAAACTCCTTGGAAAGTCATCTACATTTGATGTCTTAATATCTCCTCTTAAGCCACTGAAACTGCTATCTCTAAAGTATAATCTCTTAATTGCCAAATCCCATGGCCTTTATTCAGTACTCGTCTTTCTTGGCCTTTGTGCAGCCTTCGATGCTGTGGATCACCCTCTCTCCTTGAGCATCCATCCTCCCAAGATTTTCATAACCTGCCTCCTCTTGTGGTTTCCTCAAGGTCATGCTCACTGACTTTGGCCAGCCCCCAAGGCACCCTTTCCTTGTCTCTCTAGATTCTCTCACTTAGTGATTTCATCCGCTCCCATGGGTTCAATTATCATCTTTATGCAGATGATTCCCAAATCTATATATCGAGCCCCTGTCTCTCTCCTGAGCTCCAGTCCTGCGTCCCAAAGTGCCTACTGTACAATTCAAAGTGAGCTTCCCATTCTGGGTCAAAGATGCCATCCCCCTCCAGGCACCTCACCTCAACTTGTCCTTGCCTCCTCTCTTTCTAACCTCCCACTCCCACCCCTGTGTCCCGTTGGTGGCCAGTTCTTGTCATTTTGCTCTGTCCAACATCTCTCAGACATCATGTCTCCCTTAGGCAGTGACCACCCATTCAGGTAGTCATTAACTCTCACCTAGATATAGTAAAAGACTCCTAATTGTTTTCTTGCTTCAAATCTCTTCTGATTCTAGTTCATTTTCCATTCAGCTACCAAATGGATTTTCCTAAAGTCAACATCTGACCATGTCACCCCTTCCACTCAGTAAAATGCAGTGGATCACTATTACCTATAGGATCTCTTCCATTGGGTATATTATGTTATTTTTTTTTAGCAAACCAGAAGCTAAAGTGGCCCCGTGCTCAGAACCCTGGGCTGGCAGTCAGGAAGACCTGATTTCAGAACCAGCCTCAGGCACTTCCTAGTGTGTGACCCAGGGCAAATCCCTCAGTCTCTCTCAACCTGTGTCCTCATCTGTAAAACGGGGATAATAATAGGACTGACCTCCCAGGGTTGTTGTGAGAATTGAATAAGATGTCAATTATTGTTTTTATTTTAAAATATTTTTATTGTTTTCATTTTTTAAAATAAACTTTTATTTAATGATAGTGTTTTCTGATGAAGCTCCAATTATCTACCCTAGTTATGGCTCACAAATATAATCATTTATGGGAAAGAATTATGAAGAAGGATTCACTGGAAGCTTGCTCCAGTTGTCCCCTTGGGATACCCTTTGCATTTCTCCTTTCCTAATGCAGATTTGCAGAGTAGAGAGGTCCCCTTGCCCAAAGACTCAGAGGCTTCCTAAGTTGATGAGTAATGTTTAATGTTTATCGGGCCCTAGTTGACAAGACCCAGTCTATCAAATTAGGCAATATACAGAAAGAGTGTTGCAAACATTGATGTGTCAGAGTAGGAATGTGAGCCATTATCCTCATTCCTCTACTAACACCCACCCCCAGTGTCTCATGGTGTGGACATGACCCAGGGGGCTTGAAAGCTGTGCCAAGAGTGCACAAGTTCTGCCAGCTCCTACTGAGTTGGAAAGACTTTGAGTACAGATTCAGTGGCAAACTCTGGGTGTTGCCTGAGGCCACCTAGATAAATTGGAAAAGGCTTCCCCTACCTTCCCCCCTACATCCACCTCTCCCTGCCACATGCTCTCTCTCCCCCTCCCATGTGTCCCCCTCCTCCCACCACACTACTACCCCACCCACACACCCCAGGCGGCTGCTATCTCCACCATCCACGTTCTGGAAGGGTTGCCTCATCTGCCTCCCAGGGTCACTTCTAGTATTACAAGATCATAGCTACTGAACTGAAGGGGATTGTAGAAGTCATCCAAAGTCCTTATCTCATAGATAAGCAAACCAAGTTACAGAGAGGGTAACTGGTTCATGCTCACACAGCTAAGTATCCAAGGCAGGATAAATAGATTTAGAACTGATTTAAAGTCCATCTGGCTCTCCGGGGGCGGGAATGGTCTCATTTTTGTCTTTTTACCCCCAGGCCCTCAACAATGCCTTGCTCATAGTGGAGCTTCATAAATGTGTGTTGGTGGTATGATCTAGACCAACTACCTCAGTTTACAGATGGGGAGACCAAGGTTCAAGATTTTGCCTTGGCCTCACAGGTAGAGGTAGCCAGGATCTGATACAAAGCCGATACTCCTTCCACTGCACCACGGTAATTCTCCCCAAAAGTGACACAGCTATAAGGTTTGGAAAGTGCTTTTTAATCCTGAAAGCAGTAAGTGGAGGCATAGAAATGGCATTTCTCCCCCCAGCACTGTAGGTATTCAAGGAATGCACTCCAGAAATGAACGTGTCCTTCAACAAGGACAATGGGCAACCCTAAATCTCTCACCCTTTCCCTGTACCACCCAGCCCGCAGTATTGATGATTAGAGTGTCTGGGCTGAGACCCAGTAGACTCAGCAACTTTCCTGGAACAACACCTCCATGTAAATGAGCCTTGATGAGCCTGGAAAGAACCTCCTGGAGAGGATTGTCATTTGGAAGAAGGAAGATGGAAAGAAATGTGCTCTCATTCGGTTGGAGGCTTATGATTAGAAAACAGCCATCTCCAGGAGAGATGGATCCATTTCCCAGGAACTTCCACACATCACCTACTTCTAGATAGTGGCAAAATATTGTTTTTAGCCATTCAAGTATTGAAAGAGAAAATTCTAAGCGTATATTTGATCAGAGCCATAACTAGAGCAGTGCAACTGGGGCTTCATCTCAGGGTACTGGAATTCGAAGGGTCTACAGGCTCAGAGGATCATGGATAGAGCTGGAGGATACTTTTAGGGGTCACAGAGTCTAATTCCCTTATTTGACAAGGTGAACTCTGTGTATTGCCCCACTGAGTACAACATTCCCAGGTCTGGCTCTATATTTTATAAGCAAATGGATCCTGGTAAGCCTGGAGATTCATGGCCTCACTCAAGAGAGACAGTGATCCCCACAGGGCCTGGTGCCTGGCAGGAACTGTAAGAATATTTATCCCAGAAGGGAATGAGCTTCCCTCACATGGGGACAATGAGGTAAAATGACAAATCACTAGATTTGAAGTCAGAGATCATGTATGGCCATGACCAAGTCATTGTTCTCTCTGGACCTCAGTTTCCTCACCTGTAATCAAGAAATAAATCAGCAAGCACCTATGAAGTTACATAATGCTCTGGGCCTAGAGACACTTGCTAACTGTGAGACCCTGGGCAAGTCACTTAACCCTGTTAGCTTCAGTCTCCCCAGTGACAAAATGGGGATAACAGCACCTTCCTCCCAGACTGTTGTGAGGATCACATGAGAAAATATTTATAAGGTATTTTGCAGATTTTAAAGCTCTGGAGAAATGTTATTGTCATTAATGTACCAGGATTTGCCGAAGAAGGTTCCACTCACTAGGCAATGTCCTTTCTAGTCCTGAGCTCTGTGGGTTGATCTTCTTCCCCCACCACCTTCCCCCGCCGCCTTCTCAGTATTCTCCCAAGCGGCTTCATCACCCTCCCTTTTTCATAGGCAGCAGCAACAGCAGGAATGCTTCACAGCCAGGTGCTTGCCTGGCCTGAATGCTAAACTGAAGGGAAAAAAAAAATCCCAGTCATGGCTCCTACTTCAAGGAGCCTGGAATCTCGGACAGAATCCCAAAATGTGGGAGCTGGAAGCTGAGCCATTTACTACAGCCTGAAGAGAATGGTCTCTGGCATACCCAGCCAGTGGTCCCATCCACCCTGTGTTTAAGGCCCCGAGACCTTCCCCTCCTCCACGTTGGTTCTCCCCAGTTTATCCTGTCTACCAGTTCTTGTTTATACAGTTGGCATCTTGTCTCCTCCAGGAACCAGGCAGTTCCTTGGGGGCAGGGATTGGATTGTTTTCTTCACATCCCTAGCACTTAGGACAGCGCCCAGGACATGATGAACTGGAACCATGGTGCCAGTAATCAAACATGATGCTCCAAATATGGCCTGACAAGGAAAAAATATTCATTTCTACAAGCTCTCTAACGTAGCTCAAGATGGCATTGGACTTGAACCTGAGCAAAGGTTTCAGTATTTATCCCTAGTGGACTGCATTTTATTAGATGCAGCCCAATGCTCTAGCCTGTCAACAGCTTATTAGATCTTGGCTCTGTCATGCAGTGTGTTAGTGATCCCCCTAGCATTGAGTCATCTGCAAATTTTATAAACAGGGCATGTATGTCTCATTCAAGTCATCTATACCAGTTATGCCTTTATCAAAATGTCAACTAGAATGGGGACAAGGATAGATCCCTGGGGCACACCTCTGGAGACCTCTTGCCTAGTTGACAGATCCATTAATAACCATTCTTTGAATCTAACCATTCAACCAGGTCTAAATTATTCTAATTGTATTATCATCTAATACACATGTCTCTGTCTTTTCCAGAGGAAAGTACCAATTACTTTATCAAATGTATGATTAAAATCCAGGTAAACTATATTGATGCACTCCCCAGTAACCTTATCAATAACAGAAATGTAATTAGTCTCACCTGGCGAGCTCCATAGGAAGGCAAGTTTAGAATCAAAGATTCTTTCTCTAGGCAGTCATGCAACATTTCTTTAATGACAAGGAATGATCGTGGACAAATCCATTTGGAACTCCTTCCCTCAGCCCAGTTTGGTTTGTAGATTCATAGAATCTCAGTGTGGTCTTTGGAGGAAGTGGTAGGCAGAAGTCCTTAGGCTGAGCCTTGTTAATGAAAAAAAAAAAAGCTAGATAGATGGGTAGCTAGCTGGATGGGTAGGTAGAATTTTTTTTTCTTAACTGCTTCCTACCAGGCACTGGTAACACATATTAAAATGAACAAGGCAGATCCAGCCTTTAATGTACTTACTTTCTAATGAGGGAAGATGATTCATAAAAAAGAACTAAGTAGTGGGGAAAAGGAAGATGACTTGGAAAGCTTGTTGCATGATCACAATCAATGCAGCTCAGATAAGAAGGGAAAGGATCAACTGGGAAAAAAATTCTTGGTATCAAATACCTCTAATGAGGTCTAAGCAACAGTGTGATACATTGGAGAGGACGTCAAAGTCCACTTTGGACAATTGCTACCTAGGTGACCTTGGGTACAATACTTAATTTCTGAACCCCAATTACCTCATCTATAAAATGAAGGGGTTGGACCACTGGCCTCTCAGGTCCCTTCCAGCTCCAGAACTATGATCTTCTTATTTGAAGATATAGTGAATTAAAAATATCTAAGACTAATATCCATTCTTCAATAAATAGATATCTATAGGTATGAACAAGAATTCTTAAAGAATTGCGAACTATTAACAATTATCTGAAAGACTGATCATGCAGGAATCAGAAGGAAAATGTAAATTAAATTAATTAATTTCTACTTACATTCCCCAAATGAGCAGAGATGAAAATAATAGTATAGAGGGGCTAGAGGAAATTCAAGAAAATGGCAAGGGATAGTCATGGACAGATCCAAGAGTTGAGAAAATGCACTTCTCTCCCTTTTTTCAGAGATGGAGGATTTTGGGTATGTAACATTGCACGTACTGTTAAGTACAGGTGATTTGGTCTTGCTAAATTGCTTCTCTCTCTGTCTCTCTCTTTCTCTGTCTGTCTGTCTGTCTCTCTCTCTCTCTCTCTTTCTCTTTCTCTCTCCCTCCTCCTCCTTCCCTCCTTTCTGTCTCTTTTTCTGCCTCTACTCTTTCACTCTTACTCTGTCACTCTGTCTTCCTCTATCTGTCTTTCCCTCTTCTACCCTTTCTATGTCAATAAAAAATGATCTTTTTAAAAAGAGGTAGCAAAAAGTCCAGAATATCAAGGCAACTAATGAAATGTTAGGGAAGGTGGCCTAGCCGTACCAGATTTTAATCTCTATTATAAAGCAGCGGTCCTGAAAATGGCCTGGTACTGGCTAAGGAACAGAGTGGTGGATCAATGGAA
>CM053593.1:8002039-8028621 GCA_028646575.1 Pseudocheirus occidentalis | reverse complement strand
TTGGGACTCAGTGTTATGGTTTCTGAATAAAGACCTTGGTTCTGCCTTCCATGTGGAGAGTTTGCTATATTTTGTGATCCAAAACTACACCAACATATTCATAACCATCATGGGTGTTGTGAATATCTCATTATTGATACAGACACCACCACCGTCATCCTCATCACCATCATCACCACCACTGACATCATCGTCACAACAGCTTACTTTTATATAACACTTTCAAGTTGGGAAAGTTCTTCAGATATATAATTTTATTTGATTCACACAACAATCCTGCCAGTAGATGCAATTATCCTTAACATAGAAAGTATTTAATACATTCTTGTGGGTTGATTGATTTTTTAGGGAGGTTAAAAGGCTTGCCCAAGACCACAAAGATCTAAGGGTCTAATGTGGAATTTGAACTCAGGTTTTCCTGGATCCAGATTCAGTTCTGTGTCACTAAGCCATTCTATCTATCAGAATTGCAGTATGAGCAAATCCCTATTGGGAAAAGACCTCCTAAGCCATAAGACCTGACTCAAACTTGAGCAAAAATCTCTTTTAGAACATCTCCAGGGGCAGTTAGGTGGTACAGTGAATAGATCACCATCCCCGGAGTCAAGGAGCTCCTGAGTTCAAATTTAGCCTCAGACGCTTAACATTTACTAGCCATGTGACCTTGGGCAGGTAACTTAACCCCAATTGTTCCTCCAAAAAACAAAACAAAACAAACACCTCCAATTACTGGTCATCCTGACTTTAATTTAAAACTTCTAGTGAGGAGGAACACATTCTCTGGCCCCTATTTCCCTATTGGGTAACCCTGATTATTGTCAGGTTTGCAATTACATAAAATTTAAACTTGACTTTTAGAAACTTCCCACCATCGCCATTAATTGAGCCCTCTGGGGCCCAGCAGAATAAGCCTCATCTCTCTTCCTCATGACGGCTCTTCAAATATTTGAACACAACTGACACATCCCCCCTGGGTCCCCTTTTGTTTATAAGAAACATTTCCTCTCCTTCCACCAATCGTCACATGGCATGTTCTCCACTGTCCTTATTATTCTGGTCACCCCTTTCTGCACATGCTTTGGCATATCTAGGAGTTTGATGAATGTGGTGCCCAGAAGTAAATACAGTCTTCCTCTTGTGGCCTGATTGGAACAATGTGTATTGCAGAATCAGTCAGCCTAGGAGAGAATTAGCCTCTTCTATTGTCATGTTATGATACTGATATATCGAGCTTGTGGTCCACTAAAACCTCCAAGTTTGTTTTTTTTTTTCGGATGAAACTTCTTATCTAGCCATGCCTTCCTTCCACTGAATTTATGGAACTGATTTTTAGAGGGGGGAGAGAGCTATGTATACAACTCTATATTTATTCCTGTTAAAATTTCTCTGATGCCATTTGGCCCAATATTAGAGCCTGTCAAGATATTTTTGGATCTAATTATCCAATGATCGAATGTTTTAACTAACCTTCAAAGCTTAGTAGTATCTGTAAATACTACGTCGAATGCGCCACATCTCCTCTCATCTATGACGCTGATAAAAACAGTAGAAAATACTAAGCCAAGGACAGACACCTGGGATACTCCCTATGGTACATCTAAGCTGATGCTGCCCCAGGAAAACGAAAGCTTCTTGGGGATATCGTCAAGTCAAGTCAAGTCAAGTCAAGTCAAGTCAAACCAAATCAACAAGCATTTATTAAGCATGTACTATATGAAGCAGGCACTCGGCTTAGGGCCATGGCTATGGAACCTTGAGTAGGCTTTTCATCACAATGGTGGCACGTGCTGATGAAGGAGCATAAGATGAGGGGCAGGGATGGAGGTCACCATGGGAAAGAAGCATTCTCTTCTGCCTTTTAGCCACCTAGGACAAAGTCCTGTTTACCCCATGCTAGTTACACCTCTAGACATTTCATACTACCAATAAAGAGGAAGAATTTCCTTGTATTGAAATCTTTTAAGCCATGTTGTTCAAGTCACAAGTCAAGTCAAATGTTGTAATTACCTACTATGTGGCAGCTTCCTAGGATGGAGTTCATCTCACCATGACTGACTCCCCAATGCTTCCTGACCTTCTTCTTGTTTACGCCTATGGGTCTCCACCGTCTGATTATCAGAGCACTGATAAAGAAGCTTCTTCTACCAATTCAAGCACAACTTCCCTGTGACTTAGAGTCTCAAGTTTCCTAGAACACCAACCAGTGAAGTCTCTCAGCCAATGTGTCACAAGTGAGTTATCCTGACTACCCCATGATGCCTCTCATATTAATAAATTATTGAACTAATAATGCCATTCTTCTTTCCTGCCTTCAATTGTTCCTTCTTCCCTTTCTCCTCCCTTTCAATCCTCCTTTCTTCCTTCCCTCTCCTTTCTTTCCTCCTCCTTGTTCCCCTCCCCTTTTCCTTTCCCCTTCTCCTTCCTTCCCTTTTCACTTTCCCTTCTTTCTCCCATCTCCATTTCTTTTCTCCCTTCTCTTCCCTTTCTAGTTGGGTGTGCCACTAGAGTATGGAGCCAGGCAATTTTTTGTCAAGCCCTGTCTTTATAAACAATTTGATTTAAAAAAAATACAAAATTCACGAATTCATATAAGGTATAATTGTTTATTAATGAAGATTTAGAATAATTGCTGGAGATGAGGTACTATGTATTTATTTATTATCCAATCAATGCATTCTTCATAGTGTAAATAGGGCTTTTAGCTGCTCTAGGGTGAGGGCAAGTCAGTTTGGCAGGTCGTACTAATAGCCATTAGTACTACAGCAGGTTGGTGGAATTCCCAGTTATAGGGTCCATTGGTGGCAGCCAAAGACTGTATCTCCAATGAACTCAGCCAGGATCCAGTGTGTATATTCAAGTCTAAAGCCCCCAGGGTGGCTGGGATATCTTGGACTATCCTTTCAGCCATTTAATGGGTACAGGGAAGAAGGGGCACTGGATCCAGGCCAAGGTCAAGGGTACAGCCATTTCTAAAATCAGAAGGTTGATGGTGATGCCCTGGTCTTCTGTTGGGTAGTTCTCCAAGTGACTGAAGGCCAGTCTTTAAGGTTTTGAGAAGGTATTGCTGCTGTACTCTTGGAGGAGTCTCTGAGGTCTGGGGCAGGGCCCTCATTTCACCAGTTCTAAGGCCTGTATGTGAATACTAAGGAAAATAATCTGATATCATATTCTTCTTCTTCAAGCAGTGAGATACCAGGTTTGGCTGTTGTGCAAAGAAGCCAGAAAGGACCTGGTGCTTGAGATGGTAAAGGAAGAGCAGAGTCTTCCCTCATGTGAGAGATAGAGTATCGGCTTTACTTACTAAATCCTGATACTCGTTTTAAAAAATCCTATCTACCAGCCATGCAAAGGCTTTTGTCTAAATCCCTCTATTAAATTTCAGTCTTCCTTGATGTTAATTAATTGTTTTTGTAATTGGGATGTGTTGCATCTTTATTTAACAAATGAATTCGAAGCCCACTAAAACTCTTTGGAAGATTTTTAAGTCATTTGGAAGGCTATTTTCAAGTTTTTAAAGTCTGAAGCTAAGAGAGTTTTTATAAGGTGTCGGGCACATCATTTTCAGTAACGAAAACTTAGTTTTTAAATGTCTTGCTAATTGTGATGGTTTTGTTCTATCATTAATATCTCAAGACACAAATATACACTGAAGGCGAAGTCTAGCATTAACAATAAGTAGCGTAAATTAAATTCATATACCAAATAATTTTCTTGATGATTTTGGATTTTGGGAGGGAGGTAAATGTCTTGTCAGGTATGATTAAATTTTCATTGTTTTTGCCTCATAATGTGTGTGAGAAAGACTAGGAGCAGGAGGGGCATCATCTCTACTTTTCTTCTCACTTGACTGTGTTTGCATTACTAGGATTCTCTTCCGTTTCTTTGTAGGAAACTTTTAAAGCCATTTGTCCATTCTCTGAGTTAAAACCTTTGGGGCAATCTAAAGGTTGGCCAGGCTGCTGCTGGAGAGGAAGGGTTGAGATGAGAAGGAGTTGAGCTGGAAGCAAGGTAAGAGAAAGTTGGAAATGGCAGATGGGAGTTAACCTTTATAAAAGGGCTCTCTCTCGGAAAGACCATCCCTCAATTCCTATCCCCCATTCCTCCTACAGCAGCTTCTTAGGTGGTAGCTCTGCCTAAGGGGGTGAGGCTTCCCACATGGTGAAAATTTACCGTTTAAAATCAAAGATTGTGGCATTGTTAGGAAGAGAGGTTTGCCATCTATGTTCTCCCTGGGGAACATTGCTTAATATATATTGAGCCAAATAATATTTTCATTCAGAGTTAATGACCCATGAATACCTGAGTGAACAAGTTCTACTTTAGCTGTGAATGATTTGTGAAATACCTCATTAAACCCTGTTAATAAGCAGATTGTCTGACACAAGGCCCTCAGCTCTCCAAACAAGCAATAAGGACATAGCCCTGTGATAATTGATGTTCTCAGGAGAGTCTATTATATTGGGGGCCTCAGAGAATGAGATCAGGTTCTCTATACAACAAAGAGGCAACTGATTTTGAAATGAGAAAGGGTATGGTAGCTGGTTAGTTGATTCTAAATGAGAAATTAACAAAATGTTCTTGTTTAATGTTATGGCATCTTTGGGTTGGAAGGGCCCTCTGAGACCATTGGTCTAACCACTATCCACTACATGAATATCCTTTACAACATTACTGACAGCATCAGTTTGAATCCTTACAGTGACGGGAAACTGCCTACTTACCAGGCATTCCATTGCTGGACAGTTCTAATTGTCAAAAGTTCTTCCCATATTGAGTAAAAATCAGCCTCAATGTCACAAATGCTTTTCATTCTCCATATTTATTTCCTACACAGTGCCCAGAACATCACAGATGTTTATTAAAGAGAAGTCAAATGAACGCACGCATCACAGAACGTCACAGTCAGAAGGTACCTTAGAGGATGTCTCTAACAAGTGGTGCTTGAAGCCTTCTGGTGACAAGGAGACCACAACCTAGTGAGCGTGTCACTAATCTGCTTTCACTATCACTCTGTGAAATGGGTATGAGACTTGACAGCTTCTGAAATTTTATTTTTGGGGTGGCTAGGTGGCACAGTGAATAAAGCACTGGCCCTGGAGTCAGGAAGATCTGAGTTCAAATTGGGCCTCAGACACTCAACCCAAAAACTAGCTGTGTGACTTTGGGCAAGTCACTTAACCCCAATTACTGCAAAAAAATAAAAATAACTTATAAAAGTTATATTTTTAATTCTAAAATTTAATAAATAATAGATGAAATGGGCATTGCCACTTATATAATGGAATGGAAAAGAGACAATGACACATTAAACTACAGATCTCTGTTGTGTACAGTACGCTTTTCTAAGTCTAAAGTCAAGAAACAGGCTGGAAGAATGAAGAAACAACAAGCATCTCAATGTACAAATCTAAGGATTAATGCAAGTTGGAGTCATGCAAAATTCAATTTTGTGGGAATTTTATAATAATGCCATGTTGCGTCTAATTCAAATCACAACTTGATTACTATGACACAGACACATGTCCGTTAGTCAAGGGCTTTAACATGCCGGAGCATAGTGACTCTGCCTTTGTTCATTCCTGTGTGTGGATGCGGTATATAGCTGTGTAGCTTTACCAACAGTTGTCCTAATTCTTTCATTTATTTATTTTTATTGTTGTTTCGGAGGCAATTGGAGTTAAATGACTTGCCCAGGGTCACATAGCTAGTATTTGAGGCCATATTTGAATTCAGGTCCTTCTGACTCCAAGGGCATAGCTGGCCCTGCTAATTCCTTTAAAGGGAGCCCTTAACAAAATGGATATGAGGAAGAACACGTCAGGGGGAGATGGTGCCCACCCAAAAAGGAAGATGCCAGTTCTTCCATGAGAACAAAAATCTGACATCCCTGGATGGTATGAACGTCGTCGCAGTAACTCGAAAGCAGGATGGAACGTTGCAAGGCTGACTCTATGATATGAAATATTGAAAGAAACAGTAAAGTTGCCCCAACTTTTTGTAGTTTGCAAATGACTAAGAGGAATGTAAATGTTGCAGTGGTAGGAAGGAAGAGTCTTTTAGTTATGCGGATCAAAGACTGCAGGAAAAAGAAAGAGATGCTTTTTAACACAGCAGCCATTCAGACAAAGGCTTCACGTTTATTTAAGGCAATGAAAAAATGGAAATGAAGTAGATAGTGAAGAAACTTTTACTGCAAATGCTGGTTGATCTGATCACATTAAAAACTGAGTTCAATTGCATAATGCTCCCATTCCCAGAGAGGTAGAGAGTGCAGATGAAAGCTTGGCAGGTTACCATCGAAGAAGATGGATACACTGATCAACAGAGTTTGAACGGTGGATGAAACAGGCTTCTTCTGGAATAGGCTCCCTTCCCCAACTCACATTTCTAAGAGAGAAAAAGCTCCACCTGGATTTAAAGCATCTACCACTATGATTGAGAGGTAATACAGAAGAGGATTTCAAATGAAAACCAATGCTTGGTTATCGCTTCTGAAATCTCTGTGTTCCGAGGAGCTGCAACCATTCACTGTTTCCAGTTCTTTGGCGGTAAAATAAGAAAGCGTAATTGACTAATGCTGTTTTTGAAGACTAATTTTCAAGTTCCAGCTCAGCTGCTGAAAAATATTGCAAAGACAACAAGATCTTGTTTTAAGTGTTACTGACTTCAGATAATGCCCCAACCAACCCCTTGGTTCATCGTGTGAGAACATGAGCCTGGAAATTCGCCAAGGTCTGCTAAGGCTCTGTGGCCCTGCCAGTGTATATATGAAGAGTTCAAGAAAGGCCAGAGAAGACAGTCCAGCCCATGTTGCTCAAATATTCTAAATGACAGTAACAGCATTTTCATTATAACATCAGTGTAGACTCATCTTTTGGCATGATATTCAGTGATTTTAAATTTTTCTCTTTTTGCTTTCTAGAGCTACTCTGTTCCTTTGTAGTAAGCATGAATTGGAAATGCATTTTCCTTTTCTTTGGCTGTTAGGTCCTGTGGTTCTGCCCTCTGGGGCCAATTAGTACAAGGCTAATCCCCTTTCCAGGTGATAGCCTTTCAAATCCTGGAAGGCAGCAACCAAGCCCTGGCCATGATACTCTTCTCCAAACAAATCATTGCTATTTCCTTCAATAACAATAATGTCTCAAGTTAAAACTGCTCTTTAAGCTTTGTGCATTCCTTTCCTCATGACAACCCTTCACAAACTTTATTACACCAGCCCTGTGAGCTGGGCTTTACTATTATTAGCCCCATTTTACAGGCCAGGAAGTGGAGGTTCAGAGAGATTAAATGATTTGACAGTCATTTGCTATCAAAACTGGGGCCTAATCCAGGTTTTCCTGAGTCCACATCCACAGCTCTGTCCATTAGGCCATGCTGCTTTTTGTCCTTTCACCGTTTTGGTCATTCCTCAGTAGGTCACTAGCTTAGCAAGAACCTTTCCCAAATTTGGTCCTATTGCTATTGCTGCAGTCTGCCTAGAACTATCCCCTTTCTAATATCATCTCATCCTGCTTGCATTCCAGGCAGAAACATCACCACAACAGCATCCACTGGCATAAATGATGACTGACCTCATGCAGGTGAGAAGGTCTTAGAGGGGCATCTGACATGCAGCTTGGCCCCAGAGAGCAGATGTAAGAGAAGTAGGTGGTAGAAACTTTGGTATCATCCTTGACTCCATGCTCTGCCTCTGCCTCCAGATCCGCTCCCTAGCTAGACCTGGTTATTTCTATCTCTACAGCATCTCCCAAGTCTGTCCGTGTTTCTCCTCACAGCCATCATTTCCCTGTTTCAGCCTTTTATTCTTTCTTATCCGGGCTATTGTAATAGTCTCCTCCTTTGTCTCTCTATCTCACGTCTCTCCCCTCTAACCTGCCCTCTACAACTGGCAAAGTGACTTGGCTAAAATGTGTCTGAAGGAGGCAGAGTCCATATAGTGGTTCAGCTGGAGACACTGGCTCTCCTACCCCATGGCCTCCAATTATCTAGAAGATGCACCAGACCAAATCCTAAATGAGGAAATTCAAGAAACCCAGTCACAGTGAGTGATTTGTCTAGGCCAGATCTCCAACGGGAGACAGATAGAGAGGTCTGGACCCTGAGGAAGGACTTCTGGCCAGGAGGACACTGCATGAGACATTCCTGAGTCCAGAGACTGAAAGAAGACTGAGGCTGTACATCAAGGCAAGAAAAAGTGCCAGGGTCTCCCCCAACTAGTGCAGGGTGTGGGAACTGGTGCCAACTGGCACCCACTATTCAGGTTACAGTGCTCAACACCCCAAGAAAACAACAGAGGTACATAAGGGGACAGACATTTAGCCCAAATTTTACCCTCAGAAGTACAAAGAGCCTAATCGTAACAGTGTCTAAAGTCGAGAAATAGGCTGGAAGAATGAACAAACAACAAGAATCTCAAAATAAAAAGCCATTATGATGACATGGAAGCTCTAGACACAAACCCAGAAAAAGAGAATGACTCAAAAAAAAATCTAGAAGGAAAACCTGAAAGTAAAATGTAGGGTATGCACAAGCCCAACAAATATTTCTGGAAGGGATGAAGTAAGAGTTAAAAAAAGGAGCTAAACTGATTTTTAAAATCAAAGGAGAACAGTAGAGCAAAAAAAAAATGGGAAAAGAAATGAGAGCTATGGAAAAAACATAGTGAGGGAGAACTGACAGCTTGGAACAAGAGGCATAAAACCTTATCCAAGAAAATTACTCCTTCAAAATTAGAATTGATCAAATAGAAGTTCATGGCTCCATGAAGCATCAACAAATATGAAAACAGAGTCAAAAGACTGAAAAATAGAAGAAAAAGTAAAGAATCACATAATGAGTGAACTGAACAGCAGAGGGAGGAGAGTTAATTTCGGAATCATTGAACTGCCTGAAAGCCATGATCACAAAAAGAGCCCTGATACGCTATTTCAAGGAATTGTAAAATAAAACTGCTCGGCCTTTCAGAATCATGGGTCAGAGCAGAAATAGCAAGGATCTGCCTGGGGGGGAGGGGGAGAGCTAAGAAAGTGATACGACTGAAATGAAAAGCTTTAGGGTTATAAACAAGAATAACTTACCCAGCAAAACTGAGTCTAACTCTGTAGGGGAGAAATGGGTCGTTAATGAAATAGAGGACTTCCAAGCATTCCTGATTAAGATACCAAAGGTGAGTGGAAAATTTGACATACAAATACCAGAGTCAAGAGAAACATAAAAAGGTAAACATGAGTAAGCATTTACGAGGGACCAAACAAGGCAATTCTGAGGGGTTGCACTCCTCAGCTCAGAACTGTTATGCTCAGATGTCATAGAGGGGGCTTAATTAGGCAGAAGACTTGAGTGTGATTCCATTATGTCTGAATGATCATAAAGGAAGGAAGTAAAAGGAAGAAGAATATAATGGAATGAAGGAAAAGGAGAGGAAGAAAGGGGAAAATTGTTTCTTGAAATAGGTTACACAAGTATAAGTCTATACAACAAGGAAGAGGGAGTTGGGGAGAGTGTGTGCCACTGGAACCTAATTCTCAGCTACATTGATCAAAGGAGGAAAGACACCACACACACACACACACACACACATACACACACACACACAGAGTTGAGTACAAAAATACATTTAACTCAATAAGGGAAAGGAAAGAATAAAAGGATGAGCAGATTAAGGAAGGGATTAATCAGAAATTAAACAAACTCTTTTGAGAAGGATAGCCAACAAAGAGCAGGAAAAGTTTAACAGAATAGGATGGAAAGAAACACAGAATTAACAAATATAAACTGAATGTGAATGGAATGCGCACATCCATAAATTGGAAAAGGATAGCAGAATGAATTGTAAACCACAATCCAACAATATGCTGTTTACAAGAAATACATTTGAAATAAACAGATAAACAAAGTTATTAAAATATGAGTTACAGTAGAATACCTCATACTTCAGGTGAAATAAAGAAGGCAGGGGTAACAATCATAGTCTCAGACAATGCAATAACAACAACAAAAAAGATCTACTTGAAAGAGACAAATTGAGAAACTAGATTTTCCTGAAAGGCATCACAGACAACAAATTAATTTCAGTATTCAACACATGTGTGCCAAGCGGCATAGTATCAATATACTTAAAGGAAAAATTAGAAGAATTATAGGGAGAAATAGGCAGTTAGATAGGCATAGTAGATAGATCACTGGACCTGGCAACAGGAAGATGTGAGTTCAAATCCAGCTTCTTAACAGTTAACTAGCTGTGTGAACCTCGGCAAGTCACTTAGCCTTGTTTGCCTCAGCCTTACCTGTAAAATGAGCTAAAGAAGGAAATGACAAACAACTCTAGTATCTTTGCCAGAAAAACCCCAAATAGGGTCCTGAAGAGTAATGCATGATTAAAATGACTGAACAGCAACACAAGGAGAAATAGACAATAAAACTATGAAGGAGGGAACCTCAATTTACCCCCTTTAAGATCTAGATAAATGTAACAAAACATTTTTTTAAATCTGTATAGAATTTTAGAAAAGTTATATATATTAGATTTGTGGAGGATATTGAATGGAAAGAGAAAGGAATATATCCAATTTTCAGCTGCGTATAACACCTTCACAAAAACCTGACCATTTATTAGAGCATAACAACCTAATAAACAAATGAAGAAGTAAAAAAATTTTAAACTATCTTTTACTCACCATAATACAATAAAAGTTATATTCAATAAAGGGTTTTGAAGCAAATATTAAAAATTAATTGAAAAGTAAATAAGTTAATCTGGAGGAATGGTGAATTGAAGAACAAATAATAGAAATAATCAATAATTTCATTAAAGATAAGGACAAGAATGAGATAACAGACCAAAAATTTGGAGGTGAAACCAAAGAACTTTTTTTTTAGGAGAAAATTTGTATCTCTAAAGGCTTATGTCAATAAGAGAAAGAACAGATCAACAAACTGGACCAAAAAACCCTATGAAACAAAGAATCCCAATTAAACAGTAAAATGGGAGCTCTGAAAATAAAAAGTTAGGAAAATCGAAAGTAAAAGAAATTAATAGCAACAATGAATTTGTAAATACCACCAGGAGGTGTTTTTTTAATGGGGAGACTTTAAAATAGACAAGCCATTAGGTAATTTGATTTTAAAAAAGAAAAAAGAAACCAATTTACCAGTATCAAAAATGAAAAAGGTCACTTCACATTCAATGAAGAAAAAAATAAAAGAAATTACTTGGAACTATTTTGCCTAATTATATGTCAATAAAACTGACAATCTCAATGGAATGGATGGATATTTATAAAAATACAAATTTCCCAGATAATCAGAACAGAAAATAAAAGACAACTATTCCTAGCTTGAAATTAAATAAGCCTTAAATTAACTCACAAAAGAAAAAAAAAACAGGACCAAGTGAATATTTTTTCAAAAATTAAAGAACAATTAATTCCAATCAACTATTTGAAAAAAAAACTGTAAAAAAGTCCTACCAAATTCCTTTTATGACATAAATATGATGTTGATATCTAAACTAAGAAGAGTTGAAACAAAGAAAATCATATAGACCGATAAATCTAATGGATATTGATGCAAAATTTTAAAATAAAATGTTATCAAGGAGACAATAGCAACCCATCACAAAGATTTTTACACTGTGACCAGGCTGGATTTATATTTGGACTGCAATACTGGTTCAATAGTAGGAAAATTATAAATGTAATTGACCACATTGATGACAAAACAGCCCAAATTATGATTATATCAATAGGTGAGACACAACAAGCTTTCCTTAATGAACCTCAAAAGCACAGTGATAAATGGAATTTTCCTTAATATGATATGTAGCATCTACCTAAAACCAAAAGCTAGCCTTATCTGAAGTGGAGACAAGGAAGGGTTTACAGTATGGGTGAGACAAGGATGTCCACTCTCATCCTTACTATCAACACAGTACTAGAAATGCTAGCCAAAGCAATAAGACAAGAAAGAGAAATGGAGGAAATGAAAACAGGAAAAGAGGGCACAAAATAATCACTGTTTGGAGATGACTCCGTAGTTTACTTAGAGAAATCTTGGAGTCAATGAAAAAATTAATTGAAACAATAACTTCAGCAAATAAACCCACACAAATCAGCGGCATTTCTGACAATATATGCTTTCCGGGATGAATGCACATCAGTTTTGTCATATCTGTTAGTGAACAATGTTGGATATTTAGGAAAAATGCAAAATGCCACATTGAGCCTTTTTGACTTCATCACCATCATCAAAGCTAACAATCGTGACCCTTTCAGGCAGTGGTTCTCAGCCTGTGGGTTGTGACCCCTTTGCAGGTCAAACAGCTCTTCCACAGGGGTCACAGGGGTCGCCTAAGATCATCAGAAAACACATATTTCCGATGGTCTTAGGAACCCAGACGCTCCTCTGTCCATCTCCAGGCGGGTCCGCCCACATGCAGACACTCCCACATACGAGTATTAAAGGGTCGTGGCATTAGGAAGGTTGAGAACCACTGCTTTAAGGTTTGTGAAGCAATTTATATATGCCATTTGTTTATAATGGCATAATTTTGCTTTAAAATAGGGAATTTACCTGAAGTCTAAAGACAATTGAAGAATGGATTGCCTCATGGAGCAATGACTTCCCTATCATTGGAGATCTTTGAACAAACTCCACTAACCACCTGTGGAGGCTTCTCAGACTAAAGTTTATGATTTAAATAGGGCTGGGCATGGATGACCTTTGAGGTCCCCCTTTCCAGCCCTGCTGGCTTCTGAACTTTTCCCTAGTAATCTAACCCACAGTCAGACATATACAATCCCAGTACTTGGGTTCTTTTCTCTTTTTTTTTTTCTAATTTTGGAATTAAACACACACACACACACACACACACACATGAGCGCACACACACACACACACACACTCATTTGCCTTTACATTTGCTTTTAAAGCGGCCAACACGTGGTGATGTGAGCAGAGATGCTGGCCGATCGTATGTTTTCCAATAATGAGCCAAAGTGCGGGGGATAGCATAGAAGCAGTGCCAAGGGGATAACAATTCAGACGCAGAAAAAGCATCTATAAATGGGTCTTATCCCCAGCAGCGTAGCTAATTTTATCCTGATTACAGTTTTTAGCATTCAGAGAAAATTGGGCTGAAAAATACTGTGTTCTCCATCCTCACCGATAAACAGCATTTCTTTATTATGGGTTAGAAATAGGCTGTGGTCCAACTGGTAGTGGGGAGAGGCACGGGGAGACTGGCATGGGCCTCTCTGCCACTTGGGTTATTGTTCTCACTGTTCCAATGTCACTGATGTTGAGCCTAAGAAGATTTGACTTTCTGTCAATACCTTTGGTGGTGATTCTACTACTTAGGTTGTTTGGAGTTTGGAGAGGTCTACAATCTCTTCGGGGTTCTATGCAGCACCCCACGAGCAGAAGGAATCATCTGGTAGCTAGGAAGAATAGTCAGGAGAGGTGTGGGGCTTGGAGCTAGAAAGAGCTGACTTCGAATCCTGCTTCAGACACTTACTAGCTATGTGACTCTAGACAAGCCACTTCATTACTATCTGCTTCAGATAAACAGAGAGAATTTTAGCACCAACTCTACAAGATGAAATATTGTGAGGACGAATTATATATGTACATATATATACACATACACACATGTGTATACACATGTATATACACACCTACACATCTATGTATTCATACACATTATATGTATGTTGTAGTCTGCCAACCTTAAAGCACAATATAAATGCTATTATTGTAGTAATTATTATTATTCTAGAAGCACTCTGCCAGCAGCTTTACTGTGTAAGCCTAGAAAGTAGAATTCTTCCATTCAGAAATTCCTGCAAGCATCTGGCTTGCCCCATCTGCCATGTTTTGTCATGGTGATCACAGATCCACAGGATCTCAGATCTAAAGCCAAAGGTGGTCAGAAGCATCGAATCCAATCCCTTCATTTCACAGAGGAGGAAACTGAGGCTCAGATAAGTGAGGGGATGTGCCTTGGAGCCAGGAAGATGGGAGGGGTCAAGTCCTGATTCTGATGTAGAAGAGATGTGTGACCCTGGGCAAATCATGGGACCTTGCCAAGTTTCAGGTTTCTCATCTCTAAAATGGGGATAACAATAGCACCTATATGAGAAAATCTGTGCCAAGCGTTCAAAGGCCGGAGAGGACCATGGGAGTATGAGTGAGACAGACACTGGAGCCTCTCCAGATTCTGGGCCGAGTCTAAATCCAGCCTCAGACACTTCCTAGCTGGGTGACCTTGGGCTGCTTAACCTCTGTACAATTTCCTCATCTTGAAGACAGGGTTAATAACAGCACCTACTTCCCAGGGTTGTTGTGAGGATCTAATGAGACATTTGTAAAGTGGTTAGCATGGTGTGTGTACAGAACAGGCACTTAATAAATCCTTCTTTCCTTCCCTCTTTTCCTTCCTTTCCTTCTTTCCTTCCCTCTTTTCTTTTTCTCCTTACTTCCCTCTTTTCCTTCCTTCCTTCCATCCTTCTTTCCTTCCTTCTTTCCTTCCTTCCTTCCTTCTTTCCATCCATCCATCCATCCATCCATCCATCCATCCATCCTTCCTTCCTTCCTTTTGAGTTTTTTCACTTGGGAGACCATTGTACCAAAGAAATCACAGCTTTGAATTAAGAAAGAAAAAGGAAAACAAGCTAGCCTCCCATGTTCTTCACTAAAACCCTAACAGTGAGTTCTCTGTCTTAGCTTGTGTTACTCCTCCCTCTGTCCCTGAGAGCTGGAGGGTTTGGGCTGTCCAGTGAGGATGGAGAAATGAAATGTCTCCACCAGAACAGGGCAGCACAGGGCAGTCCTGAACTCCAGGTCTCCCAGTCAGAGCCCAAGGAATATGAGGCTGGAATGATGACAGGGAAGCCACAGGCTCCACTCTCTCTGCTTGGGGATTAGCTAAGCAAAGTGAAAAGCATTGCTCTGGTGCCAGGACTCCAAAGGGAAGAACACGAGAGCACAGGATTCCTCTTCTCCCCAGATACTGAGGAGCTCCTGAGTCTTCCTCTAAGCACTGCCCCTACCAGATGTGTGAGGCAAACACGTCATCCTGCCTGAGATCTCAGGAGGAGTGCAAGTGGCAGCTGGACATTCCTTGGAGCTCCTGGGCTAAGGGCTACAAGCAACCTCCCTGGGTCTGGGAGAGGCTGTGGCTGTAGTGAGTGCTTTACTGCTTATATTGATTCAATGGCAAGAGTAAACACTGTATGGCAGTTAAGCATGCCTGTCTGTTCCAGTGGGGAGCAATTCCATTATGCCAAGGTCAGGGGATGAGAGTTAAGTGAAATATGGCCCAATCGTGAAGGAGTGAGATGGTTTCTTTGTAGAATGGAGGTTCCAGAGCTGATTATAATTGGACAGATCCATATAATCTTTCCTGACCCCCAACAACAAAAATGGTCACCTAGAGATGAAAGGCAGGATAAAAGCACTGGCAGGCCATTTATCCTCTGAGGACCATAGAGCCTGGCATTTCCCTACCATGTGTTCCCTCCTCCCTCCTCCAGAGGGTAGAGAGTATATAAACAACTGGACAGGCAGAGAACTAGCTTAACTAACCCAACTAATCTCCTTGTCTCATTTACTGGATTTTTCTTTCTCTCTTTGTCCTTTTGGAGGGTACATGCCCAGTAGTGCGATCACTGGGTCCACAGGATGGAGCCTTTTGTCACTTTTCTAGAATGACAGCCCAAACAGCTGAACCGATTCATAGCTCCATCAATAATCTGTTAGTCCCCTTGTGTTTTTCCAAGTCTTCCCCCAGAACGACTATTCCCATTTCCACTTGGGTCACCTTTGCTCATTTGGGGGTTCTGAGGTTTTTTTCAACTTACATTTCTTTTATTTTTATGTTAGTGGAAACGGCTTGTCATTTGCCCACTTCTTGGGGAAGGGTCTGACTCAAATGGATATTTTAGTTCGGCATGCCTTGAACATCAGATTCCTAGCAGCAATATCTGATACAAAGCTTATTGCCCTCTTTAAAGTTTCTCTCATTTTATTTGCATTGATTTTGCTTCAGCAAAAGGTGGGGTTTTTTGTTTTATAGAATCAAAATAATCTATTTTGTTTATTGTGTCTTTCATGACTGTTTGCCTCTAATGGCTCTATTACATTTTGGGTTAAGAACACAGAGATGAGAGAGGCCCAATTTCTGTTTTCAAGGAGCTTCTAATAAAGCAGGGGAGGTTAGATAGGGACAAAGATATCTATAACACAAATGAGAATATGATAAATGCAGAGAAGAGGCGAAACCAGGTGCTTGCAAAGATGGGAAGCCAGGAGGATGAGCAAGGCTTCAGGGAAGGCTTTAAAGGACAGAGACACGGAGAACCGATGACTTGAGCCAGTTCAGAAAAGCCAAAAAGGGCCACAGGAGAGTCAGTCTGGAGAGCTGAAGATGCTCATTGTGGAGAAGAGTTGGGAAGGTGGGGGTAGGTGACAGAGATCCTTGAGGAAATACATTTGCAGGATTGTAGATTTAGAATGAAAAGCCTGAGTCCAATACCTGCATTTTACAGATCAGGAACCTGAGACACAGAATGGGTTAGAGACTTGCCCAGGGTCACACAGCTGGGAAGTATCTGGTATGAGGTTTGAATTCAGGTCTTCTTGACTGTATGTCCAGGACCCTACCCACTATCCCACACTGCTACGTGTTTTGCCTGGCTTCAGTGGGCAGAACCAAGAGTAGGTGGAAATTGCAGAGACAGAGGTACATCACAGACTCCACTTCTGGAACTCAACAAAAACTAAGAATTACACTCCATTAAAGCTTCCCCAAATTGGAATGGGCAGTCTCTCCCCTTGTGTGTTCCTCAAGTAGTAGGTGTACTAGGTCAGTTGGGGCCCTTCCCATAGCCTCCCCTCCCCCCCCATTTAAAGAGTGACTTAGGCCAGTCTTCTCTTTATTCCCTACCAGTAACATTGCTTCTAACTTTTCCATCCTTGCCCAGGTTTCTATCCCTAGCTCCCATTTTTGTTTGCTTTTGTGTGCTGTCTTCCCCCATAAGATTGGAAGCATATTGAGGGCAGGGAATGTCTTTCTTTCTCATATTCGTAGCCCCAGAGTTCAGCCTATGTGCCTGGCACATGGGCTGTGCTGAATAAATGTTTACTGATGGACTGGTTGGCTGACCAGCTTCTAGGGATGTTGTCATGGGGAGTCCTAATCAAATACGCTTTGACCTCTGAAGTTCCTTCTGGCTCTGAGATTTGGGAAGACGGTGATGCCAGGACCCTGGGGGTACAGAGAGGCCAAGAAGGACCAGCTTTCTAAGTGTCAACCTTAACTCTCCATTTTCAAGGATAAAGGTAGGAGACCCTATGGGTCTGCCATGGTTGGTCCAGGACAAGGACTCCATCTGAACCTGGTCTCAACATGGAGACGAGGAAAGGGAAATGAAGATAGCCAAGGGGTGTATTTGATAGTGTTGAGTCTGGAGGCGAGAAGACCTGAGTTCAGACACTCACTAGCTGTGTGACTCTCGGCTAGTCACTTAACCCTGTTTGCCTCAGTTTCCTCATGTGTAAAAATGAGAACGATGATAATAATAACAATAACAGTCACTTCCCGGGGCTGTTGGGAGGAAGAAACATGATCATGTTTATGATGCAAACTAATCAAATGGGAAGATAGTTATTAATTTGTTAAAACAACAACAAGAAGCCCGTTGTTACCTTAAAGATATTTAATGAGAAATAACTATATATATTTTTAAATTTTTTAAAGAAGACTAACATTGTTTTACACTTTTTCCAAACCCCTTGAATGTCTGGCTTAATCAATGACAGCCGGACCCTCCTCTCTGCTTCTGCCTTCAATCTGTTGTGATGTATTGTTTTGGTCAAAGTCTATGGCCTCACACAGACTGGTAGTTGCAGAACGGAGCAGTATTTTCATCCATAAATAATGCTTTAGTACTACTGTGAAAATAATTTTGACTTCACAGAGCCCCTAGAACAGTGGTTCTCAACCTATGGGTTGCGACCCCTTTGGGGGTCAAACGGCGTTGCTTAAGACCATCGGAAAACACATGTTCCCGATGGTCTTACGAACTGAGACACCCCTCCTCTATCCGTCTCCAGGTGGGTCCTCCCACATGCAGATATGGCCACATATGAGTATTAAAAGGTCGCGGCATTAGGAAGGTTGAGAACCACTGCCCTAGAAGTTCTCAGGACCCCCCCAGGTATCATCGGACCACATTTGGAGAACTAGATTGTCCCTGAGGTCCATTTTAGCTCCAAATCTCTGCTCCTCTGAGTACTCCTAGAAATAAGGGATATATCCCCTAGTAAAAGTGGAGAAATGCAAAGTTAATACATAATGACTTTCCCAGCAATGCTGAACATAAGAAATAAAATGTCATTATAATTAGAAGCCTGGATTTTGATAATGACTCCGTGAAAATGAGCATATTTAATTTCAATGCTTCTGTGAGCTAAGGAAAGAAAGGACATTTCTTTTTTCTGGGATAGATTTAGGGCTGGAAGGAAACTTGGGAGCAGGGATGTGTTAGCAAATATCCAACAACTGGATTTCTGGAAAAACAAAAAGGACCCTCAGAATGCTGGCAAGTTTAATCAGAATGAAGACTTTTTCCTGTCACTTTCCCCAATCTAGAAAGTCATCAGAAAAACAAATCCAGCCCTGACTTGTAATGTTTGTTGATTTCTGAGATCTATATGCTCACCTGGAAATTTTAACACTTGGCTAATTGGCATGAGAGGGCACCAGCCTGTCCCTTCCTGTAGGTCTCTCAGTTTAACCCCCTCATCTTACCAATGAAGATGAGGCCCAGGATCACACAACTAGTAACTGACAAAGCTGAGATTTGAACTCAGGTCCTCCTTATTCCAAAACCTTCCTTCTGTTGGATGTCTTATTCTTATTCAAATAATAGGGTTCTACTTCATTAAATTACCTGAAAATTATTTGGGGAAATAACATAGATAAGACCACAAGTCATGCCAAACCAAGTCAAGTCAAGCTGATCCAGTCCCACTGAATACCTACATAACACCACCCGGTAAAATGCATGAAATGCATGTCCCTGGTGTTATTTTATTTTTGTGTTTGTGTTTCCAGGGGCAAATGCAGCACCTGGCAAACAAGAGGTACTTAATAAGTCAGCACTGCTTTATTGAATTGACTCAAAACATTGATTCAATGTCTCCAAAATTTGAGACACTCAGCTCATATAGTGGCAGCCACACTGCATACCCAGGGTGGCTGCCAGCACAGGTTCTTAGAACTGTTTTACTAGGAAAGATAACTGTTTAAGGGATCAACAGTCTTTTAAAAATTACATTCACTAGGTCAGGGGAAAAGTCAGCTCCCTGAACTTCAGAAAAAATACAAACAAAGAAAACAGAGAAAATACAAGCAGAGAAATAAAAACCAACAGACGGGGCTTCTAACTGTCTGAGAAATTAGCACAGATCAACAGACAGATCCCACCGTCTGACCAAGGCAGTACATAGAGTTACCAGAGAGAGAAGCACCAACATCTGGGTTTCTCAAAGCTGGAGGGCTCCTTAAAGGCTACCCAGCATCTCATCTAGTCAAATCACCAGAACACTCTTTCAATGAATGAGCCCCTAAACAATATACTAACCTCAGAGTCACAGGTCATCACAACCCTCCTGACTCAGTGCCTAATTAGAAATTAAGAAAAGGTGTGAAAGCCTTCCTAAAGCAAGCCTCCCTTAAGAAAGCTTCCCTAAAGGGCTCCACCTGAGGCCTATTAATGGGTGGGGAAGATCTTGTATCCCATTAACATTATAGCTAGTCAAGTAGAACACAGGCCCCTGCCTACATTGAACTTACAACCCACTATGTTTCAAAGAGCTTATCTTTCTGGTCTATAAGGAAAACCTTTAAAAAACAACAACAGTAAAAGTAAGCTCTTATTCCTTAGCAACACAACGGGCTTCTCTACATTTGAAACAGGTCTGCTGTTTCTTCTCTAGTCTGAATAAATCACATCTCCCACATACATATTCCTATTTTTTTCCCTCAAGTCATGAAGATGCTAATGCAAGTAGTGAAATACAAATTCACTTAAAAGTGCTAATGAATTCATAGTTTTTTTCTGTCATCATATATATTCTCAGTCAATAGATGCTAATTGAACAACTCTCACATCAGAGTCCAAGGAAATTTCAGAGGTTACAAAAGACTTCTTATGCCTGAGAAGATTAGGGGGCGCTAGGCTAGATGGCTCCTATGGTCCAAGACACAGATCACCCTGGGAAAATATAATTTTCAGCTTCCTACTAAGTAGAGAGTTTTGGATTGAAAAAAAGAAATTCATTCCAGTAAGCTTTGTTAATCACCTCCTCTGTTTATCCCTCTTCCTGGATAGGGACAGATTCAGTATCTCCTGATCACTAAGACGGGAGCCAAGCCAGGGTCAGAAAATGATGGGTTCATCTGGCCCACGGCAAAGGGCCTTCCAGATTCCTGCCCGTCCTCGGGCTGGGGCAGGTCGCTGTTGTCACTGCTGGGCTCTGTAGTGTCATTAACATTTATTGACCTGGACAATTAACCGAACATTCACCTGTCTGACCTACCGCCATCTGTTCCTGTTTCTCATTCCTACAGGAACTCCTTCATAGGGATGCTGCTCTGTTCTTTCTCTTGTTTAAACCACTCACGGAGTCACTGAATCACACAAGTCAGAGTTGGAAGAGATCTCACAAGTCACGCAGTGCAACGGTACCTAACCAAGGTCCTCTCTATGACAGCCTTTGGTTTGGTTTGGCCTCTAATGAGGGAGAATCCACTCATTAACTGTCAATCAATCAATCCCCAACATTTATTATATGTCTATTACATAGGTCACCAACTTCCTGGCTAGCTGTTTCCACTCTGGCCATGATCTCTATCAACTCCCTTCAACAACCTTGGACTCTGCTCCTGGGTCCACTGGTCCTAAAAGCAGAGAGAAAGGCCATCTCAAAGTTAGGAACATTGCATGCACATAAAGATCTCTTATGCGTCTGTTTATCTATCCTCCATCTGTCTGCAACTGTCAATCTATGGAACTCTTTGTCTATGCAGGTCAAAACCTTCTCTATGACTCTTAATCTTAGAGAATTGTTTCTTGCTAATAAATACAAAATATATGCGAAGTCTCTCTCCCACCAGTCTTGGAGGATACTAGGATTACTGGAAGGCACTGGCAGCTGGGGAAATCAGGAAAGGCTTCATATAGAAATTAGGGCTTGAGGGAGGCTTTGAAGGAAATTAGCAATGCTTAGAGGAGGTAGTGTTTTGCACATACGGCAGCTTACTCTGACAGAGGCAGGGCTGGAGAATGGAGAACTCTGGAGAGGTAGGATCAGAGCCAGGAGAAGGTATGAAGAGGAATAACGTAGACCAAAGGGGAAATGCTCTGCAGCAGGGGAGGAGCAGCTGACACAGTCCTGGCATCTCTTCCTCCTTGTTCCTCTCCAAACGATGGCTCACTAACGCCAAACTTCCCTCACACTGGCAGATGTGACACTGTTCCCATAGTGGGGGCTTTGCCATAGATATGACCACTCTGAAGGTCCTGTGGATCAGATCGATGTAGAGGAGATGGACTCCTCTTCTCTGCCACTATCAACAATCAATAAACATTTATTAAATCCTTACTTAGCCAAGCATTGTGCTAAACGCTGCAGATACAAACACGAAAGAGGAAAGCCCTTGGCCTTGAGAAGCTCATAAACAACACACAAAAGGAACCTTAAGAAGGGAGAGGTGCCCATTGACAGGGCCTGGCGAAAAAGTCAGTCCCAAAGTAATGCAGCCAGATGGGAAGTGAGGAGACACCTATGCCGGGGCTCTCTCCTGTAGCCCTTGAACCCCCATTTATGTGCTTCCCATTTACACAATGACATCATGGACTCCTTAACACGGAACATTTACTAAACAACAAGACAAAAGCAATAATCATGAAAATATAATAGTCCATCCAGAAACCTGGCCACACTCTTTCACCAATATACAGTATCTGGCGTAGGGAGGAAGAGTGGGAATGTGCTTAATGGTAACTGAGTAGTGACAAGTGTATGAGGAGAGGAACATAAACCTATCTAGGGCAGCTCCATAGCTCTGCGCTATAGGCATGGATGCTAGTAATTTCTTCTTGGCAGTCTGTACCACATATCACCTGGCTGTCTTCTAAGCCCCTCTGCTCCACCCTGGGACAAAGCCGCTTCTCTGCTGTTCTTGGGCTGCTGAAGCATTAAGGTCTTTTAGGAAAGCGGCCTCCTCGTACTCTTACAGTGAATCAGCAGTGCCCAAAAGTCTAGAATTTATCATGGTAACCAGGCCTATTCTCTATGGGCTATGAAGGATTTTCCCTTCTCAAGCCACAAAGGGCACTAATGGATAGTGCAAGCAAGGTCCTGAGAGGTTTCTTTTCTCCTAAGCTGTCAACAGTGATAGGACAATGAACTGTTTTCCCCAATCAGCTCTTCAAATAGCACAGGATTCTGTTTTCTCCAATCAGCTCTCAGCAAAACAACACCTTTTCTCCCAACAAGCACAACTCTCAGCAAAGCCTTTCTTTACCCCTCTGAATCTCCTCAAATAGCTGGACCTAAAGGTCGACATGGGTATGCCTCTAAGGGATTTCCCAGTAGGGGGCACTCAAGAGCAACAGGCCCAGTCACCTTGGCAGGGGAGTTTGCTTTCCTCAGATGAACTCAGAGCAGCTATGAAGTCTCCTGCCAAAGAATAGGAGCCGTAGAGCCTGTCTGTGTTTAGTGCCTCTATCACCTCTATCTTATGATGAGAAACTAAAAAACAGATGATTCCCAACTGCCTCAATATCCATCTCTTCTAGTTCCCCCAAAGTTAGGAGATTTAGCATTTCCCTGGCACAGCTTCCAAAGCCCCAGAAGCACCTCCAATGCACCTTGGCCATCTTGATCTCACTGGGTTTTGCTTCCAGGTAAGCCCCCTAGTTAAGAGTTCTCTAAGGGGTAGTTTCTCCTGGGGTCCCCAGAGCTCTTAATCTTCTTTTCTCATTCTAATGTCCTTTTTCATGCCTCTTTGGACAGTGTTTTACAAGCAGGTTGTAAAAGGCATTAAATACTGAACAAAAGAGTCTGTACTTGATCCTAGTGGTAACAAGAGGGCAATGAAATTCATGGAAGGGAGTGACAGGTCAGGTCTTTGCTTTAGGAAAATTACTTCTTAGTTTTTATTCATTTCATTAGGTTATTTTATTAGTTTTATATTCACAAAACCCTAGGATTTGAGAGATGGAAAGGATTTTGTATCTGCACAAGCATCCTCTTTGTATAAAGTGGAGACACTGGCTTGGCAATGACCTGTTGACACTAAGGACGCCGAGGGCAGGCACAGGAACCCAGAACTTGACTTAGAGGATCTGACCCATTTTGAAGCTGTCATGACTCCTAAGGACCCATCACTCCACTCCCTAAACACCTTGTTTTATTTTGGGTATTTTTATATGCTTACACGTTGTCACACACAACCCCCACTCCCCAAAATGTAAGCTACTTGAAGGCAGGGGCTGATTCAATTTTTCTAAGAACCCTACGATCGGATGACTTGACTTCAAATCCTGCCTCTCCAACATTTACTAGAGAGGAAGACACATTATTTCTCTGACCATCCATTGCTTCTTCTTGTAAATGACATGACAAATTTACATAAGAATAGGGGGAGAGTGAACGAGTTATTCAATCAGTCACCCCACTGCACTTAAAACAACTACCTTAACCAAGTGAGAGTATTTCTATTTAGTCAACCCAATAATCATTAATCAATCAATCAACCGATGGTATTAGAATAGGAGTGAGAAGGTCTTAAAAGCCATAGGATAAAATGGAAGGAGGTGTGTTGGGATTGGCTGAGGAAACAGTCCCATCCTGTGGGTTTTGTATAATTTGGCAAGCCAGCTCAAAACATGGCATTTGAATATCTAAGTAGTACAGAGGAGAGAGTCAGCCAGCCAAGAACCTGGGAGGAAAATGAAGGGTGAGTCTCGTCTCCTCACCCACTTGCCCAGAGCAGGACCTGGTAAACTTCGGAAGGTCAGGAAACTTGGCCTTCTCCTCAGCATTTCAGCAGTCTGCACTGAGAGCTGAGAACTGGAGACACTGAGGAAAGGCAGCCTTAGGACTCCATGAGGATCCCAGAAGAAAGGTGAATCATGCTTAAGGGGAACTTTGTGAAGCCCCACGAAGGGGAGAAAAGGAATTCTAGGAGCTGGGGTCACTCCCCTGCCAAATGTGTTCTCCCAGCTTGAGCCCAACAGCCCTGAAACTCTGCATGTGCTTATGGAAGAGGGTCCTCCCAGGTTTTTGGGGTATGGAGGGTTATATTTGTGCCAACTGTTATTACTATGCCACCTTAGCAAGAAGACATTTCTAAAACCAAGTCTAGCTAACTAATTTATGGCCATGGACTATTAGTGAGAAAAACCTGTTGGTGGGGGGCTTATAATTAGACTGTAAGCTCCTTGAGGGCAGGAACTGTTTCTCTTCTTATTCATTTTACCCCAGTGCTTAGGGCAGCATCTGCCACATAGTAGGCACTTGATAAATATTTTTTGACTTGGATTGGGCTTGTGATCTATGGTACTAGAACCCCACCAACCGTCAGGGTTCCCTAAAACCAAACCTGAGGGGAAATATGGCAGTCTGGTGACCTAACTGACCAATGTAAGTGGGGGTTGGGAAAGTGAGCCCATGACATGGGCTACACTTGCAACTCCTGTTTCCTAGGGTTGTTGTGAGTAGGGAAAAAAATGTGCAAACCTCAAAGTGCTAGACAAACAACCAATTATTCTTACTCTAAGAACTTTAAGTCGGTTGGGCGCAGAATGATTTTTTGGACAGGTAGCTTTTCATCAGTTTCTCCAGTTGTCTCCTTCTCTTTCCTGACTTGCCAGTTTGTTCCTTGGGCCTTATTTACCAATTTTTTGTGCTGTCTTAGTATTTGGCTTTTTATTGTGACATAAATTATTGACGATTCATTACCGCTGTGCTATATAGCCTGAGTGCCTGGCTGAGTCATAAAATTAGAATTTCTACTTAGCAGGGGATGAATTGCTGGAGTATATTACTTGTTCCTGAACCAAATCATAATTGAACTGGGCTTTTAGCTCTCTAATATGGAGGCTAACTCTGACCCAAGTCTTTGGAAGTTACAGTCTTTTCAGTTGGAAAACCAGAAGCTCAGCATTATTAATAACATGGTACCTTCAACAGCAAAAACCCCACAAGGTGGAAGGCAGCACTGCCCAGCTACGTGAGAGACTTTGGGTAAGTCATGTTACTACATGGAACCTTGGTCTACTCATCTGCAAAACTGACTATTCGACTCATCATGCATCAACAGCACCCATTAAATGCCAGGAATTCTGTTACAGCCCAGGGGCACGGAGATCCAATGAAGCAGCCCCTGCCTTCAATGATTTTTACATTTTACTAGTTTATCTTTAGTGATTTTCCATTTTACTGGATTCCTTTGAAAGTCCTTTGGGGGGGGGTCTATTGAAGTTTCTATGACCCAGTGCACTTAGCACATTTGGCCTGAGATTAGATTTCTGTTCATCTCTTAGCCTGCTATCCAATGATACTTGAGGGCAGAGATGGTACCATTTTCACCTAGCATAGTATCTCATAAGAAAAGAGGAAGCAGAGGTGGCTAAGTGTCACAGTGAATAGAGCACTGGCCCTGGAATCAAGAGGACCTGAGTTCAAATCCAGCCTCAGACACTTAACACTTACCAGCCATGAGACCTTGGGCAAGTCACTTAACCCCAATTGCCCTGCCTTCCAAAAAGTAAAAAAAAAAAAAAATTCAAAGTAGGAAGCATCTATTAAATCACTAACTATGTGCCAGGTTCTATGTTAAGCACCCAAGAGGCAGATGCCATCATTACTCCCATCTTACAGGTGAGGAAAGGAAGGGAGGCAACAGGGAAGTGACTTGCCTAAGGTCACATAACTAGTACATGTCTGAGATCTGAGATCAGATTTGAGTGGGGAACTGTAGATAAGGTCCTCGGACTCGAAAGGACAGAGAGAACATGACATACCTCCACCTCTCAGACAGTGAAAACAAAAGCCTTCAAGTCAGTGAGAGATATCAAAATGGCGGAGGTGGCTCTCCTTGCCACTTCCTGCCACTGAATCCATCTGCTCTTCTCTAAGAGTGACTGGGCCTGAGTACGCTAAGGCTCAGTCAGAGGCCTAGCCAACGTGATCACGAAAGGAAAAGAGCCTCTTCTCAAGTCCTGAGTCTTTATTTCATAATCAGCCCAACTGGATGGGCCACTCAACACCACTTGAAAATGGGTGTGATACCTGTGCTTTTCTGACCACTCACAGGCGTCTGACCTGTGGTTTTTCCTAGAACCCATGGGTAACGGGAGGCTTCTAGACTTTGTGGGAACTTCCTGAGTCTCACAGAGACTGTGGGGTAGATGCTTTATTATGTATTATTTTATTTTGTTCATATGCCAACAGTAAAACACTGTGTGGAGTTTAGCATGCTGAATCTTTTCCTCTGGGGAATGACTGCA